>OY821519.1:115028792-116228792 GCA_963682025.1 Cordilura impudica
TGTGTAGATAACCTTGACATGAGCTCGAAAAACGCAATAAAAAATTTTTTTTTCGTTCGGTTTTTTTTTTTTTTTTTTTTTTTTAAATTTTAAAAATTTTTTTTTGGTTAATTTGTTTCGTCCGGCATAACTCGGGAACCACTAGCCCGATTTAATTGAATTAAATTGTAAAAAATTTAAAATTACAATTCCCTTAATCTGTTTATATATTGTTTTCCTATACAAGCAACAGTTTCCAAGTTAAAAATGAATATATAAAGGAAAAAACTTATTTTTGCCTAAAAATTTAAATTTTTTTTTTTTTTAAAATCCATAAAAAATCCCAAATGAAAAAAAATTTCAAATCTTATTACTTTTACGTAAAGATACATAACCTATGAGCAAAATAAGAGAAAGATCATGAAAATCGATGCACGCGTTTCGCTTTTATTCGCAATTGAGTAAAGGTATGAATTTAAAAAATTTGCTCGACATATGCACAACTTTGTCTATGGTTTTTTTTTTCTTTTTTTTTATGATTCTCAGAATTAACAAAATGGAATAAACAAAGGGTTATTTAATTTTTATGATTGCGTAAGCAAAGTAATAAACGGTAATAAATGTGCGTGAACAATTAAAAGGAAAAAAGGAAAGGGGACTTTTTTACTTATTTGGGTTTTCCGGTGACTACCGGAATGAGTAAAATCGATCAATGAAGACCTATTTGTACTGTGTATTGTTTAGTATTTTACTGACAGGTACTTATAAATGGGTGTATATTTTTTTACGGTGGCTACATACCTGTTTCACCATGTGTGAGTCTTAAATTTTCCGAATAAATGTGGGTTGCATTTATGTAAAAAAATCATACAGGTAGTCACCGGAAAACCCAAATAAGTAAAAAAGTCCCCTTTCCTTTTTTCCTTTTAATTGTTCACGCACATTTATTACCGTTTATTACTTTGCTTACGCAATCATAAAAATTAAATAACCCTTTGTTTATTCCATTTTGTTAATTCTGAGAATCATAAAAAAAAAGAAAAAAAAAACCATAGACAAAGTTGTGCATATGTCGAGCAAATTTTTTAAATTCATACCTTTACTCAATTGCGAATAAAAGCGAAACGCGTGCATCGATTTTCATGATCTTTCTCTTATTTTGCTCATAGGTTATGTATCTTTACGTAAAAGTAATAAGATTTGAAATTTTTTTTCATTTGGGATTTTTTATGGATTTTTAAAAAAAAAAAAATTTAAATTTTTAGGCAAAAATAAGTTTTTTCCTTTATATATTCATTTTTAACTTGGAAACTGTTGCTTGTATAGGAAAACAATATATAAACAGATTAAGGGAATTGTAATTTTAAATTTTTTACAATTTAATTCAATTAAATCGGGCTAGTGGTTCCCGAGTTATGCCGGACGAAACAAATTAACCAAAAAAAATTTTTTAAAATTTAAAAAAAAAAAAAAAAAAAAAACCAAACGAAAAAAAAATTTTTTATTGCGTTTTTCGAGCTCATGTCAAGGTTATCTACACAGAAAAAATTATCGCATCCCGAGTACATTTTGACTGTTGACTAGTGTAATAATTTGTTGAGTCGATTTGGCGATGTCCGTTCGTCCGTCTGCCTGCCTGTGTGTCCAAGTAAACCTGGTAATTAGACTGCCTACTGTTGTAGACGATAGGATGGTCACTATTAAAATTTATAAAAATCGGAGAATGTTAGATCTAACTCCCGTGCAAATGACTCCTATGAGATCGACTTAAATTTCTCTAAGTCCAGATTATTACAAAGATCTGGATCAAATTTACTATATATAAGTTTATTACTTCATTAACGAGTTGCCCAAAAATAAACCCTCATATAAGGTTGTTATCCGAGTTTCACTTAAATCCTTATAAAAACAAAAATAATGGATAGATTGCGGTCAAATTTGGTTTGTATATGCTCTTACGAAAAATAAGTGGCTTTAATAAATATGGTGAAGATCGGTTAATTTTTCAACCTAATCCCCATACAGAAACAGCATTCGAGCAAAAAATTCATAAAAATGTCACTCAAATTTGGTCTTTGCCTTGTTTATATATCCTATTAGTTGGATCTATTTCTATCCCTAAAATCATGGTATAGGGTATCGCATAGGCAGTTTAAACTGACTATAACTTTCTTATTTGTTTTCTTTTTTTTTTTTGTTAAATATAATTTAAGGTCAAACTAACGCAAATATTGAAAAAATGTTCAAATACTTTGTTACTTAAATATAATCTATAATATTAATAGGCTAGGCGATTTCTTGTGACCGATGTTTTATTCTACCGTTTTATCCCGATTATAATGAAACGCATATTATTTGAAAGGTATTTGTTTTTACCGGTTTTGCAGATTTACAGATTTTTAAATTTTTTCCTTTATTTTGAGTAAATTGCATTTAAAGTGTTTATAATAAAAATGAGTTTGTTTTTGTGTTGATTTGTGAATTGGCTATAATTGATTAGCATACCTTTATTGTCTTTATTTATTGAATAATTAAATTTCCTAGAATTTGCACTCGAATTTCGAGGGCTGGAATTTGCTAGTAGGAATTAAAATATTTTACTTTAAATTTAAAAATTTAACATCTTTCTGCCCTTTATATAGTGGAAATTTTTGTATAGTTTCTTAATTTTTGCTTATTATTTATATTTTTATACTTAGGAACTCATGCCTCTGGCGCATATCTCACGAATTATGGAGCAACAAAATCTCTATTTATAAAGGAACATGCCGTATCACAATATTTTGATATTTGGTCTCAATTAGTCTTTGGTATACGATATCTGGATCTTAGTATAGGGTAAATATTTTTAAAAATACAATTTTTCTTTTTATTCCATCTAACATTAATTTCACAATTTCAGATACAAACCCGTTGATTTACATGATACACAAAATGCGGAGAATTTTTGGATTGTCAACGAAAATATGTTTATTAATCAATTGCGTTTTATTTTAAAAGATGTTCGAAAATTTGTTAGCATATCTGGGGAAGTTGTTATTGTGGATTTCAGTTCATTCCCCATAGGTATGTTAAAATTAAAGACATTTTTTCGTAATAATGTTAAGTAATTTTTATAACTCATTTAGGTTTCTATAAACATCCGGAACGATATGCTGAATTATTACATCTGATCAATCATGAACTGGGTCATTTAGCTTATCAACATAATGATACAAATGTGCCATGTTACGATTTGACCATACAGGATATCGTAGCCACTAATGGAACAGTTATAATATTATATCCGATAGATGAATTGCCCCATCCAGAAAATGGTTTGTTTTAATAAGCGATTGAGACTACTTTATTCAATTAAAAATTTAGCCCACAAAATCATTGTGCACATATGATGACTTTTTTATAGAACCTCCATTGTTGATAAATTCTTTAATTCTAAATCGATCACTGACTTAATGCTTATTGCAACTTTTTGCAGAATCACCCATAGTGTGTCCCACATGGAAACGTTTTTCCACTGGTTTTATGAATACATCACAAGCTTTGGACTATATGCGTTTGTTATTTAGCAAAAAAAAATCATCACCAGTTCAAGATGAAGGTTGGATTTTTAATGCTATCAAAAGCATGGAACAATCGCTGGTAAGTGTACATAATTGGGCTTTATTCATATTAATCATGATTGCAAAAATTTTATTGCAGAATACAAATAAATTACAAACCGCCAAACAAAGAGCATCACATATCAACTCGAAGGTATCGAATTGGCTTAGAGGTCCATGGGGTTCGACGGCCAATGTTGTTACTTTGGACTACTTTAGTAGTACGAATATTATCGATGTGGCCATTAATGCTAATATTCAAAAAGCCTTTATGAAGTCACATAGTAATTATGTTAAGTTTGATATAACTACGTAATTAAATAAACTAGCAGATTCCAACCCTCGAAATTCGAGTGCAATTTCTAGACAACTTTATTTTTCAACTTAGTCAATTCACAAAACCAACACTTTTATGGTTAATTATTATTGTGAATGAAGTTAACAAACACATTAGCAAATTTAATAAAACACACATAGCTTATGTATAATTTTATGTATGTGTTAGTAGCGACTTTAAATGCAAGTTACTCAAAATAAAAGAAAAAATTTGAAAATCTGTAAATCTGCAAAATGGCTAAAAGGAAATACCTTTCAAATAATAAACGTTTGGTCAAAATCGGGATAAAACGGTAGAACAAAACATCGGTAACAAGAAATCGCCTAGCCTATTAATATTATAGATTAGATATGTCTGCAGTTTATGTTGAATTTTATTATAAACAAAAATTTAAAAAAACAAGTAAGAAAATTTTAGTCGAAAATTAGACCGCTTATCGAGAAAGGATTTTAGGTCCAACTAATTGAACATAGAAAATATGCATGAACCAAATTTGAGTGTCATTGTCATTAATTTTTTTGCCTGCATATCTGTACCAAATCAAATATTTTTTACTAAGTCTGTTTTGAACCTCTTTTAAATTACAGCATTTCTAATACATAAGATTATACACATATCTTTATGCTTTTAACAATCCCTTGTGAACTAACAATAAATTATTCAAATCATAAAACTAAAACTTAAATATTAAATCCAGCCAGTGCCAGACAAAATTTCCTTTATTCTATATACATTAAGGTGACAGCGGTTTGTATGAAAAATTTTGTGGTCGAACTTGGAGGTGTTCGGGTCGGATTATTGTGACACTGGATTTAAAACTTTAGTGCGCAAAATTTGAGCCAAATCGGACAATGCTTTCTGGACGCGCATTGAGTTCAAATTTCAAATATGAATTTATATGTAAAAATTATCAAAAAAAAAAAAATCATTTTTCACGAAAATTTTGATATTAATAATTGCGTTTTAATTAAATTAATTAATAAACCATAATCTAGAGTAAATTATCTTAACAAAACAACAAAATCTATTATCGGTTGAAAAACAGCCAAGTTATATCAAGTTCCCCAGGCAATAAATGCGGCGCAGACCACTTGATTAAGAAAATCGAGCTCACATTTTTAAAAACATTGAAATAATTTACAACAACAATATTTTTCCATTCTTCTGATCCCAAAATGATCTTATGTAAGGTATTTTGCATCTCCGCTATTGTTATGCCGCTCTAAATTAATGTCAAATGGGTACATATTTTTTAGCACTATTTTAAAATCTCAAATTTTACTTTTTCAAAAATTTTGTTCAAGAAATTTTCCGAAAACAACCATTGGACTTTAAGGTCTTCATAACAAAATATATGTGATTAAAAATGGCAAACATTTTAGGTATCCTATTCTTAATTTGGCGAGGGCAGCGTTTTTATTTCAGCGGATTTGAAGAAAATTTTGATTTTTCATACTTTTTCAACTGTTAGGCTACATCTTTTTCGTGTTTTCATATTTTAAATATCTTTTGTCAAAATATTATACTACTTGATATAAGTTCTCAATCCTGTAAATTAAGGTAAAAGTGAAACCCTACAAATTGTCCCCTTTTAAGGCTAAAGGTCAAATTTAAGGATATTAACATTTTTTTTAAATAAAATATCGAAATAGTATATATTTGTGGAAGGATTTCGATAAAACTTATTGATAATATTTTAATAATTCTAAAAACTAATATTCTGGTCTTATTTTAGGAAAGAGATCTGTGCAGTTGCCACATCTGCAGAAGTAGTTCTATATGGCCTGGTTTGACGAGGAGGTTTGGTAGCAAGTTGAGCAGCTAGTTTGAAATTTTGTTCGAAGTTAACAATCGAGAGGTCAATATCATCTGGTGATGATGGGTACTAAGAAACTTTTTGTATTTTAGCCAATCAGTATTACTTAAAAGCGTAAAATCACCAGATGGGGGACACAATTTTTTGGGGGTTCGAGATAGTAACAATAACGGGTGTGTGGTCAGACGAGCGTTCCAAAAAGATTCTACATGCACAAGTTCTTTTGCGATGTTCTTCGTTAATCCTAAATCCATCAAATCGGGTATTTTTTGCCCATCTGTTAGCCAATACGTTGGTTCTTCGCTTGAGACCACATCCATATCCATTTTAGAAATTGTGTTGAACAAAACACGACCCTTCGGGGAAATGAGCAGTGGCCCCCAGAATGTATGCTTGGCATTAAAATCGCCAGCAACTGCGAAACGAGGGCCTAGTGATTTAAAAAAACTTTTATATTGATTTTCTGATATAGAAAACCTTGGGGGAGAATATATTAATGAAATCACTAGGCTGTTTCCAAGTTTTTCAAAGCAAATAGTAGTAGCTTGAAGGTAGTTTTCACAATGATCATACATTAAATAATGCTTAAATCTGGATTTAATTAGGATAGCTGAGCCACCACATGCTCTACCTCTTGGATCCTTAGTATCATACAAGGTGTATCCGCGCAATGAAAAGAGACTCCTACGAGTGAGTTTCAGAGACAAGCAAAATATCAATTTGTTTGTCTTTAAGAAAATGATCAAGTTCGTCTTTATGTTGGCTTAAGCCGTTTGCGTCCTAGAAACATATTTTCAAACAGTTCATGGTTTGCTTAGCATAGCTTGCAATATCATGGATTGCATTTATCCAAAATATTTCAAATTTTCATAATTTTCATTTCTTTTTTTTTTTTTTAAATGTGATACCTTAATTTTCTAATACTTTAATTGAAAAACTATTTATTCTTATTTTTATTTGAAAATTCGTTTGCTTTTGAGTAAAACAGGTACTTGTTTGTTAGAATTGTTTAAAAATTATTAAAGTTCCTTTTTTTGTTAATAAAGTTATAACTTTTTATTATTGGTTAATGGATCCATATTTCCGTTGCCAACTGAATTGCATGAATATTATCCTGAAAAGCACTGCATTCGCCGAGAAGCCTACGAGATATACGAGGATTTGCGGAAAATTTTCCGAAAACAATTTCCCGAAAACAATTTCCCGAAAAGAATTTCCCGAAAACAATTTCCCGAAATTACAATTTCCCGAAATTACAATTTCCCGAACACAATTTCCCGAAATGACAATTTCCCGATATTACAATTTCCCGAAAACAATCCCTAAATTACAATTTCCCGAAATACAATTTCCCGAAAACAATTTCCCGAAATTACTATTTCTTCAAAGAGCTTGTTGATGGCATTTCCGAAACAATACCATCAGAAATTCCGGCCGAAGCGCGAGCAATCAGTTCATGACCACTTGATGTAGTGGTCCGGGCAAGATCTTTCAGCTCATTAACGATTTTTTCTTTAGCAACGAAAGCCGCTTCGGCACTGTGATTGTGACCCTACCGGTACAATGTTTTCCTCGATAAAGGATACAACGCCAATAAACGCTATCAACGGACTAACCGTCGTCATGATACAAGAAACCATTCAAAAGCAACCTCGGTTTACCTTTTTCGCTATCCACGAATTCGAGTGGCATAGTAACTGAGTAGTACAACCCAAATAACTAAAAAACTTCGCTATGCAAGATGGTAATGATTCCGTAGCAGCTACTGCATGGGCAGGATGTAATGGAGTGAGCGTTATCCGTCGGGAAGTCTGAATACCGAAGTGTTCAAAGTCACAATGAAAAAATAAGCGTATGACTCTCCAATAAATAGGTCCGGATGACGAGGGAGGGTGGAAGAGGAAGGGCGCGGTGCGGGGTGGGGGAATTGTTTTTTCGAGAAGTCGTATACTCGGGAAATTGCTTTTTCAAGAAGTTGTAAACTAAAAATGGGGAAATTGTAATTTCGGGAAATTTTTTTCGGGAAATCGTAATTTCGGGAAATTGTAATTTCGGGAAATTGTTTTCGGGAAATTGTTTTCGGGAAATTGTTTTCGGGGAATTGTTTTTCGGGGAATTGTTTTTTCGGGCAATTGTTTTCGGGCAATTGTATTTGGGAAATTGTTTTCGGGAAATTGTTTTCGGGAAATTTTCCGCAGACGATAGACGAGTATTAAGATCCCCCGAAAAAATTACGTTATTTCGATTTAAATACGCATTCGATTTCCATGCAGCATTCTTTACAGAAAAAATTCAAAAATGATAATAAATGTAATAAACTGTATTAAGCAGTGCCTGCCAGACTTACGAGTATATTGTTTAAAAATAGTATTGTAACGGACAATAAAATTTTTGTTTTTTTGTATACCCTCCTCACCAGTGTGCAGTAGGTATATATAGGTTTGTCATTCTGTTTGTAATGCATCGAAAGATATTCTGGAGACACCAAAAGCATAAATGCGCTCCCCGCTTAAATGAGTCAATTTCGACTGTCTTAAATAATTAAATGTTAAGAAAAACATTCGCCTAAATGCGTCGGCTAAAAAGCGTTTCTTATGCCTGGCAAGGCGTTTTATTTTTTTTCAAAATAAAAGAAACAGTTGGAATAATTAAACAAAATTCTCCAGAATATGTTTTTTAAGCGAAACTGGGGCAACAGCAAAAATAAAATTCTGTTGTAGTGAACATAAAAAACATTCTCTAAAAGAAAAAACTATAACCTTAAAAGAAAAAAATACAATTAATAAAAGATTCTACAGAAAAAAGTAAAAGTGATTTTTGTCATAAATATGCTTGTTCAATATCATCTGTAAATAGATTGAAAGCTTTTTTTGCATAATTATTTTTTTATTTTAACTACTTAATAAATTATTGTCTACATAATCCAAAAAAGTCGTTTTAGTGAGTATTGACGCATTTATGCGAGGTTTTTTAAATGAGTTACATGCGCACTTATCAGAGGTTCCGCTTAAATGATTCCCCGCTTTAGTGCGCAAAAAACTGTGCAATTTGCGTTGCGCACTTAAGCGGGGACTACTGTAATTGATAACAGGACTGTGATCTCAGTGTATACCGATGGTTCGAAGATGGAAGCCAATACATGGTCAGGGGTCTACTCTGAGAAACTTGAATTTCAGCTATCTGGAGGCGGGATATGGATCTAACAACCATTAATATTTACGTGGACAGTCTTGCTGCTCTCAAAGCTCTGAAATCCAGGAACGTTAGATCGAAGTGTGCGAGGGAATGTATCAGGTCCCTGGACCAAATCCGGCAATAAACCGTGAGGCTGATATGGGTTTCAGGACATAATGGGGTCAAAGGAAACGAGTTAGCTGACGAGTGTTCTTTGAGCGCGACGGAGGAGACTGATATTCGAATCCCTCTATCCGAGCTGTCGAATCTATTTGAAGGGGCTGCTGATCTTGAATGAAGGACAAGGTGGACACACTTAACCTCTTGCAGAATATCCCAGATCATATGGATCTTGCCTAATTCAAGGAGAACGAAAGCACTCCTTGGTTTAGGTAAAGAGACAATCAGCCTACTTATAGGAGTACTCAATGGACACTGTCTAATGGGGCGGATGGCTAAAAGATCGGTGTCCCGCGAGCCGACTTCTGTATGGATGTGGAAGAGGAGGATTCAGTGCAACATTTACTGTGTGAATGTTCAGCACTGAAGATTCTTCGATAACCTGGGCTGCATAGTAGATATTCCACTCGGCGACCTTGCGGACTCTTGAGGGAATCTAGCTGGTTCAGGAGGGACGCATAGCGGACGGAAGAGCTCTTTTTCACTTATCTTTTCTTTTTCATACTCCTTATATTATCTATCTGTATTTTTATAATCTCTTTTCCTATCTCTACCTTCCGACATTTTCTAAACGGTATCACAATGGGCCACATGGCCTCCGAGTATACACGCCTTCGGGCGAGTGACCCAACTAGCCTAATTGATCAATTATTATTCGACTGGCTCTGGAACGCTATATGATTAACGTTTAAAATCATAAAATTATCACTTATGCTATGTTCATACGGACAGCAAGATTCACGGTTTGCTCTCTCATTCACTGTTCGTGCCCGAATCATGATTGAATCTACATGATTCGCCATAGAAAATTTTGAGAGCGAACCTAATTGGTTCATGTGAATCTAGAAAAATTGAGTGTCATCTCCAATTTTGATAAAAAATTATCGCTAGTTTATCTGAACTAGCTGTCAAAAATATATAAACAAAGAAAAAACAAAAAAATTATGTATGCAATAAAATAAATAGAAATATTTAACAAATAAAAAGTATTTATTTTTTACATATACATATATATTCAAATAAAAATGGAAAAAATTAAATAGCGAAACGTAAAGTGTAGAAGGAAGTCTTCAAATATATGCACAACAAATATAAACGTCAAAATGAAACAAGAACACTCGTCTGAACACCAAGGTTCGCAATCGCGATTCACAGAGCGAATTCAGTGGTTCATTTTGCGGTCTGAACATGCTATAAATCGTTTAAGTGTTAATATAAAGACAGTGCATTTTCTAAGAAGTGCCTTTTCTTAAAAAACGAACATTTTCTTGAAAAAATGTCTCTTCTTAAAAAGTTTATTTTCTTTAATGAAGGAATTTTCTTAAATAAGTCTATTTTCTTAAAATGTGGCGGCCATATCTAAAAGAAATTGCCTTTTCTTAATGATATATATGCCGTTTCTCAATCAAGTGCAATTTCTTAAAAAAGTAAACGTTCTTAAATAAGGACCTTTTTTAAATTCTTTCTTTTAACTCATACTCTCTGTCTGTCTGTCGTGGGGCAACCCAATTCCCCTTATCCAATTAATCTGAAACGTTGCCCATAGTCTTGTTGTGACTACAGATTAATTTTGGGGTAATCACGCACAGTCCCGCAAAGTCACGCACAGTCACGGAAGGATCTAAATGTCATTTCCCCTCATCCGATCAATCTGAAACCTGGTCCATACACTTGCTGTGAAAAAGAAATTAACTTCGACGTAGTCACGCACATTCACGCATGGATTTCCCCTCATCCAATCAATATGAAACTTGGTCGATATACTTGCTATAAAGAAAGATTAACTTCGACATAGTCACACACAGTCACGCATAGTCACGCACAGTCACGGAGTGATTTAAACCCCATTTCCCCTCATCCGATCGATCTGCAACTTTGTCCATAGACTTGTTATGGCCAAAGATTAATTTTAAGAGAGTCACACGCAGTCACGCATAGTCACGCACAGTCAAGGAGTGCTTTAAACCCCATTTCCTCTCATCAAAGCAACCAGGAACTTGATCCATAGACCTGTGTGACCGTTTAATTTTAAAATAGTCTTGCACAGTCACGGATCGATTCAAAACTCATATACATAAGGAAAGAAAGAGTTTTAATAAAAACTTTGTTTTTATGGGTTAGATTATTTAAATAAGTAACTTATCTTCAATAAATTGCCTTTTCTTGCAAAGTATCATCTACCTTTCCTTAAAAAAGTACTCTCTTTTAAAAATTACATTTCCTTAAAAACATATATTTGTTCATAAAAAAGTACATTTTCTTAAAAAATACTTTTTTTAAAAGAACATTTTCTTAAAAAGGTGGGAATCGAAACCACGACCCCCGCATGATAGGCGAGCATGCTACCTACTCAGCTACCGGGGTAATTTTTAAAAAATTTATATTTCTTAAAAAAGACTTTTTCCTAAACATGTGCCTTTTCTTCAAAAATTACCCATACTTAAAGAATGTCTTTTCTTAAAAAAGTACATTTTATTAAAAAAAAAGTACCTTCTCTTACAAAAAGTACCTCTTCTTAAAAAGTACCTTTTCTTAAGAAAGTGCCGTTTATTAAAAAAGTAGATTTTCTAAAAAAGATACGTGTTCTTAAAAAAAAAATCAATGTGAGTCCGATCACAGGGGAGATGTGTAAACATCTACACCTTTTCCAATTGTATTTCAGAAAGTTTCAAATGTATTTCAGAAAATATCAATTGAATTTCAGAAAATATCCATTAAAATTCGGATTTAAAAAGTAGTTTACTCTACAATACCGAAAAGTTAATATTATTTCTATTAGTGATTTGGGGTCGCAAAAAATGTTTAGCAATATTTGGACTTATTTGTTATGCACTGGAAAATAAACTATCAAGGGCGGCCTTTTAATCGAAAGAAGATTAGGATTCCATATATTAATCAGCTTCAATATAAACATCAGGATCGAATTTTGACCCATTTTGAACTCATCATTTTGAAAAAAAAACACGTTTATAACGTCACCTAAAATGCAAAAGGCCGTAACTAACAAAACGTTCAAAATTGACTTTTTGTATTGTAGTTACGGCCTTTTACTTAAAAACTATTATTTTACCATAAATTTGTTTTCATAAAAAAATCTATCTTTATTTTTCAGCTTGATTCTAAAATTAAGTTTAAAGCAGTTTTTGTTTTATGATGTTTCTTGCTTCTCCTGTGAAAAAATAAAAATATTAGTTACGGCCTTTTGCATTTTAGGTGACGATATGTAGTTTTCAAGAAATATTACAAACCCAGTGTAATATTAAAAAAAATATATTTTTATATAGCGTTCAGACTTTTTTTCTGAGACTCAATTGATGTTTTCTGAAATACATTTGATATTTTCTGATATACATTTGATAATTTCAGAAATACTTTTTATGTTTAAAATTTTCTGAAATACATTTGATGGTTTCTGAAATACATTTGATAATTTCTGAAATACATTTGATGTTTTTTGAAATACAGTTGATATTTTCTGAAATAGATTTGATAATTTCGGTAATACATTTGATATTTTCTGAAATACATTTGATAATTTCTGAAACTCAATTGATATTTTCTGAAAATCAATTGATGTTTTCTGAAACAAAATTGATACTTTCTGAAATTCAATTGATGTTTTCTGAAATTCAATTAATACTTTCTGAAAGTCAATTTATGTTTTCTGAAATACAATTGATACTTTCTGAAACACAATTGATATTTTCTGAAAATCAATTAATGTTTTCTGAAACACAATTGATACTTTCTGAAATTCAATTGATGTTTTGTGTAATACAATTGGAAAAGGTGTAGTAATTAAAAAAACACCTAAGTTTATTTTTGACTTCTTCAAAATTTTCCTAGTATTTAGCTTTTTAAACTCACAGCACACCTAGTAGTTCTGCTTACAAGTTTTAAGCTCACAGCACACCTAGCGGTCAATAGCTTGACTATTTAAATTTAACGAAAAAGATTTGTGATTTTGCTAGACACCGAACTCGGCGGTTCTGCTTACAAAATATACCAATACACTTACATATACCACACACCGTTTTTCCCTTACGCTGTTTTTGTGATTGTATTGTGAAACTGGATTTCAACCCCCCCCCCCTGAGCGCATAGATGTTTACACATCAAAAAGTACCTCTCTTAAACAAGTACATTTCTACAGCAAGTACTCATCCTAAAAAATATATTTTCTTATAAATGTAATTTTTCTTAAGAAAGTACCTTTTCCTAATAAAGTACATTTTTATAAAAATGTACCCATTCTTAATAAGCACCTTTTTTACAAAAGTATATTTCTGCAAAAAGTATTTGCATAAAAATTTAGTACTACATTGTCGCCTTACAAGCAACTATATTACTCATATGAGTAATATATTAATTTCTTTGATAATATCCGATCAATCAATGCATATTTAATTTGTGTGATGAATTTATTCTAAATATTTGCAGCATAATGTAGAGAAGCTGAGAAACTAAAAAACATATGACGTCTTTTCTATTTAAGACATACTCGTATTATGAATAGTAATTAAAGCTTAACGTTGGTTGACCAAATAAGGAAACGCATCATACTTAATACTTAGCAAAACTAGCGAAAACAAATTATAAAAAATCTAAGGCAAGGGTTTAGTGGTTATAATGTCACTCTACATTACTTTTTATTTAATCATATTATTTAATAAATTGTTAGGCATAATCGTTGATTAAAATCTATGAAATAAGATTATGAGGTCTCTAAGAATACGAACTATTGACTTTAAAGAAAACTCATTGTAAATCTATTTCAAGTTTTTGGAGATGTTAAAATAAGGCCCATGATTCTTACCTGGAATATTTTTTGTTCATAAAATTTGTCATTAACAATAAATTTTGTTTTTAAGACAATTTTAAATACACATTTACAAAGCCAAGTCAAAATTCTCTGTAAAATAATTTTAACCTCCTAAATCCGTTAATTAAACCAAAGTGAATCGTAGATATCCAAAGAGATCTTTCAAAAATATTAATATCGATAAATTTTTCAGAATATGAAACACAATCACTTTGGCGTAATGTTTACAATCAATCGGTTTTATATATCTTGGGGATAACAGTAAATATTTGTACTAGGAATGCCAAGCCGAATTTACTTTTGCAAATCCCGGTATTTTAGGTAATTCGGGATTTTTCGTCTATCAATTAAAATTTTAAAAGTCGAAAATTTCAGTATAAATGAAAATTTTAATTTATTTAATAGTAACTAGCAGATTCCAGCCCTCGAAAATCGAGTGCAAATTCTGGGAAATTTCATTTTTTCATTAAATAAAGACCCTTAAGGTACGCTAATCAATTATAGCCAATTCACAAATCAACACACAAAAAACAAACTCATTTTTATTACAAACACATTAACAAATTTAATAAACACACACATAACATTGTATAATTTTATATATGTGTTAGTAGCAACTTTAAATGCAATTTACTCAAAATGAAGGAATAAATTTAAAAATCTGTAAATCTGCAAAATGGCTAAAAAGAAATACCTTTCAAATAATATACCTTTGGTCAAAATCGAGATAAAATGGTATAACAAAACATCGGTCACAATAAATCGCCTAGCCAATTTATATTATAGATTATTAGATTAACATGGAGTGGTGCAAGTCTTCGGATTGCAAGACAACAAAGCAAAGAGTTGAATATGCTGGCAGTACACAATTTAACAATTTACCTGAAGCCCCAAAAAAAAAGCAATCGATTATCAATTTTGAAGAAAAGTTTAAAAGAGTTTCTTTGACAGAATTTTGAAATGCTTCTTCAAAAGTTTTATTTTCTGTATTTTCAATTTCTTTCATTAATATGTATATAAACTTTTATCCTTTGGATTATATTGTTTTAATTGCCAACTTGTCTCACAAAGCCATTTTAGGCCCGAGACTTCCTTAGCTATGAATTACAATATAAAAAATTTATAACCTTAAAAAATAAGACCCTCTTACACCTAGTCTTTAGTTTTTATATAATTTTATTGGACCGTTTAACTTGTTAATAGCATCATTCAATTTTTGTACAATGAAAACATTATAGTTTTCTTTAATCCTCGTCTGAATGTGTGTACAAATACGTATAAATAAAATCCTCATCTCATCTGTTTATCCAAATTATAATCAACTAGATGTAACCCGGTGTGCTTCGCTACACCCTCCCCCTGACCCTCCACGAATCGTTATGAGAGGACTCACGCAAAGTCCCAAGTTTCTCACTAATACAGTTATTCAGATATATCACATTTAATATTAATTTTGTGTAGGGGTGCCACGCGCATTTGTCCAATCCCGCCCATTTTTTTGTCTGACTACTCACGTTAATAATAGATGACCTGAGACAAATTTGCAAAGCTTTCTTGATATATATGATATTACAAATTTACTTTGTATGGGAGGTGCCACGCCCACTAAAAATAGATGAAAAATAATAGCCTGTAGCACTCCCATATCCGCAGTAAGACTCTGTGAAAATTTTAGGAAGATCAGATGATTAGTTACGGAGATTATCTCCTACAAACAAACAAACACATGTTACCTCTATATTATGTTAGTATAGGTTATTAGTACAGGTTTTTTATTTCAATGCTTGTTGATGCTGATATACAATGTTTTTTTGTTTTTTCATTCGGTACAACAATTATCAGATTTTTCGACGTTCCTACCCTGGAGCAAAGTACATGTAACTGCCCATGAGAAGATGGATTATCCATATTAGATCTGGCAACACTTAACTATTGGCCTTGAAGTTAATATATCATTTGGCAAATTTTCTTTTTAGCGATTTTTGATTTTGCGCATTTTTGATTTTGAAGATATGTTTTGGCGATTTTTATGTTTCGCGATTTTCGTTTTTGGCAATTTTTGAATTTGGCAATATATTTTCCACGACAAATCACATTGATAACTAATGTACTTGTTAAAAGACTGTCGCTTTCGTAGTACTTCAAACTTTTTATATAGGAGGTGCCGCCCAATCTTTATTGGACTTCTCACATTTATATCTGATGGACTCACTGCTTCGGATCACGCCCATTTATTGTTCGACTAATCATACAAAGAACGTATGGGCTCACGCAAAGCCGCAAAGCTCTCTCTTTTGCAGTACTCCAGATATATGACATTAAATAGTTACTTTGCACGGGGAGTGCCACGCCCATTGGTGTGAACCCGCCAATTTTTTGTCCGACTACACATAATAAGATCTGATGGGGTCGTGTAAAATGTCAAAGCTTCCCTTTTTTAGTACACCTGTTATATGCCACGCCCACTGCTCCGATCATGCCCATTTTTGTCTAACTAATCACATGAATAACTTATGGGCTCACACAAAGTTCCAAAACTCTCACTATTACAATACTCCAGATATATGGCATTTTATATTTACTTTGGATGGCAGGTGCCACGCCTATTGGTCCGATTCTGCCCATTTTTTGTCCGACTACTCACATTAATAATAGGTGGCATCAGACAAATTTGAAAAGCTCTCTCTATCACAGTACTCGAGATATATAATATTGAACTATTACCTGTATGGGAGGTACCACGCCCACTTATCCGATCCCGCCCATTTCTGGCGTAACTACTAATATTAACAATAGGTGACCTCACACAAATTTTCAAAGCTCTCCCTATCATAATACTCTATATATGTATATGATATTAAAAATTTACTTTGTGTGGGAGGTGCCACGCCCACTAAAAATATTTAAAAAATTATAGCCTATAGCACTTCCCATATCCACAGTAAGACTCTGTGAAAATTTCAGGAATATCAGATACGTAGTTACGGAGATTACCTCCTACAAACAAACAAACAAACAAACAAACACACATTACCTCTTTATAATATTAGTATAGATTATAATTATAATTTAAATTTTTTAGATGTTTAAAAAAATGTGAAATAATAGAACAGATAAAATAATTTTATAATTCATTTTAAAATTAAGTAATTAATTGAAATTTTAAAAATTCCATGATGTTGGAATTCTGGAAGAAATGACGCTGTTTCGGGATTCGGTATTTCGGGTTTTGGGCTCAATAGTTTTTACATTAGTGTCATATAACTTGAATTATTATTAATTGTTGTTCTTTAGCTTGGTAAGTATGATATTTAAATATCATTACAAACTTATAGGGTATATAAACGTAGAGAAACCCACCTTTTTGCAAATGCCTTATAAAGAAAACTCTTTGAAAATTATAGCTTTATGTAGGCCGAACTAATACATACAGTAAGTATCCATTTATATTCAAATGAACTGAACAACGTATGTACAAGAATATATTCACCTTGTTATTGTTATTATTTTAGTTATGTTATTTAATATGTATTAATTCATAAAATCTGTCAACACGCTTTATCACCTTTAATTAAAGGAGACTTTTAGCGACACACTCTTGTCGAACACACTATAATTTGGCATAATCAAGGCAAAGCAATTTTATATTTTAATTTATTTACAATAACAACCTATTATACGGTTAAAACTCTGTGGTTTTATATGTGTTGCATATGAAGGTCTCGAAAGCCATATTTGCACAACATCATTTAAAAACTTTAAAAATACATGTAATACTTAAAGTGAGAAATCTATAGATTCTATTGGTTAAAAAAATATTAATAAAATGGGTTAAACTTTTGGCAAGTAATATTTTTAGAGGATGATATGCTCATTGAGGCTGTCATTTCACAGAAAATAATTGAAAATTTTTCAAAAATGCAACTTTGCTATCAGGAGTCATTCACCTTATTTAATATATCTATAATATTAAAAGGCTAGGCGATTTCTTGTTACCGATGTTTTGTTCTACCGTTTTATCCCGATTTTGATCAAGCGTATATTATTTGAAAGGTATTTCTTTTTAGACGTTATGCAGATTTACAGATTTTTAAATTTTTCCTTTATTTTGAGTAAATTGCATTTAAAGTTGCTACTAACACATACACACATAAAATCATACATATGCTATGTGTGTTTTTATTAAATTTTTTAATAAATATTAATGAGTTTGTTATGTTCATTCACAATAATAATAATAGTTAAAAAATAAAGTTGCATAGAAATTGCAGTCGAATTTCGAGTGCTGGAATCTGCTAGTTTTTTATTAATATATGAATGAAATATACTATCGTAATGTTATATTTAAATGAACAAGAATCCAGAATCTCCGCAAATTCTATTTCGTCAACTGCATTTTGTACTAAAAAATTTATAGTTTTTTTTCTGTAATTTTGGGCATTTTTCTTATCTGCAAATTCTTGTTGATATTTTAAGTTTTAAAAATTGATGAAAAAAACAACACAAAAACAGCTGATTCATTAGTTTACACAACACAACACAAAAGACGTTCACGCTTTGTAGTATAATATAACAGGGTTGTAAAATTAACACCAAGAGTGAATACGGCTAATGATTAATATTCAAGTCTTTAATAATACTTACAAATAAATGCATCCAAATGTATATTTTTAAAAAATTATAATAAATAAATATTTCTTTAATAGAATCATTAAATTCATCATTATAGCAATGAGTAGTTTCAATTCAACAATTTTATTTAAAGAAACTTTATATTTTAAATCATCATAATATTATATTCTTTCAACTAATCTCCATTAATTTCAATACCTTTTTAGTCTTTGAATTTATTTTTAAAACAGTCCTTCTAATTAACTTTTCCTGTTTCCTAATATCAACATTGACTACATTAGAATGCTTCTCGTTGCTGCTAAAGACTTTTTAGTATTGGAAATAAAATTTACACAGTCCTAAATCTGGGGAATATAGTTCTTGGCGATCTTCTTCAATACGCAATTAAAAGGTTTTAATTTTTAATTTTTTGCGCTGATGTTCTAACTACGAAATATGTTTAACCGACTCAGAATCACTTTCTGAGTCTATTTAGCGATGTACGTCTGTGTCCATATAAACCTTATAATCAAACTCTTATAGGAAAATTCTTAATTATAGCCTCCATATGAAGCTGATGCCCAATCTTCACTTAAATTTATCAAAAAACAAAAATTTTACACAGATTTTTCTCCAATTTGGTTTGTATATTTTTTTTGCAAAAAAACGGTAAATAATGAAACAGTAAAAATGATGATAAATATTCTTTTTTTTAACATTAGTAGAAGAAAACACAATTTATGAATTTATTATGAATAAATTATGATGTGACTTATCGCACAAAAGGTCTTAAGATTTTTAATATATTTTTATGAGTAATATTTATGTCCTTTTATATCCTAATCGCACAAAAGGTTTTAAGACATTTTTGGATTTAGTTAAGTGAAATACAAACGCATCACTCCATTAAATGGTTTACGGCATATTGGGCACTGCTTCATGGCGGCAGCACAATTGGCATAAAAACGGCATAAAAAAGCTGTGTTTACCTCCTAAAGGCTCGAATTAAAACAAATTTTATTCTTCTCTGATGTTTGTGTCTCTGGTGGAATCTATGTTCATATCAAATTTCATATTCCTAAATTAGAAGATACAAGAAGGTACACTTCTATATTTACGGTTCGTTTTGACCCCCCTTTAAAATCTAATTTCCAAAAGATTTCGTCTGATATTATGTTTCTATCTCTATTGAAATCCACATGCTATATTTTATATTCGTTATTTTAGAAGATACCAAATGTACTTTCTAGATATTAGAATTATCAATAAAATCATTCTTGACTGATGTCCACGTATTCCGTAGAGTCTGTATACCAAAATTCATATATATAGATTTATATGTTATGAAGGTTCAAAAAGGTACCATTTCCCCCACTTTTTGTCCACTTTTACCCCCTTAATGTACGAATTTTTAAAAATCCCTTCTTAGTGGATCTTTAACCCGAGAGGGGAACCTACAGTCAAAATTCCAAGTTTCTGGGCCGAAGGTTTTGGGCTGGCCGTTGATGATAAATCACGCAACTCTTTTATATATATATGTAGATTATTTCTGAAATACATCTGATATTTTCTGAAATACATTTGACATTTTCTGAAACACATTCAATAATTTCTGAAATATAATTAATAATTTCTGAAATATATTTTACAATTTCTGAAATACATACATCTGATATTTTCTGAAATACTTTTCTGATATATATGTATATGTATATATATTTATATATATTTGTATATTTTTTTTTTTTTAATTTTGAGAATACGTGTTTTTGGTCTGTCAAGAAAGTGCTTTGACATAATAAAAATTTTGTCGTTCTGACTTTTCCGTATAAAAATATAGTTCTCCTTTTTATTTTAATTTATTTTTTTTTTTATTATATCAAATTTATTTATGTATTTACTAAACAGTAACGGAGATGCTAAAAACGGAATAAATGTGAGGAAAGATGATAGAACAATGAAGAAAAGACACTCCAAAATTTTATTGTAAATTTTTTTTTTTTTTTTACAATTTTACTGTGAGTTATAATATTTATTTAAAATGCATTTCCTGTCATCAGTCTTACTGATAGTAACGTCCTATGTTCTAATCAATTGATGTGATTCAGTTGGTTTACTACAACCACAATCTCGGGAAAACAGTACAAAAATTATCCGAAATGTTTTTTAACGAGAGAATTGATTCGACATATTTTAAATCATGCCGTAAAGGAAGGTAAACTCATACATAAGCCTTCAAATTTTAGACAAATGTTTACTTTTATTCCACTACACTTTTCAACATTAAAATATAATTGATAATAAAACAAAACTCAATTTGATATTTCCCTAGGAAACTTTATCATTAAACAAAACAATTTTATTAATTTTAGAATGATAAAAAAACCTCTTAAAGAATAAACATTTCTTATAAAGAAATATGATAACTTGGAATACTTATTACTTTGATTAAAAAAAATAAATTCAATCGATTACTCATGTTATCGAACAGCCGATTAATCAATATTTTTGTTTAATCATACTTAAAAGAAATAAAACACAGTTGTTGCAAAATATGTTTTTTTTTTATTATCAAAATTATTTTGTTTGCAATGAATATAAATTATTAACTTGCATTAATTTTCCTTTTCAATAATATTAGTATTTCTAAGTCAGTAATAAATATAGAAAAAGTGTAACAGCAGTTAATTGTCAAAATCGTAAATTGTCAAAGTGAATTCAATTGACCAAATGCATAAAATTTGTTTTAGGGGTTTTCAGAATATAATTCTAACTATGGATTTATTAATAAACACAATCATAAATATAATTTATCAAAAATTTCATGACTACATACACTATACTCTGAAATTATTTGTACACTACACCATATTTCAATGTAATTTAAAAAAAAGCCAAAAAAACTAACTGAATTTCATTAATTCCAATTTTAAATTATATTTTAATAAAAAACTATTTATATACTTTGAAGACAATTAATTCAATTATTTTTCAACTCTAGAATTTAATTAAAATCTAAAAGTTTCACATCGGATACTTATTATTTAGTAATATATCAGGATTCAAGCTGATATTTTTTGTTTTTCAAATTACATATGAACCCGGTGATCTTAAATTAGAGATTATTCAAAAATAGTTTTTTTGTTTTTACAGATAATACAGACTATAAGTAGCTTAAGTTTTAGAAAATAAATTTAAAAAAGTATGATTTTGGGTTTTTAATTTTTTTAATGAATTATTTTAAATTAAATTGATGATTGTTTTTTGGATTTTCTTAAAATTGTTTGCCAATCTACAATACTTGTGACCGATGTTTTGTTCTACCATTTTATCCCGATTTTGACCAAACGTATATTATTTGACCAAACGTATTTTAGCCGATTTGCAGATTTACAGATTTTTAAATTTTTTCCTTTATTTTGAGTAAATTGCATTTAAAGTTGCTACTAACACATACATAAAATTATACAATGCTAAGTGTGTGTTTATTAAAGTTGTTAATGCGTTTGTAATAAAAATAAGATTGTTTTTTGTGTTGATTTGTGAATTGGCTATAATTGATTAGCATCTTTTAGTATAAATTAAATTAAACGTTTAACGGCCAGTTAAGACTCAACAGAGTTGGAAAATCTTAACTGGCCGTTAAACTCGTTTTGTTATATTAAGATTTAACTGCAGGTAGGTTAATATCAAATTATAGGGGAAGAGGTTGGGTTGTGGCCATAGTTAGATTTTCGGCTTATAACTTTTCACCAAGTGCAAATTATTCGGACAACTGGGTATCTATGGAAAGCTAGAGACCTTGGCTAACTGCTGGTGAAGGTACTAAATCAATTTCGTCAAATGGAAATTTTTTTTAATAAATTTGAGAAGTGGCCATTACGAATATAGAAAAACTTAAAGTTTATTTATTTTCAAAGCCTTCATTGGCATTATTATTGAGAAAAACTTAAAACTAAATAATAAATAATGATAAATAAATGGCATTATTCGTCTACCGACTCAAAATTTCCGCATTTGAAGCAGCTGGCTCGTGTGCCAGCACACTTCAAATGAACGGGCCGATCGCATCCGAAACAATTGATGGAGTAATTATTGCTTATATGTGTTATATTCTACGACTATATTTCACCATTAAAAAAAAAAAAGGTGGCCACAACCCAACCAATTTTAGTGGCCACAACCCAATTTTGCAGCCATCTTGAGATGTGGTGAAAATTTTTTTTTGGTGTCAACATATTGGTTGTAATCGATATTTACTCACAAAGTATAATAAATTTACTGAATAAAAATGCATTGCACTCACATTTTGGATTGATTCACTTCGATTTCTAACTCTATTGAAAAGGGGTAAATTTGTATTATTGATCTTGTTCAAGCACAGAAAAATAAATTTGTTCCCAGCACAAAGCAGACGCGTCTGCCCGTTTCGGTACTCGGTACAAAAAGAACGTGCTGCCATGACACACAAATGACTTTTGCAAGAAAAACACATATGCTTTAGGTCAAAAGATACGCTGGGGTGGCCACAACCGAACCATGGCCACAACCCAACCTCTTCCCCTATACATTTTTAAAACTATCAGGGAGATGTTGCAAAGGGGAAAAACGATGTTGGTTTAGTTGTGTATTGAAGAAATCACTACTATGATTACAGATGTTATTGAGGTTAGAATTTAAGAGAAATAGACACGCATCACATCGGTAAACGGTTTTCGGCAAAGGGGACATTTTGTGACGGACGATGCACATTTGGCACAAGCCACTACATGACCGCATGATAAAAACGCTGTATTGTACTCGTTGACATAACAAATTTTGCATAATTTCTCCTCGGGTATGAGAGACGATGACGATGATGATCTTTTCTGTTCCATATTGCAACAAGCTGCTGCAGCAGATGTCGGCGTTGTTTCGTTTTGTGTGGCCATTTGGTGTATGCGAGAAGCCTGTTCCGAAACTGATTGTTGAAGTTCTTTTGGACCATTCGTAGCAGGTACAAGTGAAGAGGTTGTCTTCTGTACTGCCGCTTCTTGGGTAACGCTCACAACTTGTGCTTGCAACTCCCCCTCCTCATCGGAAGTGGATGATGCTCCTGCTGATGCAGATGCAGATGGCGTTGCGGATGCAGATTTGGTTTTTTTAAATCTATTCACAACAGATTCTATATAATTTTCTCCTTTCATCAATTTTAAGAAACGACATTTGCTCATCCATAAAGCATGCTGTTCCCAGGGATTGTCATCCTCATCCCAATCCTTGAGACCACCACCACAACTGAAACATTTAAAACGATCCCCAATAAGAGTATAAAAGAACCCAGCCTCGGCCAATTGGTCTGGCTTCTGTTTCATAAGTCGCGGCCATTCGGCAAATGACCTCAAACGAGTTGTTTCAATAGCATATTCAGGAAATTCTGGATAAAATGTACCCGTACTACTACAAGTGCCAACTGAAGATGATAGGGCGGGCGGAACATCCGTAGCCATAAGATTAGCGGCTGGTATTGTACCCTCTGCAAAAGCATTTCGACGTATCTCAATAGGTTCGTTTAAGCCGCATATGTCATAGCTGGGAGGTGGTAAGATCTGTTCTAAAGCCTCAAAATTGATGGGCACATTATTCGTAGTACGTCGTCTGAGCAGAGGACAATTTGGCGACCAGCGCAGATGTTCAGGTACAGGTTGATCCTCACGTTCCCAACAACCAATTTCCACTTCACAAAAATAACATTTCGTTTTATCGCCTTCACCCATATAAAACATTCCCGTCATAGCCAATACTTTCTTCTCCAACCACTGCAGTGGCCAAATTTCAAATGTTTTCAAACGTTCATCTTCTCTATGGAATATTTCATTCATTTCATAACATGGCGATTGTGTTAAATACTTGCTTGAATACTTGCTTGGTGCAAAAAATTGGTTAGATGATATGCCATTATTCGGCGGTTGGTTTACAATTAATACAATTAAAGACATTTTTGTTTATTTTTTTTATCTTTACTTTTGTTCTCAAGAAACGCTAAAATTGAAAATAAGCAAGATAAAAGCAAGGATTTCATTAGTAAACAGTTATCAGTAATGTATTAAGGCTTTTAAAGAAAAGATGGCTAAACAACGATAAAGAGATTGGCAAATCAAAAGATAAGTTAAAAATGACAACAATTTATGTCTGAATACTTAAAGACAATGAGACTGTCTTTGAACATGTAAATAGATGACAATTATTAATTACAACAGCTACCCGCAGAGGAATCTTGTGTACGGAATAATCTATGGCAGTATTCCATCATTTTATCATCTTATTGATGTGTAAACATCTATATGCGCAGGGGGGTAAATTTCTATTTCACAATACAATCACAAAAACAGCGTAACTCATATCGGTGTGAGCTGAAGCAGATAACGCTGTGTGACTTATGATTGTATTGGTGAAAAAATTATGATATAAAATTGTTTTTTAAGCCACTTTTTTAAAAGCGTCATCATGTATCACTAATATACGTTTATATTAGGATATTTTTAACGTTTTACAGCAAACGGATGTTGAATTAGCTGAAACAGTTTTTGCTATAAGTGATACATAGATGACGCTTTCTGTTTGATTTTAAAAAATGACATAGAAAAATCTTTAATTACTAGATGTTTACACATCTTCCCTGTGATCGGACTCACATGATTTTTTATATATTATTTAATAATTAAAGACAGACAGACATCAGAAGTCTCAGCAAACGTTAGAAACTAAAAATTTATTTCAAATATTGATACAACTTAAATTTTTTCCTTCTTATTTCTAAGCATTTTAACAGTATGTAAATCAAAAAAAAAAAAAAAATTTAAGATTTGCTTTCATGCGCTTTCAGGTGAACCGCTAGAAATAATGATCAAATCATGATTCAATAATGTGTGGTCACTCACTTTACATAAATGCTAAAAATTCCAGAGCTCTAGCTATACTGGTAAGTTGGTGAAAATTCAATTATATATATCCGCCTCAACAAACGTTTTCAGGTTAACACGTCAAGAAATATTGAGTATATTATAAAAAAAAAATTTATAAATTATATATTGTCATCTACTTTAGGTAAATGTTGAAAGCTTTAAAGCTATTGATGTCGGGCAGCTAGTTAATTTAAAGATTGTAAATGATACTAATATGAACTTTGATAACACCGTGCGATAATTCAACGTTTTTTTACTGGACATGGACAAGACCGTATGCACATGAAAGTGGAGATCATAGACAGTAAAACTGTGTTCTTAGTTTTTCTTTTTCTGATCTTTTCTCCTTTTTAAAGAACTTTAAAGTTTTAAGGATATAGAAGTTTCTAAAAATGTATTTAAATATTTCAATCCATATGTCAAATTAAAGACAACAATCTCTGAAATTGAAAACTATTTCTATTTTGATTTATCGGGACAAAAAATTTAAAAAAAATGCTTTAATCCCCTTATATTCTTGTGAACATAAATAATAACAACAATGAAAAAAATATTTTATTTTTACTATAATTAAAAACAGACACGAACAATTCGTGTAACAAAAGGAAATTAAAACTAATTTAAAAATGGAATTGAGTTCATGTAAAGAAAATTATAGTCGATCTAGGCCGACTATACCATACCCTATACTATGCGTTTAGAGACTCTCTCTCCTAGGTCCAACTAATTAGATATAGAATATACGCATAAACCAAATTGAAGTGGCATTGTTATTAATTTTTTTGCCTTCCGATACGAAAAAGTTCATATCGGATGCTGTATTTATATGGACACTAGGTTGACCGATCCTGGCCATATTTGGTAAGGTCACTTAGTTTTATCAAAAACATATACAACCAAATTTGAGAGAAAAATCTGTCCATTATTTTTTTTTATAGATTTAAGTGAAGATTGGGAATTGTCCTATATGCTTTATTTTTGGACTACTGATGAATGGATGTAAGAAACATACACAAACCTAATTTGACCGAGATCTATATGATAATTTGGATAATTTGGTTATTATAGGGGTCATATATATGGGGAATAGGTCAGATAATTAACCGATTTTCACCAATTTCAATAGCGTTCATCCTTATATACTAAATTTCATCAAAATATATTCATATTTGCGACCTGTAGTTACATGGTTTACATGGACACACAGACGGACGGACAGATGGACGGACCGACAGAACGGACGGACATTCCTAAATCGACTCGGACTAGTTCAAATATTTTTGGTAGTTACAATCATCAGCACAAAGTCGTTATAGGGTATAAAAAATTAATTTTCTAAACAAATAACTTAAATTACTTTAATTTTTACTTCTCATCAGATTTTGGAGAAAAACGACAGATAAAATGGCGCCCGAAAAAGAAATTTATCGCGAGCAATAGACATTTTAGATTTTTTTAATGAAACCACAGGAAAATTAACGAGAATGCCGAAACCAACTAGCTGTTGCATTGCATTAATCACGGTCAGCCTGAGAATAGTCAGTCCGTACTCAATGTGTGAGACTAGCTAGAATCGTTAGAATTTATGTAAGTCATATCAAGTCAGGTGATAAACATGGTATTAGCGACATAAAGGACAAACGATTTTGGAAGAAATAGGTAGTAAGTCCGGTAAAGTAGAATAACTAGACTTTATTGTCGCGACTCTGTCAGGATCTAATTAGGAGTTTCATCCCGGTTTTATTAAAAGTTCGGAGGTTTAGTTGCTCAACTCAACATCTTATCAAGTCATTAGTTTATAAAATTTCTTTGGTTCACCAACCGAATACCTTTCTTAGTTCAGCCATCCATAACGATAATTCATTCAAATTATAAGAAAATTTCAGTTATCCAAAATTTAAATAGACATTTAAATTTTTTTAATGAAACCACAGGAAAATTAACGAGAATGCCGAAACCAACTAGCTGTTGCATTGCATTAGTCACGGTCAGCCTGAGAATAGTCAGTCCGTAGTCAATGTGTGAGACTAGCTAGAATCGTTAGAATTTATGTAAGTCATATCAAGTCAGGTGATAAACATGGTATTAGCGACATAAAGGACAAACGATTTTGGAAGAACGAGGGAGTAAGTCCGGTAAAGTAGTATAACTAGACTTTATTGTCGCGACTCTGTCAGGATCTAATTAGGAGTGTCATCCCGGTTTTATTAAAAGTTCGGAGGTTTAGTTGCTCAACTCAACATCTTAGCAAGTCATTAGTTTATAAAATTTCTTTAGTTCACCAACCGAATGCCTTTCTTAGTTCAGCCATCCATAACGATAATTCATTCAAATTATAAGAAAATTTCAGTTATCCAAGATTTAAAGGTAAAATTTTTTATTTTGTTTTCAATACTAACCCACATTTCATATTATAATAGAAACTTCAGACCTTAGTTAATCAATTTCGGTTGATTTTTCATTTTGATTTTATTTAAAATTTTTTATTTTTATTTTTTTGCTGTTGGATTTTTGTTTATTAGTCTGATTCTTTATACTTTTATTTTTATACCCTATACCACTATGTGGTTTGGGTATAATGACTTTGTGCTGCTGTTTGTAACAACCAAAAATATTTGACCTAGACCCATCTTTAATTATACCGATCGAATCAGAATCACTTTCTGAGTTGATTTAACAATGTCCGTCCGTCCGTCCGTCTGTGTGTCCATGTAAACCTTGTAATCAAACTGCAGGTCGCAAATATGAATATATTTTGATGAAATTTTGTACGTAAGCTTTTATCGGCCATGGGATGAACGCTATTGAAATTGGTGAGAGAATCGGTCCATGTTCAGACCTAGCCCACATACAAATTACCCCTATGAAATCGACATAAATTGCCATAAGATCCAAATTGTCATATAGATCTTACTCAAATTGGGTTTGTATGCCTTCATTACATCCATTAATGAGTAGTCCAAAAATGATACCTTTGGCCCCATATAGAGCTGCTTCCCGATCTTCACTTAAATCTATTAAAAAACAAAAATATTGCACTGATTCTTCTCAAATTTTGTTTGTATATATTTTTGCAAAATAAAAGAAACTTTACCAAACATGATCAGGATCGGTCCATTTTTGGACATAGTCCCCATATAGATATATCATCCGATATGAACTTTTTCATATCTGCAGCCAAAAAAATTAATAAAAATCCCACTCAAATTTGGTTTTTGCTTATTTTCTATGTCCAGTTAGTTGGGCCTAAGATATAGAGTTTCTATAATTTTCTTACTTGTTTTGATTTTATTTTGATTTTGCTTAAAATTTGTTATTTGTATACCCTATACCACTATGTGGTTTTGGGTATAATGACTTTGTGCTGCTGTTTGTAACTACCAAAAATATTTGACCTAGACCCATCTGTTATTATATCGATCGAATCAGAATCACTATCTGATTCGATTTAAAGATGTCCGTCCGTGTGTCCGTCCGTCCGTCTGTGTGTCCATGTAAACCTTGTAATCAAACTGCAGGTCGCAAATATGAGTGTATTTTGATGAAATTTGTATTTTGATGAATTGAAATTCAATTGTGGTGGCACGTCCCTCCATTATACCCTTCCACAATTTATTTTTTGCTCGCTTGTGGCCTATTCCTGTTGGATAGTTAACTTAAGATATTGCTGTAGAATCTTCACAAACTTTCAATCTAAAACTTTTGTACCTCTTAGGAAACGCATTTATGTAAAGAATTATACTGTGCGACAATATGTTATATCCTGGATTTCGATTTGGTATTTTTGATGGACTTTTTATGAAATACAATTGTGATTACAGTTCAGTGCGCATGGAAGACACTATAAATATATTGTTAATACATGCACAATCACCAAATGAACTTATTAAGGTAATGCACTGACATTTTATTAAAAATTCTAGCTAGAAACAAAGTAAATCTTCCTTGCAGAATTTTACACTAATCCTTATATCTATCTTTCAGTTTATTGGCATAACATGGATATGGGAGTATGTTTTAATATTTGGCTCGAAGGTTTTAATTTATGCCATTCTGGAATATAGTGCCTGGAATATAATGTTGATAATATGAAGAATATTAAGGAATGTGCAGTATCCGTAAATTCGTCCATAATGAAATTAGTTTCTTCAAAAGAATAAAGATCTCAGAATATTTAAGAAATTGATTTAGGAGGTATTATCACAATATCTCATACACCGTTCTGTATAAACAATTTTCCAAATGAAGTGTATCCGTTTTGGCCGAAATTGTTAATTCACAACACTCAAAAGGTAAGCTTTAACATAAATTGTGGATATATATGTAAGTGTTATAATAAATTGTTTTCTTTAAGAAACTACTGATTGCACTAAGGCCCATTACCGGAAATTTCGATTGAGTTTAGTCAATTTATTCAGTGCTAAGTTATGTACCACTTTGAGGGATGTTTCGAATGAAAAGTCAGCAAAGTTGTTTAAATATCTGTATTAAGTTAAGCCCATTGTACTGTTTCAACATTGTCTCAAGGTTATCAACACGTTTCGGAATTGGTGATATTGTTGTGTTTTTAATATTTTAAAGTTTAATATTTATTTCTAATTTTGAATTTTTTGATTTTTAATACAATAAATAAATAAAAAATAAGTCGTGTTTCATTATAATCAAGCGTGACCGGTCAATGATGATGTATATATCCATCAAGTGTGACCGGTCAACGATGATGGATGTGTCCATCACCGTTCACTACTAAACAGCGGTAGAGTGAGCAGTTGAGATACATATTCTATGGTCTACATACTTTCATAGGTTAGAGTAAGATGCAAAATCACATGTACACAAAAGTTTCGGTCCTTTTTGTCATATTGGCCTTAATAAAATGATAGAAACTTTGTTCTAAGCGATGACCGAAACTGCAGTCAGTAGTGACCGTCATATCACCGGTCAAATGACCGTCACTGTTCTTGTAGGGTTTATTGACATTTAAATTTTTTTTTTAATTACCGTTTTTGCTTGAATATCTGCTTCTGATAATTGACGGTGATTATCAAAGTTATTTATTTTTAATGCGTTACCATTCTGATTTTAACATTTTTGATTTTGATTTTGATTTTGATTTTTATTATCATCTTACGGTGAAATTCAGATTTTGAATAATTATTGTAGGGTGATTAGTGAACTTTGGGTATCTCAGTGATTGATTGAATTGATTTTGGTATTGGTTTTCAATTCATTTTATAATTCGATTCTTACTTTGAGTACTTATGTTTTAGTATTCGATTATCCATTTAGATTGTTAGATTGGAATCACAATAGTTAACTACATTTCGAAAAAATTGGTCCAGTTCAGTTCTAATTGCAATAGCGGATGGTCGCTGCAACCGAATTCCAGAAGTACCAAGTTGAGAATTTGTATCCGAATTCGGAGATGGACTAATAAAATAATTAAATAATATTCATACCTTCATCAGTTTTTTTTGCATAGATAGATTTCCGAACCTTAAATTCAAAATTAAATTTCAGATATTAGACAATTACATTTTAGTTTACAATTGATTAAATTTCAGCTGCTACGATAGTCAAACGTACAGTTCAAATTTCATTAAATTTCCAACCTACTAAAGTCAAATCAGTTCCAATTTCATAATTTATAGAACCGGTACCACCAAGTCAAATTAATCGAACATTTTCATCAATATACGTTTACATTTACGTTTAAATTCTCAAAAGGTAACCAGCAACCATGTTTTTCTGATCTTTGACTTCATTTTCTCAAAAACTTGATGTTGTGGTAATATTTGAAATACAGAGAGACGTTCTCCAGAATAAAATTAGAAAAATAAAAAAATAAAAATATAATCAATGATAAAGTATAATGTGGAGAAAAATTAACACGTTTGCTCTGCAGCTTGTATGGAGAATCCAAATCACGACATATCGACCAACCATATTTTGCAAGCATTCCGCAGGTGTTTCTTCCCCTAAAGGGATCTCAATTCTCTCAATGTCCTGATGGAACCTTTCGATCATTAAAATTACCCAAATTATCAAGGAAAAAAATCTAGGTGGCTATCTAAAAACTGTATTTTCAGTGACATATTTGCGCCCATTTCACCGAAATGTTTTTATTCTTAAAACGTGATTTCAATTTAATTTTTCAATTTGTTTAAATTTGTTTCTGTTACACGAATTGTTCTTTTAAAACTCTTTCTTTTAACTTATACACTCTGTCTGTCTGTCTGTCGTGGGTCAACCCCATTCCCCCTTATCCAATTGATCCAATTGATCTTGGCCCATAGTCTTGTTGTGAGTACAGATTAATTTTGGGGTAGTCGCGCACAGTCACGCACAGTCATGGAGTGATCTAAATGTCATTTCCCCTCATCCGATCGATCTGAAACTTGGTCCATACAATTGCTGTGAAAAAAGATTAACTTTGACTTAGTCACACACAGTTAAGCATGGTTACGACAGCCACGGAGAGATTTAAAACGGATTTCCTCTCATCCAATCAATCTGCAACTTGGTCGATATACTTGATGTAAAGAAAGATTAACTTCGACATAGTCACGCACAGTCACGAATAGTCACTCACAGTGATTTAAAACCCATTTCACCTTATCCGATCGATTTGAAACGTGGTCAATAGACTTCCAGTGAAAGAATATTAACTTTGACTTAGTCACTCACCGCCACGCATAGTCACGCACAGTCGCGGAGAGATTAAAACCTCACTTCCCCTCATCCGATCGATCTGAAACTTTATGCATAGACTTGTTGTGGCCAAAGATTAATTTTAAGATAGTCACACACAGTCACGGAGAGATTCAAAACTCATATGCATAAGGCAGGAAAGAGTTTTAATAAAAACTTTGTTTTTATGGGTTAGATTATTAATTATATCAAAAGTAAAATATTTTTTCATTGTTCAGTCGATTGTTCTAACCCCCCTATCACACATCACACTGTAAGTTCGAAAAACTCAATACACTCACATTTTTTTACTAATACACACACATTTTCCAGTGGTCACACCCAGTTGGCCACGTCTTCAAGACATCCCTAATGATGGGTGCATGACAATGTAAAGTCTTTGAAGACAAATGTAGGACAGCCGGAACAAATCGTCAAAGACTTTTTCGAACAAATGTCGCGAAAATAGTGGTCGACTTAAAGAGAGACCATGTCGCTCAGTTTGTCGCCCACGCAAAAAAAAATGAAAAGTGCAGCTATATATTCACTGACGACTTTATAGAAGATTAATTCCACCATATTAGCGTCAACGACTATTAAGGCGTCAATATCGTTCACTTTGTCATTAACGATTACATAGGCGACAATGTCCACAACTTTGTCGGTAATGATTGTATGGATGACAATATCGTTCAGTATCGCCCCGGTAGGTGAGTAGGTAGCGTGCTCGCCTATCATGCGGGGGTCGTGGGTTCGATTCCCACCAGAGGCTTTGGTCTGTCGCTGCAAAAAAAAAAACTAGCCAAAATCTGCAGACAAGCCACTCGGGTTCAAGGAACTAGGCTTAAAAAAAATTGTCGTCACGACTATATGAATGACAATGCTGGCTGTAAATATTGCCATCAATGCTCCCATTAACGACTATGGTTAACGTTCTGTCATCACCTATCGTCTTCTACTTTGTCGTCAATGATTGTATTGGTAATAATATTAAAAAATGTATACAAAAACATAGACTTAAACATTTTTATTAATTAATTATAAATTTTCAAAAAAAAGATTTTATCAGTACTGTCAAAATATAAGTAGATAGTATTTTTTATTATTTAACGGTTGTCCTTGTCATGCTTTCTTGACTTCTCTTTGATGTATGTATTTTTGATTCGACGAAAGATAACCCCTAGTTCATGTGTATGTCCCTCCGTCTTTGTAGATTCTATATAAAATATATTTTAAAGAGATTTTTTTATTGTTAAGTATGTCATTAAAAAAACGCTGTAATTTGTTCACGTCTTGAAAAATATTTACCATATAAAGCCTTGAATAAATTTCCGTATTTCTTAAGTGACCTTTTATCTTTGCTGCCATCATAGTTATATAAAACTATTAACTAGTAAACTATATGACAATTTTCAGGTCTTTGTCGCTTATCCTGTCGTTAGCGAAGAATTTTTACACATCATAATGATATTTCTAATTTTTTTGTTTTGTCTTGCAGCCGTTATTAAGTCCCGTTATTTTACTTTTTTTACACGCAAAGCTAATATACGATCAACTCAAAGACAACGTCGCTCTTCATGTCGCTAACGGAGTGCGACTGACGACAATTTCCTCACAATGTCGCTCATCGAAACTTAATTTTGTCGCGTAATTTGTCGTCAATAGAATTCGATACACGACCGTATAAGTTATTTGTCATCCAGCTGGTCGTTATCTAAATTTTTTATTAAATATCTGCACGAACAACTCATAGACATTGTCGCTTAACTTGTCCTTAAAAAAGTTCGACGGACGACATACACAAGACGTTGTCGCTCATTTTGTCATCAACGGACCTTGATACACGACAATATAGATATTTGTCGCTGAATTAGTCGTCAACGGGATGTGATAGACGACCATCTGAGTAATTTGTCTCCCAGCTTGACGTTAACGACAATATCCATTACATCGGCGTTACATAAAACTTCATCGACAAATGTCGTGTGTGACATATTATAAAATGTTTTAAAGGAATCGTTAAAGACAATGTCGTCTACGACGATTTTACCAACTGGGCACTGATGGCACAAAATTGTTCGTGCGAGTAATGGCTGATTAATGTTACCCTGTTATAAATTTAATGCAAATTTACTGGATTCTGCAAAAATTTAACCTGTTAAATCTATTATTATAATTTTTTTTCTTGAAATGCGCATATAAAAACTCAAGTTTGTTAATTATAGAGCATAAATATTATTAACTATTATTAAAATAATACTAATAATTATAAATGTAAACATTTTCCCTCAATCATGTGCCTATATAATAAACTCGGTAACTATTTAAAAAAAAAGAGAGAGAAGTAAACAAATATTCTCAAGTTTACGCTTCGACAACATTTTAAAAATAAGATTGCAGTCAGATGTGTGAACACAATTCTTAATGGCGATGGATTCGACTAATTCGGACAATTTTTCGTTGATAATACGTACACAACGATTTCACAGTTGCAGTGTGATGTGAGATAGCAGGGTAAACCTGATCTGAAGTTTATTAGAAGTTCTCAAGAAGAATTTTTTAAAACTTTTCATTCCGTTAAATCAAAATAAAAAGAGTTTACATTTCCAGAGATCGTCCTCTTTAATTTGATATTCATATGGATGGAAATATTTAAATTAATTTTTATAAATTTTTTTATTCCTAAAACATTGAAGTTATTTTTATTTTTATTTTCGATCACGTTAAACAAGTACTGTCCACTACTTTTCTAACTTTGATTGTTTTATCGTTCAAAATTTTTCTTTTAATATTTGATTAATTATATGATATTTTATCAAGACTTAATTAATATATTAATATATACAAGTTTTCAAAATATATTTTTTGAGAAAAAAACACTGGAAATTCTCAAGGATATGAAAGGATAATATTTTCAAAGAACATTATTTACAATTTTTCTCCTGAAAAATAAAAACAAAAAATAGTTTTCAATTCCAGAGATCGTCCTCTTTAATGTGATACTCATATTGACATCAACTGATGGGTAGAAATATTTATATACATTTTTTGAAAGAGGAGTAAAAATAAGGAAATGAAAAACTGAGAACGCATTTTTACTATAAACGATCTCTACTTTCATGTGTATATGGTCCTGTTCAAGCCCAATAAGTACTGTCGCACGGTGTAAAAGTAATCAATAATTTCCAATAAAAAAGAACTTATCACTATTATAAATTGCTGTTATTATTACTTGCAATAATGATTAAAAATAAAAAAATACATTTCTTTTTAAATACTTAGAGCTATAAAAAAAAAACATGTAAAAACCCATGTAAAAATTTATAGACCGTCTAGACCGATACCTTATTGTTTATTAACGTAATAACATTTCTTGAGAATAAAACTAAAGATTATTTTAACGGAAATATTTAGAACTGTATTAATTGTAAATCAACCGCCATAAAATACTATTTCATCTAATCAGTTTTGTATACCTAGAAAGTATTTAAGCAGGTATTTAATACAATCGAAGTTCAGTGGAAGAAATGAAATTGATAATAATAATACGCGTAGTGATATTTTGCAAAGTATCGTTTTTAAACCACGCCTTTAAGTTAATGATAAATGAATGATATATTTCATTTAATAGCGTGGTTTAAAAACGATACTTTGCAAAAATACCTACGCGTATTATTATCAATTTCATCCCCTCCAATTAATATTATTAATATTAATCAAATAAACCATATCCCAAAAACACCGTACCAAGTTTAATCTACTGTTAACTTATTATAAAAATTAATCCGTATGTCAAAAACTCGCCCTAAGTGGAATCATTAATTGACAAATAAAAACATGGTAAAAATTAGGTCTAAAATTCATATTCATATTACAAACAGACATAAGCAAGTCAGAAAGTTATAGCCGGGATAGGCTGATATACAATACCCTATTTCATGAGTTACGTAACTTACAAGAAATGTATCCTTGGTCATTTGCTCTGAAACTTACATACGTTATAGAGGATGGAAAAAAAACTCGTATTCTTTTTTAGCTGCCCAATCTCAAATCAGAGTAGTGGAACTTATATTCACAATTTCTTGGGTGAATTTGAAAAGAACAAAATCGATTCATTGCTGATCTCTGGTGTGGAACTTGAATTATATGTTTATGAAATTCATCAGAAAATACATATTAATAAAAGAAAATATATGGTGCGCTGTATTCTTAATCGGACCGGTTTCTGGCATTTCAGCCTTCATCAGCGATTTATTGAACATTGTGATAATTGTTACGTTATAATTGAATATATTGTTTCTATATAAAATTTTTCTACTTAGGGCGACCGTGACGTTTGAACCATGAACCTTCACATACACTCGTACTTGCACTTTTTGGTCAGCGCTTTAACACACTCACCTAAAGTCAGGCCTACGAGCAGTGTGGTTAGAATCAGTTTTCGTACCATACAGCTTTTACTTCCTATTAATTTCAGAAGATATAACTCTGTCCAAAGAAACAATAGTTGAAACAAAATTAAAATTTGCATATTTATGACAGTATTAATTGCAATATGGCTGAAAAATGACTATAAATCTAACAAAAAAAAAAAACAATATATATTATAAAGAAATATGAGCAGCGATTTTTAATTACACTAAGTTTACAGAAGTTTAAAAATAAACTGAGGAAAATAATGCCATATTGGGAAAATGTTCATTAGTTCGGTTCACCAAAGACATTTTTTTATAACCTACACACCACTGTGTAGAGGGTATATATCAGCTTGTCAATCCGTTTGTAACTCTATTAACTATATATATTCTTGATCCTTACAAAGGGAGAAGTCAGGTTGAATTTACAACACACGTAAAAACTGTCTAAATCTTGTTAAAGTTATATTTGATCAGATAGTTTTTTATGTGTAAACATCTATACGCGCAGGGGGGTAAATTTCTAATTCACAATACAATCACAAAAACAGCGTAATATGTGAGCGTAAGATCTTACGCGTAACATGTGAGCATTAAGACAAATCGGTGTGACATGATTGTTTGGTGAAAAAATTATGATATGTAATAACCTTTTTGTCGCTGTTCTTTGCATTTTATTTATTACCAGATGTTTACACATCTCCCCTGTGATGGGACTCACATGATTTTTTTTATAACTAAGAAAGATTTTCACATCATCAGCATACATAAGAACGTTGCAAAATTTAATAATATACGACAGGTCATTAATGAAGAGTGAGAATAGCACAAGGCTACCTTGTGGCACACCAGACTTTATGTACAATAATGTTTTTAGAGTTAATATCTAAATCTAACACATTGTTTTCTGCACAAAAGGTAAGACTTTCGCCAATTTAGAGTATTGGTAGTAAATCCCATAAGATATACATAATTTTTCAAGGAGAAGATAGTGATTAACTTTGTCTAAGGCTTTACTGCAATCAATGTAAAAACGTATTAAGACACCTTTCAAAAATGTTAAAAATTTTTTTAAGAAGTACCCTTTTTTGAAAAAGTACCCATTTCTTGAAAAAGTATCCTTTTTTTTAAAGAGTAACCTATTTTAAAATGATTACCCTTTTTTAAAAAAGTAAATTTTTTTTGAAAGTACCCTTTGTTAAAGTATACTTTTTTTGAAAAAGTACTTTTTTTAAATATTACTTTTTTAATAAAAAGCATCCTTTTTTAAAGAAGTACCCTTTCTTAAAAAATACCCTTCTTAAAATATTATATTTTTTTAAAAAAATTACACTTTTTTAAAAAAGTATCCTTTTTGAATAAGTACCTTTGAAAAAGTATCCTTTTGAAAAAATTAAACTTTGTTTAAAAAAGTACAAGTTCTGAAAAAGTACCCTTTTTGAAAAAGTACCCTTTCTTAAAAAGTACCCTTCGGTTTTAAATTACCCTATTTGAAATACCCTTTTTTAAAATCGCCGTATTTTTAATAATATATCCTTTTTTAAAGTACCATATTTTAAAAAAATCATCCGTTTTTAGAGAATCATCTCTTTTTTGAAAAAGTACTCTATTTCTTAAAAAATTACCCATTTAAAAAAAGTATTTATTAAGAAAGTACACTTTTTTAAAAAATTAATTGTTTTTTAAACCCTTTTTTAAAAATATACCAAAATATAAAAAAAAAACTTTGTTTTAAAGTAGACTTTTAAAATAAATAACCTTTTTCAAAATAGTGCCATTTTAAAAAAAAAGTACAATTTTTTTAGTTGCCCTTATTTAAAAAAATATATATTTTTAAGTACCTTTTTTGAAGTACCTTTTTAAAAAAGTACCTTTTTTCTAAAAAACTAACTTTTTTAAAATGTACCTATGTGTTTCGAAAAGTGCCTTTTCTTTAAAAAATACATTTCTTAAAAAATTTAAAATAAAACTTATTTTAAAAATGTATTGGAACAGTTTTAAAGTGGTAGCCACACTCGACATTGGTTATACTATTGAAATTAAAACGCAAGTTGATTTAATTTAACACACTTATTTTTATTTAAATTAAAATAAATTTCTTGTAATATCAAAACGTTACTGTATTATAGAAATCCCTTTACTCAAGTATTACCTAGGTATATGTAAATATTATTTTTTCATACATTTTTTTCAATGTTTTTTTTATCTATATGCGACCTTCTCCGAGAAAAGGGACCTAGTGTGTCAAAAAATGGGTTGTGTTAAAAACGGTGGATTCTGGTACCTAAAAGGGTGTAGAAACTTTAAATACGTTTTTTTTCTCAAAACTTAATTTTCACACACTAGGTCCCTTTTCTCGGTAGTAACTAGTAGTATTCCTTATTTTTTCGTTTTAAATTTAACAATATATGTACATAATTATAAAAAGGATTAAACTAAATATATATTAAGAATATATCTATATTGGACTTTGACAATATGTCGTCAGTCGAAAGACTATTTAAACAAATAATAATTTTACAATTTAACAATTTTACAATTTAAATATTCTTAAGGATTAAACTCCGCTATTAAAAAGTTTCTATAATTTACATGTTTTCATATAATTTGATACAGATTGCCAGCCTACAGTCCTGCCATCTAAAATATTGATTATTTCGACTTCACTAAGTACAGGTTTTCCAAAATGTAAAATTCTAAACTATTTCAAGGTATTACAACGACCTATAAAATGTTCTATGTCTTCTTTTTCCTTCAAATTACAAAGTGAACATAAGTCTGAACCATTTAACTGATAATAATTACCATTAAGTTTAATAAGGTCACTTCCTGCCTTGAAAATCCACGTTATGTCTTCTAACCGCAACTCGTCCATCATGTATCTGATTCCTGCCATTGGGTCAAGTTTTCTATATATTCTGCTTGTTTCAACTTTCATTAGAAGGGCTTGGTTATAACTAGTTCTAAGTGAATATAATAAATTAATCCGATTTTCAGCCCACTGTGTTTGATTGAGATATTGCTCTGTCCATGAGATACCATAATCAGCTCCTATTCTATTCATAGCATTCACCCATAGAATTTGCCATCTAATAAGTATTTTGGAGAGTTGATTGGAAAGTCTGTCCTGATTAGAACAAAGTCTTGTTTATATACCTCAGGTCCAAATCCAAAGTATACAGATGACCATTTTCTATTCCCGTTTCAAGTCTTAGCGTGTATGTTGGTGTAAAACTAGGAATCCTCAATATTTTCTTTAAAAAGTAAAGCTGTAGTTTATCCACTTCATCGAACAACGATAATCCCCAGACTTGTGCGCTATAGCTTTGCACTGCCATACAAACTGCCAGAAACAGTTTCCATTTGGCTCTTAGAGATATCGAGGGTTTGTTCAAAAAGTTGTTCCATGTCTGATTTATGTTGCTTTTGGCAGAAGCGGTTCTTATTTCAATATGTTTTTCGAAAATCATTTTTGGTGTCAAGGTAACGCCAAGATAGCAGTATTCGGATGCTATTCTAATATATTCTCCTTTAAAATGCCATTTTTCATTTCGTGACATTCTTCCACCTTTTCTGAATATCATAATCTCAGACTTACTTAATTTTACCTCGACATCCCACATTTTACAGTAATCTTCTAATTTATATATCATTTTCTGCAAAACGCTTACATATATCATCAGCAAGAATAACGATATCATCTGCATATAGCAAGTGTTCGTTCATATTTAAGTGTTCGATATTAAGTCCTCCTTCTAAAAAGTCATGAAGATCATTAAGATAAAACGCAAACAGTAGTGGTGATAGCAGACACCCTTGTGTTACACCTGATACAGTTGAAACGTCCTCTGATAATTCTTGACCAGTCCACACTGCCGAGTTTGTAGTTTTATAAATGTTTTCTATAAACTTAACTACTTTTGACTAAAGACCTATTGTATGTAGCTTGTATATAAGTGCATTTCTAGAAATTTTATCGAATGCGGCTTTAAAATCCACGAAAAATGCATAAGTTTTCTTATTCGCTTTTAGATTTAAATGTACTAAAGCTGAGAGGTTATATATGTTGTCAACTGTTGAACAGTTCTTCCTAAAACCAGCTTGATATTCATTCAAGATTTTGTAACGTTCGGCCCATTCTGAGAGTCTATTTGTTAACAAACCCACCATTATCTTTGGTAGACGGTTCATGAAAGATATTCCACGATAATTACTTGGTATTGCCATATCTCCTTTTTTATGTATCGGGTAAATTATATTTATTATAAAAGTAACGGCTATTTTGACACTATCATACATTATATTACATATTGTTGCTATCTCTTCTAACAATTCTTCTGGAGCATTTTTATAGAATTCATATGGGATGCGATCTTCGCCTGGTGCCTTGTGGTCTTTAGCTTTTTGCAGCACTTGCCTTATTTCCATTATTGTTATGGCCTCATCCACCTCATCATTTGTCCGGTATAGGTAAGCATATTGTAACTCTATTGCGTTTTGTATTGGATTCAACAGTTGTTGAAAATATGATTTCAGCTCTTCTACTGGTACCGTTATTCTTGGGAATTCATCACCATTTCTTATTTCCTTAGCCGGTTTTCTGAATTTACGCAGCCATTTAAAAGAAGCTTTTCTTGCATATTAACATGTAGCATTGAACCACTTTTGTTTTTGATGAAATTTTAAGCCTTCTTTATAGACCATTTTATACGCCTCCTTTACTACTGTAGATATATCTCCAAATTTCAGGGATTCTTTTCGGTTTTTTGCCATCTCCAAACATTCACGAATCTTCATGTGATATTGCGATAAGTATTCATTTTTCCAATGTAATTTTGGCAACAGATTTGGATTTATTTTGCATCCGCCATCTATTTTAAGTTGAACTGATAGCACTATTGGGAGGTGGTCAGACCATACCTGATTGTCAACCATAAAATTATCAATGTGATGAATAAAATCTTGGTAAACAGCACAAACATCATTTACCAATCATCATTCCATTCGTTACCACCATCCCATTATCACAACAAAAATTTCTCCTTTTCTCGGAGAAGGTCACATATAGTGTATATAAAAAATTTATGATAATAAATAATTTTTTAAGAGCATAAAGGTATGCTAATCAATTTTGGGCAATTAGTAATTCAACACAGGGCTCGTGATGTACAATTATAATGAAATTCGATGAATTCTGAATTGCCTAATATTGATTAGCATACCTTTAGGCTTTTATAAAATTATTTAGTATTAATATTTTATTATTTTTAATATATTTTTAACAAATATTATACATAAATTTTAAAATTTTGCACTTCTCTGATGAAAAAATTTTCCTTCACGTATTAATATATAGATACTTATATAAGAAGGGAAAACTTAATAAATATAAGTAACAGATACTCCAAAACATCCTGCATTGATGTTTTTGTCTATTTTGATTGAAAATTTAAAAAATATATATAAATAATTCACCCCTATTATGAATGTTGTCGTTGACACAAGTCACGTCGACGGCACAATAATGACATTGTAGTAGTCAATATTGACACATATCGATATGTATTGACAGCCACTTAGTATTATAAAAGGCGACATTGAGACGGCGTTGTGTTAAGTGACTCTGTTTTTGTCGACACAGTCTTTGACAACGACTCAAACAAAATATTCTGTCGTTAGACTAAAATAAAAATTTAAGATGAAAAAAAAATAAATATAACCACTACTAAGCAGTTTTATTTATTAATAGTGGAACTTAAAAGCAAACCAGCTTTAGCAAAAGGGTTTCATCGAGGTTCAACTCCTAATAATTTTAAGCAAGACTGGGAGGTGGATAACGTCAAAGTTGAATTCGAATGGACCACCACACAGAGATAGTGATGGTTGGCAAAAGCTATAAAAATAATTTTAAAGATTACAATTATAAATGCCAAATATATGTTTAAGAGTGGAGAGATGTTAAATGTAAAGTAAAAAGGAAATTAGTGCAGAACAAGGCTGAAGTGAATGCAACTGGCGGTGGCATATATAAGCAATTAACGCTTTCGCCTTAGGAAGAAGCCACTGCTAGTTTAATCTAATTTGAAAAACAATTAAACCCTAAAGGTGTAGACCAAGGTGTTCAAACAGCTCATGAAATTTTAGCAGATGTTAAGCTGGACCAGGCAATTTTGGAGGACGACGAAAACTTGCCATCAACTTCGTCAAATGCAATTCGCATACAAGAAGAAGGATAATGATCGCAAGGAGTTATTAGAAAAACACAATGCCATGCAAAATTGATATTTTGAGAAAATCTCTGACACAATCAGGCATGTAATGAAAACCGAAATCAATACCAAAACGCAACAAAATCGGAAATAGGTGTGATGTAAATCAATTTTTCGATTTGCTTTCGTTTTTATTTCAAGAATAACTATATTTCATTTTCCATATTGTTCTATGGAAATATGGATAAATAAAGATGTGATGGAAAACGAAATTATTTTTTTTATCGTTTTTAAATCAAGAAGACATGGCTCTTCGATTTGAAACAGATACGTTTTTTTTTCTCAACTTTTCAACGCGTTAATAAAAATATAACTTGAAAAAAATATATATATAATAAATTTACATACTAAAATGTCTTACGATACATAATTTTTCAGGGGAAAACTTCAAAAAATCTTCATCAAAAAATTTTGCTCCAAAAAGAGTTATGCATTATGCTTTCTTTTGTGACATTTTTGTCACTTGTCGTTATTATAAATGCCATTTTAATAAATTTAAAAAAAAAAACAGAAAATTAATAAGCTAATATTAAAAATATTTTGTGAAAAACAATAAAAGCATTGCATTTAATAATAAGATAATAACATAGTGACACTTTATTGAAAGAACCATGATGAAGGGGGACAAGAGGAAAATTGAAACCGCTTGATTTTCATCACACCTATTATTAAATCGTTCTTTTTAGAATTTCGTTTCGATTTCAAATCAATCAATTTCCATCACATGCCTGATAGATAACTTTTTGGGAATAACTATAAACGCATTTTATAAGTGTTTTTTTAACAAAGGACATATCGAACAATTTGAATACTAATTTTAAGCAATTGTTTATTTTTATTCCACTACTGTCTTTCATTGAAATATTATTGATAATACAAAACTTGGATAAATGGACAGAAATCTAGCAGAATAACTTTATCATTAAACAGAACATTTTTATAAAGAATAAACATTTCTAAGAAAGAAATATAATAAGTATAAGTATTACTTTGTTAAAAAATATCAGTTCAAACGATTACTCATGGTATCGCACAATCGATTCAATTTTCTTGTTTAATCAAAACTAAAAGAAATAAAACACAGTTGATGTAAAATAAGTTTTTTTATTATCAAATTTATTTTGTTTGCAATGAATATAAATTAACTTGCATTAATTATCCTTTTCAATAATATTAGTGTTTCTAAGTCAGTAATAAATATAAAAAAAGTGTAACAGCAGTTAATTGTCAAAATCGTAAATTGTCAAAGTGAATTCAATTGACCAAATGCATAGAATCTGTTTTAGGGTTTTTCAGAAAGTAATTTTAATTGGAGATTTATTAATAAACACAATCATAAATATAATTTATACAAAAATTTCATGACTACATACATAATACTCTGAAATTATTTGTACACTACACCATATTCCAATGTAATTTAAAAAAAACTAACTGAATTTCATTAATTCCAATTTTAAATTATATTTAAAAAAAAAACAATTTATATTTTTTGAAGACAATTAATTCAATTATTTTTCAACTCAAAAATTTAATTAAAATCTAAAAATTTCACATCGGATCCATATTATTTGGTAATATATCAGGATTCTAGCTGATATTTTTTGTTTTTCAAATTACAAATGAAACTGGTGTTCTTAAATTAGGGATTATTCAAAAATAGTTTTTTTGTTTTTACAGATAATACAGACTATAGCTTAAGTTTTAGAAAATAAATTTAAAAAAGTATGTTTTTGGGTTTTTTAATTTTTTTTAATGAATTATTTTAAATTAAATTGATGGGTGATAGTAAGTTTTTTGGATTTTCTTAAAATTGTTTGCCAATATAAATTAAAAGTTTAACGGCCAGTTAAGACTCAACAGAATTGGAAAATCTTAACTGGCCGTTAAACTCGTTTTGTTATATTAAGATTAAACTGCAGGTAGGTTAATATAAAATTATATACATTTTTAAAACTATCAGGGAGATGTTGCAAGGGGGAAAAACGATGTTGGTTTAGTTGTGTATTGAAGAAATCACTACTATGATTACAGATGTAATTGAGGTTAGAATTTAAGAGAAATATACACGCATCACATCGGTAAACGGTTTTCGGCAAAGGGGACATTTTGTGACGGACGATGCACATTTGGCACAAGCCACTACATGACCGCATGGTAAAAACGCTGTATTGTACTCGTTGACATAACAAATTTTGCATAATTTCTCCTCGGGTATGAGAGACGATGACGATGATGATCTTTTCTGTTCCATATTGCAACAAGCTGCACCAGCAGATGTCGGCGTTGTTTCGTTTTGTGTGGCCATTTGGTGTATGCGAGAAGCCTGTTCCGATACTGATTGTTGAAGTTCTTTTGGGCCATTCGTAGCAGGTACAAGTGAAGAGGATGTCTTCTGTACTGCCGCTTCTTGGGTAACGCCCACAGCTTGTGCTTGCGACTCCCCCTCCTCATCGGAAGTTGATGATGCTCCTGCTGATGCAGATGCAGATGGTGTTGGGGATGCAGATTTGGTTTTTCTAAATCTATTCACAACAGATTCTATATAATTTTCTCCTTTCATCAATTTTAAGAAACGACATTTGCTCATCCATAAAGCATGCTGTTCCCAGGGATTGTCATCCTCATCCCAATCCTTGAGACCACCACCACAACTGAAACATTTAACACGATCCCCAACAAGCGTATAAAAGAAACCAGCCTCGGCCAATTGTTCTGGCTTCTGTTTCATATGTCGCGGCCATTCGGCAAATGACCTCAAACGAGCTGTTTCAATAGCATATTCAGGAAATTCTGGATAAAATGTACCCGTGCTACTACTAGTGCCAACCGAAGATGATAGGGCGGGCGGAACATCCGTAGCCATAAGATTAGCGGCTGGTATTGTACCCTCTGCAAAAGCATTTCGACGTATCTCAATAGGTTCATTTAAGCCACATATGTCATAGCTGGGAGGTGGTAAGATCTGTTCTAAAGCCTCAAAATTGATGGGCACATTATTCGTAGTACGTCGTCTGAGCAGAGGACAATTTGGCGACCAGCGCAGATGTTCAGGTACAGGTTGATCCTCACGTTCCCAACAACCAATTTCCACTTCACAAAAATAACATTTCGTTTTATCGCCTTCACCCATATAAAACATTCCCGTCATAGCCAATACTTTCTTATCCAACCACTCCAATGGCCAAATTTCAAATGTTTTCAAACGTTCATCTTCTCTATGAAATATATCATTCATTTCATAGCGTGGTTTAAAAACGATACTTTGCAAAAAATCACTCCTAGTATTATTATCAATTTCATCCCTTCCAATCAATGGCGATTGTGTTAAATACTTGCTTAAATACTTGCTAGGTGCACAAAATTGGTTAGATGATAATCCTGTGCCATTATTAGGCGGCTGGTTTACAATTAATACAATTCCAGACATTTTCGTTTATATTATCTTTACTTTTGTTCTCAAGAAACGTTATTACAACAGCGATTAACTGAAAAAAAGCAAGATAAAAACAAGGATTTCATTAGTAAACAGTTAGCAGTGTTTCATTAAGGCTTTTAAAGAAAATATGGCTAAACAACGACTAAGAGATTGGCAAATCAAAAGATAAGTTAAAAATGATAACAATTTATGTGTAAATAATACTTATAGACAATGAAACTGTCGTTGAACTTTTATTTATGTATGCAGGTAAATAATCGCATGTAAATACATGACAATTATTAATTACAACAGCTACCCGCAGAGAATCTATGGCAGTATTCCATCATTTTATCATCTTGCAAAAAAAAAATATTTCTTTTTGTTTAAGATATTGGATATTTTGGTGGAATATTCAAAACCTTTATTTAAAAAAAAATCACCTCATTTTACAAGATAAAGCGTCAGCCAATGTTAAAAAATCCAACTTCAAATTAACGTCACTTAAAATTTTTCATGCAAATTTCAAATGTTTAGTGTTGATATTTTATACCTGCATATTCTAAGAAAATTAAGCATACATACATATGTAAACCAAAAAAATATTTTGGAGACATGCTTTCCGGTTAACCGCGAGAAATAATGATCATATCATGATTCATTTACATAAATGTTGAAAGTTTGAAAGCTGCAGCTAATCGGGAAGTTGGTTCAAAATTCAATTATAAACATCCAACTCAACAATTTTTTTTCAGGTTAACCACGAGAAAAAATTACACTATACAACAATTTTCGGTTTGGGTCATTCCAGGCCTTCCTTCAAGGAAAGAATTTTTTACGGATTTAAATTATATTAATTATATTAATTCAAACTCAAGTCGTTCGATTTCAAAATAAAATTGACTTTGATGGTTATCCGATACTTTTTGATATTTTTTGTTTGCAAAGTACATTATTTGGGCAAGATCTTCTTTAAATTGGTAACTATTTCTTCTCATTGTTTATAAACATGGTTTATAAACATTGCTTATAAACGTTGTTTATATATGAAATCATACAAAAATCGATTTTTGCATGGTTGGCTGCATAAAAGATTTAAAAAAAATAGAGCCCATCGGGTTTCCATTCTGAAATTTGGAATATGTGGGAACATATCTGTAGTTTTTTACAAGTCATATACCTATGGGTGGGCTGAATGTGCAGTATACAAATTAAAGTTAAAACCGGAAAAAGTAATGAAAAAAATATGACAAATTGGTATAAAAAATTATTCAATAATGTCACATCCATGTCACCTAAATTGTGATAGTTTCATTTCTTTTTAACTAGTCGGGAAGAGGTTAATAAAAGCATATGAATCTATATTCCTTTTTGCTGGCTGCAAAGCGACGTCAGTTAACACAAGCCACGGCTTTCACAACGAACCATTAAAATAGATTTTTTAATTCACAAAATAAATGGGTTTTATTTAAAAAACTAATTTTGTTTAGAAATTATACCCGCGTTTTGCTTATATTTTCAACACGGAACGTTACACGCACTATATATTATTTGACTGAGTATTTTTTTTTTCTTTTTCTGTGTTCTTGTGCTTTCCACCTAAGCAAATATTTGTTAAAAATTTTGATAAGTTAACGTTTAATAATCAAAAAAAAAAAAAAAAACAAAACCCAAAAACAGATAACGACAACAATCAAATTCTTGGAATTTTTTTAAAATCACATATGCCGACATTTTGTACCCTATAAAACTGTAGTGGAATTATAATGAGTTAGTAGTACTTATGTTTGTAACTGAAAAAATTCCATGATCTTGATACAACGATCGACTCTGGATCTCTTTTTAGAGTCGATTCAACGATGTCCGTCCGTCCGTCCATGTAATCTTGTGCGTGTCCATGTAAATCTTGTGCTCAAAGTACAGGTTCTAAATGAAAATATCTTTTGATGATATCTTTTGATATCTTTATCAGCCATAGAAGTTTTAAATTTGTTGAAAATTCATGGTTCATGTTCAGACTTAGGTCTCGTGAATATGTCCCTTAATAAGATATGTATATTTAAAATGCCTTAAGATCCACATTATTATACATTTGTATCATGTTAAAATTTTGTTTCTAAGTGTTTATTATATCCATAAATTATTACACCAAAATTAAAGAGTGAAAGACCAATTCTAGTCATAACAGCCTCTATAAATAAAGCAGTCAGTATCTAAAGACTTATATCTATAATATTAATAGGCAAGGCGATTTCTTGTTACCGATGCTACAGTGTCAGTTTTAATCCTATTTTGACCACTCATGCCTCATTTGAAAGGTATTTCTTTTTAGCTGTCCACCAGATTAACAGATTTTTAAATTTTTAATTTTTTTTTTTTTTTTGAGTAAACTGAATTTAAAGTTGCTACTAACACTTACATAAAATTATACAATGCTATGTGTGTGTTTATTAAATTTGTTAATGTGTTTGTAATAAAAATGATTTTTTTTTGTGTGTTGATTTGTGAATTGGCTATAATTGATTAGCATACCTTTAGGGTCTTTATTTAATGAAAAAATGAAATTTCCTAAAATTTGCACTCGAATTTCGAGGGCTGGAGTCTGCTAGTATAACTCAATATTCTCAATATTGGTTTTGGAACACACAAAAAATATCTGACAATCGGACAAATTAGGTTTGTGATTATTTTTATATCCGAAGGTCATGGTTTAGGGTATCGATCTTGACCGACTATAACTTTCTTACATGTTTTTATACGGGTTTTTCTTATAGCTTGAAGTATTTTTTAAAAAATGTAAAAATATAATTTATTTTATTTTAATTATAATCATTATTGCAAGTAATAATAATAACTGTATGTTAAAAGAGTGACAAGTTTTTTTTTTCTTGGAAATTGATAAATTTTTTACTATTATTAAAGTTCATAGAAATTTATTATTTTTAGTTACAATCTTTCATTAACTATCTTAGTCTGTCCGTTTGTATTTTATTTAACATCCGACTAGCAAGTGCTATGAAACTTTCAGCATTTACCTAAAGTGGAAGACAACACTCTATTTAATGACTTTCTTTATAATTTGATCAATATTGAAGTTAACCTGAAACGTTTGTTGAGGCGGATTTTTAAAATTGAATTTTCACCGAATTCCCGCCTAGCTAGAGCTCTGAAACTTTTAGCATTTATGTAAAATGAATCTTCACGCATTATTGACTCATGATTTGATCAACTGATAATTTTTTCTCGCGGTTAATGTAAACAATTTTCTTGATTTACATGTTTTAAACTTGATGTAAATGAGAAAAAAAAATTTATAATATAAAAAAAAACTTTTTTTTCCTTATTATAATTATTTATAGAAAAAAAGCCACCACTTTAACATTACATCTAATACATAATTTTTTTTTTTTTTTTGTAATAAAGAAGAGTTCAAAAACACCATGATACTCGTACTTGAAAAAAAAAAGCAAACAAACGTACAAGGAAAGTCGTAAAATATTGATTTATATTCTTTTAGACTGCGTATTTGTTTTGCGTTTTTGTTTCAAAATAAATGTAGTAAAAATATATTTTTTTCTATAATTAACATTTTGAGGTTTTCACACAACAATAGCCGAAATTCAGACATTTAATTACCAGTAAAATTTTGTTTTGTTTTTATCAGCGGTAAAGAAAACTTATTGTTTTATAAATTTTTCATATTTCTAACTTTTTTTCAAATATATTTTTATGTCTTGCTTTTAGAGATTACGTTTTACTAATGACGTTCTTTTGAAAAAAAATGTTGGCATTAGGGTATAATTTCCATTATCAAGAAAATAAATTTCTCACTGAGTGTGCTCAGAGAATAGTAGATTGTTTTTGTATTTTCATCCCCCAACAAAAAAAAGAAAACACATTTTTCGAATTGTCTAAAAAAGATACCAGATGCCAGACATTGATGAAATTCAAAAATACCACAAAAATGTATTTCTTAGAATTTTGTTTTTAAATCGATTATTTTAATTTTTATATATAGAGTATTCTTTGTAGCTACACTTTTAAAATAAAAAAAATTTTGAAAAAATAGGCAGGCTGGAAATTAAAAAAAAAACGGATTTTAACATCGAAATAAAAGGTGGACGACAATCATCTCTAGAACGTTCTTAAACAACAGAACTGTAATAGCTGGGGGATTCAACAAAAATATTTTTTATGTTTAATAATTTTTTTACAATTAATCTGGCAACTATCACAAATAACTAATAATAATAAAACATCTGCCATTAACAACAAAAGATAACTAGTTGGAGAATATTGAAGAATGTACAAGTTTAACCTTCAACCCATCTTGGGAACATATTTGACCCAATGGAGATTTCATTTGTGAATATTTTTTTAAATTCAATTCTTTATCAGAAAAACAGATTTTTATCTGTATTTTTATGGAAAATATATGTATTTTATTAAATGTTTTTAATGAAAAAAAAAAATAACGCATAAATACCAAGTTATTATTACACTCCCTTTCTTTTTAATTAAGTTTATTATCATTGGCTGACATGTACCTATAGAAATATATCTAGTAAAAAATCTCAAAAATAACTCTTAATTATACTATAATTACATTTTTTTAACGAAAATTTATTAGATCATTTTTATCGTCGCCACGAGTCTGCCAAAGTTTTTTCGTCAGACAGACACTACGAGTTAAAAGAAAGGGAGTACAAAAAATTATTTTATTATTTAATTATACTATAAAAATTTAAAAATTAAATAAAAATAACGTGAAAGAATTTTAAACCAATACCGAGTTATGGGTGGTATGAATATGGGCCCCAGGAAAATGGGCCCCAAAAAAAAAATGAAAATGAGCCCCAAAAAAATGTATGGAAAACAACAACACGAAATTTTGGGGCCTGTTTTTCCATTTTGGGGTCGTTTTTCATTTCTTCATGTGGGGTGCATTTTCGTAATGAAAATGGACCCCAAACAAGAAAATGAAAAAGGGCCCCAAATAATTTTTGGGGCCCAATATCATATATTGGTGGGGCCTTACTTCATATTTTGGGGTTCATTTTCATTTTCTTTTTTTTTTTTTAATAAACTTTTATAAACTTCCATGATGTAAAAAATCGAATATTTTCTTTTTGAATTCAGCTTTATTTAGTAACGTCAGTCAAATTGGGTTTAAATGTGTTTATTACATCCAATAATCAGTAGTCCAAAAATAATCTCTAGTGGACAATTCTTTGTCATAGGCCCAATATGGAGCTGCTTCCCGATCTTCACTTAAATCTATCGAAAAACAAAAATATTGCACAGATTTTTCTCAAATTTGGTTTTCGACCTATTCCCCATATAAATATAGCATCCCATATGAACTTTTTCATATCCGAAGGCAACACAACTAATAACAATGCCACTCAAATTTGGTTTATGCTTATTTTCTTTTCCTATTAGTTGGACTTAAGAGATAAGGTCTCTAAATGCATGGTATAGGGTATCGTATAGTCGGGCTTGACCGACTATAACGTTCTTACTTGTTTAAAAAATGTAACAAAAAATATATTTATAAAAAATATTTTGTTTGCAAAAAAAGAAAAATTAATTCCTTAATTAAATTTTTTAAGACTTTCTTTTAAATTTTATAAAATGATTCAATTCCTGTATAATTTTAGTGAACCGGACTACTTTTTTACGGTGGCGTGATATAACGTCTAAGGACATAATGTCTATAGACACTGACACTCAGAATTCTAAAATATTGATTTGATGCAATGGAAATAACAATTCATTTTGTTATGGATGGAATACAAATAATAACAATTTATTGAAATTTTTTTAAATTTTAATACACTTTAGAGCAAATAATAACAATTTAGTAGAATATTTTTATAAATGGAATACAAATAATAGCAATTTATTGAAATATTTTTAAATTTGTTTCAACAATTTGCTTGCAATAAGGACAAAGCAAAGGCGAATTGTTACTTTGAGATTTTTTATCCAAAATATCCAAACAGCTTGAGCAAATTTTGAAATGTTTGCAGGGAAAAGACATTTTTTTATTCTTGTGACGTACGCAGGAAAACTTTATTCAGCGAAGCCACCTGCCGCGTCCTACTGGAGGAAAAAACCCTTAAGCGCGGCCGCAGGCCGCCACACAGAAAAACTTTTGTATGCGAAGCCAGATTTCAATACTTAACTTTAGTGTCTCCGGGAAGACATTACAGAATGTTATTATTATTATTAATATTATTCCCTTTTGCGGAATGTTTACATCTAATTTAAACATTTTGTAAAAGGGAAAATAACGGCACTTTTACAACGTTTACAAGATTTGAAATGCTTTAGACATTATGTCACTCGTAAAAGTGCCATAATGTCTGTAGACGTTATGTCATGCCACCGTTTTTTACTATTTCCTGAATCATTTAGGTCAAGCGGTTAAATTTTTAAAACCACATTACGACATCTCATTGCAATTTTTTCGTTTAAAAATTAAAAAATATATTTTTGTATAACAAATGTCACATTGTTTTACAAATCTTTATTTTCAATTTAAATACTACTTCCAAGCATATAAAAAAAATTTGAAGAAATGCAATTCTTTTATATTTAAGTGAGCCGACCTAATTTTTCACTAATTCTTCAGACAAAACAAGTTAATCAACAAAACAAGTGAAAAAAAATTGGGGTCCGTTTTGACATTTTGGGGCCCATTTTCATATACTTCATCGTACCGCATCCTTTAAATGAAAATGAGCCCCAAATAGTGTTTATGCAAATGAGCCCTAGAATAGTTTAGGGCCCGTTTTCATTCGTGGTTTGGGGCCCTAGTTCATTTTTTGGGGCTCATTTTCATTTCTAGAAATGGGGTCGACTTTCATTATGAAAATGAACCCCAAATTTGGGGCCCACTTTCATTTTTTACTTTGGGGTCCATTTTCCTGGGGCCCATATTCATAGCGCCCGAGTTATGTCCTTTTTAAAAAATGTTCAAATAATATCGAATTTACTATTTTTAAAATACTCGAAAACATAGTTTTTTTTTCTAATATCTCATTTTGTCTTTCCAAAATATAAAAACTGAAAATTAAAATATGCTAGTATAGCCCAGCAAATTCTAGGAAATATTATTTTTTCATTCAATTTTTGTTTTCCAATATTTTTTTAATCTATATATTTTAAAAATTTATGAATATTTAAATGAGCGTAAAGGTATGTTAATCAATTTTAGCAATTCACAATTCAACATAGAGCGTCTGATATACAGTGATGGAAAAAATAATAGAAACAGCAAGCATGTCAACATTCAGAACTCTATTATTTATTTAAGGAAAAAATTATTTGCATGTGGCCCACTGTATCAGACAGATGGATAACGGTTCTTTATTTTACTTTCGCTTTTGCGTGTATTTCTTAAAAATTTTCAGTTGCGCAAAGTTTTTTTGGAGTGAAGACAGTTTCATGTTGGAAAAAAAATAGAAACGTAGTTAATTCTTTGGCTTTTCAATCAAAATTTTTTTAAATATTGAAACTGAAAGCTGTTGTATGCAATCAAGTACAATTTAAAAATTTATATATAAAATAAAAAAAAATAAATAAATTTGTGTGCTTTTGAAGCTTTGTGTGGCTAATTTTATTCAGCATGGGTCGTGGATTGCATTGTGTAGATGTTGAGTAGGAGATAATGCAAAAACTAAAAAATGAAGGGAAAACAATGAGTGAAATTGCAGAATTATGAAATGTTCAAAAAAAAGGTGTTTTCTGCAATTCGTTTTGAACACAAGGAGGAAAAACGAGGTAGGAAGAGAGCAACATATGAAGTTTTTGACCGGTTATTGGTAATTAAAGCTAAAAAAAAACCCATTTATCTCTTCGGAAAAACTTAAGAAAGAGTTAAATGCCACAGTAACGAGTAGAACAATACGAAATAGGCTTATAGAAAAAATTTGAGAGCATTTTCCGCAAGGAAAGTGCCATTTCTAAGCAAAAAACAACATTTGCAGCCGAAAAGCCTTTGCTAAGAGACACTTGCTAAAACGAAATTGGAAAAACGTGTTTTGGTCAGATGAAACAAAAATTAATTTGTTTGGATCTGACGGAAAGCTGACGGAAAGGCGCCCTAAAAACACAGCGTACGATCCAAGGCACACGATTAAAACCGTCAAGCATGGTGGTGGCAACATAATGCTATGGGGTTGCTTTTCCGCATCGGGTGTTGGTCCAATACATTTAATAACGGACGAAATGTGCGCTACCGACTACGTCAATATATTGAGCATCACCATGCTGCATCATATTGAGCATCACCAAAAGCGATTAGCCAGCGATTAGCCAAAAACAAGGCAGATTTATGGGGAAAAGTACAGGCTGAGTGGTATGCCATTGATCCGTCGATATGTGCCCGCCTGTGGACTCAATTGAACAACGGTGCAGCGAAGTTTTAAAAAATCATGGTGCCACCACAAAATATTAAATTATTATTTCCAATTCATAATTTTAAAATTTCGTAGTTTTAAATCATTTGTTTCTATTTTTATTTCCAAAAGAAAAAAATTTTTTTTTGGTTTTGTTTTTTTTTTTTTGTTTGTTTGTTTACGATTAGTGAAAAGTTGATTTTTTTTCTTATGTAACCTCCTTTAGTCAATGTTTAAAAAACAATTTACTTATGAAAATAAAGTTGATTTAGTTAAAAGTTATTTACATAAATATAAAAAATAAAATCGTTTCTATTATATTTTCCATCACTGTATAATTTAAATCATTCGCATTAACAAGGTGTAACGAATTATTATAAATATTTTATTTTATTTTATTTTATTTAATATATTTTTAAAACAGATTAAGCATAAATTTTATCATTCTCAGCTTCTCCAATTTTCACAATCCTCCGTGCCCACATATTGCTAAAAAAGGGAACTAAAAATCTACCTTCACGTATTAATATATAGATACACATAAATTTTGGTTGGGGTCAAGGTCAGATTAGTTTTTTTTTAAGGAGGGATTGAAGGTTAATTGAACGTTTCTCAATTTTAGTAGTAGACAGTCCTGTCAGTCTTTTTTTAACTTTCACAGCCATAGACAAAATCAAAAATCGTCAAAAAACAAAAAAAAAAAATATTTTTATTCAGAGTCGACTTGATTATGTCCGCCCATCTGTAAGGCTAATCTTTCAATCGAATTTTTGTTTTAAAAGAATATATATATACATGTTATAGGTACATATGTATATATTAAATTTCTCACATTCGGTATATTTAGGAAACAACTACACAAGAATTTTATTGAAATTTGGTTTATACTTATGTTCTGTGTCCATAAATAAATGACATCTGACCATAAAACTATCTTCAGAAGGCTGTCAGATTTGAAGTTTTTAAAATACAAGGTTATATTAACCTAAAACTGTAAAATAAATTATAAAAAAGCAACAAAAACAAGAAATCAATTAAATATTTACAATATTTTTAAAAATAGCCAAAAAGAAAAATAAAATCGTTTCAAAATTGCCACGTTTGACAACCCTGATAGAAGGTTAAAGTCATTTAATACAATTCTCCAATATGTAGTAAATTTTTAAAGATATAAAAAATAAAGAGAAAGAGAGAGAGACACGAAAAGAGAGTTATAACAGTTCATTAAATATCCTACAAAAAAAGGGATGGAAAAATTTATTTATTTTGCAGTTGTTGTGCGGCAAAAACATGTATTTCTGATAAACAACAAAATTTTGAGATAAGCAAAGCTATGAATGATACATAATAAAATCCCTTTTTAGCAAAAATATGTACATATGTATGTACATATGTAAGTATGTACATATATAAGTTAACCTAATGGTAGGAAGGTATTTTTTTGAGTATTTCTTCTTATTATCCTGCAGCAAATGATTTGATAAAAACATCTATAATTTTTAACACAAGTTTAGTTACCTAGACCTCAGATTTTGTTAACACTTATAACTTTCACAAAGTTATAACTTTAAAATATTCGACTAAAGAGATAAAAACTTGAGTTTAATTAACTAACATTCCAAAAACTCGCTCTTAGAGGGTTAAAGCTAAATATGATTAAAAGTTGTTTTTTGCACTCATAAAATGTATGGTATACACATCACATACAGACATACACATATGTAAGTATGTACAAAAAAACACAAATGGTGGCGTTGCTATAAAACAACAACGTTTAAAACATTCTCAATATGTATAGTATATTCCACAGTGGGGACATTCTATTCAAATTGAATCATAGTCCACACAAAAAAATAAATGTATTCCAATTAAATAACAAATAAAATATTAATAATAATGTTTATAAGTGTTAGTGCTATTTGTTATACTTCAATCAATTTAATTCTGATCAATTTTATAAAATATATTCATTATACCTATTATTCTTAATTCTCGTTTTGTCTATACATACATACATACGAGTACATGCAACATTTTTTCGAATTTTAAATACAATGCAATTATGGCCACAATACTTGCAAAGAATTTGTATTTGGCATTTTATTTGTTTATTTTTTTAATTTGCTTTTTGGTCTTGTTAAATAAAGTAATTATTTTCACAAACATTCCAAAGCTCGTTTTAATGTTGTTTTTCAACTTCTTGTTCCCATAATAATAAATAAAAGAACGAAAAACAACAACAACAAACAGCTCAATTTTAATCTAAATCCCACTCACTTTACTCCAACCACAGTAAATTGTTCCTAGTGTTCAAAGTCTACAATTGTATTTTAATACCAGCGCAGCTTATATTATCAAAAGAAATAAGACCCAACGTAAATTATACGTTGAAGAAACAAACAAAAAACAAAAAAAAAATATTGGAAAAGCTGGTAATCTAGAGGTAAACAAGAGAAATTATTTGAAAAATAAAAACATTTTTAAATTGTAAACAAAACAAATACCTATTTGTTTAAAACAAATTGATACTCCTAGCATGAACCAAAAAAACATTAAATCGAAACAATTAATTTAATAAAATTGGAAACACATATAACTCCTGCTTTGAATAGGCAGAAACCAAAACATCTATTTCGAATCTTAAAAAACAAAGCAATTAATTTAAACAAATATTAAAAATAACTAACACGGTACAACAATTTTCGAACTGTTGCACAGTTTAATTAAACTTTAAATTCTAATACCATTTAAATTTAAAGTTAATTGCTTTTCTTTTTTGACCTGTATTTATTATAATTTCTTATTTATTGTGCTTTTATAGGAAGAATTATTTTCTATCTGAAAAATGCAACAATCCGAAAATTGTTGTACAGTGTAATTGGTCCTTCGAATCGGTGGCTAATTAGTAATCTATTTGGCATCTTAAAAAAGAGAATTTTAAGATAATAATTAAATTGAAATATTTTTGTAATTTAAAATAAAATCAAAATCGAAACTAAGTATTTAAAAAAAAAAATTAAATTGGTCTTTCGAATCGGGACAAAAAATAATTTTTTTTGAAATCCAATAAGAAATTAATATTAAAACTCGAGGTCCAATTTTTGTTTCTAATTTCTTTATTGCCGATATTTCGCTACTCTTTGAGTAGCATCATCAGGGCTAGTCTAAGTAAAAAGTAAACAAAACAATATAATATACATATAATATATAAAATAATAATTTAAATAATTTTTAATTGGATTACATATAAAAAGGTCAACTATAAAAAAAATTAACATATATTTTTTTGAAATCTTAAAATAAAGTATGATTAAAAAGAATCTAGCAAATATAAAAAAATTATAAAATTTGTTCCATCGTATCAGGAACCAAATTCAAATTCCCTAAGCTGAAACTTAAATTTAGTTTATCGCACGGCGTGTACTTAAAACTTCAGAGTAAAATAAAAACATAACAGATAGCAACTCTAAAATATGTAATTTGCATTAAAATTTCGAATAAACTAGAGTCCATTAGACAAAAATTGGTCTTTCAAACTGGTAATTATATAAAATTCAGTTTATCTTTGGACAAAAAAAAAAATTTATAGATAGAAAATCAGACAAGTTATATTGCAAATTAAATAAATTAATTTTTTTCAGTATAATATTGGTCCTTCGAATCAATGGCACTGAAACACTCAAAATTTTAATTGTAGCCAATAAAATTTATCACGTTAATGACTAAAGCAAATGTAAACGTTAAACCCATACTCATTCAACCCATACTTATTCAAAAAAAAAAAAACAAAAAAAAAAAAAATAAAAAATAAAAATAAAAAAATAACAAAAAACCAAGCCTTAAGCTTAATCTTATGACAGAAATATAAAAAGAAACAGTAAGTACAACACAACGACGACTTTATGCTGGCTGGCTTTTGGTTCAACATAACTGGTGGTGGTCTCTTTTGAAGTTTGTTTTTTTTTCGTATATTTTTAATGCAGTCATAGCAAAGTTTTTTTTTTTTTCATTTTAGCCAAGTTAGTTAAGACCAAAAAGGAGATTGTATACATTTTCATATGAGAATTAATGCAAGATGAACAAAAAAAAAAAAAATACAAACTGCAATAGCCAAAGCCAAAACGAACCAAACCGTACCCATATACAGCATCTTATAATGGTTGATTTTTTATGCTGAGTTTGCCGCTTTAACATTATGGCTTGGAGTTACATGGAAACCAAAGCAATCAACATTTGTTCTTTTTCTTACAAACTCCAGCATCTTTGTGTTGTTTTATGTTTTGCTATATATGTAAGTGAATGCAATTCAATGCACACACACAACAGCTTCAACTTTTTATGAAAAATTAAACGAAAAAAAAAATCCAACCAAGACTGTGAGAAAGTTTCAATGGAATGCAGTCAAACAAGACTCAATGTAATGTAACGTACAAACAAACAAACAAACAGCCTGACAGGCAAGGCAGTCAGTAAGCCAGCCATCCAGCCAGCCCAACCATCCACAAAAAAAAAAAAAAAAAAAAAAAAAAAAAAAAAAAAAAAAAAAAAAAAAAAAAAAAAAAAAAAAAAAAAAAACATGAAAACATGCTAAAGGTGTGTTTACACTATGTGTATTTTCCATGTGTAAATTCAGTTTTACGATCCATACGCCATTCCGTGTGTGTGTCAAAATTGCCGTTTTACATACAATTCATAATTTTTGCGTTCAAACGTACATATGTATTTCCGTATGGCATAACCTCTAAATGTAAACAACAGCTGATTTAATTTGTGAATTTACAAAAAATTATTGTTAAAAATAAAGTTATATATTTTATATATTTTTTAATTGTTAATTAATATTAAACAATTTATTTTTCTCTCAATATTAATCTTTATAATTTACTCTGTTTTTCTTTCGCCACAAGCAGTGTTGTATTTTCATATGTTTATCTTGCCAAAATAGAACCTGCTCTAATTGAAAATTTTCCATATGTCTTGCAAAATGAGTTGTACATAAACAATGTTTGAAAGGGTTCACACTATGTGTACAAATTACACGTGCTAAAAAAATAAGAAAAACACGAGCAAAACACGTAGTGTGAACGCAGCTTAAGCTAGCAACCGAACAGCCAGCCAGCCAGATATGCAATACAATACAATATTCCCAACATATAACATAAAGTGCAACAGCATAAAACTAAATTTCCCAACTATAGTAAAGTAGTAAAACAGAGGAGTATTGTGAAGCTATGGCCGCTGAGGTTAGAGTGAAACGACTATACATTTGCTGAGCGTAATTGAAAAAAACATCAATGGGAATTAAAAAAGAGGTTCAATGCACAGCTTTGCATTGGAGTATGGTATAGTATACAAGAATGTTGTAAAAATTACAAAGTCTTTAAATGAAAGTACATACATACAAAATATACATACATGTAGATATTAAGTACATTGTATATAATTATCAGACTGAATCATTCAAAATTAGGTGTAGGTATAAAAAATGTATTTAAAATATATTTTTTTATTTTTATTTTTTATTTTTAATTTATTAAAAGTTAAATAAATTTACATAATAATATATATGATAAAGGGTAAACTGGCTGCAGGGAGGGGCCTTCGTCCCTAAGATTTAAAAAATAAAAAAATTAAGTATATTATAACTATTTTATAAAAAAAAACACATTTTTAATAAAAAAAAAAAGGTATATTCTAAATAATCTATAATATTAACAGGCTAGTCGATTTCTTGTGACCGATGTTTTGTTCTACCATTTTATCCCGATTTTGACAAAACGTGTATTTTTTGAAAGGTATTTTTTTTAGCTGTTACAGATTTTAAAATTTTTGCCTTTATTTTGAGTAAATTGCATTTAAAGTTGATACTAACACATACATAAAATTATAGAATGTTATGTGTGTGTGTTTATTAAATTTGTTAATGTATTTGTAAGTTTGTTTTCTTCATTCACAATAATAATAAACCAAAAAAGTGTTGGTTTGTGAATTGGCTAAGTTGAAAAAAAAAAGTTGCCTAGAATTTGCACTCGAATTTCGAGCGCTGGAATCTGTTAGTTTATATAAAAAAAAAACATATTTTATGTGGCAATAGGAAATTCATACATAAATATTTTACAAAGTTTACTTAGGTGCATATATTAAATTGAAATTTGAAATCAGAATTAATAACATTTTTTCATATGTATTTTTTCAAAAGTTTCAGTTAGTTGTTGAATGGAAAGTAATTGGACCATAAACATTACGTGGTACCTTTTATCAAAAAGGAAAATATAAACATGCAAAAAAAGGGCATTATAAAAATAAGATACTGAAAAAATTCAATAGTTTTGAACTCTATATAGTCAGATAGTGACATTTCTTTCAAAATCGTACTAAAAATTAAAAAAAATATGTTACTATTGGCTTTACTACAATAGTTTTAAACGAATTGTTGCAAAATCTATCACGCTATCGGAAGACGCTAGAACTTTTGCAAATGGCGATATTTGTGAAATAACCAGATACAGAATTCTAGTCGAGAAGCCATGAAGCAATATACTCAAGAACGCGGAATATTCTAGACTATTTTTATGGTGATTTTTGTATTGATATTTATCATGAGCGAGCGACTCGATGCATTTTCAAAATTTACATTTCTGGGGCAAGCATCAATCACGAAAAGCAATTTCATTCACTTACTGTCACTACATGGTGTGGAATTTATACCGGAGGTGCCATCGGGACTTACGGCAACCGTAAGTGGTGAGCGATACAGAAATATGATCAACCGAGTTTTTATTGCAGCAAATTGTTGAATTGGGACTGGAGGACGTGTGATTCCTACTAAAGGAGGACATGCATTTCCTACACATGTCCGACAAGAGCGTGGGACATGCATTTCCTACACATGTCCGACAAGAGCGTGGGGACGATTGAAAATGCATTTAAAAAAAGCACACATTGTATTCAACAATGGCGGCGCACACACGATCGATATAATGGAAAAAAACTAAAAACTGCAAATCAACCGAAAATTAAAAATAAGAAATTATGAAATTATGTCATTTTATTTTAAAGATATAACAAAGTAACAACGGATGAGTGCTTTTTGGGACCAACTTCCACAACCAAACTTGTACTTATAATAAAATGATTTTCAGAACGTCAGTATTATTGTACTTTAAGTAGTTTCAATTTAAATATTAACAGTTCTTAAAGTATTTTTTTTTTTTTGACACAAATAGTTTTACATACATAATTACATATAAGTTTGAAGAGGAGTACATTGAACATAGGTTGCTTTTGCCTTTCAAAATCAGTAATCAAATGTCATATCTGCTTTTAATATTTTCAATCTTTTGCAAAGTAAACACAAAATAGATTCATATTAATTTGAACTAAGCGACGGGTTACTTAATAAGTATTTTTTTGAAAACATTGAGCATTTATTGAATATTTATTTTATTTTATTTATGTTTTTTTCGCTTTAATTTCATGGACTAAAGTTTTTGTGTATAATTTGAATTTTACCCAGAAAGTAATTTGAAATATTCCATATGTTGCATATTTTTAAACAAAACTCACAAAGAAAATTTCACATTCATGTGGTAACTAAACAAAAAAAAGTGTTATACATAAATATGTTTTTTGACAAAATAAATATATTTTTTTTAGATTTAATTAATTTTACTTTATATTTAAATATTATTTACAAGATTTTAGCCAATTTCTTTTGTATTAAAAAGTAAATAAAATTAAACTCACTCAAAACAAGACGGTATTTGCTTTGGAAAATATATATTTTTACACAGTTTAAATTATTGTCAAACACAATAAAGTTGCATTAAATAAGAGTTTTTTTTTTCTGATGTGTTAATATCCGTAATATAGAACAACTTTTCGTATTACAATTTCCTTTTCGTTGCAGAACAAATCTTGGATTTTGTTCAAAATATAATATTTTTTATGGAAAATTGCATTTATATTTATATTTTTATCGATTTAATTTTCATTTGACTTCGTGCGTCTTATCGTTGTTGTTGTTAACAAACTAAATGCACTAGTGAAGTAAAAAGTTTTAAAGCAGAATTAATAGACCTACCCAATGTATTGAAACAACTCTTGCTGTAAATAAAAGTATAGAAATACAATGTGGAAACCAGCAGAAAAAACAAGATGCTTTGAGAAGAAGTGATGTCAAATTGTTTTGAAAATAAAGCGCTAGTAAACCACTTTTATTAGGAAAGCAAGATACAAATAATAGCCCTAGACATTGCAATTTGTTGGACAACTTGACTAGTTTGTAGAATAAATCACAATATGTGATAACAAATTGGCTTAGTTGTACAAGTTGGCTGGTTGTATTTAAATAAAAATATTTTAAATTTTCGGTAGTGTTGTATATGTGAGTGATTTCATTAGTTTGTTTTAGCTTTCGTGAGAAGCTTTCCAATAGCTTTCTGTTTAAATTATATATTTTTTATTTGTATAAACTTATTAATAAGAAAGAAAAAAAAAACATCTGGCATATATAAAGATTTGTTATGATAATTCATACGAAATAGCAACATCAAAGTCCAAGTTCTAACCATTGCGTCATCCGATTGCAAGAACAGAAATATCTACACATGTTACTTATAAAAAATTATACTTTTTCTCCTCAAGTTTATATGATGTTGCTTGCAACAACATAAGTTCAAATATTTTATTTAATATATGAAAATATCGGATTGCAATTATGTAGAAGTTTTTCGTCGTATGTAGTACTTTTTGATAAAAGTTAATAAAGAACTTATGTTGAACTATGATAAATGGTACTAAAAATTATTTTATTGGAGAAAATGTATTCCAAATAGTGCTTTTTGATAAATTTTAAACCTTTTCTCAAAGAAAAAAATTATTAAGAAATTCTGATCTTTGAGAAAAGGCACTGAATTACATCCTTTTATTAATAGTTGATTGAAGAATTAGTTTTGAGAACAGAAAAGGCTCTGAGAATAAAACTCTTTCATAAAATATTATCGTCTTTGAAATGGTACTTTACATAAGGTTTGAGCACGAAAAAACTATAACATATATTTTTACTTGTAAAAGTTTACTTAATAAATATTATTAATTTTTAAACTCTTTCTTTTAACTCATGCTCTCTGTCTGTCTGTCTGTCGTGGGTCAACCCCATTCCCCCTTATTATCCAATTGATCTGAAACTTGGCCCATAGTCTTGTACACGCACAGTCACACATGATTTAAAACGGATTTCCCCTCATCCAATCAATCTGAAACTTGGTCAATATACTTGCTGTAAAGAACGATTAACTTCGACATAGTCACGCACAGTCACTCATAGTGATTTAAAACCCATTTCCCCTTATCCGCTTGATCTGAAACTTGGTCGATAGACTTGCTGCGAAAAAAGATTAACTTTGTCACACACAGTCACGGCGTGATTTAAAACCCATTTCCCCTTATCCAATCGATCTGAAACTTGGTCGATAGACTTGCCGTGAAAAAAGATTAACTTTGACATAGTCACGCACAGACACGGAGAGATTGAAACCTCACTTCCCCTCATCCGATCGATCTGAAACTTTGTCCATAGACTTGTGACCAAATATTAATTTTAAAACAGTCACGCAAGGTCACGGAGAGATTTAAAACTCATAAGCATAAGGAAAGAAAGAGTTTTAATAAAAACTTTGTTTTTATGGGTTAGATTATTTTAAACATATATTATCAGTATTTAACACACACATCACTTTGCAGAGGGTATATATTAGTTTGTCATTCCGTTTATAAGGCATGGAAAAATAATTTACGAGCCCTTTTTACAACATAAGTCGATATAGGGATGTCCGTCTGTCTTTCCGTCCGTCTGTCTGTACGTTTGTTGAAATCACGCTCAATCACATTATAAACCACTTGATTTTCTGGGCACACTTAGGATAATATTGTTTGTCATTATTTCAAGCAGGTTGGTATTAAAAATGGGGTAAATTGGGCATCACTGTGCCAATATATGGCCTTAAATATGCTAAGAAATGCTAAAAATTCAGTGTTGTTATTGTAATAATTTTGTATTAAGTTTATCAAATTGTTTACGTTTTGAAATATTTTGTTTACATTTGTTATAGATAGTGCAATAAGTCCAGATATTAATGTAATCGTAAAACCCCGTGCAGGGTAAAAAATATTCGCCATATTAAAATTTAAAACTCAACACGGGAAATCGCTTATGAGGCAGAACGTTTATTCGGATTATTAAAAATTATAACGAACGTCTTACTATATCTCACCGGGAAATGGCAGAGCCTCAAAAAATCAGTTGCTCGGAATTTTTCGTAAGAAAATTCAAAAAGGATGTAGGACTCAAATAGTACAAACAACAAGTATGAATGATGAAACATACTGCTTGGCGACTGCTCACAGCTACCGGGAGTGGATTTTTACGTAGCCGATAGTAGAGGTATGTTCGTGAAAATTTGAAGACACAAAAACGTATGACAACGGATCCGATAAATACCGATTTGGTAATTAAAGAATGCTTGCTAAAGAAGCTACTTCAATTCTTAAGTCAATCGTTAATCAATAAGAGGAATCCAGTTTTTTTTTTGTCTGATCTAGCATCATGTCATTACAGTAACTCGGCCATTGAATCGTAGAAAAAATAATGTCATTTCCTACCAAGAGATGCGAACCGCCCAGATTTAAGGCTCATAGAAAGATATTGATGCAATGAAGAGCATCAACAACACCACAGTTTTTGCTCGGCAATGATCTGTGTCCAACAAGAAAATCAATAAAAGTACTATAAAAGCTCTTATGGGTGGTATTGCTGAAAAATTTAAAATTGTAATAATAAAACAATTAATTTTGCAAAATAATTAAAATTACATTCCCATCAACTAATTGCAATTTTTATTACAATCGGTTATTTCGTTTAAAAGTTATTGCGATTTATTTATGTTAAAATTTTTGTGCCATTTAAAAAATCTAAAAATTGTAACCATTTATATATGTAGGTACTTAAATTTGTATTCTTTTTAATAAGTTCAATTAGTAAAAAAAAAGCATTTTTTATAGCACGATTAAAAAATATCCACACATTTATCAAACAAAGGGTCTTAAAATTTAACCAAAAAGATTCAATTAATTACAGCAACGGTGTTTTGTAAAAAAAATTTGTGTATTAAACTTGACTAAAAGTTCTTGTAGAAGACTACGAATTCCATACAAATCAATAAAATTATTAACTAAGTTTTAGCAGAAAATATAAAAGATTTGTTTCTGTTGACTGATTTTGTTAAAAATTACTTATTTTAACATTAAATTAATAATTATGGAATTTTATCAAAGATCAGATATTATAAACATCAATTAGATGTCAATTAACAAAATTAATGAGATTTTTCTAACGCTTTTCTTATTTTCTTAAATAGTTGCCATTACTGTTGAGAGTAAAAACAAAACAACAGCAAAAAAAGAGAACGTACTCACAAAAATTGAGCAAACAAACCTTTTTTCCGTTCATGTGCACTTAACCAAGCCTAGAAAGTCATGTACATATACCATGGTATATTATAATGGTCTTAGTTTTAGCCAAAGACTTAAGGCCAAGAAAGATGAAGAAAAAATAAAAATTATAACAACAACAACGGCAAACATAAGACTCGTATGTGAACATTGGAATGCAGTTAGACAACTTTTTATGGTGTTAGGTTTCTTGGTCTTGGCAACATAAGAAAAATTACAACTGGGAGCCGTTCTTGTTTTTTTTTTTTATTAGATTTTATTTTATTTAACCAATATGTAATTTTTTCACTGTTTCTGGATGTTACTGGCCAAAGTTTAAGAACATTAGCCAATTGACTAATAATGTACATTTTATAAAGTTATGAAAAACAGAGAAAAAAACAGGAAAATGAATCCACTGGAAAAATGCTTTCAGCAAATAATTGGTAATTCCAGAAGGAAGAATAAATATTCAATTTAATATATCTATGCTCATTACTGAATCACTCTCTGATTCACTGATAAAGTAACGCTAGCGTAGCTTAAATGGTTTCTGAACTCAATAAAACAAAATACTATTTTTTTAATACCCTAAAAAGTATGGTTTAATTTTTCTTTTGATTTTAATTGTTTTTAAATTTTTCATTAACTACTAGTATTATCGTTTTAATTAGGAATTCCAAAATTGATATTAAATGATTTAATAATAGTAAATGAGCTGCCAACTATGGATATTAGGGCGTTGTACCAAAAAGCTTTTTTTTTTGCAACTTTCAAAGAGGATTTATTATGGCCCAAAAAATTTTTTAGATTTTTTTTAATTTTTTGTGGGCCGAAATCGATTTTATGCAAAAAAAAAAATGAGATTATGAAACACAATCACCCCTACCGTGAATATTTTGCCCTCGAAACGTTTTCGCTTTCCCTGATATTTCTATCGTGAATAATTTCCCTAAAAATACTACATAAAGTAAAAAGTACGTGGCCTCACATAGAGATGGCGTGACAAGTACCAATTTTTTTCCGTTTATTCAGTAGGGCCAAGTGTTAGAAAAATTTTGTCAAAATTTCCTGACATTTCATTATTTATAAAAAAAAGTTACCGTTATCAAAATGATGCTGCTTTTAAAGTTTGAGAAAAAATGGATTGCATAGTTTCGTGTTTTAATTAAACATTGTTTTTTGATGGGAAATAATACTCTTCAAGCCAAATAATTGACTGATTAACATGATGGTGAATCTTCGCCGTCATATTAAATGGTTAAAAGGTGGTCTCCCGAACTTAATCGTGGCGTGCGAGCACATATGATGCAGATAGTCCTGGTCGTCCAAATGAGGCAGTTACCGAAAAAACGTAGAAAAAGTGGATCAGGTTGTATTGGATGATCAAAAGATTAAAGTGAGTCATTTTGTTGGCATCATAAAGATATCAACAGAGCGAGTTCGGCATATATTACATGATCATTTAAATATGAAACAGCTTTCTGCTCGATGGATGCCGCTATTTTTAACAGCTGAACAACAATTAAATCGTGTTCATGATTCAAAGTATGCTTTGGAGATGTTTGAAGTAAATTCAACTGAATTTTTATGTCGATTTATAACAATGGATGAGACGTGAATTCATTATTATACAACGGAGTCCAATAGACAGTCTGCGGAGTGGTTACAAGTGTGTGAAAGTCGCTCAAGGCGACCAAAGACTCAACAATTGGCTAGAAAGGTAATGGCCAGTGTTTTTTTGGGATGCACGTGATATAATATTTATTGATTATTTGAGAAAGGAAAAACAATAAACTATGTTGAGTTATTGGACAGGTTTAATACAGAAATTAAGAAAAAGCGATCCCACTTAAAAAAGAAAAAAAATCTTGTACCATCATGACAACGCATCGGCACATTCATCTGCTTTGGCTTCACAAAATTTAAGTCTTTACATTACAAATTGCTTCCCCACCCCCGTATTCTCCAGATCTGCCCCCATCGATTATTTTTTTTTCCCCAAACTTGAAAAGATGGCTCCAGGGAAAGAGATTTTCCACAAATGAAGAAGTATCAGAGATAGAAGCCTATTTTGAAGATGTTTGACAAATCGTATTTTTTCAAGGGTATCAAGATGTTAGAGGAAGAAGAAGTGCATTTCACTTAACGGAGATTATGTTGAGGAATAAATTTTATTTCAAATCTAAAAAACTGGTTTTTCATTGTTTTCACTCCATGTAGTAGTACATCATGTAAGTACTTATTTTTTATCAATTAAATATCAATGTTTATAAATAGATCAGTAACTATACTTCAAAGTGACATAATTCTTAATAGAATGGAAAGCATCAAATCCATTGTCTGTGGAAATTTTAATTAGTGTTGATCCACCTATAAAAAAATGTTATGGAAAGGAAAAAGGTGATATTTTGTTCATACAAGGAATTTTCATTCTAATTTTTCTCACTTATACAACTTTAGGTATGGACAGACCAAAAACGTTATGTGCCCTCAAAAGCTGCCGCTAACACTAAGAACCAAAGGGAAATGGAAATTATGATGAAAAAGGTGTATCGGTCGCTAGAAGGAAGTAATGATTTAAAGGCTAAAAAATTAAAGAGTTGGGACGGCATCATCAAGTAAAGCTTTTATTACCCCAACTCTGAACATTTTGTTTTTTAAAAACTTAAAATTTGTTTCACATTCACTGATACAGCTCAACCTCAAAGGGTTTAAAAATTATTTTAAAAATTCTGCATTTCGCAAGTTCTAACCACAAAACACTCGATAAGTAGGAAATTTTTGTGCGTAAAATAAAATCCCTCAGATTGGCTTTCAGAATACCATTTGCAACCAATCAGTCACTTAAGGAGAAATATTAAAAAAATAAAATTTAAATAAACTAAAACGAAATCATTCGCCCTAAACATGAGATTTGTATCAAAATACACAGATGGGGTTCAAAATTAAAGGTATTTCGAAAAGGTATCTAACGCATTTAATTTTACGCCCAAATATTGCCAATTTCTCGAAAGTTCCCATTAACATATTTATTAGTAGAATAATATTCTTCAGCAGTAATTTATCTTTTTGAAAATAAAGCATTTATTAGATAAAATTCAAAAAATCTGAAAAAATTCTCAAATACTTTTGGGCCATCAGAATTCATATTCCTCTTTAAGATTTGCAAATTAAAAAAAAGTTTTTTCGTAAAAACTTATTTATATATATATGCGCACTATGGGCCTTATACTACTACCACATAAAGTATATAAGATTTTTAAGATATTTTTAATATTAATTTTTTAAAGAAAATAATTAAGATTTTTAATACTAAGTACTACATTTTACGATCAATTTTCCTATGGAGGACCTCTTAGATTTAAAGGAATTGAATAAAAGAACTTTTACCAAATTCCATCCTGGGGGAAAAATATGTTTTTTAGAAATAAACAAGAATTGTAATCTGATCAAGTTCACAATACACTTCTATTTAAATTTCTAAAAAAAAGGTGGGATTTCGATCATTGTGTTCTTTCAGAGATATCTAATTGATAATCTCATTTTCTGTTAACAAAGTATCCGATTAATTTAAACCACAAAATTTTTAGTTAAGTATATACACAGTACTTATATACATACATATATGTATTAATTTCTAGTGATCTTCATTATATTGTTTGGAGAGATGCTATCAATTAAAAATTCCTTGGGAAAATCTTTTTAAATCCTAAACCACTAACTTCTTCTAACTTGTATTAATGGAAAACATTAAATTGCAATGTGGTTACACTTGAAGTTAGAATGCACTTGAAGAAGTTGTTGTGCTGTAAAATTAAATACTTAATTTCTCGTTTTCGTTTTGTTCATTCGAGATTGGAATGCAGTGATACCAGATACAAAGTACATTGTTTTTTTGTTTTCCAGTAGTTGTGTACTGGTTGTAATAGTGATGGTGGCAAAGTTTCAATTTACAAAAGGGCAAAGAACAGAGAAAACAGCAAAACAAAAAACATTACTATAAACAAAATTAAATAACAAAGCAAAACTCCTTCAGATAATGAAAGCATTGACAGGGATGAGGAGAGCGTAAAACCGAATTTGCTATATTTTTTTTTTCTTTATTCTCAATGATGGATTCGTTCCTTTAAATTTCGGGTACAGTTTGATAAAATGGGAGTAAAAAACAAATTCTCTATCAAATAGACAAAAAAAATTCGAACGATTATTGACATATTATTAATATTAACAAGAGTGTTAAATTCAGCTGGGCCGAATCTTTTATACCCTCCACCTGCATCTTAAACTCAATATTACAAGCAATATTGGGTACCGCTACCACTTTAAAACTGTTGTCGGTACTGAAATTTAAACTTCGAATACCAATTAAATTTAAAGTTAATTGCTTTTCTTTTTAGCTAGTTCCTATTATAATTCCTTGTTATAAAAAACAATTATCGTGTCTTCTATAGAAAGAATTCGTTACCAGTATTTTTCTTTTACTAGAGTAGAAAGCACCTATTGAAATTCATTATATAACGCGGCCAGCGTTATAACACCCAAAGTTTGATCCCAATAAAAAAGTTTTGAGATAATTCATGATAATTCAAAAAAAAAAATAAACTGAGTCTTGGCTAAAAATTTCAAAAAAAGCAAATTTTAAAATATTTTTACCTGAATTAAGCTAGTAATTTTTAATTTTATATTTTAAATTTTAATTTTTAATTTTTAATTTTATTTTTAATTTTTAATTTTTAATTTTTAATTTTTAGTTTTTAATTTTTAATTTTTAATTTTTAATTTTTAATTTTTAATTTTTAATTTTTAATATTTAATTTTTAATTTTTACATTTTTAGTTTTTCATTTTTAATTTTTAATTTTTTATTTTTAATTTTTAATTTTTAATTTTTAATTTTTAATTTTAAATTTATAATTCTTAATTTTTAATTTTTTTTTTTTATTTTTAATTTTTAATTTTTAATTTTCAATTTTCAATTTTTAATATTTAATTTTTAATTTTTAATTTTTAATTTTTAATTTTTAATTTTTAATTTTTAATTTTTAATTTTTAATTTTTAATTTTTAATTTTAAATTTTAAATTTTAAATTTTAATTTTAATTTTAATTTTTAATTTTTAATTTTTACTTTTTAATTTTTATTTTTAATTTTTAATTTTTAATTTTTAATTTTTAATTATTAATTTTTAATTTTTAATTTTTTATTTTTAATTTTTAATTTTTAATTTTTAATTTTTAATTTTTAATTTTTAAATTTTTAATTTTTAATTTTTAATTTTTAATTTTTAATTTTTATTTTTTATTTTTTAATTTTTAATTTTTAATTTTTAATTTTTAATTTTTAATTTTTAATTTTTAATTTTTAATTTTTAATTTTTAATTTTTAATTTTTAAAATTTAATTTTTAATTTTTATTTTTATTTTTATTTTTAATTTTTAATTTCTAATTTTTAATTTTTAATTTTTAATTTTTAATTTTTAATTTTTAATTTTTAATTTTTAATTTTTAACTTTTAATTTTAAATTTTTAATTTTTAATTTTTAATTTATAATTTATAATTTTTAATTTTTAATTTTTAATTTTTAAAAATTAATTTTTAATTTTTATTTTTAATTTTTAATTTTTAATTTTTAACTTTTAATTTTTAATTTTTAATTTTTAATTTTTAATTTTTAATTTTTAATTTTTAATTTTTAATTTTAAATTTTTAATTTTTAATTTTTAATTTTAGATTTTTAATTTTTGATTTTTGATTTTTAATTTTTAATTTTAAATTTGAAATTTTTAATTTTTAATTTTTAACTTTAATTTTTAATTTTTATTAATTTTTAATATATATTTAATTTTAATTTTAGGCCAATGTGACACGTGCAGTATTAATATACAAACACACTGAAAAATTTTATTTTTTCAAGAGTTTGTTCAAAGTTTCATTCAAATCTCGTGACCAGTTTAACCGATTTTGACGATTTTAAATAGCAACTCCTTTGGGATGTTAATAAACGATTTTATATAAAAACGAACGGTCTAGCTTAGATATTGACGGCGTGATTGTGATTTCCACAGGCAGACGGACAGACTGTCATCGCTAAATCAACTTCCCTTGTTATAATGATCAAGAAAATATATGGTTTGGGGTCTCCGGAATTTATTTCGATGCGTTACAAACGGAATAACAAAGCTATATGTATATACCCTCTTGGAGAGTATAAAAAAAATTCAGAATATGAAAAAAAATTTGTTTATAGATACATTTTCAATCTTATTTTTTTTAATGCCAAAAACTTTATGTAGGAAAACAAACATTAAGAAAACAAAATAAACTTTTTAATTTTCTAATTTTAATGGAAGTGGTGCGTAACCAAAAATCCAGGGTAAGAACTTGTAGCTCCCCTATACAACCATTGCCTTCGCAAAGTAAGTTAGAGTGTGCAGTGTGTATGTAACCTTAAAAAGTAAGTGAACGATAGGTTATGTCATATAACCAGAAAACACATGCAGATAGGTACATAACCTAAATGCATGCGGATCAACAATCACGATGACCAAAAATCAAAACACCGATACGTGTTTTCTCTTATTCGAAATAATAGAAACGACGAAACCGATCTATCCTCGTTGGACCGCAAGTTACTAATGAAAATTTTATATAAACATAAAACAGCTGATTTGTTCTAACAGCTGATAGTTGGACACTTGTCAATTAACCCTAAGAAAAAGTTTTGGTAAGTTCTGGTTAGAATGGATAAGGAATATTTACTCCCTCATAAGCACTCTCATTTACACAAGTACGGAAAATTTTTGGGTTAGTACGGGAATACAACTAATAATCTATAATATTAATAGGCTAGGCGATTTCTTGTGATTGATGATTTGTTCTACCGTTTTATTCCGATTTTGACAAAACATATATTATTTGAAAGGTATTTCTTTTTAGCCGATTTACAGATTTTTAAATTCTTTTCTTTATTTTGAGTAAATTGCATTTAAAGTTGCTACTATCACATACATATAATTATACAATGCAATGCTCTGTGTGTGTTTATTAAATTTGTTAATGTGTTTGTAATAAAAATGAGTTTCTTTTTTGTGTTGATTTGTGAATTGGCTATAATTGACTAGCATACTTTTAGGGTATTTATTTATTGAAAAATAAAATATCCTAGAATTTGCGCTCGAATTTCGAGGGCTGGAATCTGCTAGTATAAATAATTAAGTTTAGCGTGTTAACAACGCACAGCGTTCAATGTATTTCTGGCATTGGTAAATCACAGCACATTATTTTTATTCAGTGCAAACCGCAACAGAAATAAACTACTTAACAAATAAATAAATCAAAGCTACAGATAGGCGGTTAGCAACTTTTATTTCAGAACGAATGTTAAGATAAAATGACACAAGATTTATGAAATATTTATATAATAAAAAGTCATTGATATGACTAATAAAACCAAACAAAACTAAACTGAACAGAAATTGTTACAACATTGTTAAAGTAGATTTGACCAAGTAACCTGAGCCAAATTAAATTCGTAGTCCTTAGACTGAAATAAGTGCATTTTGATGGGCAGATAACCTATTTACTATAGGGAATTACCATTTTAAATCAACGAAGAAAAAATAAGCTTTGTTAAAACCTCTTTTAATTTGATAATTTATAACATGAATGATTTATCTTATTAAGTTAAGAAAAATTCAAAATTTTGTACGTATAGCTTCAAGGTTCCACTCAAAACGTGAAGAAATCATTTAAAACACCGCGAAGCGGTATATTCTAAAACATCGAGGTCTTTAAATGGTTTTGAGATCACCTTTAAAATTTATTATTTTGGCCAAGTATTAAAATTGTATTTGTGAAAGGTCAAAGGTCATTATCGTATAATATATGAAGTTTCTGATTGACTTCTCTATTACTGAGTATTGGTTCCTGAAATATTAATTAAAAAATTAAATAAGTCGGCAAATATTTTGTGATATTTGATTTGATTTAGTTAAATCTGATTATTTCATTTCGCTTATCTACTTTTTGAGCTAAATAATGAAAAACTTGGCCTAATTTTCGCAGTCGTAGGCGCACATATTTTTATTCGAACGTGTGAATTTTTGCACTGTTGGGATTTTTTTATACGATAACGAATAACGAAGTTTTTAGTTAATAAGATTTAGGATTTAATACAAATTTAAATAAATTCTAAGGCCATCTCTTTAATACAGGAGTAAAATTCCAAGTCAAACCGGAACAGCTTTTGACATCACAATTTTTGTTTGCTTCAAAATTATTATAAAAAAAGTTATTGGCATTTGAAATTTGTCAAAAATATTAACAACCGACCGATCGAAATGCAAAGCTTCAAATTGATACAATTTAAAAACTTCTGAACAGAATATTAACACCGTACAACAATTTTTGGTCTGCTGCACAGTGTAATTTACTTTTAAATGCTAATAACATTTAAATTTAAAGTTAATTGCTTTTCTTTTTTGTCCAATTTTTATTCTAATTTCCTATAATTATAATCTTAATATATAAAAACGTTGGTGCGTATGTTGGTACTCTAATAACTTTTGAACCACTAATGCTAGCGACTTCGTATTCATACCATATGTTCCTTTGGTTCTCCGATTTGCATAACTTTTTTTTGTACCCGATAGGTGGCGCTGGGGTCGAGATTTTCCCAAAAAATTTATTTACGGTCCAATTTAGCTCAAATTCGCAACATATATTATGTACATAAAACTAAAGTTGCTGACAAAGTTTTTCACCTGGTGTTAAAATATTCAAGAAAACGTATATTTTTTTTCAGTCATATTCATAATATTATTAAATCGTGCTTTACTTTTGCCCGACACTCGGTATTAAAATTTAGATGCAATATAAAATCCAGATGTTTTCTTCGGGCCAGCATCGCGGACCGGACTCTGCTAGTTTCTTATAAAAACGATTCTGTATTTTTTTATAGAAAGAATTAATTTCTATCTGAAAAATTCATTACACTGTACAACAATTTTCGGATTGTTGTTTACAGGTTTATGGCTCCACTTTTATAATTTTTGGTTAATAATAATTTTTCATTTGTTTTTTTCTTTTTTAACTATAATTTGTGGACTGCACAATCAGTCCACCCATATATGGTTTTAAAAAAGCTAGTTATATTCCCACATATTTCCTTAAGACATCCTCTAAATTTCCTAATGAAAAACCGATGGATTCTATTTATACCCTATACCACTATGTGGTTTGGGTTTAATGACTTTGTGCTGCTGTTTGTAATGCCAAAAATATTTGACCTAGACCCATCTTTTATTATACCGATCGATTCAGAATCACATTCTGATGCGATTTAGCGATGTCCGTCTGTCCGTCCGTCTGTGTGTCCATGTAAACCTTGTAATCAAACTACAGGTCGCAAATATGAATATATTCGAATGAAATTTGGTATATAAGCTTTTCTCGGCCATAGGTTGAATTGTATTGGAATTGGTGAAATTCGGTCCATGTTCAGACCTAATCCCCATACAAATGACCCCTATGAAATCGACATAAATTGCCATAAGATCTAAATTATCAAATAGATCTCAGCCAAGTGGGGATTGTATGTGTTTATTATATCATAGGATAATTCTTAGTCATAGGCCCCATATAGTGCTTCCGGATCTTCACTTAAATCTATCAAAAAACAAAAATACTGCACAGATTTTTCTCAAATTTGGTTTGTATATGTCAGTTTAGACCGACTATAATTTTTTTAGTTTTTTTTTTCTTTAATTTTTTATACAGCCGACCTTACAAACATCGATTTTTGTATGATTGAATCATGTATAAACATTGTTTATAAGCAATGTTTATAAACAATGTTTATAAACAATGTTTATACATAAACATCATATTATTGCGCACATGAAAAAAAGAGTTGCCAATTCAGAGAATGCTCAAATAAATATAAATTAAATCCATGTTATATAAATTAAATCCATATTAATATTCATTACTTGAAAGAACGACTTGAATGCCAGAGATTGAAAACACAATAGAATTGACGAATGTTCGTTAAAAATAGGACATCCAAAGCTAATGTTGTAAGTTTAATAATTATTTCATATCATCTACAAAACCCAAATTTGATAAGTTCCATAAGAAAAACCTTGGTAAATTAGCACATTTTAAAAGCGATCGAAATTGAACGTGAAGACCATTTATTTAAGTTGTCAACAATTAAAACTTAATTTACATTTAACTTTTATATATTAACGATGTATGTAGTCTTATTGGCCCATCCATGCAAGCGTACTTTTCAAATATTACTAGCAAAGTCCAGCCCTCGAAATTCGAGTGCAAATTTTAATAAATTTATTTTTTTATTCCACTATAAATATTTGTTGAACACACAGAAGATATATAACTGGGTTTGTTAATTAATATTTCTATAAGAGACTAAAGATAGGTAATCAATTTTAGCCAACACAAATTTAACAAAATTTAATAAACATACACACAGCATTGTATAGTTTTTTATTTTAAGCTATGTGTTATATGCATTTTACTTCAAAAAAATTTTCCAGACGGTGCAAATCTGTAAATATGGTGGACAGCTAAAAAGAAATACCTTTCAAATGGGGTAAATTTGGTCTAAATCGGTTGGAAACTAAAATATTTATAACGGTCACTAGAATTCGCCTTGCCTCATAATATTATAGATTTTATGAAAGTTTGTATTTTTTTTTTGTGTGTATTCTTTAAATGTGTTATGCGAAAATATCTAAAATATCTAAATTTGTATATGTGGTCAGGGTATAATGAGATTCTGCTAATGTTCGTAACTACCAAAAATATTTAACTTAGACCCATCTTTTATTATACCGATCAACACAGAATAATTTACTGAGTCGATTTAGCGATGTCCATGTATCCGTCTGTATATCCTTGTAAACCTTGTAATCAAAAATATGATGATGAAAATCGGTGCATGTTCAGACTTAATCCTCATACAAATGAGCCCTATGAGATCAACTTAAATTGCCATAAGATCCAAATTATCATATAGATCACCGTCAATTGGACCTAAGATAGGGTCTCTAAACGCACGGTATATGGTATAGTATAGTCGATCTAGACTATTTAAAATGTATTTTCTACCAGCACTACTTAACCCACAGAATTAAATAAGCCAAATTTCATTCAAAAAACTTTATTACACAAGTTTTTTTTTACTAATAAGCTTACAATAAATATAGTGCTAAATAAATAAATGCAACCTCTAGCTTTCATTGGTTATAATAATAAAAAAAAATTAAAACCATAAAATACAATACTGATCATTCTAGGTGGTCCATGCATGAAACTGGCTTTTAACAAATTCATAATAATAAAGATGAAAAAAAAAACAAAACAATAAACTCTACTCCCTCATAGTTTTAGGGCTCTTGTTAATCCCATGATAGATCTTTTTTCAAATCTACTCTTCATTAGTACTGGGAAAAGAACAGTGAAGAAAGGCGGCTTTTTTGTTTTTTCTTTTTAACAATTTTTGTTCGTTGTAGTTGTTTTTGTTTTATATCTTAGTCTTGAAATCTCTTCTCACGAATTGTTGTGTTCAAAACACCTTGAAGGTTAAACCCTTAACAGAAGAATAAAACCAGAAAAGTTGGAAAACAATACTCTACATCTTAAAAAAAAAAAAACAAAAAATAATATATTGTGTTAAACATTCTGTTGTGTGCTGCTGTACTGTAGCGGCCGCCATGATTATGACTAAACGGCAATACGGTGAGACCATGGCCACGATGAGACGGCGTAAAATGCACTTTTTTTAAGATAGCATTCTTGTTCTTATTGTTGGTATTTCATATTTATCTTGTTACAGCGCGGTTAGAGAGGAGGCTGCATACTTAAGATTCAACTTCAGTCCCTATTGTTGAGCATGCGCCGTCTTTGTTTTCCTGCATTGAATATTCTTATGTATATTTTCTTTAAACTTTTTTTTACATTCACGATGTTGCAGCAGCAGCAGCAGTATCATCAACACCAACAACGTTAATACAGCATAGTTGTGGTTCGTATTCATTCAATTCTAAGAATTCTGATGCTGCATATGCTTGTAAAGTGTAAAATTTACACTGTAAATGGCCTCTTGTTCGAATTGATTAGAAATACGTATATATGTATGTAGGTTTGTTTATATTCTTTCTTCTTTCGATAACCAAAATTTATGATATGACCTTTGTGGCGTTTTCCCAACTGACTGACCAACCAGTTAACAATATAATTTTTTTTAACTTTTTACTAAACGTGGGCCACTACACTATGGGCCAGCAGCTACTAGAAAACTTGCATTACAACTTTGATTCAGACCAGCAAGAAATCAATGACCCTTAGTTCCTTACGCCGACTATATAAAATTAAATATTTAAAAATTAAATTAATTTTTAATTAAAAAGAACAAATAAAGGCGGCAATTGATGTTGATGACTAATTCAAAAATTTGTTTATATAAAAAATATTTTACGCAACAATTTCCGCGCAATTAAAAAAATATTTTCAGAAGAAAAAATATTTTAAGTTTGAAAACTGTTTTTTTTTTAACGAAAAAAATTTTTGAGGTGAAACAATTCTTTAGGTTAAAAATTTTTTTTTCTTTCAGCGAAAACAAATTGGGATGAAAAATTTTTTAAGCAAAAATCATTTTTCCTTTATTAAGTTTTCAGTTCTGTCAATATTTAACGATGGAATCTCTGAACACAACTTTTGTATCAAAGTTTTATTTTATTTTTTTTTTTTTCAATATTAACTGATTTAAAAAATTAAATCATGTTATTTATTCATTGAATGTTTGTCAGTAAACAATTCCTGAAGTCTTTACCAATTCTATGGTAAGTGTTGAAAGATTTAACTTTTGGACTTCGTCCCCTGAGACGTTTTTGATTAAAAACAAAAAAAAAAACTATTTCTGCTCAAGTCCTCACATTTCAATTTCTAAATCTTTGACTAACATAACTTTTTAATGTAAAACTTTAATATTGGGTTTTATAAAATTAATCTGCATTTAATATTTCACGAACTCCACTAATTTTTTCTCGAATAGGCTTTGAAATGACTGACAGAAAATTATGCTTTTTAAACTTTTTCGGTAGACACTTTTATTTCATTTAAATGGTGCGTGGTAAAGAAGAAGAAAGCATATATTTCAAAAATTCATAACTGCACTGTATTCTTAATCGGACCGGTTTCTGGCATTTCAGCCTTCATCAGCGATTTATTGAACATTGTGATAATTGTTATGTTTTAATTGAATAGATTGTTTCTATATTATTTCATTTCAAAATAGGAAGGAAGTACGGAAAATAAGATTTTTGAAAAATTTAATTTTTGCATAGACGACGAGATGTATCCGATAACCGAACTTTTGAAGCTTCCAGGCCAGCAGTTTTATTCTGTAGTCTCGAGGATCAATTTTGAAGAAAGGTTTAAGTAAAAAAAAGCAGTCCGTATTTATCTGAAAACTCCTTGTATGGGGGCAAACTATCTGCAGCTGTGGCGGGAACACTAAAATCGAAAATTTACTTTAAAAAATGCTTGGAAATAAGACTAAAGTATTTCGTAAGGGAGTAAGGGGTTTGTTGCACTTTCTAATTAAAATAAAGTGGTCTCGGAGTGGTACTCAAAAAATAATATTCCCTGGTGCCTCGAGAAGCAAATCCTTACAACTGCCCAGAAGTCAGGCCAATTGAAAAAAGTAGGCTTTGGTCAAAAGGGAAGTGGTCTCCACAGCTTAAAGTCTAAGCCACCTTATGAAAAAATCAGTTATAAAATGAGATTAATTTTTAAAATCGGATTTTCTGAATTTTCTGATGGGACCGTTTTTCAAACGCAGTGCTTAATTCTTTGTTCATTTCTCTTTTCATTTTTGTGCTTCAGAGTATATGTTATGTATGTTGTCAAAATTGTGTTTTTTATTTATTTATTTAATTCAGCTACAATAAAGCAACAGCTGAGCAATATTTACAAAAATATTTTATAAAAATAATACCGACTTTAAATACAGTTATAAATATAATCATTAGAGTTCAAATATGTCGTTAATCTTATTTTAATAACATCAACATCATCGGATAAATCAATTAAAGCATAGTGTCTGTTCACATCGGTGCAAATTCTTCGGAATGGACCTGTGGAAATTCAGGTAAACCGGCTCATACGATCGAAGTTGTCTGTTAGGCACATTTATACAAATTTTTCCGAGAAGGCATTCAGAATCAATTTTACCATGAACCAGGTTGAGGAAGAATGTTATATTAGAAATGATCCTTCTACTTTTCAAAGTTGGAAGCTTTATTAGAGCCAAACGACTGCGATATGGTGGAAGACTCAATTCCGCATTCCACTCAAGATATCGTAGACAAAATAGTAAGAATTGTTTCTGAACTGATTCAAGTTTTTTGATGAAAACATTGTACTGTGGATCCCAGATTACTGATGCGTATTCAAGTATCGGCCTGACCAAAGACGTGAATAGATTTTTTGTTATATAAGGATCATTAAATTCCTTTGCCCAACGCTTTATAAAAGATAAAACACCATTTGCCTTATTAATAGTCATTGTTACGTGAGAATTAAAACTTAGTCTTTTATCAAAATAAACTCCCAAATCTATGAACGATTCAACTGAGTTTAGTTTTGTGTCATGGATGACATAGTGGTTCGAAGATGGCGAATATCTAGAGAAGGTCATAGACTGACATTTTTTTAGATTTAATTCCATTAAGTTGACATTGCACCATTTGTAGAAGCTATTTAAGTCAGACTGGAGACGTATACTGTCTTCGTTGTTTATGATGGTGGAGTAGATTTTTACATCGTCGGCATACATAAGAATATTGCTATATTGAATAGACTTTGGTAGATCATTAATAAACAGCAAAAATAGGAGAGGTCCAAGGTGACTCCCTTGAGGGACACCGGAAGTAACATCTATATATTTCGATTTAGAGTTATTGAAAATTACACATTGCTTACGATGTTTTAAGTACGACCGAATCCATTTTAAGAAGTTCCCGGAGAATCCAATAGCATCAAGTTTCGCTAGCAGTAGATCATGGCTAACCTTATCAAAAGCTTTGCTAAAGTCCGTGTATATAACATCAGTTTGTTTATTTTTGCAGAATCCAGAGTTTATATAGGAAGTAAATTCCATTAGATTAGTAGTCGTAGACCGTCCTTTGCAAAAGCCATGTTGAGCTGGTGATAGAATTGATGACATTTCGTGTGATAACATATCAGTTACAATTTTCTCAAAAAGTTTAGGTATAGCATTAAGCTTTGCAATTGCTCTATAATTAGTAGCATCACTGCGGCTACCAGATTTGTAGTGCGGAATAATAAATGAATTTTTCCAACACTTTGGAAAGAAGCCGAATTTAAGAGAGTTATTATATATAAGAGTTAACGGGGTAGCCAATATTTCAGCACAATTTCTTAAGATACAGCTGGGAATACCATCTGGACCTGGATTAAGTGAACTTTTTATACTTCTTAGATTCTTCAGAACAGTCAACACGTCTAAGGATGAAATATTAATTGATGTCAGCCTTGGAATATCATAGGGATATCGTGTGTTGTTTAACGTCCTTGTGGAAAATGTGGACGCAAAGAATTCAGCAAAAACATTTGCAATATCAACATCGTTTGAAAGGACAGTACCATTCATTTTCATAGTGGTTGGGTATGATGAAATTTTAAGTTTGGAATTTACAAAGTTGTAAAACATTTTTGGATTTTTTTTTTATATTTGAATTCATTTTACTAAGATAACTATCGTAACATTTTTTATTTTCTAGGTTATAATGACTTCTAGCTATAATATATAGACTTTGATCAATTTGGTTATTACTTTTCTTAAATTTCCTATAGAGCCTGTTTTTCCGATTTTTCAACCATGCTAGTGTGATTGTATTCCATGGAGGAGCATTTACATTAGCTATTTTTATTAAAGGAACAGTTTTCGTTATATTTGTTGAAATGATCTTATAAAAAGTTTCGATTACCTGATCAAAATTACTTCCATCGTTTGAAAATGAAATGATTTCAAGCCAGTTATAGTCAGATAGTAATTGATTTAACAACTGGTAGTTAGTTCGTTTAAAGCACAATGATTCAGAAAAACTAGAAATATTAGGTCTCTGTGGAAGTGGTGTGGATATTAAAAGTGTTGGATGATGACAATCCTCAGGAAAACTTAACGGACTTGTTCTAATTACACTGAATAGTGTAGGGTTATTTACGAACACGAGATCCAGCATACTATCATTGCAGTTAGGAACGTCATTTATTTGGAAAACACACATATCAGAAGAGATTTAAGGAAATCATGACTCCAATCAGTTTGGGTAATTGGAACTAAGAAATCAGTATCATCTAAGTTTATCCAAGATGTTGTCGGTATATTAAAGTCGCCAAGTAGGATCAGGTAGTCAGTTGGTCTTATTTTATTTGCAACAGATCTAATAGCTAAAGCGTGGTTTTCATAAAGTTGGAAATCGGAGTTGGGAGGTTTATAAGAGCAAGTAATAAATAGTAAATTCTTTCTTTTATAAATTGATTTTATTAATTTTTAAAATCAATAAAGGATATTAATTAATTGATGATTAAATTCGTAAAAAAAAAAAACATTTATTTTATTTTATTTTGTTGCACTTCATAAGTATTATATTTAACTTCAAAGCCTCAAATAAATTGAGTACGAATGACTTAAGCAGTAGAGTTGAGATAAGAACTAGATATGTTATATTTCCATAGTTCCATAAAAACTGTATCAAAAGTTGAAAAAAGAAACTTATGTGTTTACAAGATTTAATAAAGTCGAAAAGACTTCAATCATTAAGAAATTCATTCAGGGAACTGTTCATCAACTGAAGGAGTTATATAAGGGGTCGCGATGTACATGTATTTGAGTATATTCTCTAAAAAAATTTAAATCGATCCGGTAACTATTTCCGGGGATATACCCATATTTGTAAGGACGCTTCAGAGCGTTAGAAAGAAAGAAACTTTAAACGCGTTTTAAAGTCGGTAAACACTGGTCCCAAAAATGGCTCAACCTATCGATCTCTAATTTTAACACAACCTTCTCAGAGATTGATAGAAGAAATAAAATTTCCGATAGTTTTTTTTTACATTTTTCCTCGAAAATTTTGGTCGAAAATTTAAATTTTTTTCACATAGTCGCCATTTTATCAAAATTTTAAATACTGCCAATTTTTCGCGAAAATTTTGATCGAAAACTCTATTTTTTTACATAGTCGCCATTTTATTAAAAATTTTAAAAATTTTTGGATTTTTTTTTCAGATTTAAATAATAAAAGCTTTGGCCCATTGTGATCTTTGTTATATTTTTTGTTAGTTCGTAGTTGTACTTATTTTCTTTGATATATACCGTCACTTTAAAAGGGGTTCTCGATTGATTTATTTTGATTGGTATTGTTAAAAACCGTGATTTAATATCGAATTTTCTTTTTTTTATTTCTTCTTCTTTAACTTCCTCTTTCAATCTACAGCTGGGCTATTCTCTTTGTTAAAATTTTTTGATAAAAACAAAAATGTCATTAAATTCTCAATGTTTCTTAATTTGAATATTTATGCTTTTTGGTTTGTTACTCCCTTATTATCGTTTCGTCTTTTGTTGTGTTTTTATAATTTGTTTATGTCTTTTTTTATTTTGTTGTTTTTTTTTTTGCTTATTTTTATTTATACATATAGATTTAAGTGAGTTTTACTCAATATATTTCTTGGAAGGACAGAAATATACAAAAAATATGCAACAACAAAATATAAAGGCCATATACGTTCAAGTTCGAATGCGATGATATCATATAATCAAAAAAGAAGAAGAACATTAACATTAATATAAACATTCCTTCCTTTACTATTCAATTTAAATGGTTCTGATCTTAATTTTTTTTTGAAGAATTCCTTTACTCTTTCTTGTCTCTTGAACTTTATCAAAACAAAATCTTACATACATATAGAAATTGTCTAATTCCGAATTCATAAATAAAAAACAAAATTAATTGTACGCATATGAATCATAACTGAATTTTTCAGACAATTGACAATTACGATCGATGGATTATTAAATTCAATTAAGAATTTCTGAAACATAATCCGGTAATGTTTTTTTTTTTTTTTTGTGTGTCGTGTACTTAAGTATTTTTTCTTCTGTGTACCAAAAAGTTATGAGATTTATAGAAATACGTGACCAGTTACATTTCTGGTTTTGTTTTGCATAAATTTTTTACATACAGTGACTCACAGTGAAAATGGACCAACTTCAAAAATAAAACAATTTTGTTTCATAATTATCAAAAATATTTGTTAAATTTTCATATTTTGTAAAGTGAAGAAAAATCAAATTTGATTATCTTATAAACAACAACAACAACAATAACAAAATGATGTTAATTCAAAGAAAATTCTCGAAGTTTCGATCCCAAAGCGAAAACAACCCAGTTGAAAATAATTAAGAATATAACGATAAATTTTATTTTTAAAGAAATAAAGTTTCTGTATTGTTCCTAAGTTATGTTCGATTTAATTATTATAATATTAATATGCAAGGCGATTTCTTGTGACATCTTCTACACTCTCAGTTACCAACCGATTTTGACAAAACATGTACCACTTGAAAGGTATTTTTTTGCAGATATACACCATCTTTACAGATGTGCACCATCTGGTACATTTTTTGAGTAATAATCGATTAAAGTTGCTACTAATACATACATAAAACACATATTTAAGCTTCAAATCAAAAACTACACAATGCTTTGAGTGCGTTTATTAAATTTGTGTTGAATTGTGAATTGGCTAAAATTGATTAGCATACATTTAGGCATTTATAAATTCCTTTTTTAACAAACCCATTTATATAACTTCTGTGTGTTCAACAAATATTTATAATGAAATTTAAATTTTATTTAAATATTCATATATTTTTACAGATTAAAAAAACATTGAAAGAAAAAAATGAAATAAAAATAAAATTTCCTAGAATTCGCACTCGAATTTCTAGTGCTGGGCTCAGTATACTTTATGGTGCTTAAAGAAGAGTCCCATACCGAAATGGATGTTAGAAATTTAGTTATTGAACAGTATAAATTTGGAAAAGTCAGCGCCAAATAGTAGAAATTGTGAAAATACCTAGTGGAACGGCTATTTATTTTATATCCAGCCCTGTTCTTGAAACGTTATTATTTGAATAAGAGTGAATTTTAAATCACATGAAATTGAAATTTTGGGTTTCTTGAAACCACTTTTTTTATTTATTTAATGGAAACATATGTTTGAGTTAAGAACCATATGTTTGAGTTCAGAACATATGTTATCTAGAAACCGAGGTGCCATATGGTTCTTTATTCAGTTTCAGAAAAAACTTAAGTATTTGGTGCATGTTTTTTTCTTAAGTTTATAGAAAAAGTATAAAGAAAAATATTTTCTTTTAAAATAACAACTTATTTGTTCATTTAATTGTTTTTGTTCTTCAATTTCATTCAATTAAAAATGACTTTTCTATTTCTAAAAAGTTAGGCATCACCAAAAAAATTTCGATATTCAAATAAATTGGATTTGACTGGCATCACTACTGTTTCGAACATATGCAAAAAAATAAAAATATGTGATTTGATGAAAAAAAATTTTTTAATTCCTTTATTTGCAATAATTAGTGCATAAAGAATCTATGTTATAATTGAAAAAATAATGGAAAATAGATTGTGTAAATAAAAAGTTTTTATTATAGTTATAGAACAGCACCATCGCAAAAAGTGTGTTTTATTAACATCGACCACTTATTAAGAGTTTTTTTTTTTTAAATCAGCGCGAAATGTAGACGTTTTTTATAATCGTTTTTTTTTTTCCATAAAATGAATGTCTAATTTTTTAAAATAATGACAAGGTTCAATAAAAAACATGTTAGAGTTTAAATATCAATTAATTTTTTTATCTCTTAAGACCTGCTTAGTAGAAAAAAAGGGCATTTGTTTTGATTTTACAAAGCCTTTTCTATGTGAATTAAAACGAGAAAAAATATTCTTACTGAAATTAGAGAACAGCAAAAACTCGTAGAATTAAGAATCTTTTCATTTACGATTTTTTTTGTGTTAGTGGTTTCAAGAACAGGGGGTGATCATTAATATTTGTATTTAAAACGAATCACTTCTCTTTTAATTCAATTATCTTCTGTTCTTATATTTTTTGATTTTGTTCTGTCCTAACCAGGACTTGATATTAAGGCTTCTTGTCATATACATATAAGACAAAAATTAGTCTTACATATATTTTCTAAAGGAGATGAACGTTGAATACTTCAAAAATAATAAATAAACCACGATAAAATGACACCTTAACTATGCGATATTGTTGAAGATCACATTGACAATCGTTCCATACCAAAAATAGTTCGAAAAATTGGTTAAAATTGAACAATTGCATAGAATGATAAAGGAAAACAAGTTAGATTGGTGTACGCCCACATCTATGTGTAAGGTGAAGATTTTTTATTATATGAAAACATGTTATTTTTGTTGATAAGCCCAAATTTATTATTTATGCTCGGGTGGTAGGGAGTTTAATACCAAGCACTTATGCCCCAAAACTCTGTATATAGGACAATTTTCACTTTTACCAGCACGACAACGAAATACCGCTGGAATAGTAAGAAAATTGTTATAAAATATTTGTTCAACGGTAGTTTAAACTTTACCCCAATATCCAGATTTATATATAATTGAACATTTGTGGCATAAACTTAAAAAACAGCAGTTTTCGAAGTGAGAAATCTCAATTTGGAAAAAATTGCACAGAATTACACCGATTGAAATCGGCCATTGAACAAACACGATTTCCAACAAAGTACTAATTGAACAGAAACATCGAGTTTGTGCTGATATTTGTAACTACCAAAAATAATTGACTTACATCCAATTTTAATTATACCGATCGAATTAGAAGCACTTTCAATCAACGTGAGCCATTTTCACTGTGATTCACTGTACATTTTTTTATTTACATAATATGGAATTTTTTTGTTATTATTTGTTCGTTACAAATCCGAACCAGACATTACTTTTAAATTCGATCGGGACTCAGAAGCACTTTCATTCAATGGCGAGCCATTGTCACTGTGACTCACTGTACATTTTTTGTTTACATAATATGGATTTTTTTATTATGTGTTCGTCACAAGTCCGAATCAGACATTATTTTCAAATAAACGCAATGTTTCCCTATTCGATCTGGAATACGAACAAGCAGTGTGAAAACTATATGAGACTTTTCTGTTTATTTTGCTTGTTACTTGTTCAGTTGTTAGCATTAATTTGAGTTACAAGTGAATGAAATCTCTTTGAAACTTTTAAAATCCAATGATTTCATTTTTTACGACACTCATTCTTACATACGAAGAAGTTATGGTTGAATGCCCTACTTCCGGTGGCAAAGGAAATAATTAAAAACAACACACAAAAAACTATTTACAAAAACAGAAGCCCAACAAAACACAAACTACAAACAAACAAACAAAAAAAAGAAACGGAAGAATTAACCATTGTAATCGTGGATTTTTCAAACCAAAACCGATAAAAAAAGAGCTGCCATTTTAAAGAAGATCTTGCTCAAATAAAGTACTTTATAAAAACAAAAAACTAAAAAGGAAATATCGAATAAAAGCAAATCTACTAAAACGGAAGTAATTAGAAATTATTAAAATAAAAATAATCATGTTTCAACGTATGATGAGTCAGAGAACTAAATATAAAGTTCTCGCCCAGTTTTAGGAAACTGCAATGATATAAACAATAATATTTACAATATTTATGTATGTTAATTAAACATGTTTTGCTTAAAAGATGGCGTCAACATTTAATTTAAAATTGTTGAAATTTAAAACGCAATTGTTGTATAATGGAAATGAAATTCCCAAAAATAAGTATCTACATACATATGTGTGTGTATATACCAGAGCTTTAAAAAAATAAATTGTTTAATTTAAATATTTTCATCACTAACCATTCAAACAAATATGCTCAATTATTAAGGCCTTAATTTTTAGAGAATTATTTCTCTTGTGAATAATTAAATTTAAATTAAATTTTAAAAAATTCATCAGTTTGTAAATGGTTTCCAATTGTCTACAATTAAATTTGTATAATGGATTAAATATAAGAGCACATATAAAAACAAGTAAAAGTATTAAAAGCAACAAGTAATCAAAAATGGGTACAAGTATGTATAACATGTAAATGCACATGTTCTGTTACGTATAAACATTTGTCACAATTTTTAATTTTTTATATGAAAATTTATCGGAGTATCATTACATTTTCGTACGTCATTCCCCGGCTATTGGGCCTAGAGGCTCCAAATATCATACCAAAATACTGCAGCTTATGACGAACATTTTAAGCCTAATTATGACCTACTCGACCTATTGCCGTCAAGACAATGTTTTCAACAGACACACAGACATCGCTAGATCGACTTCTCCTTTTATAAGGGTCAAGAGTATATATAGTTTATGGGGTCTCCGGAATTTATTTCGAGTTGTTTCGATGCACTTGAAACGGCTATATAACCAAAATGTAGATCAGTTTTTGAAACAAATGTGCCAATGTTTTTTGCTTTATTTAAATTAAAAACATTCGATCTTGAGCTCGATTAATTTCTAACTCAATCATTAGAATGATAAAGATAGAAAATAAGATTTTTTATATTTACAAATAGAAAATAATAAATTATTTATTTTGGATTTTGATTTTTTGGGACAAAAATTAAATTATTTTCAGATCATCCACTTCAGAAAAAAAATTTGAAAAAATCAATTAAAAAGTTTGCCAACTACAAATTCCAACGAATCTCACTTTTTTAAGGGGATTTCTAACTTTTATGCCTGTGTTTGATTTTTATATTTACTCGAAAAAATATAAATCAAATAACTTTTTTTGCTGCTCGGAAAAAAAAACATAAAAATAAATTTTATTGCTAAAATAATAACTTATTTTTCCTCGAAAAAATAAAAAATAAATACATTTTTTTTGGCTTTTATGATAAAAGGTATAACTAACTCTTACGATGCCTGAAATATTTTCAAAATTCTAGAATATCAAAATTGAGAACCTTGAAACTTTCTGTCAACAGGTTCTTAATGTAAGCAGTAGATTAAAAAGTTGGCGGGATCAGACTTATAGCCATGGTCCAGCCCAAACAAGAAATCCAGCAATTCAGCGAAAACTACATTCAAGGATTAAGCAATCATGCAAACCCTTTAGCTATTGCTCTCTTAGATGACCGACTATACGATACCCTATACCATGCGTTTAGAGACCCTATCTCTTAGGCCCAACTAATTGGATATTGAAAATAAGCATAAACCAAATTTAAGTGGCATTGTTATTAATTTTTTCTTTGAATATGAAAAAGTTCATAGCGGATGCTATATTTATATGGGGACTAGGTCGAAAAATAGACCGATCCGGGCCATATTTAGTAAGGTCACTTATTTTTTGCAAAAACATATACAAACCAAATTTGAGAAAAACCTGTGCAATATTTTTGTTTTTTGATAGATTTAAGTGAAGATCAGGAAGCTTTATATGGGGGCTATGACTAAGAATTGTCCTATAGGGTTTATTTTTGGACTACTAGTTATTGGGTCTAATAAACACACACAAACCCAATTTGACCGAGATATATGTATATGATAATTTGGATCATATGGCAATTTAAGTCGATTTCATAGGTGTCATTTGTATGGGGACTATGTCTGAACATGCACCGATTTTTACAAATCCGAACCAGACATTACTTTTAAATTCGATCGGGACTCAGAAGCACTTTCATTCAATGGCGAGCCATTGTCACTGTGACTCACTGTACATTTTTTGTTTACATAATATGGATTTTTTTATTATGTGTTCGTCACAAGTCCGAATCAGACATTATTTTCAAATAAACGCAATGTTTCCCTATTCGATCTGGAATACGAACAAGCAGTGTGAAAACTATATGAGACTTTTCTGTTTATTTTGCTTGTTACTTGTTCAGTTGTTAGCATTAATTTGAGTTACAAGTGAATGAAATCTCTTTGAAACTTTTAAAATCCAATGATTTCATTTTTTACGACACTCATTCTTACATACGAAGAAGTTATGGTTGAATGCCCTACTTCCGGTGGCAAAGGAAATAATTAAAAACAACACACAAAAAACTATTTACAAAAACAGAAGCCCAACAAAACACAAACTACAAACAAACAAACAAAAAAAAGAAACGGAAGAATTAACCATTGTAATCGTGGATTTTTCAAACCAAAACCGATAAAAAAAAGAGCTGCCATTTTAAAGAAGATCTTGCTCAAATAAAGTACTTTATAAAAACAAAAAACTAAAAAGGAAATATCGAATAAAAGCAAATCTACTAAAACGGAAGTAATTAGAAATTATTAAAATAAAAATAATCATGTTTCAACGTATGATGAGTCAGAGAACTAAATATAAAGTTCTCGCCCAGTTTTAGGAAACTGCAATGATATAAACAATAATATTTACAATATTTATGTATGTTAATTAAACATGTTTTGCTTAAAAGATGGCGTCAACATTTAATTTAAAATTGTTGAAATTTAAAACGCAATTGTTGTATAATGGAAATGAAATTCCCAAAAATAAGTATCTACATACATATGTGTGTGTATATACCAGAGCTTTAAAAAAATAAATTGTTTAATTTAAATATTTTCATCACTAACCATTCAAACAAATATGCTCAATTATTAAGGCCTTAATTTTTAGAGAATTATTTCTCTTGTGAATAATTAAATTTAAATTAAATTTTAAAAAATTCATCAGTTTGTAAATGGTTTCCAATTGTCTACAATTAAATTTGTATAATGGATTAAATATAAGAGCACATATAAAAACAAGTAAAAGTATTAAAAGCAACAAGTAATCAAAAATGGGTACAAGTATGTATAACATGTAAATGCACATGTTCTGTTACGTATAAACATTTGTCACAATTTTTAATTTTTTATATGAAAATTTATCGGAGTATCATTACATTTTCGTACGTCATTCCCCGGCTATTGGGCCTAGAGGCTCCAAATATCATACCAAAATACTGCAGCTTATGACGAACATTTTAAGCCTAATTATGACCTACTCGACCTATTGCCGTCAAGACAATGTTTTCAACAGACACACAGACATCGCTAGATCGACTTCTCCTTTTATAAGGGTCAAGAGTATATATAGTTTATGGGGTCTCCGGAATTTATTTCGAGTTGTTTCGATGCACTTGAAACGGCTATATAACCAAAATGTAGATCAGTTTTTGAAACAAATGTGCCAATGTTTTTTGCTTTATTTAAATTAAAAACATTCGATCTTGAGCTCGATTAATTTCTAACTCAATCATTAGAATGATAAAGATAGAAAATAAGATTTTTTATATTTACAAATAGAAAATAATAAATTATTTATTTTGGATTTTGATTTTTTGGGACAAAAATTAAATTATTTTCAGATCATCCACTTCAGAAAAAAAATTTGAAAAAATCAATTAAAAAGTTTGCCAACTACAAATTCCAACGAATCTCACTTTTTTAAGGGGATTTCTAACTTTTATGCCTGTGTTTGATTTTTATATTTACTCGAAAAAATATAAATCAAATAACTTTTTTTGCTGCTCGGAAAAAAAAACATAAAAATAAATTTTATTGCTAAAATAATAACTTATTTTTCCTCGAAAAAATAAAAAATAAATACATTTTTTTTGGCTTTTATGATAAAAGGTATAACTAACTCTTACGATGCCTGAAATATTTTCAAAATTCTAGAATATCAAAATTGAGAACCTTGAAACTTTCTGTCAACAGGTTCTTAATGTAAGCAGTAGATTAAAAAGTTGGCGGGATCAGACTTATAGCCATGGTCCAGCCCAAACAAGAAATCCAGCAATTCAGCGAAAACTACATTCAAGGATTAAGCAATCATGCAAACCCTTTAGCTATTGCTCTCTTAGATGACCGACTATACGATACCCTATACCATGCGTTTAGAGACCCTATCTCTTAGGCCCAACTAATTGGATATTGAAAATAAGCATAAACCAAATTTAAGTGGCATTGTTATTAATTTTTTCTTTGAATATGAAAAAGTTCATAGCGGATGCTATATTTATATGGGGACTAGGTCGAAAAATAGACCGATCCGGGCCATATTTAGTAAGGTCACTTATTTTTTGCAAAAACATATACAAACCAAATTTGAGAAAAACCTGTGCAATATTTTTGTTTTTTGATAGATTTAAGTGAAGATCAGGAAGCTTTATATGGGGGCTATGACTAAGAATTGTCCTATAGGGTTTATTTTTGGACTACTAGTTATTGGGTCTAATAAACACACACAAACCCAATTTGACCGAGATATATGTATATGATAATTTGGATCATATGGCAATTTAAGTCGATTTCATAGGTGTCATTTGTATGGGGACTATGTCTGAACATGCACCGATTTTCGCCAATTTCAATAGGGTTCATGCTATGGCTGATAGAAGGTTACATACCAAATTTCATCGAAATAAGTTCACATTTGCGACCTGACAGACGGACGGACCGGACAGACGGACATCGCTAAATCGACTCAGAAAGTGATTCTGAGTCGATCGGTATAATAAAAGGTGGGTCTAGATCAAATATCTTTGGTTGTTACAAACATAAGCACAAAGTCATTATACCCTGACCACATAGTGGTATCTATAGGGTATAAAAAGGAAATGTTTTAAATCCACACAAAAACCATTTACGAATGTAAGCAAGGGCAAATCAACGTTCCACGGTATCCGCCAGTATATAATGCAATTATAACTAGTTGTTTTTTAGTTTTGATCTAATTAGAAATAATAAATCATGTCCAAGCTAATTTTATTTTAACAATTTTTAATAAAGTTGGTGATTTAATGAATTCATTAAATTTAGACTTTGTTAAATTATGAATGAATAAATTTTTGTTAAAACCCAATTTAACTTTTTTAATTTAAAATGAATTTAGTTCATCGAAGCATATTTGACACATAATTTTAGGGGTAATATTGATAAATGGTAAATATGGCAGCATTTACTTATGATGGCCTAAAATAAATTACCAACTTATATTTCAAATATGTATGTACATGAACAACAATTGAGTTTCGTTTTAATTAAAACATATATATATACTTTTTTGTATTTTTTTTTTAATTAATAAAATATTTGAAGCCATTATTGTTTCTATAAAACCTTTCGATTAGGTGGTGTGCAAATCTGAAGATGCACTAACAATCGAAATAATTATTTCTTCAAATTTAATCAAGTGAAAGTTTTGGGACATGTGCAAAATCTAATCAGCGATGGACTTGATATCTAATCTACTAAATTTTTTTGTTTTAATACATTGGAAATATAATAAATCATGTTTTTTTATTACACTATTTTTATCACGTATCAAACTGATAGAATTTTAATAATATAAAACCGAAAGTTTGTTTCGGTGTTTTTCCGTTTGTTTGTGATTTATAGGTCGTAACACCTTTAGAACGAAATACTTTTGCTGATGTTTGTAACTACCAAAAATAATTGAATAATAATCGATATAATAAATCATTTGTCGATCGACTTAAAATCACTTAGCTATACCCGTTCGTCCGTCTGTCTGAACATATAATGACCATAGGACGATCGCTATTGAAATTGGTGAAAATCAGTGCATGTTCAGACCTAGTTCCCATACAAATAACCTCTACGAGATCGACTTAAATTTCCCTGGGATCCATGGATCATTAAGATATCGATCAAAGGCATGTGTGTTTATTATACCCATTAATCGGTAGTCCATTCTTAATCACAGTCCACATACAAGCAGCTTCCTGCCCGATCTTCATTTTCCTATCTATCAAAAAAAAAAAAACATTGCATAAATTTATTCCAAATTTGATTTGTATGTTTTTGCGAAGATAAAGTTTCATTACCGAATATGATCATGATCGGTCCATTTGTGGATCTAGTCTCCACATAAAAAAGCAGCCGATACGATCTTCTACATATCGTATAGTCGTTCCAGTCCGACTATAAGTTTACTTGATTTGATATATATTTTGTCATATCTGCATTAACGTGATTGTAAAATTATTGAAACTTTATGTGGGCCCTTAACCCTGCTTTCATAACCCTATTGGAAGTTGCTGAGATGATAACCATACGTCTGTGGGACGTATCATAGTTTTTCTGTATGGTGACAGCATTTTTACAATTATTTTATAACTTTTTTTGTACTCACATTTGCATTTTCTTACAAAATTTTTTAATCAAATAACAAAAAATTAACAATTTCAGTCTTCTTATAGAATCAACAAAAAAAAATCTTAGTAAAAACAATAAGTCTCACGGACGTAGGGGTTAACTTATTAATGATATAGCGAAGCGAGACGGGGATTACCAGTCTATAAATCCAAAACTATAATATTCATAGGCTAGGCGATTTCTTGTGACTGACGTTTTGTTCTACCGTTTTATCCCAGATTTACAGATTTTATTTTTTCCTTTATTTTGAGTATATTGCATCTAAAGTTGCTACTAACACATACATAAAACAAGTAAGAAAATTATAGTCGGTCTAGACCGACTATATGATACCCTATACCATGCGTTTAGATACCCTACCTCATAGGCCCAACTAACTGGACATAGAAAATAAGCATAAACCAAATTTGAGTGGGATTTTTATAAATTTTTTTGTCTGCAGATATGAAAAAGTTCATATCGGATGCAATATCTATATGAGGACTAGTCCCAAAAATGGACCGATCCTGACCATGTTTGGTAAGGTCTCTTGTATTTTGCAAAAATATATACAAACAAAATCTGAGAAGAATCAGTGCAATATTTTTGTTTTTTGATAGATTTAAGTGAAGATCGGGAAGCAGCTCTATATGGGGCCTATGACTAAGAGTTGTCCCATAGGAATAATTTTTGGACTACTGATTAATGGATGTAATAAACACATACAAACCCAATTTGACTAAGATTTACATGATAATTTGGATCTTATGGCAATTTAAGTCGATTTCATAGGGGTCATTTGTATGGGGGCTAGGTCTGAACATGGACCGATTCTCACCAATTTCAATAGCGTTCATCCCATGGCCGATAAAAGCTTATATACTAAATTTCAGCAAAATATATTCATATTTGCGACCTGCAGTTTATTACAAGCTTTACATGGACACACAGACGGACGGACGGACGGACATCGTTAAATCGAATCAGATAGTGATTCTGATTCGATCGGTATAATTAAAGATGGGTGTAGGTCAAATATTTTTGGTTGTTACAAACAGCAGCACAAAGTCATTATACCCAAACCACATAGTGGTATAGGGTATAATTATGCATATGCTATGTGTGTGTTTATTAAAGGTGCTATTACATGATGTGTTTTTTACATATGTACTGTCAAATTTTCCCACAACAAAAGTTGTACACATCGTGTGATACATATGAAACATTGTTTATGTACAATACATGAGGAATGTCACAAGTACATTTTTCAATTAGAACAGGTTCTATTTTTGCATGACAAACATATGAAAATACAACACTGCTTGTGGCGAAAGAAAAACAGAGTAAATTATAAAGAATAATATTGAAAGAAAAATAAATTGTTAACAATTAATTAACAATTAAAAAATATATAACTTTTTTTTAACAATAAATTTTTGTAAATTTACAAATTAAATCAGCTGTTGTTTACATTTAGAGGTTATGTCATACGGAAATACATATGCACGTGTGATAGCAAAAATTATGAATCGTATGTAAAAGACAATTTTGACAGACATGAGGAATTTCATATGGATAAAAAAAAAAGTGACAGTACATATGTAAAAAATACTTCGTGTAATAGCACCTTAAATTTGTTAATGTGGTTGTTAATGAGTTTGTTATCTTCATTCACAATAATAATAAACCAAAAAAGTGTTGGTTTGTGAATTGGCTAAGTTGAGAAATAAAGTTGCCTAGAAATTGCACTCGAATTTCGAGCGGTGAGGTGAAGTTTTTTATGTTTAAAAATATTTTCAGGGAAAATATAAGTTTTTGTGTTTAAAATAAAATGTGGACTTGAATAAAATATTTAAATTGATGGCGTCTGATTAAACAATATGATATTCATATGAAATCGTAAAAATTTTTTCTATATAAAACTCAGGCTAACAGCAAATATTTTTAACAGCAATCCTTCCCGCATTGTTTTCATCAGACATATCGACTTGTTCTAAGGATAAATAATTTTGCAAAGTTTATGATGACCACCATCACGTATTTGCCCAATCTCTACACCTAAAAGTAACATCAAACGAAATGTAATAATGTCACTTTTGCGATCCATATGCTGTTTTTGTCACGTCGAAATAGAACATGTTCTAATTGAAAAAAAAAAAAAAACATATGACTTTTTACATGCTTTTTGCACATGCAATGTTTGAAAGGCATCACACGACATGTACAAATTTTGCAATAATAAAAAACAAAGTAAAAGCATGTCGCGACTGATACCTCTTTTTAACATAATAATGGCATAACATAAGAAACAGCGTATGCAAAACAATAACGAATTGACTTTGGGGTTAGCTCATAAACACTGGATTCGAAACACCAGGCAACTCTGTACAATCAACTATTTTCTTGTTTACCAAAAATAAAATACTACACAACGAAGCAAAATAAACAACGTAGCACCGAACAAACTTATATCTATATATATGCTTGTATATATATACATATTTCTGTGTGTGTGTGCGTGTGCATATATATATATATATATATATATGTAGTGAGCAAATTTAAACCCAGTGGGTATATGTATTTATAAACCAGAGATGGAAACACAAGTACTAGAGGACTTTATTACTTTTTCACTACCGCAGTACCGAAGTGACAGATTCTGTACTTATTTTTTTTTAACGACCGAACTCCGCCTCAAACTTACCAGCCCACACGGTCGAGGGGCACGCCCCCTTAAGGTGGGGACCTCGTACACACCATGGCCCGAACCCTGGCGGATTCCAAGAGCTGACAAGTAGATCGTGTGGTCAGATACAGACTATATTATCAGCTGATATTAGGAATAGACCAACTTAAAAAACATAACCACAAAAAAGTAGTTAATTGAAGTATTCAATTATATAGCGCTTTACTTTCAATACATTACAATTAAAATCAACAGAATTTGTGCAATACATTATAATCATGACAAATTAATTAAAGATTCTTATTAGTTTTTGTGGTTTCTGCAAAACATGGGCAACAAAAAGCGCAATCAAGTACAAACTCAATCGGACAAAATTATTAAATATCAATTGAGACCAAACAGTACAAAATTTCAAATTAACTATTAAAACGTTCGATTTTTTTTTTTAATTAGACACTGGATCTCAGTAATTTAACGTTTTGTCACTAACATAATTATTTTACATGAAAATATTTAATAATTTAACACTTTTAAAATTTATGTGAGAAAACTCAATATGAATTTCTGATTTTGTAAACGTAAAAAACACAAAGTTAAGTAATATAATAATTTTTAACAAAAACCTTCAAATTCGAAATCTAAAATGTTTATGTACCTAAAAAGTTGTGTATATTTAGATACATACTACTTAGAGAATAATCAGTTGTTGCCGATGGTTATTATCTTAAACTATTTAAGACTGAGATGAGTTAATTTAACGGACTAAACAGTAAAAAAAAAATGCTTCCAATTCACTCTTTGAATATAAATATAAAATAATTTTGTTAAAAAAGTACTAATTTGATCATGTTTCAGTACCAAGTCCAACATTTTAATTTCCATCACTGATATAAACACACATTTGCGATAAAAAAAATCGATGAAGGGGTCGACGAATTTTTTTCTTTATTAGCTTCAATCACCATGATCACATTCCAATATTTTGCAAATAAATCCACTATATCTTAATATAATTTTTTAAGAATTTAACTTTACATACCTCGAAAATTTTTCTCAGGATTATGAAAAATTCAAGTAAACTTTAATGGAGAAATCTGCCAAATTAGCAATATACGAACATAAAAATAGAAATTTTTTGTTGCTTCTCCAATAACAGTGCTATTATTGTTATGAACAGTAAACAAAACAACAGTACTTATTGTATTTTATTTGTTGATAATTTTGATATCAGTAGTTGAGTGTTTTTTGTTTAAAAACTGATAAAATTTGCTTATTGTAAATTTAAAAATTTGTGATTAAAACATTTCTTCTTTTTAAGTTTATACCCGAAATGAATGTTTATTAGCCAAAGTTCGTAACACACTAACGAATGAAATCGTTTTCTAAAAAAAATGTGATCATCGGCTACAGGGTTGCCACGAGCCATTTATGACATTATATCCCAATTGTTTGGGGTGAAATATACATACAGTGAATCACAAATTGTATTTAACAAATATATTTTCAGTTAGAAAAGTTATTTGAAAAAAGGAAAATAATAAAAATAATTTAATAAAAATACAAGATACTCAGTAATTGATTTTATTTAAAAAAAGTTAGTTAAAAAAATTTTAATTGTATTTTAACACATAAATGTTTAGAAACGAACTAAATGGAAAAGTGAAAAGTAATCTTTGTAGGTGTAGCTTTTCCCAATTATATGGGACCATCAAGGATTGCAGTGATACTATATACATTTTGTGAGAACAATTTGCTTAGAGACAAAAAGTTCAAGTGACATACGCAAAAGAAAAATTGTATCTAAGATCTTGTGTAAAATACAACGTCAAAAATATTTTTTTTATGTTTTAATTTTTGTTAACTTATTTAAGTTTTCTTATTTCCGTAAAAAAAGAATTAGATCAACTCTACATTAGTCTTATCCTTTGTCAAATTAAAATAAAATCAAGTAAGAAAATTATAATTGATATAGACCGACTAAACAATATCCTATACTATGAGCTTAGAAAGGGTTTTAGGACCAACTAATGGGATATAGATATAACATAACATAAATTCGTTGCCCGTTCATATCGGAAGCTATTTTTTATGAGACTAGTTCCAATAATGGATAATCATGAACATGTTTGGTATGGCGACTTATTGTTTGAAAAAACATGTATGTATTTGAGAAAAGTCTTTTTAATACATACTGTGAGCGTCAAAAAAAGTATACACATTAATTACTCATATTAAAAGTTTTATTAGAATGAAGTAATTAACACAAAATCAAAAATATATATAAGGAATTCAAGAATTATTTAATTATGTCTAGGCAGCGACTCGACAGGCTTTTTTTTTATATCAAGGGATATAGATAGAGCCTCATTTTTTTACATTTTTTTTAATCAAAATTCATTAGCTTGCTCTGATCGCCTTGGATATGTATGATTTCCTGCATGGTATCATACCATATAAGCTATTTTTGTGAAGCGATCTCCTTACTGTACTCTAACTTACTGGTTTGCTGATATCTGCGTTATATTTTCTGATAATTTAACTGCACTTTAGGATGGATATGTCTTTACTTCTCTTACTACAGCTCTAACTTCAGTACCACTAAGCCGCTTTGGGCGTCCAGATCTCGTTAAATCTTCAACCTGATGGTATTTTGCGCATTCATTCCACAATTTCGCCATTTTCACACAAGGATTTACGTATTTCTTTTCAATCCAAAATATTATCCGAGTATAAACCGATGTTTGCTTTGCCATAGTGAGATTATTTGCTTTTACATCTTTTTAGTTATTAATAATTAGCAACTTCAAAAGTTTAGGTTCTTCCCCGAAATATAAAAAAACTGTAAGTAAGTGTTACCACTGTTTACTTTTTTTGATGCGTAAAATCTGATGCATTTTCACTTTGGAGAGATTTCTGCAATATTCCCACTTGATTTGATTTCATGTTTTATAGTAGTCAATCTCTAAATGGTATAGTAGGTAACTCCGTAATACTACTTTTTATCGTAAGTCAACAATATGTTTGTTATAAGACAATTTAAAGATTAAAAATTGCTGTTTACTTTTTTTTCACGCTCACAGTATATTTTTTGATAGATTTAAGCAAAGATCGGAAATCAGCTTTATATGGCGATTGTAATTAAACATGCTCCTACCAGGTCTATATTTTGAGTACTAATTAGTGGGTGTCTTATATGTATACACAATGTCATCAACATATATTAATATTTGGGACGTGTATTTCAATTACAGCCGTTCGGTGAAATAAAAGGTGGGTCTTAGTCAGTTATTGTTGGTAGTTACAAACATCAGCATAAACTCATTATATCCCGACCAGAGGGTGATGTAGGGTATAAGTACTTAATTTTTACACCCTATACCACTATGCGGTCAGGGTATAAATGACTTTGTGCTAATGTTTGTAACTACCAGAAATATTTGACCTAGCCCCATCTTGTATTATATATTAGTTATATGTCGTAAAAAAGGGCCAAAATATACCTCTTCTTTAAAAGTACTTTTTCTTAAAAAAACCTTTCTTAACAAAGGTCATTTTCTCAAAAAGTCGATATTCTAAAGAAAGTGCATTTTCTATAAAAAAATGTTTTTCTGAAAAAATTATCTTTCTTGAAAAAGTAAGCTTTCTTAAAAAAGAAAATTTTCTTAAAATAGTAACTTTTCCTAAAAAGCACATTTTCTTACAAATAAAGTATATCTTCTTATAATGAGTTTATATCTGAGGAAAATCTAGTAGATTTTAGTTGTAATCTGTTTCAAAATCTATACCGTTTAAATCTAACTTTTTTGACATTTTTGAGATTTTGTTTCCACAACAATAAACAGCTGATTAAAATAAAACATATAAACTAGAAATACCAAAAAAAAACAAAAAACAAAATAGGAAAATGGAGATATGTAAAATTCTAAAAAGGAACAGATTTTGTAATTATATTATGCACTAAAAATGAAAAAATTCTATGCTTAGAAATTTTGCGAAAAAAAAATCAGCATTTGTTAAATGTATTATTTGAACAGCAAAAACAAATTCATTTTCCACAATTATTATTTAACAGAAAAAGTTATAACTTTTCAATTACTAAATATTTTTTTTATTATAGATTCGTCATTTTTTTTTTTTTTTTTTGTTAGTAATTAATATTTCACTTCCTTTTTATAGAACTTGCTTACTTTTGTTTTTAAATGTCAATTTTTCAGTCACTGCTTTGTAATTTTCTACTACAATATTAAAAAAACACAGTAGTATCATTTGATAGTGCCCAATTTTGATAAGATTTTGTGAGATTTTGCACAAATCTAGTAACAAGCTAGATTTTGTTTTGTATGGGAAATCTAGTAAAAATGAGCTAGATTTCGCTCGAAATCTCGTATATACTAGATTTTGCTTAGATGTAAACGCGCTATTAAAAACTACCTTTCCTTAAACAAGTAAATTTTCTTCAAAAAGTACCCTTTCTTAAAACAAGACGTTTTATTAAAAAATACATTTTATTAAAAAATAGTGCCTCTATATTTACAAGTGTATTGTGCGCGCCTTATATCTAACTCGATTTTGGAATGCTTGCAATGCTTTCAACGTTAGCAGAAAAATTTACATATTTCAAAAGATTTAAAATGTTTTTAATGTAAACTTTTTATGTATATTTTTTTTTTATTTTTTATGAATTCGTTAAAACATTATTCTTTAATGTTTGTCAGATTCTAATGTTCACTATACAATCACCAAAAATCTAATAGTTTTAGAAAAGTCAATAAGGTCTAACGATCAAAATTATTTCCCGTAGTTTATACGAAAATAATTCACTAAGCTTGGTAACCCTTAGCAATATAATATTCAAACAAACTAACTGTGATGTCAACTTCTATATAATTTTATATTTTACAACGTTTCTCACGCGCTTTTTTAAAGAACTAAACATACAGAAATTGTATTGCTTTAAATCAAATGGCTTTAGTTTGGTAAAAAAGTGTAGGTATATAAACATAGATTTTTAAGGAATATTTATATTTGTTTAATAACATGTCTTGTTTGTAATCAATTAACTATAAGTATTAACAATTAATTATTAACAATTTGTTCTTCAAATTGTATCTAAGGAGAATGGAAATATTATTAATCATAACTTAAAGAAAGTGAAAGTTAAAAGTTTTAAAATTTTTTTTATTTGTTTTAATAATACCTTACTGCATTTTTGTAGTTGAAACCACATTAGAATGGTTAGAATTTTTGTCAGAATTATGTAACAACCAAATACAACAAAATGTATTACATCGACTATATTTAACTCCCATTTTACCTAGAAACACTCCTCTCTTTTCTCTATAATATAATTGTTAGTTACACTTATTAATCGGAACCGAAACTTTTATATTTATTTTGCGTTTTCAAATAGGCTACACTATTTTCTGGCACTCTCATAAAATAAAAAAATTTGAAAATATAAGAATATATTTTACAAAATATATTTAATGAGTTTTGTTGATGTTTGGAACCATCAATAATACTTTGCACAGACACACCTCTATTATACCAATCGACTCAGAATCAATTTCTTAGTCGATTTAACGATGTCCGCCCAGTGCACGTAAAACTGGTACGCAAACTAAAGGTCGCAATTATAAAAATATATAAGTACATATTTGGATGAAATTTGATATACAGTGAGTGACAATGCACTAGAAACTTTTTTTGAAATATCTTTTTGGTGCCTAAATGTTGAGTCGTCACCGTTCCTCTTTCACGATTTTTCTTGATAATTTTTAAAATTATGGATTAATTCATAAAATATTTCTGACAAACTTTCAACATCAATTATTCTGGTTTTTAACGCTTCACAAAACTATATTCTTGCCATTATTTTATAATAATTAATGATTATATTAAAACATTGAAAAATACAATTGTATTTAAAAACCAGTTTAAAGAAAAAATATTCGGCTACTCAGAAATACTTTCTGAGTCGATTTAGCGATATATGTACGTGCGTCCGTAAACCTTGTAGTGAAACTACAGGTCGCAAATATGAATATATATTGATAAAATTTGGTACATAAGCTTTCATCGGCCATAGGATGAAATCTATTGAAATTGATGAAAATCGGACGTAGCCCCCATACAAATATATAAAAATAACATCAAAATTTGATTTGTACTCACTTTCTATGTGCAGTTATAGCCTCAGCAAAGTTGGACCTAAGTCCTTCTCTAGAAACACACGGTATATGGTATCTCTTGTCGGTCAAGACTGACTTAATTTTCTTACTTTTTATACCCTATACCACTATGTGGTTTGGGTATAATGACTTTGTGCTGCTGTTTGTAACAACCAAAAATATTTGACCTAGACCCATCTTTAATTATACCGATCGAATCAGAATCACTTTCTGAGTTGATTTAACAATGTCCGTCCGTCCGTCCGTCCGTCCGTCCGTCTGTGTGTCCATGTAAAGCTTGTAATCAAACTGCAGGTCGCAAATATGAATATATTTCGACGAAATTTGGTATATAAGCTTTTATCGGCCATGGGATGAACGCTATTGAAATTGGTGAGAATCGGTCCATGTTCAGACCTAGCCCCCATACAAATTACCCATATGAAATCGACATAAATTGCCAAAATTGTCAAATTGTCATATAGATCTTACTCAAATTGGGTTTGTATGCGTTCATTACATCCACTAATGAGTAGTCCAAAAATGATCCCTTTGACCCCATATAGAGCTGCTTCCCGATCTTCACTTAAATCTATTAAAATACAAAAATATTGCACTGATTCTTCTCAAATTTTGTTTGTATATATTTTCGCAAAATACAAGAGACTTTACCAAACATGATCAGGATCGCTCCATTTTTGGACCTAGTCCCTTTATAGATATAGCATCCGATATGAACTTTTTCATATCTGCAGCCAAAAAATTAATAAAAATCCCACTCAAATTTGGTTTTTGCTTATTTTCAATGTCCAGTTAGTTGGGCCTAAGAGATAGGGTTTCTAAACGCATGGTATAGGGTATCGTATAGTCGGTCTAGACCGACTATAATTTTCTTACTTGTTTTTAGTTCGAATAGAGCGACTTTATTTTCTTACTTGTTATACTCTATACCACTATGTGGTCAGGGTATAATGACTTTGTGCTGATGTTTGTAACTACCAAAAATATTTGACCTGCACCCATATTTTATAATACCGATCGACTTAGAATCATGATTTAGCGATGTCCGTCCGTCTGTGTGTCCATCTAAAGTTAGTAATCAAACTTCAGGTCGCAAATATGAATATATTTTGATGAAATTTGGTATATAAGCTTCTATCGGCCATAGTATGAACGCTATTGAAATTAGTGAAAATCGGTGCATGTTCAGACCTAGTCCGCATACAAATAACCCCTATGAAATCGACTTAAATTGCCTTAAGATCCAAATTATCATGTAGATCTCGGTCAAATTGGGTTTGTGTATCTCGGTCTAGACCGACTATAATTTTCTTACATGTTTTTATTGTATTTTTTTTTTTTTTTTTGTATTAAATGTATCCTTAAATTAACATATTTCTTGCTAAATCACATAAATATGTTGAAAAGTTGCTTTCCTTAAATGTAAATATCTGGACATTTTACTGAAACTAAACTAGTATAACGCCAAAGTATTTCCTTTGGTGTTCTATGAAGGCATATGTTTTCTATAGGAGAAAAGTAATGCAATTCTCCAGTTCCAGTTATCTTTCAATAAAAAAGCATCATTGTTTTTGATAACAAGATATTAAAATAGATACTACATAGTCGAAAAAGAAATGCTTAAAATTTGAATGGTATTCAAACTTTAAGGATAAGTATCGGCAACTTTATTAAAATAATAACAGTACCCAAAATTGGCTTTAACATTGAGTTTAAGACCCAGGCGGACGGTATCAAATATTCGGCACAGCCTTACCTGTTTTTCTTTTCTTTTTTTTTTAACAAACCAAATTATATATTTTGGTAAATAATTAAATGAAGGCGGACAATTATCAGATTCGCTTTTATTCTGTTTTAGGATCATTAATTATTTTTATTCCTCATAGGTAGAATTATATTTTAGTATATAAAAATAATTTCGATAACGAATGCGAGGTCTATGCGATGACGTAAACACTTGGTAGAATTGATTTTTGGAAAGTCGAATATTGTCTCAATTTATACGTGTCACACGTGAGGATTTGACTTCATTTTGATGATTTTTCGCCAGATATTTAAGTTATATTATGTAAATATTGGAAAATTGGTTACAAATTTATAAGAAATATCGTTAGAAACAATATTTTGAGGAAACAATTATGTATATGTATACAATAAAATTGTAAATCAGAAAGTTTCTCTAAATTTGTGAGAATTTATAAATATGACTGTGTCAAATTCATTAACAAATCTGGAGAGACTTTTTGTCAAACGAGCCTTAAGAAAACCAAAATAAGAGTTCTTTAGAAAATAAAACGCTTAAAAGAATTTCATTTGCGAATGATTGGTTACTTTTCCAATAACCGTATTTCTAAAGTATTTTTATACCCTATACCACTATGTGGTTTGGGTATAATGACTTTGTGCTGCTGTTTGTAACAACCAAAAATATTTGACCTAGACCCATCTTTAATTATACCGATCGAATCAGAATCATTTTCTGAGTTGATTTAACAATGTCCGTCCGTCCGTCCGTCCGTCCGTCCGTCCGTCCGTCTGTGTGTCCATGTAAAGCTTGTAATCAAACTGCAGGTCGCAAATATGAATATATTTTGATAAAATTTGGTATATAAGCTTTTATCGGCCATGGGATGAACGCTATTGAAATTGGTGAGAATCGGTCCATGTTCAGACCTAGCCCCCATACAAATTACCCATATGAAATCGACATAAATTGCCATAAGATCCAAATTGTCATATAGATCTTACTCAAATTGGGTTTGTATGCGTTCATTACATCCACTAATGAGTAGTTCAAAAATGATCCCTTTGACCCCATATAGAGCTGCTTCCCGATCTTCACTTAAATCTATTAAAAAACAAAAATATTGCACTGAGAAGAATTTTTTTTGTACATATTTTTGCAAAATACAAGAGACTTTACCAAACATGATCAGGATCGGTCCATTTTTGGACCCAGTCCATTTATAGATATAGCATCCGATATGAACTTTTTCATATCTGCAGCCAAAAAAATTAATAAAAATCCCACTCAAATTTGGTTTTTGCTTATTTTCAATGTCCAGTTAGTTGGGCCTAAGAGATAGGGTTTCTAAACGCATGGTATAGGGTATCGTATAGTCGGTCTAGACCGACTATAATTTTCTTACTTGTTTTACTATGAAATAGAAATAGATGTCAAGAACAAATTTTCAAGTTTTTGATAATTGTTTAAGTATATTTCTAAAAACTTCCTTTTATAAAACTAAAAGGTGTTTTTGATGTGTAAAGTATATTTCTAAAAACTTCCTTTTATAAAACTAAATGGTGTTTTTGATGTGTAAACAGGGGGGTAAATTTTTCTTTCACAATACAATCACAAAAACAGCGTAACATGTGAGCCGTAAGACAAAATCGGTGTGACTTATGATTGTATTGGTGAAAAATTATGATATGTTTGAAAATAAAAAATAAAAAATAAAAAATGAAAAATGTAGAATTAAAAATGATAAATAAAAAATGAAAAATAAAAATGAAAAATAAAAAATGCAAAATAAATAATCAAAAATTAAAAACGAAAAATTAAAAATGAAAAATGAACTCTGAAAAATAAAAAATGAAAAATAAAAAATTAAAAACGAAAAACAAAAAATGAAAAATAAAAAGTGAAAAATTAAAATCGAAAAACAAAAAATGAAAAATAAAAAGTGAAAAATAAACAAGTAAGAAAATTATAGTCGGTCTAGACCGACTATACGATACCCTATACCATGCGTTTAGAAACCCTAACTCTTAGGCCCAACTAACTGGACATAGAAAATAACCAAAAACCAAATTTGAGTGGGATTTTTATTAATTTTTTTGGCTGCAGATATGAAAAAGTTCATATCGGATGCTATATCTATAAAGGGACTAGGTCCAAAAATGGACTGATCCTGATCATGTTTGGTATTTTGCAAAAATATATACAAACAAAATTTGAGAAGAATCAGTGCAATATTTTTGTTTTTTAATAGATTTAAGTGAAGATCGGGAAATAGCTCTATATGGCGTCAAAGGGATAATTTTTGGACTACTCATTAGTGGATGTAATGAACGCATACAAACCCAATTTGAGTAAGATATATATGACAATTTGGATCTTATGGCAATTTATGTCGATTTCATATGGGTAATTTGTATGGGGGCTAGGTCTGAACATGGACCGATTCTCACCAATTTCAATAGCGTTCATCCCATGGCCGATAAAAGCTTATATACCAAATTTCATCAAAATATATTCATATTTGCGACCTACAGTTTGATTACAAGCTTTACATGGACACACAGACGGACGGACGGACGGACATTGTTAAATCAACTCAGAAAGTGATTCTGATTCGATCGGTATAATTAAAGATGGGTCTAGGTCAAATATTTTTGGTTGTTACAAACAGCAGCACAAAGTCATTATACCCAAACCACATAGTGGTATAGGGTATAAAAATGCAATATGAAAAAAAAATAAGAAACGAAAAATTCAAATTGAAAAATGAGAAACGAAAAATGAAAAATAAAAAATAAAAAATGAAAAATTAAAAATCAAATATGAAAAATAAAAAATTTAAAATGAAAAATAAAATATTAAAAAAAAAAACGAAAAATGAAAAATAATAAAAACGAAAAATTAAAAATTAACCGGTTAAATAATAAATATTTTTATATCAGCAGATCCCCTGCAGTTGATTGCTATAAGTGACACATAGACTACGCTTTTCGTTTGATTTTAAAAAAGTGCCGCTTTTCGTTTGATTTTAAAAAAGTGCCATAAAAAAATCTTTAATTACTAGATGTGATCGGACTTTCATGATTTTTTTTCTGTTTTAGATGATCTAAATTTAAACTCTTCTAATATGTTGGTTATCTTTTACCCGATTTAATGCGTTTTGTATTGGAAATTTTGCCATTTTTTTAATACAATAATACTTTATGACAATCAACTTTTTAATTCGTTAATTATTTACATATTTAAAAATACAAAAATATTGCTAAAGAGCAAAAAACGTAAAAAACAATTAAAAACTTACTTATCGATCTCAAATATTATATATTTTTACCAATATAAGTGTTGTTGCTATTTACGTTCTTCTATTTCAAAATGTTTTATTATATTTGTTGAAAGAAACGAGCAAATTTGTAAAAAGTGTGGTACACAAATTTTACATATTGCACTTTGAGAAATTAAAACAATTAAATTTAAAATTGTATATTAAAAAATAATGAAAAAGATTAAAAGCAACTTTTTATGAATAGAATATGCTAAGTTAGCATCAATTTATAAATTTTGGATGCTAAACGACAAAAAAGCTGATAAATCTTACACCTAAAATGCTAACATGGCAAAAGTGATTGGAGCAGATTATATTGCTTTTAAATTAGTTGCCTAAATGGAATCAGTTTAGTAATTTGTATAAAAACATTGTGCACTTTATAAGAATTATGTATATCTGGAAGGTTGTTAATAAAAAACAAGTAAGAAAATTATAGTCGGTCTAGACCGACTATATGATACCCTATACCATGCGTTTAGAAACCCTATCTCTTAGGCCCAACTAACTGGACATAGAAAATAAGCAAAAACCAAATTTGAGTGGGATTTTTATTAATTTTTTTGGCTGCAGATATGAAAAAGTTCATATCGGATGCTATATCTATATAGGGACTAGGTCCAAAAATGGACCGATCCTGATCATGTTTGGTAAAGTCTCTTGTATTTTGCAAAAATATATACAAACAAAATTTGAGAAGAATCAGTGCAATATTTTTGTTTTTTAATAGATTTAAGTGAAGATCGGGAAGCAGCTCTATATGGGATCAAAGGAACCATTTTTGGACTACTCATTAATGGATGTAATGAACGCATACAAACCCAATTTGAGTAAGATCTATATGACAATTTGGATCTTATGGCAATTTATGTCGATTTCATATGGGTAATTTGTATGGGGGCTAGGTCTCAACATGGACCGATTCTCACCAATTTCAATACCGTTCATCCCATGGCCGATAGAAGCTTATATACCAAATTTTATCAAAATATATTCATATTTGCGACCTGCAGTTTGATTACAAGCTTTACATGGACACACAGACGGACGGACGGACGGACGGACGGACATTGTTAAATCAACTCAGAAAGTGATTCTGATTCGATCGGTATAATTAAAGATTGGTCTAGGTCAAATATTTTTGGTTGTTACAAACAGCAGCACAAAGTCATTATACCCAAACCACATAGTGGTATAGGGTATAAAAAAGGAAATTGAAAAATGAGAAATAAAAAATTAAAAACAAAAAATTAAAAATTAAAAAGAAAAAGAAAAATAATAAATGAAAAATAAAAAGTGAAAAATAAAAAAAGGAAAAAGAAAAATGAGAAATAAAAAATTAAAAACAAAAAATTAAAAATGAAAAAGAAAAATAAAAAATTAAAAATAAAAAATGAAAAATAAAGAATGAAAATTGAAAAATAAAAAATGAAAAATAAGAAATGTAAAATATAAAATGAAAAATAAAAAATGAAAAATTAAAAACAAAAAATGAAAAATATAAAATTAAAATCGAAAAACAAAAATGAAAAAAAAAAGAAAAATAAAAAATGAAAAATAAGAAATAAAAAATTAAAAATAAAAAATTAAAAATTAAAAAGAAAAATAATAACTAAATGAAAAATAAAAAATGAAAAAAAATGAAAAACGAAACAAGATAAATTAAAAATTAAAAATACAAAATCAGAAATAAAAAATAAAAATGAAAAACAAGTAAGAAAATTATAGTCGGTCTAGACCGACTATACGATACCCTATACCATGCGTTTAGAAGCCCTATCTCTTAGGCCCAACTAACTGGACATAGAAAATAAGCAAAAACCAAATTTGAGTGGGATTTTTATTAATTTTTTTGGCTGCAGATATGAAAAAGTTCATATCGGATGCTATATCTATATGGGGACTAGGTTCAAAAATGGACCGATCCTGATCATGTTTGGTAAAGTCTCTTGTATTTTGCGAAAATATATACAAACAAAATCTGAGAAAAATCAGTGCAATATTTTTGTTTTTTAATAGATTTAAGTGAAGATCGGGAAGCAGCTCTATATGGGGCCAAAGGGATCATTTTTGGACTTCTCATTAATGGACGTAATGAACGCATACAAAACCCAATTTGAGTAAAATCTATATGACAATTTGGATCTTATGGCAATTTATGTCGATTTCGTAGGGGTAATTTGTATGGGGGCTAGGTCTGAACATGGACCGATTCTCACCAATTTCAATAGCGTTCATCCCATGGCCGATAAAAGCTTATATACCAAATTTCCTCAAAATATGTTCATATTTGCGACCTGCAGTTTGATTACAAGGTTTACATGGACACACAGACGGACGGACGGACGGACGGACATTGTTAAATCAACTCAGAAAGTGATTCTGATTCGATCGGTATAATTAAAGATGGGTCTAGGTCAAATATTTTTGGTTGTTACAAACAGCAGCACAAAGTCATTATACCCAAACCACGTAGTGGTATAGGGTATAATAAAAGAAGAAAAATTAATCGGTTGAAATAATAAATAATATAAATATTTTTATATAAGCAAAGCCTCTGCGGTTTATTGCTTTAAGTGATACATAGATGACGCTTTCTGTTTGATTTTAAAAAAGTGCCATAAAAAAATCTTTAATTACTGGATGTTTATACATCTCCTCTGTGATCGGACGTACATGATTTTTTTTTCTCTTAGGTAGAACTTACGAAAGGAGTAGCTGTCAAACGAACTGTCATACTGAGATCACTTTTAGACATTTATGATGAGTATACTCTGGCATATCATCATAAATTGATTCACACATATCAAAATTTACTGATTTTCATGACGCACATAATCGTCCATCTGAGCAAGCCCACCGTTGAACTGTGGATAAATTTTATACCATATACTCTCGTATATGAAGAGAATGTCGCCGCTGTAAACGAAAGTGTGGAAGAAGATCCAAATTTAACGATTCGTCGTCGGTTGCAGGAATTGGGGCTCTACCCGTCCACTACGTGGAACATTTTGTGAAAAAACTTGGCACACACCCTTATAAGATCCAGCTGGTGCAGGAATTAAAGCCATCACATTTGTTGTTCCTTCGCCGATTGGGCTCTAGAGCAGTTGGAAACTGACCCAATGTTTTCTCATTTTTGGCTTAATGGGCTCATTAATAATCGCAATTGCCGCATATGGGGTGAGACCAATCAACATCAGATCCTACAGACTCCATTACATCCAGAAAATGCATCGTTTGGTGTGGATTACACGCTGATGGCATCGTCGGACCTTATATCTTCAAAAATTAAGCCGGAGCTCACTTTAAGATCAATGGAGATCGTTACCGCACCATGCATGGTCATTGATTTTTTGTATGAAAATATGTATGAAATAGAGATGTGGTTTCAACAGGATGACGCTACGTGCCATACGGCGCCCCCAACCATCGACTTATTGAAATTAAAATTTGGCGATAAGTTGATTTCGACAAATGGACCTGTCACTTGGCCTGCAAAATCGTGCGACTTGACACCTCTTTATTATTTACTATGGCGCTACGTGAAGTCACTGGTTTATGCTGATAAATCAGTAATAATTAATGCCTGGAGCACAACATTGTTCGTGTTATTTATTCGTGACATATGGCCCAAAATTAGACGTCCAGAATGCGCTTCGTCAAGAACAGCCGCGATTAAAATTTAATTTTTTTGTATTATATTTTACATTTTCAAGTTCTATGGGGCTTAAAAACACCCAAGTCATTGCTTTGGAAATGAAATTTAGCTTATAAAAATATATATTTAGATTAGGGCTGTGTTTGTTATTGTTTTAATTAAAAAATAAAAAAAAATTTAGTAAAAAATTGTTATATGCTTAGATCCAAAAATTTTTTATGTAAAGATTTTTTGACGAAGCTTCTTGAAGCTTTTGATGCTTTTTTCCCTTAATTTAAACGATTTTCGGAACATATTCCGTTGAAATGTAAATAGTTTTCAATTAGTATGGTTGATTAATAAAACTAATTTAACCATGACAAAACCTTAAGAGTAAAAATTATTTAATTTCTACCTTGTATTATTCGTTAAGAAAAAAGAAATCTCTGGAATCCTGAACTAGCGTGCAATTGTACAAAATTATTACATAATATTACCATAAAAACTATTAAATTGTATTTCATTGTTTTTTTCTTTTTTTAACTGAAACAAACAATATAAATTCTAATGCGCATGAGTTTTATTAAAGCATAAATCGATATGTTTCAGAAAAGCATAAAAATGCATTCATATTAAAAAACGACATAAAGTACGCGAAAATATGAGAAAAATTCTTCAAAAACGCAAAAGTAATAGTAGTAGTAGATGTTGTACTACTCCTACAACTAATTGTAAAAAAATTGTAAAAACAATATGGCGAAATATGGCGTCTAACCAACACATTCATAAAAAAATGCTTGTATCCTTATAAGGACCAAACATCTTCTTTTTTTTAAAGCGATATAGCTAAAGTGTTTATCTGTCAGTTTTTATGTTGATATAAAAAGGGGAGAGTTTATAAAGAAGAATGATTTTTTTTTGTACAGTAGGAAATCAGAATAGGCTCGAAAGAAGACATAAGTTGAATTAAATAGGGATGCATGCATATTATTCAACAAATTGCTGGCGCATGCCAAATGATTAATACGTTGTGGTAGTGGAAGCCAAATCACAGACACTAGTAGTAAGAGGATGTGCTCGACAAAAAAAAACAACAGCAGTGCCAGATAGAAAAATATGCAACATGTCATTGAACTATCACGCCTGATGATGTTACTAACTTCTACAATAACCAGACAGCACAATATATACAAATGTGCTACAGCATCTAGAAAATGTCATTTATATTTTAAAATCTTTTAATTTTGTTTTTAAACTGTCTTAAAATGTACTTCGATTTACATATGTATGTATGTGTATCGACATCTTTTTTTCATTCATTTAATAATGTTCGTATAAAAGAGTAAATGCATTGTTAGAGCATAAATTTTTACCGAAAATAACAGTTATTTTGTAATTTAAAATATAAAAAAATATATAGAAATAATTATCAGAGAACTGATTCAAATGTGTAATTTTGATACATGTGTAGTCTTCCAGAATAAGCTTTGCTTCTTATAATATTGATTTATATTTTTTTGATCAGATATAAAAGTTATTTCTTAATTTTTATTTTTTCGTGCAGAAGTAAAGGATATTTTTATGTCATTCCGTTAATTACGTATCAAAATGTAAATATACGACCTCATAAAGTATATACAGTAAAGGCCCATTTACATGATACCACTCAGTCGTATGATTTTTCGAAATAAAAATCCGATGAAATTCATCGGACTGTCATAAAGTCGTACCGACATTATTTCTGCATACTTAGGCCATTTACACCATAACACTCAAGTCTTATGAAAACAACTGTTTAGAATAATAAGCAAATTTATTTTGAAATTTATATTTTATTTTCACTTTCTTTGTTTTTGTTTACCATTTTTTTAATATTACCAAAAAAAAAACAACTCTGGTCCGATGAAAATGGCAAGTTTTTAGAAATGTTTCAAAAACCATCGGACTTCGAAAATGAAATCCTACAGACTGTCAATTTCATAACAAAAGCTTTTTACATCATACGACTTTTTCATAATACTCGAATTTCTGACAGATCGTATTACAAAGTGTGATAGTGTAAACTGGCCTTAAGTGACAGTGCAATAGAAACTTTTAACAACATATATTTTGGACGTCTTGAAAGGTCAATACCAGAAAATTGGATCGTAAAATTAAAGACTCTGTTATTAATTTAAAGATTTTTATTTTTACTAGCAGATTCCGGCGCTCGAAATTCGAGTGCAATTTCTAGGCGGCTTTATTTTTCAACTTAGCCAATTCACAAACCAATATTTTTATGTTTTATTACTATTGTGAATGAAGATAACAAACTCATTAACAAACACATTAACAAATTTAATAAAACACACATAGCATATGTATAATTTTATGTATGTGTTAGTGGGAACTTTAAAAGCAATTTACTCAAAATAACGGAAAAAATTTAAATCTGCAAAACGTCTAAAAAGAAATTCCTTTCAAATAATGTACGTTTGGTCTAAATCAGGATAAAATGGTAGAACAAAACATCGGTCACAAGGAATCGCCTAACCTATTAATATTATAGATTTATTTAAAAAATAAAATGCCAAAATAGCTTATCTTTAGAAAAAAAATAACAAAGCTTAAAAGCATTCATTTTTATGCTGTTGACAAAACATTGGAAACCTTTACTATACAATTATTCAAAACTATTTTATTAGTACTGCTTCACAACAACAACGCCGAGGCAAGAAATAAATATCTGCTTCTAGGAAATCTATCTTGTTCCCCATATATTTTCATACATTAACTGCATTAGATTGTAGCTATTCGGTAACAACTTCGGAGGTTTATTTTGGGTCATTGTCATGTAGGAACTTTCAGACCAAGGGCACAGTTTCCTCCGCGTATGGATACACCACGTCATTCGGAATTTGCCTGTATCCTGTTACAGTTATAGTATCTTCTACTACATGATTTGGACTTAATCGTTGTCCGTAAACAACCCCATACCACCATATTGCCACCGCCACTCTAAACAGTTTCATTTGTATATTTCTGGTATAGATTTTTTCCTTGTAGTCGTACAAACGTTTTTCAATCGTGGTCTCATTAATTAAATTTGTGATCATCTGAAAAGAACACGGAATTCCAATTCCTGCTACACAATGTTCTTTAGCAAAGTTTATCCGAGCCAGACGATTTTTCTCTGATATCATAGGACAACAACCAAGATAAGCCTCTTTAGGTAGCATTTTCGGTAATTTTTTATATTTTCTTCCTATTAAATTATCCTATTTTTGGTTCGTTTTTCTGGGCCTGTAGCCTAAATTTTGAGTCGTCACCGAGCCTTTTTCATGATATTTCATGATTATTTTTCAAATTATAGATTTATTTATAGAATATTTCCCACAAATTTTCTTTTGCTTATGACCGGTTTTTAGTTCTTCACAAAACTTTATTCTTGCCATTATTTTGCACTAATTAAATCTATCTATAATATTAATAGGCTAGGCGATTTCTTGTGACCGATGTTTTGTTCTACCGTTTTATCCCGATTTTGACCAAATGTACATTATTTTAAAGGTATTTCTTTTTAGTTGTTCACCAGATTTAGAGATTTTTAAATTTTGTCCTTTATTTTGAGTAAATTGAATTTAAAATTGCTACTAACACATACATAAAATTATACATATGCTATGTGTGTTTTATTAAATTTGTTCATGTGTTTGTTAATGAGTTTGTTGTCTTCATTCACAATAATAATAAACCAAAAAAGTGTTGGTTTGTGAATTGGCTAAGTTGAGAAATAAAGTTGCTTAGAAATTGCACTCGAATTTCGAGCGCTGGAATCTGCTAGTATAACATTAAAACTTTGAAAAATACAAAAATACAAAAAAAACGTCAGAAACTATAAATATTTGAACAACGATTATATTGATTGTTTTAATCAGCTCTGGTACAGAAGTTTAAAAGTTGCCACTGGTTTGGCATCCCTAAGAAAACACTTTTTTTAATCTATTTTTTTAACTTTTTATCTTTCGATGCAGATTTACAGATTTTAAAATTTTTTCCGTTATTTTGAGTAAAACAAAATTGGCAATTCAGAATTTTTTAAAATTTTCCAATGTATTGTAACCCACTGTATATTCCTGATTCATAATAACAACTCGAATCGATATAGCAATGTCGGTAAGATCTTCCGTACGTCTGTCTGTCACGCTCAATCACAAAATAAAGAATTTACCTTATGTAAAATTAGAATAATATTGTTTATCATTATTTCGATTAGGTTGGAATTTAAAATGGAGTAAATCGGGTATCATTGTGCCAGGATATTTATTTATTTATTTATTTATTGATATCCTGTACAACAAGACCAAGTCTTTTAATTACAGTACAGGATTATATGTGGATAAGGGATCAACAATCTCAAAAATTTTATATGTATAGTAGTAATAATAATAAAGTTTATATAAAAAGTAAGTATAATTATTTACGAACAGAAATAGCATAGATACAAAAAATATAAAAATAAAAAAAATTAAAAAAAATAAAAATAAAAAGTTACATACATTAAACAAAAAAGTTTTAAAATGCATTGCATTGCTATTAAGCTGTTGTTCATGTGGAATTGTATTCCAAAGACGAGCGGCATGGATAAAGAACTGCCATTCCGAAACTAAATGTCGATGTCTTGGTATGATGATTAGTTTGCCCCTATTCGATCTTGCAAACTGAATTTTGGCATACATATATTGCGGGTTTTTTGTATAAATAATGTATGAGTATTAGTACCCCTATCTTAAGTAAGTTTTCAAAGGATACTCCATATAAGCTTTTTGCGAAAGCAGACACATGGTCATATTTTCTTAACCCGTAAACACACCTAATGATGTTATTGTATAAAACATCAAGCTTATTTCTGCTTATAGAGTCGCAAATAGAAAAGAGTTCACAACCACAGGTAAGTCCCGGAATAAGATAGGTCTTTGCCAGAAGTATCCTGACTCTTAAAGGTGTAAATACCTGCGTTGCCCAAAGCGTTCTTAATTTCACATAAGTTTGACATACAAGTGAATTTATATGATCAGACCAGGTTAAATTTTTGTTGAAGACTAATCCAAGATTTTTCGCTGATTGTACAATTTCAATTTTCTGACCATTTATAAGGATTTCAGGTTCGATATGCGGGGTTATGGTTCCTTTGTGTATCACCAAACATTTTGATTTTTTAGGATTCAGACATAAGCCATTAGCAGTAGCAACAACGATATATGGTGTCCAGATCTTGGTTGAGTTTTCCAACGCTTGCGTTGATTGAATTAACTGAGCCACTTAGGTACAACTGTACATCATCCGCATACATATGTACGCTGGAATGGGATATTTGTTGCGGCAAGTCATTTGCATATATGGAGAACAAAAGTGGTCCCAATATTGATCCTTGTGGTACACCTCTCATAAGTGACACCGGATTCGATGATGTATTGTTAACGAACACTGATTGAGTACGGTTTGTAAGGTATGATGAAATTAAATGTGTTGATGTTGGCGCAAAATTGAAAAAACGGTTCAGCTTCATACATAGTGTGGAGTGGTTTACAGTATCGAAGGCTTTTGAATGATCAAGAAGCACCAAAAAGGTTACTTTTCCGCAGTCTAACTCACGTCTTATATTTTCTGACACATCAGCCAAGGCAGTCACACAGCTATGATTGGGACGGAAACCAGATTGCATATCACTAATAAGACAATTTCTGTGTACGTATGCGCTTATTTGTGAGTGCAGAAGCTTTTCTAGAACTTTTGAAAGGAAGCATAGTATCGCAATCGGACGATATTCTGTAGTAGACTTTGGAAGTGGAATAACTTTTCCATTTCATTGGAAAGCAGCCTGATGTAATGATGGTGTTGAAAAAATGAGTAAAAAATGGTAAAAGGGATGGTAACAAAATTTTAACGAATTTTGGGTGTATGTTATCAAATCCAATAGCGTTGGACTTAACTGTCAAGAAGCTAGTAAGAACCTCAGATTGGCTGACGCAAGAAAACTCGAACATATTGTCTTCGGAAAAGGAGTTGCTACTGTTGACAAATGTATTGTTGTTGTAGAAGTGGTTATTTGTTGGTATTGTTGGTATATCCGTAAAAATCCTATTGAGTTCATTAGCATCAATAGGGCAATTATTATTCTTTTCAACATTACCAATTCCTATTTCTCGAATAGTCTTCCATGTTTATTTAGAATCAATAGCGGAAATAAATCGTCTTGAGAAAAAAACAGATTTTGCATATCTTATTTGACTATTAACGTCTTTTCTAGCAGAACGAAACTCAGCCTTAAGTTGTAATGTTCTAAAACGTTTCCACCTGGAATAAGCTAAATCCCTACGTTCAATTGATTGTCGAATACTGCAGGTGAACCAAGGTTTATTTCTCGCCGTAACCATTTTTGTTTTCAAAGGGACAGTTTCATCATATAATTGTAGTACATTGTCTTCTAGAAATGACAATTGTTCGTCAACCGAGGTCATAAAGTAAATGCTACTCCAATTGGCCTAAAATAAGTTGACACTTCTAAAAAATGCAAAAAAAAATTCAGTGTATTTGTTGTATTAACTTAATGAATAAATATTAATTCTAACATAATTGTTGTTGTATAACATATAAAATATTTTAGTTACATTTATAATATTAATGGCTAGCCGATTTTATGTGACCGATGTTTTCTTCTACCGTTTAATCCCGATTTTAACCAAACGTATATTATTTGAAAGGTATTTCTTTTTAGTTGTTCACCAGATTTACAGATTTTAAAATTTTTCCGTTATTTTGAGTAAATTGCATTTAAAGTTACTACTAACACATACATAAAATTATGTATATGCTATGTGTGTTTTATTAAATTTGCTAATGAGTTTGTTATCTTCATTCACAATAATAATAAACCATAAAAGTGTTGGTTTGTGAATTTGCTAAATTGAAAAATAAAGCTGCCTAGAAATTGCACTCGATTTTCTAGCGCTGGAATCTGCTAGTTTGTTATAAATAGTGAAATAAGTCCAGATGTTAATATAAACGTAAAATCCAGGTGGAGAGTATGAAAAATTCGGCATAGCCGATCTTAAAACTCTTACTTATTTTTGCCTATTTTTGATTGTAAAATTTGCTTGAAAATAATTAAAATAAAAGTTATTGCTTCTATTTCTGATCGAAGATATATAAATCAAAAATAATCAAAAAATAACTCTTATTTAGTGATTTGTATAACTGTTACGTTGCCTGATCAAAAGTCTTTTCTAGATAGCAATTCTTTACGATTGTAGAATTTCCACATAATCCCGGACGTTTTGCACTTGCTATTATTTCTCCAACATGTCTGAGTTTTAATCATTATAGTGGACTCTATGTTCCTTTCGATGAACTGATTTACGATCATTTTTTGGCAGTTGAAACCCTCGTCTTTTCGATGCCCATTTTACATCTCCTATTGGTACTTGGCGTATCTATGGAGTTTTTCACTTTTCGACAATCGATGAGTATGTATGATTTCCATAAATATTCAGATATAAATAGACCGTTGTTGAATATACAACATTTTTTGCCTTTCTTGTGAAATAACTAACAACGCCGCCAAAATAGTAAAGAAATGGCTGAGTTCAACCATTTAAAGAAATTGAGTAGCCCCCACAAAACCACAAAAAGACAGTTATCAAGTAGGATCGAGCGTTCATATATTAAAATTAAGTATTGAAAAGAGTATAACCGAGATGGGTAAAAATTCCGCAAAAAACTATCCCTAGAAATCCACCAAAAACAATCAATAACTGTATGTAATATAAAACTGTGTCCAAATGTAAATTGCAACTTCGCTGGTATATCGAATTGGGCAGCCTGGTAGAACTGTTCTTGACATTTGTGAAAAATTTAATATCAATATATTCTCTGGTTGAAAAGTGACGCTCGTTTTTGTAAACACCTAAAAGTGAATTTGCCGATTATAATGTCTGATTTTGGTGAACAAAGAATTGAAATGAAGTTTCTGCTGCAGAAACGCTAAGGATGTTGCAATTGATGAACAACACGTAAAGGATATCAAAGAATTGATGCTGAAAAACCATCGATTGCAAAATAGATATTTTAAAATATCGGCCAACACCAATTCAAAAGATATTTTTAACCTCAAACGCTTGAAATCTCGATTGGTTACAAAAACAGTCAACAATAATGAAAAAGAGCATCGCATTTATATCTCTGAAATAATGTTTTCTGATTACCAGAACGAAATGAAACGCATCATTACGGGTGATGAGGTTTAAATCTATGCCTACGACCCCGGAACACTCGGACAGTCAAACGTGTAAAAGTAAGTCCAAGGACCAAAGTTATTTAAAAATCAGTTTTCTTCGATTATCGAGCCCAACTGTTAACAAAGATTATAATTTGAGTGTTACGCGTCATTTGCGTGAATCTTTTCACAACCAAGACCGAAAAGCTCATGCAAAAATCAAGGATGTGTTATGAATTCCTGCCGCCGAGCCAAACTATTAACAAGGAATATTATTTGATATTATGCGTTGTTTGCGTGAAGCTTTTAACAAAAAGAGGCCAGAATTATGGGCAGACAACTCTTGGTATTAGCACCACTATAATGCAGCGTCTTACACTGCATTGCTTCTTCGAGACCATTTCGCACAAAATTCCCCTCATATCATTACACAAACACCGAATTAGCCTGATTTAATACTGTGTGAGTTCTGGCTATTCAATAAACTCTGAGAGTACCGTTTTGAATCAATTGATAAGCTAAAAGCCGAATCGATGCAACCTTTGAAGGATAATCCGGAAATCGACTTAAACTATTTCGAGGATTGGAAAAAACGTTAGCATAAATGTATTGTATCGGAAGGGGATTTCTTTGACGGCAATAAAGATTTCTCATTTTATAACAAATCACATTTTCATTTCGGCACAGTAGTAGTGTTATAAATTGAAAAGTTTAATGAAGAATCGTTGCTTGTGCAAAAAGGACTAATGTTAATTAAAATTGAACCGAATATAGACTTATATACTTAATGTTTCATGTTTTGAAAAATATTTATCCAGTTTAGTTCACTGCTGTACATTCAAAAATATTTTCTTACCCTATACTACTACGTAGTCAGGGTATAATGAGTTTGTGCTGCTGTTTGTAAATATCAAAAATATCTTGACTAGACCCATCTTCTATAATACCGATCGACTCAGAATCTCTGATTTGATTTAGTGATGTTTATCCGTTTGTCAGTGGGTCTGTCTTGAAATTAAAATCGGTGCATGTTCGGACCTAGTCTTAAGGTATTGAGGTAACATTTAGATCTCTGTCAAAATTGGTCTATATGAGTTTATTATTCACATTATTCTATAGTCTACAAATAAACTCTGTAGGACCATTCTTAGTCATAGCACCCATATAAAGCTACTTCCCGATCTTAGTTTTAATCTGTTAATTAGCAAAAATATTGCATAAATTTTTCTTAAATTGCGTTTATATATGTATTTGAGAAAGATGAATGCCTTTTCTAATTACGGCTATGACGGGTACATTGTTCGACCTATTCCGAATATACATATATATATGAACGATATGAATTTTTTCATATCAACAGGCAAAAAAATTAATAACAATGCCACTCTAATTAGGTTTATGCTTATTTTCTATATCCAATTAGTTGGAGCTAAGACCTTCCGCTAAACTCAGGATATAGAGTATCGGATAGTCGTTCTAAGCCGACTATAATATTCTTTCTTGTTTTTGAATTATATTTACCAACATCTCTATTTTTGTTTATACGGAAAATGGTATCAACACCTGCATCATGCAAAAAAAAAACCTTAAAATTCCAACATTTATTGATTGCCCCTCTAAAATCACAATAAAAAATAACAAAGAAAGAGAGGGCATTATCTTCTTATAGCCGTTTTGTAAGACAAAAGTAAAGCGTAACACATATTGAAACTTAACAGCTGCTGCAGATGTTACTTGGCCGCTACAATTAACCAAAACAAAACATTCTTCTATAGATTTTGCTTAACACTCATATACTGGCGAAGAATAAAAGAATAAAACTCATTCAAAAATTTCAAATTGCCACGCACCAATAATTGCGTTGTGTTTATGTGAGTACGAAAATACTCGTATTGAAATATAAGAAAACGGATTATTTTCGACAGCTGACAGACATATTCGAGTAATGATTTTATTGAATGTTAAGCAACTCCTTTATTTGTAAGACTAAATATAAAACACCTTTTCAATTAACAACAAGAAAGACAGATTCCATACTATGAGTTTTGGGAGAAGGTCTAGCTTTCAAAAAAAACGTTCATTTGACAATAGTATTGTACGAAGTCATTAATATAAGCCTAAAATAAAAAAGAGAGGTATGTTTTGCTTGGCCGTTAGGTATGGGATAGTATTGTCTGAAGTTCCATAGTAACAGGACTTGGATGTGCTAAACCCTCTAATTTTGTAAGTAGGTTTTCATCGAGCTCAAAGTGGGGGCAAAAAGGAAAAAATGCACAGAAAACTCCATAAATGCCAGAGAGTCACCCCTAACTTCACTCCTTAAGGGGGCTCCCATAAAAAGTTTAAAATTTTATGAAATTTTAAAATTTTTTGGCTCCCTCAGCTCCTAAGATGCCCCTAGACTGGTCAAATGTTTGACCGACTCCCATTAGTTTTCCACCTCCAATATTTTTTAGAACATACATACCCTCTCTCTCCTATCATTAAGGGAGCTCCTATATAAAATTTACGTTACGGACTAGATTTATATAGAGGAAAATGTCCTATAACTGCCTAAGAGTCCCCCCCTAAGTGGTAAAATGATTGACCGACTTCCCTTAGTTATTTGTGCCCAACATTTCTAAAAAATACCTGCCCCATATCTCCACCCCTTAAGGGATCTCCCCTATAAATATGGTGGTTTTATGAATTTGGCCCCTACAGTGCCTAAGCTGCTCCTAAACGGGTCAAGTGTATGACCGATCGCACTTGATTTTTCCTCCCCAACATTTTGATGTGTAAACATCTATAAGCTCAGGGGGGTAAAAATCTTTTTCACAATACAATCACAAAAACAAAGTAAGACAAAAAACGGTGTGAGGTTTGAGTGTGCTGGTGCAAAGATTATGATATAAAATTATTGCAGCTAATTCAACAATCCTCAAGTATAACAATGTTAAAAATAGCACAATATGAACGTATAACATATAATTAAACAATCCCACAAGTATAACACTATTACTAATATAACAATATCGAAATATAACAGTTAATTCAACAGCCTATTACAAATACAACAATATCGAAGTATAACAACTAATTCAACTACCAAAAAGTATAACACAATCACAAATATAACAATATACAAGCATTAATGCTAATTAAACTGTGCAAAATATATAAAAACTCTAAATTAAAAAATTATACTGAAAGCATAAGCACTATCAACTCAAAAAAACTTCAATTATTAGATATTCATACATCTCCCCTGTGAACGGACTCATATAGTTTTTATTTTTCTAACATACTTACCCACTATCTCCATTCCTTAAAGGGGCTTATTGATTAGCTCGAAATTAATCAAGCTCAATATTAAATGTTTTTTACTTTAAATAAAAAAAAAACATCAATCCAAAGGTCTCAAATTAATTAAAAATATGTAAAAAAAATACTCTTTTCAAAAAATGTGCAAATAAAATGTGACATTTTTTGTCAAAAAAGAAAACGGCATAAGTAACATTTTCCCATATAACAAACTAAAATATAAAAAACAACTACGATTTTTTATTTTTATATTTACTAGCAGATTCCAGCCCTCGAAATTCGAGTGCAAATTCTAGGAAATTTTATTTTTTCATTAAATAAAGACTCTAAAGTTATGCTAATCAATTATAGCCAATTCACAAATCAACACAGAAAAACAAACTTATTTTTATTACAAACACATTAACAAATTTTATAAACACATACATAGCATTGTATAATTTTATGTATGTGTTAGTAACAACTTTAAATGCAATTTACTCAAAACAAATGAACAAATTTAAAAATCTGTAAATCTGCAAATCGGCTAAAAAGACATACCTTTCAAATAATATACATTTGGTGAAAATCGGGATAAAACGGTAGAACATAACATCGGTCACAAGAAACCGCCTAGCCTATTAATATTATAGATAAAAATAGTAAATAATGAAATAAGCCTTTACTTAATGAGTGAAGTATTATATTCGCTAATTTACAAGAAGCTGTCAATCTTGCAGCCAATCAAGGTACCAAAACTATCCACACGTATTGCTTATTTTGCGGATTTATAACCAAAGATTCCACAAGCAAATCACAAGTAACAAAAATCTCTAACTACAATAGTAATTTCATCGGAAAGGGTAATAATGAAGTCATATGCTTATACGTCAAAGTGTTTTTATACCCTATACAACCATGTGGTCAGGTCAAAGTCATTAGTGCTGATGTTTATAACTACCAAAAATATATGGCCTATTATACCGATCGACTCAGAATCACTTTCTAAGTCGATTTAGCGATGTCCGTCCGTTTGTCTATATGTCCATGTAAACTTTGTTACCAAACCACAGGTCGCAAATATGAATATATTTTGATGAAATTTGGTATATCAGCTTCTATCAGCCATAGAATGAACGGTACTGAAATTGGTAAAAATTGATTCATGTTCAGAACTAGTCCCCATACAAATGACCCTTATGAGATCGACTTAAATTGCCATAAGTTAGAATTTTTTTTTCATATCCGAAGGCAAAACAAGTAAGAAAATTATAGTGGGTCTGGACCAACAATACTATACCCTATACCATGAATATAGAGGCCCTATCTCTTAGGCCCAACTACTTGGACATAGAAAATAAGCATAAACCAAATTTGAGTGGCATTGTTATTAATTTGGTTGCCTTTGAATATAAAAAAGTTCATATCGGATGGTATATTTATATATGGGGACTAGGTCGCAAAATGGACCGATCCTAACCATATTAAGGGCACTTATTTTTTTATACCCTATTCCACTATGTGGTTTGGGTATAATGACTTTGTGCTGCTGTTTGTAACTACCAAAAATATTTGACCTAGACCCATCTTTTATTATACTGATCTGCTCAGAATAACTTTTTGAGTCGTTTTAACGATGTCCGTCCGTCCGTCCGTCTGAGTGTCCATGTAAACCTTTTAATCAAACTGCAGGTCGCAAATATGAATATATTTCGATGAAATTTGGTATATAAGTTTTATCAGCCATAGGATGAACGCTATTGAAATTGGTGAAAAGCGGTTCATGTTCAGACGTAGTCCCCATACAAATTACCCCTATGAAATCGACATAAATTGCCATAAGATCCAAATTATCATATAGATCTTAGTAAAATTGCCTTTGTATGTGTTTATTGTATCCATTAATCAGTAGTCTAAAAATAATGCCTATTGGACAATTCTTAGTCATAGGCCCCATATAGAGCTGCTTCCCCCGATCTTCACTTAAATCTATCAAAAAAACCAAAAATATTGCACAGATTTTTCTCAAATTTGGCTTGTGTATATTCTTTAAAAATATAAGTGACTTTACCAAATATGATCAGGATCGGTCCATTTTTGACCTAGTCCACATATAAATATAGCATCCGATATGAACTTTTTCATATCTGCAGCCAAAAAAAATTAATAACAATGCCACTCAAATTTGGTTTTTGCTTATTTTCTATATCCAGTTAGTTGGACCGAAGATATGGGGTTTCTAAACCATGGTATAGGGTATCGTATGGTCGGTCTAGACCGACTATAATTTTCTTACTTGTTTTTTTTTTTGCAAAAAACATAAACAAAACAAATTTTAGAAAAATCTGTGAAATATTTTTGTTTTTTGAGAGATTTTAGGAAAGATCGGGACTCAAGTTCATATGCGGGATATGACTAAGAATTGTCCTATAGGGTTTATTTTGGACTATATTTTTGGACTACTGACTATCTATATGATAATTTGGATTTTATGGCAATTTAAGTCGATTTCATAGAGGTAATTTATATGGGGCCTAGGTCTAAACATGCACCGATTTCCACCAATTTCAATAGCGTTCATGTTATGGCTGATAGAAGCTTATGTACCAAATAACATCAAAATATATTAATATTTGCGACCTGTAGTTTGATTAAAAGGCGAACATGGACACACAGACAGACGGACGGACGGACGGATGGACAGACGGACATCGCTAAATCGACTCATAACAAAAAGTGGGCCATATACTAAAAGAAGGGTCTGGATCAAATATTATAGTGTTATATTTTATAAAAACAACTTTGAAACAAACACGTATACATCATTAAAATGATAAGAAGCTGTCAATCTTTCAGCTAATAGAGGTACCAAAAATGTCCACACGTATTGATTCTTTTGAGGATTTATAACAAAGGATCAAGCAAAACACAGGTAACAACAAGTAAGAAAATTATAGTCGGTCTAGACCGACTATACGATACCCTATACCATGCGTTTAGAAACCCTATCTCTTAGGCCCAACTAACTGGACATTGAAAATAAGCAAAACCCAAATTTGAGTGGGATTTTTATTAATTTTTTTGGCTGCAGATATGAAAAAGTATAAAGGGACTAGGTCCAAAAATGGACCGATCCTGATCATGTTTGGTAAAGTCTCTTGTATTTTGCAAAAATATGTACAAACAAAATTTGAGAAGAATCAGTGCAATATTTTTGTTTTTTAATAGATTTAAGTGAAGATCGGGAAGCAGCTCTATATGGGGTCAAAGGGATCATTTTTGGACTACTCATTAGTGGATGTAATGAACGCATACAAACCCAATTTGAGTAAGATCTATATGACAATTTGGATCTTATGGCAATTTATGTCGATTTCATATGGGTAATTTGTATGGGGGCTAGGTCTGAACATGGACCGATTCTCACCAATTTCAATAGCGTTCATCCCATGGCCGATAAAAGCTTACATACCAAATTTCATCAAAATATATTCATATTTGCGACCTGCAGTTTGATTACAAGCTTTACATGGACACATGGACGGACGGACGGACATTGTTAAATCAACTCAGAAAGTGATTCTGATTCGATTGGTATAATTAAAGATGGGTCTAGGTCAAATATTTTTGGTTGTTACAAACAGCAGCACAAAGTCATTATACCCAAACCACATAGTGGTATAGGGTATAAAAATCTCTAACCACCATAGTTATTTCATAGGAAAGGGTAAAAATAAAGTAATATACTTCAATGTCAAAGGGTTTTTATCAGAGTTCAGAAAAAAACACACACTGAATAAAAAACTCGTACATATATGTAAACAAACATAACTTAGACCAACACACACATATTTTTATTTTCATATCAATTATGTTTGTTTTTAAATTTTCTTCGGTGCCCAACACAACCATGACTGTGTTCGTTTTAATATTTCGTTATTTACACGAACATTTTTGTATCACGTACTTTTTGTTTCAATCACACATAAAGCACACATTTTTGAGTGTTGCTTTATTTGAAGTTCATGTTCTGGTACGTGTATTGAAAAAAAAAAACAGAACATGTACAATAAACAGGTTCGAGTTCAGTTATATTTTAAGTCGTGTTTAAAATATAACTGAACTCGAACCTGTTTATTGTACATGTTCTGTTTTTTCTTACTACACGAGCCACAACACGACTTAAAATAAAATAAATGAACCCTATGAAATCAACATATATTGCCATAAGATCCAAATTATCATACAAATCTTAGTCAAATTGGGTTTGTATGTATATATTACATCCATTAATCATTAGTCCAAAAATGCTCCCTATTGGACAACTCTTAGTCATAGGCCCCATATAGAGCTGCTTCCCGATCTTCACTTAAATCTATCAAAAAACAAAAATATTGCACTGATTCTTCTCAAGTTTTGTTTGTATATATTTTTGCAAAATACAGGAGACTTTACCAAACATGGTCAGGATCGATCCATTTTTGGGCCTAGTCCCCATATAGATATAGCATCCGATATGAACTTTTTCATATCTGCAGCCGAAAAATTTAATAAAAATCCCACTCAAATTTGGTTTATGCTTATTTTCTATATCCAGTTAGTTGGGCCTGAGAGATAGGGTCTCTAAATGCATGGTATAGGGTATCGTATAGTCGGCTATAATTTTCTTTCTTGTTCTTAATTGTATTTATGACTACAGGTACTGCAATGAGATCTTTGCTATCTGCCACGCAGACATCATATTTATGAGCTGCAATTAAAAGAAGTGTTTGAATGCAAATTCGGAAAAACATCTGGACCAGCAGTGCCAATGTTTGCCCGTTTCAAAGAGCAATGGCGTAGAAGATATAGAGTCGCAGCGGTGAGGGGCCAATTTTTTAAAATTTTAAACTTTGTATGGGAGCCCCCTTAACGACAGGAGATTGTGTTTGGGAAAAATGTCGAGGAAAAATTAAGGGAGGTCGGTCCTACATTTTACCCCTCTAGGAGTGAATATGTGACAGTTATGGTTTTTTTCAATTTTTCCTTTTGGCCTCTACTTTGAGCTCGATGAGGAGCCACTTGCCCTCCTGCATTTTTGTGTAAACCTCACATAATTAGGGTGTTTAGCGTTTCGAAATCGAAAGGTCGTGCACTATCCCCTACCTACTGGACATACATATTGGGATGTAAAAATTACCGGATCAGATTTTTATATGGATACAAGCAAGGTCCATGAAAGATAATAAATTTTTATAAGATTTTTGAAATAAATCCATATTTTTTATTTAATGACTTAATAGAGATTCAAGATCATGACGAGAGACTGCTTCATATGGGGGGCTTCGTGCCGGAAGAGCGTTTCTGAGAAATTTTGTCAATGCATTCCATTTGGTTTCTAAGTCAACTACGTGTGTTATCTTTTTACAAGGTCTTAAGTGCATTTCTGATAAGAAATTGATAATCTTCTGCGAACTATATCTGTTAAATAGATTGTAAAAAAGAGAAAAATGTGTCCAGTTTTATTACATTTATTAGGTTTAAGGCTTATTTACTTTCATTTTATAAGGAAATTATATTAAAAATAGCTTTATAAAATAAAATTTTTATAGCGAAAGAGTTCTATTATTCATGCAAATTGATAATGAATAATTTTTATTATATGTGTGTCATTGATACGTGTTGGAATTTTCTTTACAGAATTGTAAGTATTATACATTCTGATTGGCACAGTGATCATTTTTTTATTTATTTATAATTCAGAAAATAAATAATATTTAATCTATACAATCATATACAATAAACAGAAATAAACAACTAGTCAACAAAATATTGTTCTATTGTTCGACCCGTGGCATTTCGCCTATTGGGTTTTTTCAAAAGTTGATTTTTTTACATTTGCAATACATTGCGAAATAACGATTGAAATTCTAAATTGTCACTGGAAATTTCAAAAATATTATTCTATATCAGATATTATTCTATTGGAGATTCGAAAAATCCAAATAAAGTTCAAATAAAGTTCAGATTAAAAAAGCTTCAATTGAATTCCACAAAAAATGAATTGACATTCAGAATTCCAAGAACCATTAATTGAAATTCAAAAGCATCGATTCTACTTTAACAAATATCAATTCAACTTATGAAAACTATTAAAAATTATGAAATTATCAACATTTTAACAATAAAATAAAATTTTTAAAAATCTTTTCATATTTTTAGTATTTTATTATCAAAGGATTTCTATGCTCAATTAATGTTAACAAAATTTCAATTGAATGTGTTTAAAAATACACACTTGAATAATGTAATTTTGGCGACAGACATAACACATTTCGTTCAAATACAATCATTTTTATGTCTAGACTGTGCAGACTACACAACTCTAGCAAACAAAAAAAAATATTATTGCAAAAAAAAAAACAATCCATATTAAAAATAAAAATAAAAATAAAATAAAAAAAATTCTTTTATTTTTGGAGTAGAGAAAATTTCATAAGCGATTGCAATGAAAAACAATTAAGAAAGTTTTTATCGGCCTAGACCGACTGCACGATACCCTCTACTATAAGTATCAGATTTCGTCTGACCCTTCCTACACACGTAACATAAATTAACATTAATTTTAATATCATATTAATATTAAATGGAGACTACTCAAGTTTATGTCAGTTTCAATTTATTTTCATGCTTTAAATCGCACGTCTGTCTAATGTAGACATTTAGATACTCACAGATGTGTGAAAAATAATAAGGCCCGTCATGTTCAAGTTCAAAATAAGATGAAAAAATAAGTTAAATGAGAGAACGCCCAATAATATTCTCGTGGACAGTTTTGCACTCTCAAAGCTCTAAAATCGAGGTCCGTTAGATCGAATTGTGTGAGGGAATGTTTCAGATCCCTCGACCAAAGCCGGCAACACACCGTGAGCCTGATATGGGTTCTTGGACATAGTGGGGTCAAAGGTAACATGCTGGCTGAAGAGTGTCGGCAGAAGGGCCCGATTCTTTGAGCGGGATGATAGACGCTGCTATTAGAATCCCTCTATCCGAGCTGTCGAATCTAACTGAAGAGGCAGCTGATCATGAATTAAGGAAAAGGTGGACATAACTGACCTCTTGCAGAATATCCCAGATCCTATTGCCCTTGCCTAAGCCTAGTAGAACGAAACCACTCCTTGGTTTTAGTAAAGGGACAATCAGCATACTTATAGGAGTATTCACTGGACACTGTGTAATAGGGCGGACGGCCGAACGTATAGGTGTCCCGAGAGATAACTTCTATAGGAGCTGTATGGATGTAGCCAAGGAAGAGTCTGTGCAACAGTCACGGAGCGGCACCTTAGATATCTAGGGTAAAGGTTCTTCGATAATCTGGACTGCATAGTAAGTGCTTCACTCGGATAAGTGAGCTCATTTTCACTTTTCTTTCCTTTTCTATACTCCTTACATCATCTAACTGTACTTTTATAATCTCTTTTTCCATCTCTACCTTCCGACACTTTATTATGGGTATCACAATGGGTATCTAACCTAACCTAATCTAAATGAGAGAATTATCGGTAAGTAACGAAATTAATTTTGTTACTGTAAATTGCAAAAACAAATTCCATTATCAAATTACCAAGAATTTTTTTTATTACTAGCAGATTCCAGCCCTCGAAATTGGAGCGCAAATTCTAGGAAAGTTTATTTTTTTCATTAAATAAAGACCCTAAAGGAATGCTGATCAATTATAGCCAATTCACAAATCAACACAAAAAATAAACTCATTTTTATTACAAACACATTAACAAATTTAATAAACACACACATAGCATTGTATAATTTTATGTATGTGTTAGTAGCAACTTTAAATGCAATTTACTCAAAATAAAGGAAAAAGTTTTAAAATCTGTAAATCTGCAAAACGGCTAAAAAGAAATACCTTTCAAATAATATATGCTTGGTAAAAATCGGGATAAAACGGTAGAACAAAACACCAGTCACAAGAAATCCCGTAGCCTATTAATTTTATAGATTATTTTTACCCAACACTCAAGCGATGTCCCTATAAATGCAGTGCACTGTGTTGATAAACGAATTTTCTCTGTAATGCGTTGTGCGGTCAACTGGACAATAGACTACAAACGGATTTGATCTACTAGAGAAGCAGGTAGAGCGAACTGAAACTCGGGAACTTGGAATGAGTTCGCTACACAAACCCACATTCCGACGATGTTCCAACGAGTCAAAACAGTTGGATACCCTATTGTCATTAATGAGCATTAACGCCCTCCTTGGCACACGTTCCAGTAGCTACAAAATAGACTTTGAAGCTCCTGCTCATATATGGGAGTTATATTCCATTTTCGGTCGGATGTAAGTGGTATAGATTTTAAGGATATCAGAAGGAGTGAAGTAATTTTTGTACCGTTTTAGGAAACCATGACACTTGAATGCTTCTTACGATACTTGGAAAACAACGAACATCACATTGAATTCTTTATGCCCAGAACATCAAAAGTATCCAATGCCTCAATACCTATACCACCCACATTTTCCAAGAAATCAGCATTCTTCTAAGATTGGCTGTGCAAAATTAATAAGGACAATGTGGCATTTCGATAAATAAAATAAATGCATAGTTGCTATAATAGCTCTTTGGTATGTGAAAATGTAAAAAAGGTGTTATTAGTGGAAATTTAAATTATATACATTTTTTTCATCTACTAGCCAAATATGGGTAGATCTAAGCACTACGACTCTGTGACTTGACTAAATATTAAAGATTTTTTTAACATTCTTTTAAAATTGTATTAGAAAATGCTTCTAAATTGGAACCGAAGAAAAAACCCGCGGTAAAAAACCAAAAATTACATCTAAAGTGAAAAGAAGCTTTGTGCGCTATGTAAAAAGAATTCCTTTACCTCTTCCAAACAGATAATTAAGCGACTTAAATTTTGATGTTGATACATCAAAAATCCGCAAAATACTTATTCGTAAAAACCTAAAAGCTAGAACACCTACAGAAGTACCCACCCATGTTTCTTAGAAGAACGTACAGCAAAGATTAAAATTTGCTGGAACCAGGTCAACTGACCTAAAGTGAAATAGCGTAATATTCTTTGGTCTGACGAAATCACAAATAACACTGTGGAACAAATTCAGGTTAGCAAAAGTTAGGTCGATTCTGAGAGTGAGGGGTGAAAATAGAGGCTAAATTAGAAGACCCATATCGCGGCGTTTGTTTATGTTAGTTCGAATTTTTTTTTTAATCGACCTTCGAACTTTGCAGTCAAATGCCGATTTTCAGCATATTGTTTTGGCTATAACTCGTCGACTAATTGATATTTTTTCAATCTGTAAAAGCCAAATTATTGCTAGAGACAACAATTAAAATTTTTTAAAAAATTGATTTAGAAAATTTTTGTGGTGCTTATGAAGCAAAATGTTGGAAAAATTATTTTTTTTTCATGCTTTCTGAAAATATTTTTCACAAAACTAAGTCTTTTTTGCTTTCTGTTTGATCTATAATATCCTTCTCAGTTTCTTCAATAAATTTCATTTGAAAAGAAAACAATCATAATACAAAACTTGCATTTTCCAGCTTAATATTAATTTACTTCTAATTTTTTATGTACCAATTTTGTTCAGTGTTGGTTTTGAAGAAACATTGAAAAAAAAAATCATGTGAGTCCGATCACAGGGAAGATGTGTAAACATCTAGTAATTAAAGATTTTTTATGTCATTTTTTAAAATCAAACAGAAAGCGTCATCTATGTATCACTTATAGCAAAAATTGTTTAAGCTAATTCAGCAACCATTTGCTGTAAAACGTTAAAAATATCCCAATATAAACGTATATAAGTGATACATAGATGACGCTTTTAAAAAAGTGGCATAAAAAACAATGTTATATCATAATTTGTTCACCAATACAATCATAAGTCACACAGCGTTATGTATCAGCTCTCACCTATTACGTTTACACTGTTTTTGTGATTGTATTGTGAAATAGAAATTTACCCCCCTGCGCGTATACATGTTTACACATCAAAAATATAAAAATATGGAAAAAAAAATATATTTTTGAAATGTTAGTTATGAAAAGTTTTAAGTAAAAGAATTAAATAAATTAAATTAATGATTCGGCCAGTTGCCGTTTAGCATGCGGCTGTGGATCAACATCACTGCTCTCTCTAATATCTTGGTCATCGTCATCATCATCAGAAAGGTTTTCTAAATCAATTTTTTAAAAAAATTTAATTGTTGCACAGGTCTCTAGCAATAATTGGGCTTTTACAGATTGAAAAAATATCAAAAAGTCGACGAGTTATAGCCAAAAAACCATATAAACAATATGCTGAAAATCGGCATTTGACTGCAAAGTTCGAAGGTCGATTAAAAAAAAAATTCGAACTAACATAAACAAACGCCGCGATACAGGTCTTCTAATTTAGCCTCTATTTTCACCCCTCACTCTCAGGATCGACCTAACTTTTGCTAACCTGAATTTGTTCCACAGTGTAATTTGATCGAGGTGTTCATCACGTAAGAAGACCGGCTTACTGTTACATACATCATGGTATGGGAATCATGGTATTAAGGTGCCAGATTATATTGAAATTCTTGGAACTAATATGCTACCGTACGCTGAAGTGCATATGCCGCTTGTCCTAACAAGACAATGATCCCAAACACACGGCAAAATGCACAAAGATGTGGTTAAATGACAATAACCTCACCACGATCCCCGGATCTTAATCGAATAGAAAATTTTTTGAATGTAGTAAAGACGTCGTTTAGAGAAAATGTCCAACCAACGCGATACCAATAGTTACAAACATCAGCACAAACACAATACACCCTGACTACAGAGTAGTATAGGCTCTAATTATAACATTAGAGTGCGTTTATATTTGCTTTGAAATCTCTAAAATTTGGATTCAATCAAAATTTCGAAGTAACCTATACAAATTAATATCTAGGCAACCTACATCATATACAAATACAAAATTTTAGCAATATATTTGTAGTTTGTATGTCTCTAAATATTTCAAAATATTTTATATGGAGACTGTGACTAAAATTAGACCTACACAGTCCTTTTTTGGACTGATCACATATGGATGTAATAAATACTAAAAAGCCAAAAAAAAAAATCTAAAATCTAACCAAAATATATAACTGCATACATGATATACTAGGTTTTAGGGTAATTTAAGCCGAACTCATGGGGAACATTTGTATGGGGCTAGATCGAAAGGCGTTATTTTCTTATAAATCTTCCAAAGCACTTAACAAGGGTTGATTCTTTACGAAGCATAGTTTTACTCTTTGCCACAAATCACACGGCAACAAATCTTGGCAGCACTGAAAAAGCCTTGGCAGGGCCTAAACAATTTAAATCTTGCATCTTAAATTTACTTGTATTATTTTTAGCAATAAATTAATACGTATGTACATATATTCAAGTGTACGTATTTAAATCTATTTTAATAAATGTCTTTATGACAGCACAATTTGGCGTCTTAGTAATGAGTTTAAAAATACTTAAATGATTTTATTTATAGTTTTAAAAATGAATGAAGTAAATTGTTCTTAGTTTTGTTGATGAATATTTCGTATCGATTGAAATTAAAATTGAGAACGGCCTTGCAAGGCCTTTTAAGTCAGGTACTTGCAATAATATACGCATACACACACAACATACATACATCCATACAACTGAAACTAGCCACATGAACAAAAAAAAAAAAAATAGTCATGAGCGAGTGTTTTGACTATCTATACTTGTTTCCAATCCACTCGTATTCCCATTCGCATTCTGCCAATATTGTATGACTAACTGATCAGTATTTGTATTGTAAATTTATAATACAACTTATGGTGGAACTGAAAGTTGCCTGACAGGTGTGTTCAGTGCTTAAAAGGAATTTATTTATTTATTTTATTAGACTTGGAACTTAAGTTGCCTCATTAAGTGAAATTTAAATAAATTCCTAGCAGTAACCGATTGTTTGACTTACTTATAGGGGGAAACCCAGACCATAGATTTTTTAAGAGCTTGTAATGCAGCAGCAAAAAAAAATTCACAAAAAAGCTCAATTCTTTCAGAAAATACCACATCAGATTTTGTTAGTTCATTTGATGTTTAAACCCATTCAAATGTCGAAAATCGGAAAATAGGACGCCCCGCTAATTGAAATGCTACACATTACGAAATGAGCTTTCTCTTTCACGAAAATTTATAATTAGAATTTGGAAGATTTCATTTAAAACCTCGATTTGGGGGGAAAAAATTTAAGGTTGACACTATTGTTTCTGACATCTGTGCCAAATTTCATGTTAATAGTAACGCTCGTTTTTTGTAAACAACTAAAACATTTGGCGATTTTAACGATGCTTGATTTTGTCCAACAAAGAAGTTCCATTAAATTTTCTCAGTAGAATTAATTTTCTGCTGTAGAAGGTCTTCGGCGGCCAGGCTATTTCAAAGAAAGCGCTGAAAACAAAGAGTGCCCGAGAAAAACATCAACTGATGAACAACACGTCACTGAAAGATTTGATGCTAAAATATCAACGATTGACAATAAGAGATCTTTTTGATACTGTTGACATTTCAAAAGGGCCAGTGAACACCATTTTAAAAGATATTTTAGGCCTCAAACACATCAAATAACGATTGGTTTTAAAAACACTACATTTTTTTTGGAAAAAGAGCCTCACATGGTGCATTACTAATTCCTTCTGCCGGGTCAAGCTCTTCGCGAAAATAGACCTGAAAATTCTTGGTTTTTGCATCACAATAATGCACCGTTCTTCGAGGCCATTTCAAAGAAAATTCGACTCTTAACGTTCTCCAACTACCATATTCAGTCAATAAACTCATAAGAGGGAATTGCTGCATGCCTTGAAAGATATTTAAGAAATCGACTTTAGCAACTGTTTCCAGGACTTTGAAGGAATGTTGGCAGAAGTCCATTGTATGGCACGGAATTACTTTGCAGGTTAATCGATAGCCTAAATTGCTATTGCTTTAGAATTTAGATTTGTGGTAATAGGCTAGGCAATTTCTTGTGACCGATGTTTTGTTCTACCGTTTTATCCCGATTTTGACCAAACGTATATTATTTGAAAGGTATTTCTTTTTAGCCGTTTTGCAGAATTACAGAATTTTAAATTTTTTCCTTTATTTTGAGTAAATTGCATTTAAAGTTGCTACTAACACATACATAAAACTATACATATGCTATGTGTGTTTTATTAAATTTTTTAATGTGTTTGTTAATGACTTTGTTATCTTCATTCACAATAATAATAAATCATAAATGTGTTGGTTTGTGAATTGGATAAGTTGAAAAATGAAGCTGCCTAGAAATTGCACTCGAATTTCGAGCGCTGGAATCTGCTTATAAATATCTAAACAAATAAATACAATACTTTGGAGGCGATGAAGTTGAATTGAAAGAATAAACAAAAAATTTCATTTTATAACAAAAGTCATTTAAACACAGTAATATATCAGCCAAAAAATATTTATGTACCCTTTCCAATGGTACATGTTGATATTACATCGATAGAAATTTAAACATTATGTGTAGTTGCATTGAAGACCAATACAGCTGTCTTTGATTTAAAAGTCATGTAATCTATTAATTGGAGGAAGATGGAGATTTAGAAAGGAGCCACTACATTTGCATAAAGCAAATTTGATATGAAAAAAAAATCGGATATGAAAAAGTTCATATCGGATGCTATATTTATATGGGGACTAGGTCGAAAAATGGACCGATCCTGACCGCATTTGGTAAGGTCACTTTTTTTTTTTTGCAAAAACATACATAAACCAAATTTGAACAAAATTTGTGCAATATTTTTGTTTTTTTTTTGACTAAAAATTGGGCTATTTTTGGACTAGTGGTCAACGCATGTAATAAATACACAGAAAGCAATTTTTACTGGGATAATTATGTGGATCTTATGGTAATTTAAGTCGATCTCATAGGGGTCATTTGTATGGGGACTAGGTCTGAATATGAATCGATTTTCACCAATTTCAATAGCATTCATCATATGGCCGATAGAAGCTTATATACTAAATTTCATCACAATATATTAATATTTTCGACCTCTACTTTTATTAAAAGGTTTTCATTGACACACAGACGGACGGACATCGTCTGTAAATTAGGGTGGCCCTTCATTACATGGAGGGGAAAAAGTGTTCAAACTCTCGGTCGCACCCATTGGAAATATGCGAATAGCAAGTAAAATGAGAAAAACAAAGTTTTGCGCCAATCAAAAAACATTGAGTGTTGGCTCAACCCGATTAAAAATTTCAAGTATGTTTATATGGGGAAAATATGGCTTTTTAGACTTTACGAAAATTTCGTTCTATAGTTTAATTTTTTCGACAAATTGTTATATAATTCGGGATCAGTATTAAATTATCTTTTCAAAAAGCTATAAAAATTTCTTAAATATCTGGCCTTGGAATATAATGGGTTTCTCGGATTCATACCAAATTTTAGGAATGGAAGTTCTACACATTTGGTTATTATATTTCAAGCATCGCATCTAAAAATTCAACAGCACTTACAAAATATTTTGAATTTTTGAATAAATTGTCTTTTATTAGCTTGGGGTCATATGTGACCCCAATTCCAAAAGGGTTAAAGCGGTCATATTATTTTGAAAATATAATATTTAAAAGTAGAAAAGTGATGAATTTTTGATACAAAGTATTTAGAAAGAGTACATTTACAGAATATTTTACAAAAATCCCATTTTTCTCGAAATCTGCAAAAATAAAATCCTTGTCAAAAAAATTTTGGCATAGGGATTTACTTAAAAATTCACACACTTAATCTGTAATATGTATTTAACCCTTTCGCGGATAGTAGTTTAAAGTGATATTTCGTAAATTGACACACACTTATCTCGCTCAAGAACTAATATTTTATTCATACCTGAAAGCAAAAAAAAAATTAAAAGAAAAATTACGTGTATGGGACATAGAGACGTTCGGCTTAGTTTCTATATTGACACAAGAATTAAAATCCAAATAATTGTTCGCATTTTGCGACGGAATTAGGCGTCTTGTCATGAAAGTCTACGATATAAATGACGGCATAGCCGTCATGTCCCATTAGAATTCATAGTCTTGACGGCATATGCCATCCCCGTCCGCGAAAGGGTTAACAAAACCTTAAAGTGCCATATCCATTTTTTTTTTTTAATTTTGTTTAAGAAAATTTTTTAAAACTTGAAAATGGAGTTTTCGAAATTTTATCAAAAAATTTCCCATTTTCGGTCTAATTGCGCAATAGGTTAACAACGTGGTAATAAAACAATACATCATATCTGAGTACTTATAAGTATAGAGACCAAAAAAAAATTATGGCTTTAATCAATTTCTCAAAGCTGAAAAAATGCCATCAAATTTCATGACCTAGTTTTTTTTGGCACAAAAGTGGTCTGGGGTATTTGCTATTTCTTAACGAGTGTTTATTCGATTTTGAAGTTTTATAGCAATTTGAAAAGATATACATATAACGAATTGGAAAGATATATATGAATTATGTAACAATTTGTCGGAAAAATTAACTATAGGACGAAATTTTGGTAAAATCTGAAAAAAAAAAGTCATATTTTCCCCATACAAACACACTTGGAATTTTCAGTCGCGTTGAGCCACCTCTAAATGTTTTTTTATTAGCCTAAAACTTTGTATTTCTCAGTTCTTTTGCTATTCGCATATTTCTGGGGGGTGCGACCGAGAGTTTGAGCACTTTTTTTTATTAAGGCCACCCTAATGTACATATATATTTTTTTAATTTTGTGACGTTTTCACACAAAACGTCCCACAGAAGCTTCACTTTCAGAATACTGAAAAATATTGATTGCATTTTTATAAATTTTTTACAGTGAGCTTTGTGCGTTTTGATATCTTGAAAACTCAAATTTTTAAAAATGGAATTAATCTTTACCCGAACTATTTCTTCGACTATCAGCTGTTTTATGTTTACGTTCAAAGTACAGAAATGGATCCAATGAAAGTTTGTTAACAGCTGTAAAAAATACTTGATTTAACAATTTTAAACAATTTCGGTCATTTCATTTTATATAAAATAGAAATTGAGAATTACATGGCTTACCACAGAAGCAGATTTGGAATTAGTTCTCTCGGACTAATTACAGTAACACTAAATTTTAAAATAGCTAATTTGATGGCTTGTAATGATTTCATTTCTTGTAGATTCTGGATGTTATTTTATTTTTGTTCCCTTTGTGTTGTTGTTGTTGTTGATGTTTATATTGTTATTACATGCAAAAACAAATACACAGAGATGTAAAATCCTAAGCAACTATACATTTTTAATCGTTTATTTTGATTTAAGTAACTTTTCTAACAACTCAATCATGCACTAGTTTAAAAGGTTTGTTGGGTTATCTACATCGTTTTAAAACTGCTACAGATTGCATTTAAACTCGGTTGTTGTTTTTGTGTTTTGTTGAACTTACAATTAGTAACAATTTTTTGTAATGTGTACTGACTGCCTGGTGTGAATAACTGGTTTACATATTTGTTATTGTTGTTACAATATTATGTCATTATCTGAATTGAAATTAGTAATATACATCATATTATCATACTTGTGTTAGTTAAGAACCTTTTAATAAATATACAAACATATCTATACATATATACATACATTCTTAGTACTACTTTCAAATCCATTGATGAGATGAGAACTTTGTAAATTTCCCTGTTTACATGGTTTTTATTAGGGCATTCACAGTTTAGCCAAATGTTAAACAAAAACACAATTGCAGCTACAAGTTACAACATCTCACAGACTTTGAGCGCCCTAAATTGTATTCAACGTTTTATCAGCATATGTTTATTCATATTTACTCGTACATCATTACATTTCCTGGTAATCCACCGGGCACTTATTTTTGTAAATATTTATTAACTACTATTTAATTTTCTTTTTTCTTATCAAATAATTTGTCACAAAGGTATTGATTTCATTTCGATTTTAAACAATGGCCAGAAAGCATCAAGATGCCAGACTAGTTTTACAAAACTGCATACAAATTAACTAGGTTTACTTAACGGGCTTTTTGTTTCATTTAAAAAATGAACGTAATGTGAAAAGATAGGTAGGTATTAAACGAAAAAATGTATTAAAATAATGTGACGAACGTTTCAGGGGTGGGAAACCTAAAACAAAAGCATTGTTTACCTTTCAGCAATACTGCAGTGCATTCGCGATCGATTTTTGTAATTCATTCCATTTGTTCAATTTGCTCACTCCAACTCTTATAATGAAAACAAGTAAGATATTTATAGTCGGTCTAGACCGACTATACAATACCCTATACCATGCGATTAGAGACCCTATCTCTTAGGTCCACTAATTAAATATAGAAAATAAGCATAAATCAAATTTGAGTGGAATTGTTATTTTTTTTTTTGCTTTCGGATATGAAAAAGTTTATATCGAATGCTATGTTTATATGGGGACCAGGTCGAAAAATTGACCGATCCTGACTGTATTTGGTAAGGTCACTTATTTTTTGCAAAAATATATACAAACCAAATTTGAGTAAAATCTGTGCGACATTTTTTTTTTTTGATAGATTTAAGTGAAGATCGGGAATCAGCTTCATATGGGGGCTATGACTAAGAATTGTCCTATAGGGTTTATTTTTAGACTACCGATAAATGGATGTAATAAACATACACAAACCCAATTTGACCGAGATCTATAAGATAATTTGGATTTTATGACAATTTAAGTCGACATCATAGGGGTCATTTGTACGGGGACTAGGTCTGAACATGAACCAATTTGCACCAATTTCAACAGTGTATAGCAGTTTATACACTAAGTTTCATCAAAATATATTCATATTTACGACCTGTAGTTTGATTACAAGGTTTACATGGACACACAGACGGACGGACAGACAGACGAATGGACGGCAATCGCTAAATCGGCTCATAAAGTGGTCGGTACAATAAAAGATGGGTCTACCACATAGTAGTATCTATAGGGTATAAAAAAAAGGGTTACAAAAGATTTTTGAAATCAAGGTCCTAATTTCCGCATACGTTTACCGTATTTATACTCGATAGAGTACAGTCAAACAGAATTTACGCGAAAGTATTTGAAATTTCAGACGATAGAGAACACATATCAGTGTTGCCAGGAGATTTTTTACTCCCCCTGAAAAATCTATATATAAAAAACCCTAGATTAGGGAGATTTTCATAAATATACAGTGGGTGTCAATACATTGGAAACTTTTAAAAAATTCTGAATATGCCAATTTTGTTTTTATACATACAATTTTATACATACTATTTATATATACAATGTGGTCAGGGTATAATGTGCTGATGTTTGTAACTACCAAAAATTTTTGACCTAGACCCATCTTTTATTATACCGATCGACTCAGAATCACTTTAAGTCGAGTCACGGATGTCCGCCCGTCCGTCCGGCTGTATACCCATGTAAACCTTGCAATCAGACTTGAGGTCATAAATATTAATATATTTTGATGAAATTTGTTATATAAGCTTTTATAGGCCATTGGACGATCGCTATTAGTGAAAATCGGTGCATGTTCAGGCCTATTCTCCATACAAATGACCCCTATGGGATCGACCTAAATTGCCATAAAATCCAAATTATCATATAGATCTCATTCAACTTCGGCTTGTGTGCGTTTATTACATCCATTATTCAGTAGTCCAAACATAAACCATATAGGACAATTCTTAGACATAACTCCCATATATAGCTGCTTTTCGATCTTCACTTAAGCGTATAAAAACAAATTATTCGACAAATTTTTTCCCAATTTGGTTTGTATATGCTTCTGCAAAAAATTAGTGCTTTTGTCAAATATGGTCCGGATCAGTCCATTTTTCGACCTAGTCCCTAAATAAATATAGCATCCCATATGAACTTTTTCAGATTTGCAGGCAGAAAAATTAATAAAAATTCCACTCAGATTTGGTTTATGCTTATTTTCTATACCTAAGACCAATTAAACACATGTTATAGAGTATGACATAGCCGGTCTAGGCTGATTATAATTTTCTTACTTTTTTAATTTCGCTTTAACCCCTCAAATTTTTAATTTTTATCGAAATCACTCTATGGTGTGTTCTCGATCGAAAGATAACAAATTTGTTAAAAAACAACACAGTAGATTAAAGTTGAAAACACAACTGGGACGAACGACGAATTTTTCGTTCCGAATATTCGTCGTCAGAAATAAAACACATTTGTGTATATGAAAATGCACACAATCAGTGCGTCGAACGAAATACGTAGTGCGTAACGAACTCTGCGATAGGTTTATTTCTATTTCTAACGCCGACGAACGACGAATAAATTGGTGTAGAGTGACCGTATTTTATTTTAGGTTTTCAAATGTTTTAGTAAATAAAGTCATTTTTGTCTTTAAGAATTGTTTTATATTTTATTTATAACTTATAAGATAAAATCTATTTTTAATTATATAATTTTCTTTTACATTGTTTTTTTGTTAATATTTATTCTTTTTCGTTTAGTGCTTCTTTTTTTTAAGTATGGTCAAACTATCAGCTACATCATGTAAACAAAAATGACGTAAAATTAATTTATTAATGAAAATTTATGTAATTTTTTCAGAATTAAAAATTAAACGCTGCCGTACAAAAATTAAGGCTTTTACCATCGTGAACATGATGTTTACAATTGGAATAACTCGTACTAAGTTAAAAATTCTTTTATTCATATTTTTCCAATATTTATTTATGTACATTAGGGCTATGACTTTTTTTATTTTTTATTTGCAAATATCAAATTTTACATGCCCTAGCCAAAAAGGCTATTAAAAAATATTAAGAAACGCAATCTTACTTCTTCGCTGCTCTCAAAAAAGTTTCCGCACCAAACGTGTTGAAATTTGGTCTATATTTTTTTTTTGATTTAAAATATTTCTTCTACGTTTTAAAGACCTTTACGTATTTTAGGTACGATGCCCCGAATGGTTTCAAATTTTCACCACTTATAACACATTTTGTTGCGATTCTAGCAAAATATTTTTTTTCGACGGTCGAGATATTTTCCAAGTTATGGACCTCCAAAGTTTGGACATTGACTTGTATATAACTTTTTAGTATCGGAAGTGAGTAATATATATATCATTTTGAAGCTCACATGAGTGCCTTTTATTTGATATTTTTAAATTTGAAATCTAAAACTTGTCATTATCTCATAAAACGATCTCTGCAATGTTGATATCTACAACAACCGAATAAAAAAAATCTAGATCCACTAGCTTCATTTCGATGTATATTTTGACCTCTTAACCCTTTCCTTTTCATAAATTTCAAAACTACACCACCAGTGTAATTCTAGAACAATTCTGGCAATATTAGCATTTATCCTAATTCCAAAATAACGAGAAGAACTATACAAAATATGTCAAATTATATGTGGTGCATGGTACGACGTATGGTTTTCTGCAAAAATAGTCGCACTTTAAATATTAAATTTATATCATAAAATATTAAAAAAATAAATAATCATACCTGGTATCAAAATCTACATTGTTTAAATAATTTTTTACTATGTATAGAGTATATTAAATTAATAAAAAATATAAAAATTAAAATAAAAAAAATTCAGTGATTTTTTTGAAATTGCATTTGGTGCGGAAGGTTTTTCCAGCAAAATGACCTGCAAACACGATTTTTATTATCAGTTTAGTATTGCCTATCACATGGTGATAGGTAAAAATTTTGTAAAAAATTAGTCATAACCCTAATGTACATATAGCTGATATGTGAATTCGTCGTAATTGTATTTCATTCGACGAATTTACGCAACGAATTGTTGCCGACAAATTCGTCGAGCTGTGCGAAATCCGTCATTCTTCCCAGTTTTTTAGTTATGACAAAACAACGGAAACTTTCAAACTTTCAAACCAGAGTCTATAAAATAGTAATCGTAATTCAAATATTTATAGTTTCTCGCGTTTTCTTTCAACTGTTTTTTAAATACAATTGTATTTTTCAATGGTTTAATCTTATAATTAATTATTATAAAATAATGGCTAGAATAGAGATTTGTGAAGAGTTAAAAAATAAAATAATAGATGATTTGACTTATGGTTTTAAGCAAAAGAAAATTTGTGAGAAATATTATATAAATTAATCGATAATTTCAAAAATTTTCAAGAAATATCGTGAGAGTATTACGGTGACGTCTCAGCATATAGTCAAGGAGTCAAGGACAGGATAATTACATAGCAAGAGAGTTAAAAAAATTACCAAAAATGTTACCTAAATAGGTCTTTAACAATCTTAAATTTTAAATTCCCGACAAGAAATTGGGGCTGATCTTACTTGTTATCGTCCTGTGAAAAAACACTGATATCACAGAAAAATCGTCTGGCTCGCATAAATTTTGCTAAAGAATACATAATTTGGTTAAAACGGAATTTGAATACCCTTTCCTTTGTACGACGACATTTGGCGGTGGCAATATCTTGGTATACAGTTGCTTTTCGGGCCAAGGAACGGGTCCAATTCATGTAGTAAAAATCCTCTAACTGGAATTCGATACAGGCAAATTCTAAATGATGAGATGTATCCATACATGGAGGAAACTATGCCCCTGATCTCGAAGTTCCAATATTACAATGACCGAAAATAAACCTCCAAAGTTGTTCCCGAATGACTAAAATCTAATGCAGTTAGATCGATTGTAAATCGAAAAATACGTAAACGAAATTACACAAACAAGACAGATCTCACAAAGGCAGTTAATTCAATGGATACCATCAACAATTTTATTGACTCCATGCCAGGGCGTTGTTAATCACTACTAAAAAAATGGATACCCAACAAAATATTGAAACCAAAAAATAGAGGGAAAGTTTCAATTATTGTATATAAAGGTTTCCAATGTTTTATCAACAGCATAAAAATTAATACTTTCAAGTTTAATTTTTTTCTGTTAAATTTTTTTCTTTTTTATATAATTAAAACATATGTACAAATTTTTAATTTTATAATGCAGTCGTCAAAAATATATTTTGTTAAAAGTTTCTGTTGTGACTCACTGTGTATATATTTTTCTTTTCTACGAAGAAAAATTTAAAAACGCTCAATTAATGGGATTTTAAAAATAAAATCTCTAAAAATAATTAACACATTTTTGTTAAGTTCATAATATTATCTTTTTTATAATTGTTTGACATTTTCACACAACACAGGAGCTTTGATAGCGACATCTATGTTTTACAAATAACCTTAAGTCTGTACACAAACCAGTTGTTAGTGTGCAAACTAATTGAATATTGCCATCAGTAATAACAACTACTTCTTCAAATAAAAAATCGTTTAAAAATGTGTTGGAAATGTATTTTTTTTTATTAATATTACTGTTTTGGGGTAATTTGGGTAACCGAGTTATTTTATTCGAATAATTCGATATTTTAGAATCGCAATAACGTAAACAAAATTCCCAATTTTAATAAAATTTACTTTTATATTATTTCAATTTATGTGCATATATTGTAGATGCATCACAATGTGTTTGTCTTTTTAGTCAGTTCACGTTTATTCTTTAATTTCAGAATTGCAAACATGAGGATTTTAAATGCCAATTCACTTGAGAAAGAGAAATTATTCTTCGGTAAGAAATGTGAATACTATAACTATTCACTTAAGACCTTTAAAAGAGGCCGAAAAAATAAAAGTTTTTGACTGAATTTGATATTTATATATAAAAGTCTTCAGCTGATTTTTATTTCGGATCAATAGCTGCTGTTTAAAAAATATTTTAATTTTCAGGGCGAAGTAATAAAATTCAGAAATCTTTATAAATAATAAATATAAATTAATAAAGACAAGTAAGTATGTTAAAATTGGCTGTGCCGTATTTTTGATATCCTTCACCTGCGTCTTAAACTCAATACTACAACGATTTTAATACTGTTGTCGATACTTAAACTTTAAATTCGAATACCAATTAACTTTTTTAAGAAATTGTACATTTTTAAGAAAAGGTACGTTTTTAAAATTTGTACTTTTTAAAAAGGGCACTTTTTTGCGATAAGGTAATTTCTAATAAAATGTAATTTTTTAAGAAAATATACTTTTAAAAAAAGCAATTTTGGAATAAAATGAACTTTTTAAGAAAAGGTTTTAAAAAAGGTTATTTTTTAAGAAAATGTATTTTTTAAGAAAAGGTAGTTTTAAAAAAATTTACTTTTTTAAAAGGTACCTGTTTTTAAGAAAAGTTATTTTTTTAAGAAAATGTACTCTTTTCACAAAAGTGCTTTTTTTAAAAATAGTGTTTTTATAAGGAAAGGTAATTTTTAAGAAAAGGTCCTTTTTAAAAGATACCTTTCCAAAAATTTACTTTTCAAAAAAGAACTTTTTCAAGAAAGTATACTTTTTTAAGAAAAATTACTTTTTGAAGAAGAAATACCTTTTTAAAATATGGTAATTTTTTAAGAAAAGTAATTTTTTTAAAGAAAATGTACTTTTTGCAAAAAGGTACATTTTTAGCCTTTATAAAAAAAGGTATTTATTAAGAAAATGTTAATTTTTAAGGAAAGGTACTTAAAAAAATACTTTTTTAAATAAGGTACTTTTTTAAAAAAAGGTACTTTTTTAAAAAAAGGTACTTCTGAAAAATATTTACTTTTTGAAATAGTGTAATTTTTTAAGATTTTTTTTTTAAGAAATGATACTTTAAAAAAAGGTACTTTTTAACAAAGAGGTCCTTTTTTAAGATAAAGTAAAAAGGGTACTTTAAAAAAAAAATATTTTTTAAGAAAAGGTAATTTATTTAAGAAAATATACCTTAAAAAGGATCTTTTAAAAAAGGTACTATTTTAAAAAAAAGAAAATTTAAAAAAAAATATTTTTAAAAAGGTACTTTCTAAAGAAAAGCTAATTTTTACGAAAAAAATTCTATCTTAAAAAGGGTACTTTTTTAAGAAAAAATTACTTTAATAAAAAATAACCGTTTTTAAAAATAGATAATTTAAAAAAAGGTACTTTTATTTAAGAAAATGTACCTTAAAATAGGATCTTTTAAAAAAAAGGTACTTTTTTAAGAAAAGAATTTTGGAAGAAAATGTAATTTATTGGCTGTTATTACTTGTGACAAAACCACAGATTTTTTTTCTTTGAATGAAATGAAACACATCATTACGAGTGATGAGACTTGGATCTATGCGTACGATCCGAAACCACCGGCCAGTCAAGCGAATAAAGTAAAAAGGTTACTTAAAAAAAAAATATTTTTTAAGAAAATGTAATTTATTTAAGAAAATATACCTTAAAAAAGGATCTTTAAAAAAAGTTACTATTTTAAGAAAAGAAAATTTAAAAAAAAAAATTATTTTTAAAAAGGTACTTTCTAAAGAAAAGTTAATTTTTAAGAAAAAAGTACCATCTTAAAAAAGGTACTTTTTTAAGAAAAACTTACTTTATTACAAAATGTACTGTTTGAAAAATAAATAGTTTAAAAATAGGTACTTTTAAAAAATACTTCTTTTAAAAGGGTTTTTTTTAAGAAAACGTAATTTTTTCAAATAAAATTACTTTTTGAAAAATAAAGTGCTTTAAAAAAGAGCACTATTTTTAAAAAGGCAACTTTTTTTAAAAAGGATGCTTTTTAAAAAGGGCACTTTAAAAAATGGTTCTTTTTACAAAAAGGGTACTTCAAAAAAGGATACCATTAAAATAGGGTACTTTTTACAAAAATGGAACTTATTTAAAAAAGGGTACTTTTTAAAAAGGGTACTCTTAAAAACATAGGGTACTTTTTAAAAAAAGGTACTTTAAAAAATGTATTTTTTAAAAAAGGGTACTTCAAAAAAGTACTTAAAAAAGCTACTTTTTTAAAAAGGTACTTTTTTAATTATTTATTTTAATAAAGATACTTTTTTAAAAACAGGTACTTTTCAAAAAAAGTTGTTTTTCAAAAAAAGAAATTTTTTAAAGATATTTTTTAAGAAAAATACTCACAAAAGAGGGTAATTTTTAAAAAATGGGTATTTATTTAGCGATTATATTTTTTCTTTCATAATGGCGATTTTATTTATTAGATCGGGATAACGATAAAAACAAATACTTAAGTGACAATACTTGTTTAAGCTAATGTGACACGTGTGGTATAACCATACACACACACTCATAAAGCAAATGCCGCAACTACAACGACTAAAACAATAAGAAGAATTACAGCATATAAATATCTTAAGAAAACAACAAAAACGTTAAACATTTTTATACTTCCTACACCACCATCAGTTTGTCATTCCGTTTGTAACGCATCGAAAAATACGTTTGCGACCCCATAAAGTATATATACATATTCTTGTTCCTTATAACAAGTCCAGTCGATATAGCGATGTCAGACGGAGAGTCTGTCTGTTGAAATCACTCTAACTCTTAAATTAAACCATCTACCTGGTTATGATAATATTCTATGTTACTATTACGACCAGGTTGCTGTTGAAAATGGGGTAAATCGGGCGTCATTGTGCCAAGATATGGCCTAAATTATGAAGACACCTCTTAAAAATTCCATAAATTCATTGTGTTTGTTGTAATAATTTAGTATTAAATTAATCAAATTGTTTACTTTTTCAAATATTTTATTTACAGATATTAATGTAAACGTAAAACCCAGGTGGTTGCATTGTATTTTTCATATTTACTCCATATTAGATAGAAGGTCAAATTTGGTATCATATGAACAGTAATTTGAGGACCCCTTCTATAAAAGCACAAATCTGTGGTCACAATTCATAACAGCCAAAGTCTGTTTCTAAAAGTTTTAAGTCGAGCATTTTTAAAATGCAAATAGCTAACTGAAAAAAGCTTATATTCATAACCACATGCGTATTATATATTAAATTTGAATGTAGAAAGGTCAACAACTAATTAAGTAATGGGTACTAATTTAAATTTTATTGTATTGGCTCTTCGAATTAAAACCACAGATTTTTTTTCTTTGAATGAAATGAAACGCATCATTACGAGTGATGAGACTTGGATTTATGCCTACGATCCGGAAACAACCGGCCAGTCAAGCGAATATTATGAAGAAGGTGAAGCAAGACTTAAAAGTTCTTAAAAAATTACCTTTTAAAAAAGTAGCTTTAAAACAATACATTTCTTTAAAAAGTGCCATTTTTAAAAAGTTACCTTTAAAACAGTATCCTTTGATTAAAAAGTTGCCTTTTAAAAAGTAATTTTTTTAATTTTTTTTTAAAGCACTTTTTCTCAAATTACCTTTTTTAAAGTACTCTTTTTTAAAGTCCCCTTTTTAAAAAAATTAACCTACTTAAAAAAAACTTTTTAAAAAGTACCTTTTTTTAAATACATTTCTTAAAAAAGGATTTTTTTAAAGTACCCTTTTTAAAAAAATACCCTTGTTTTAAACGGTACTCTTTTTTTAAAAGTAACTTTTTTAAAAGTACCTATTTTAAAAGTCCCTTTCTTAAAAGGTTACATTAAAACAAGTAAATTTTGTTTACCATTTCTTTAAAAAATACCTATTTAAGAAAAAGTATTTTTTTTTCAAGACTCTTTTTTTAAAGTACCTTTTTTTTTAAATCGTACCCTTTCTTAAAAAATTTGCTTTTTTAAAAAAAAGTACTTTTCTTAAAGCAAGTACTTTTTTTAAAAGTACCCTTTTTAAAAGTACCCTTTTTAAAAGTACCCTTTTTAAAAAAATATATTTTTTAAATAGTATTTTTTTAAAAAAGTGCATTTTTTTAATTGACTTTTTTTTAATAAGTACCTTTTCTTAAAAAAGTACATTTTCTTAAAAAGTACCTTTTTCTTACAAATTACCTTATGCAATTTTTGGTTTTGACAATAAGCGCATACCCGGCTTGTTTTAACTTTATGTACATCACTATTTACCTTTAATTGTTTTGATATTTATTTCTGTTATAAATTTATGTTTTTTTTTTAATGCTATGCTCACACGGACATCAAGATTCGCGGTTCGCTCTCTCATTCACGGTTCGCGCCCGAATCATGATTGAATCTACATGATTCGCCATACAAAATTTTGAGAGCGAATCTACTTGGTTCATTTTCAACCTAGTTGTGAACCTAGAAAAATTGAGTGTCATCTCCAATTTTGATGAAAAATTATCGCTAGTTTATCTGAACTAGCTGTCAAAAATATATAAACAAAGAAAAAACAAATAAATAATGTGTGGAATAAAATAAATAAATATATTCAAATAAAAATGGAAAAAATTAAATAGTGAAAAGTAAAGTGTAGAAGGATGTCTTCAAATATTTGCACAAAAAATATAAACGTCACAATGAAACAAGAACACTCGTCTGAACACCAAGGTTCGCAATCGTGATTCAGAGAGCGAATCAAGTGGTTCATTTTGCCGTCTGAACATGCTATAAGACGAAAATTTTGTACAAAAAATGTAATAAGTTTGTGTTAATGTTTGTATATATCAGTAATACTTTACACCGATCGACTTTATATCAATTTCTTAGTCGATTTAACATCGTTCAGTACATAAACTTCTCTCAGTTATATGACGAACGCTATTGAAATTGGTGAAAATCGGTGCATGTTCAGATCTCGGTAAAATTGGGTTTGTGTATGTTTATTACATCCCATAATCTGTTGTCCAAAAATAAACACTTAAACCTAAAAAAACAAAAATATTGCGCAGATTTTTTTCTCAAATAGGTTTGTAGTTATATGTTTTTGCAAAAAATAAGTGACTTTGCCAAATATGGTCAGAATGGTCCATTTTTCGACCTAGTCCCCACATAAATATAGCATCCGATATGAACTTCACATCTGCAGGAAAAAAAAAATTAATGACAATACCACTCAAATTTTTTATGCTTATTTCCTATAGCCAATTATTTGGACCTAAGACCAATTCTCTGAAGTAATGGTATACGGTATAGCATAGTCGCTCTCGAACGACTACAATTTTCTTATTTGTTTGTATTACATGTAGCCTTAATATTACTAGCTAATTCAGATAAAAATATTTTAAAATTAGATTTTTTACTCCTTTTATATTAACTGGTAGTGTCTGCTTGCCGTAAAAACTTTGGATCGATTGGTAACCCTTTTCCCGTGATCCAATCCAGCTGAAATATTGCAGACAGACTCGTGGCGACGACAAAAATGATTTTTGAAAAAAATTTGATTTTTGACATAAATATTTTCAGTTAATCAATTATTAATTACATGATGGTTAATTAATTTACAAATAAAGGAAGTTTTTTTAATATTAATATCTGCAATCATTTGAACATTTTTTGAATTATCGTATGACTTCTCATAGGGATCAAACTTTGGGTATTATAATGCCGGCCACGTTAAATAATGTATTTCATTGGTCTTCTATAAAGTACTTAGAGAACTTATAGGTTTCTACTTTAGTAAGAGAAAAATAATGCAATTTTTCCGATAGTAATCAATTCTTTCTATAGAAGACACAATCATTGTGTTTTATAACAAGAAATTATAATCGAAACTGATCAAAAACCAGAGTTCAGAAAAAAACACACACTGAATAAAAAACTCGTACTTATATGTAAACAAACATAGCTCAGACCAACAAACACATAGTTTTATTTTGATATCAATTATGCGTGTTTCTAAATTTTGTACGGTGCCGAACACAATCATGACATGTACACGAACATGTTTCTATCAAGTACATATTTTTTGTTTCGAACGCACATAAGTTCGTGTTCTTGCACGTGTACTGCTAAAAAAACAGAACATCTTCTTGAACGCGTACATCTAAAAATTAAAACATTATCCACTCGCGATCGGAAAAATCTGACATCCCTATAAAAACGACAACAATTGTTTCAACCAAATTTATTAAAAAAAATCTAAAATAATTTATTAGCAGTTATAAAAATATAAAAAAAAAATTAATGAAGATAATAAAAATAAAAAAAAATAATATTTAAAAAATTATTAAAAAACGAAATTAAGTCATAAACAACATATAAAATTTCTCTGTTTTCTATTTTGTTACTATCTTTTTATTTATTTTTTTTTTATTATTATCTTTTCATTTTTATTTTTATTTTTATTTTTTTATAACTGCTAATGAATTATTTTAGATTTTTTCTTAAAAAATTTGGTTGAAACAATTGCTGTCGTTATTATAGGGGTGTTTCAGATTTTTCCGATCGCGAGTGGATAATGTTTTAATTTTTAGATGTACACGTTCAAGAACATGTTCTGTTTTTTTTTTTAGCAGTACACGTGTAAGAACACGAACTTAAAATAAAGCTACACTCGAAACTGTGTGGTTTATGTGTGTTCGAAACAAAAAATACGTGATAGGAACATGTTCGTGTACATGTCATGATTGTGTTCGGCACTGTACAAAATTTAGAAGCACACATAATTGATATGAAAAGAAAAATATGTGTTGGCTGCTTTAGAACAGAACATTGTGTGCTTGATGTGTGTATTTTCTGAACCTTGTCAAAAATAAAAGCAATTAATTTGAAATTTAACTGGTATTCGAATTTAAAGTTTTAGTATCGGCAATAGTATTAAAGTGGTAGTCGTAACCAATATTGGTTGTAATATTGAGTTTAAGACTGTAGGTGGAGGGTATCAAAGATTCCTTACAGCCGAATTGTTTGCTTTCAAAAGCACCAAAGTACTCCAGCGACCACTTTACTGCCTTTTCTACATTCAAGACTATTATTATTATTAATTAATTATTAATAATTATTAATTAGCGGGAGCCATCGTAAATCGTAAAATTAAAGGAATCCTGTGAGAATTGCTCTTTTTTCTGGTTGGAAGATGTGCCGGTTTTATGGGTGGGAGCCATAATTTCTATTAACTTTTTACTATTTTTAGCAGTTTTGGGAGATGGCGTTTGGGCGTAAACTGAATATTTTCCAAATTTTTTTTTAAATTAAATATAGAAATTATTGTTCGTTATATTTAATCCTTTTTTTTTTTAAATAACAAGTACAAAAATTATAGTCGGTCTAGACCGACTATATGATACCCTATACCATGCGTTTAGAGACCCTATCTCATAGGCCCAACTAACTGGACATAGAAAATGAGCATAAACCAAATTTGAGTGGTATTTTTATTAATTTTTTTGGTTGCAGATATGAAAAAGTTCATATCGGATGCTATATCTATATGAGGACTAGGCCCAAAAATGGACCGCTCCTGACTATGTTTGGTAAAGTCTCTTGTATTTTGCAAAAATATATACAAACAAAATTTGAGAAGAATCAGTGCAATATTGTTGTTTTTTGATAGATTTAAGTGAAGATCGGGAAGCAGCTCTATATGGGGCCTATGACTAAGAGTTGTCCCATAGGGATAGTTTTTGGACTACTCATTAATGGATGTAATAAACGCATACAAACGCAATATGAGTAAGATCTATATGACAATTTGGATCTTATGGCAATTTATGTCGATTTCATAGGGGTCATTTGTATGGGAGCTAGGTCTGAACATGGACCGATTCTCAATAGCATTCGTCCTATGGCTGGTAAAAGCTTATATGCCAAATTTCATCAAAATGTATTCATATTTGCGACCTGCAGTTTGATTACAAGGTTTACATGGACACTAGGGTGGCCCTTAATAAAAAAAGTGTTCAAACTGTCGGTCTCACCCCCTAGAAATATGCGAATAGCATAAAAACTGAGAAATACAAAGTTTTGGGCCAATCAAAAAGCGTTTACTCATGGCGCAAAGCGACTGAAAATTTCAAGTGTGTTTATATGGGGAAAATATGACTTTTTTTTCAGATTTTACGAAAATTTCGTTCTATAGTTTAATTTTACCGACAAGCTGTTATATAATTCGGGATCAGTATTAAATTATCCTTTCAAAAGGCTATAAAACTTCAAAATCGAATAAAACCTCGCCAAGAAATAGCAAATGCCCCAGACCACTTTTGTGCCAAAAAAAACTAGGTCATGAAATTTGATGGCATTTTTTTCATCTTTGAGAAATTGATTAAAGCCATCATTCTTTTTTGGTCTCTATACTTATAAGTACTCAGATATGAAGTATTGTTTTATTACCACGTTGTTAACCTATTCCGCATTGAGACCGAAAATTGGAAATTTTTTGATAAAATTTTTAAAACTCCTTTTTCAAGTTTGAAAAAATTTTCTTAAACAAAATTTAAAAAAATTAATATATTACTTTTTGGTTTTATTAAATACATGTTCCAAATTAACTGTGTGAATTTTTAAGTAAATCCCTTTAGCAGAATTTTTTTGACAAGGATTTTATTTTTGCGGATTTCGAGAAAAATTGGATTTTTGTGAAATATTATGTAAATGTACTCTTTCTAAATACTTTGTATCAAAAATTCATCACTTTTCTACTTTTAAATATTATATTTCATTTTAATAGTTTAGGGTTTCGGAAAAAAATAATATGACTCCATTAACCCTTTTGGAATTGGGGTCACATATGACCCCAAGCTAATAAAGGACAATTTATTCAAAAAATTCAAATATTTTGTAAGTGCTGTCCAATTTTTAGATGCGACGCTTAAAATATAATAACCAAATGTGTAGAAGTTTCGTTCCAAAAATTTTGGATAAATCCGAGAACGTTAACCCATTATTTGCCAAGGCCAGCTTTGGATTTTAAGCAGAGTTCAGAAAAAAAAACACACTGAATAAAAAACTCGTACATATATGTAAACAAACATAACTTAGACCAACACACACATATTTTTATTTTCATACCAATTATGTTTGTTTTTAAATTTTCTTCGGTGCCCAACACAACCATGACTGTGTTCGTTTTAATATTTCGTTATTTACACGAACATTTTTGTATCACATACTTTTTGTTTCAATCACACATAAAGCACACATTTTTGAGTGTTGCTTTATTTGAAGTTCATGTTCTGGTAAGTGTACTGAAAAAAAACACAGAACATATACAATAAACAGGTTCGAGTTCAGTTATATTTTAAGTCGTGTTGTGGCTCGTGTAGTGAGAAAAAACACAACATGTACAATAAACAGGTTCGAGTTCAGTTATATTTTAAACACGACTTAAAATATAACTGAACTCGAAATATTAAAACGAACACAGTCATGGTTGTGTTGGGCACCGTAGAAAATTTAGAAACGCACATAATTGATATGAAAATAAAGATATGTGTTGGCTGCTTTTGAACAGAACATTGTGTGTTTCGTGTGTGTATTTTCTGAACCTTGATTTTAAGATATTTTTAAATAAAAATTACCGAAAACGAGTTTTTCTATTAAACTCGTTGATACCACTATTTAGAATTTAAGAAAAATAATTTGGTTAATTTTTTTATTTAACCCTTCAGTGCTCCTGAGATCAAAATTATCCATTGTGATATATCTCTGGTGCAATTATCTGCTTATTGATCGCGGATATAAATTAAAACAACTTAAGTCATATGTCTAAAAAATAGGACGTTTTTTGAAATTCACTTTGATTTAATTTTGTAATTTATTCCATTAAGAGTAGTATTAATTTAATATTACCTGTTATATATTTTATTAACGGGTGATTTTTTAAGAGCTTGATAACTTTTTTTTAAAAAAAAACGCATAAAATTTGCAAAATCTCATCGGTTCTTTATTTGAAACGTTAGATTGGTCCATGACATTTACTTTTTGAAGATAATTTCATTTAAATGTTGACCGCGGCTGCGTCTTAGGTGGTCCATTCGGAAAGTCCAATTTTGGGCAACTTTTTCGAGCATTTCGGCCGGAATAGCCCGAATTTCTTCGGAAATGTTGTCTTCCAAAGCTGGAATAGTTGCTGGCTTATTTCTGTAGACTTTAGACTTGACGTAGCCCCACAAAAAATAGTCTAAAGGCGTCAAATCGCATGATCTTGGTGGCCAACTTACCGGTCCATTTCTTGAGATGAATTGTTCTCCGAAGTTTTCCCTCAAAATGGCCATAGAATCGCGAGCTGTGTGGCATGTAGCGCCATCTTGTTGAAACCACATGTCAACCAAGTTCAGTTCTTCCATTTTTGGCAACAAAAAGTTTGTTAGCATCGAACGATAGCGATCGCCATTCACCGTAACGTTGCGTCCAACAGCATCTTTGAAAAAATACGGTCCAATGATTCCACCAGCGTACAAACCACACCAAACAGTGCATTTTTCGGGATGCATGGGCAGTTCTTGAACGGCTTCTGGTTGCTCTTCACTCCAAATACGGCAATTTTGCTTATTTACGAAGCCATTCAACCAGAAATGAGCCTCATCGCTGAACAAAATTTGTCGATAAAAAAGCGGATTTTCTGCCAACTTTTCTAGGGCCCATTCACTGAAAATTAGACGTTGTGGCAGATCGTTCGGCTTCAGTTCTTGCACGAGCTGTATTTTATACGGTTTTACACCAAGATCTTTGCGTAAAATCTTCCATGTGGTCGAATAACACAAACCCAATTGCTGCGAACGGCGACGAATCGACATTTCACGGTCTTCAGTAACACTCTCAGAAACAGACGCAATATTCTCTTCTGTACGCACTGTACGCATTCGTGTGGTTGGTTTAATGTCCAATAAAGTAAACTGAGTGCGAAACTTGGTCACAATCGCATTAATTGTTTGCTCACTTGGTCGATTATGTAGACCATAAATCGGACGTAAAGCGCGAAACACATTTCGAACCGAACACTGATTTTGGTAATAAAATTCAATGATTTGCAAGCGTTGCTCGTTAGTAAGTCTATTCATGATGAAATGTCAAAGCATACTGAGCATCTTTCTCTTTGACACCATGTCTGAAATCCCACGTGATCTGTCAAATACTAATGCATGAAAATCCTAACCTAAAAAAAATCAGTTATATTTGAAATTTACTTTTATTTCATAAACTATTTAAAACTGGGAAATAAAATGGTAGAAGTTTCAAAACATGTAGGTGACATTGAGGATAATATAAAGCGACCGATTATAAAAAATCAAAAAATGTCAACCATTATAAGTAATGGCATCTTCACCGATTGACCTGAAATTTTTTTTTGGCGTTTTTTATCAATATCCACCAAATTGGTGGGTGAGACAGCAAGAAATTCAACTATTACTATATTATATAAACAAAATTGGTTAAAAGTTGTTTTAATATATATTCGCGAGCAATAAGCAGACAATTGCACCAGAGATATATCACAATGGATAATTTTGATCTCAGCAGCACTGAAGAGTTAAATAAAAAAAAATTAACCGAGTGTAATAGAAAAACTCGTTTTCGGTAATTTTTATTTAATAATATCTCAAAATCCAAAGCTGGCCTTGGCAAATAATGGGTTAACGTTCTCGGATTTATCCAAAATTTTTGGAACGAAACTTCTACACATTTGGCTATTATATTTTAAGCGTCGCATCTAAAAATTGGACAGCACTTACAAAATATTTGAATTTTTTGAATAAATTGTCTTTTATTAGCTTGGGGTCATATGTGACCCCAATTCCAAAAGGGTTAATGGAGTCATATTATTTTTTTCCGAAATCCTAGGCTATTAAGATAAAATATAACATTTAAAAGTAGAAAAGTGATGAATTTTTGATACAAAGTATTTAGAAAGAGTACATTTACAGAATATTTCACTAAAATCCAATTTTTCTCGAAATCCGCAAAAATAAAATCCTTGTCAAAAAAATTCTGGTAAAGGGATTTACTTAAAAATTCACACGGTTAATCTGGAACATGTATTTAATAAAACCAAAAAGTAATATATTAATTTTTTTAAATTTTGTTTAAGAAAATTTTTTCAAACTTGAAAAAGGAGTTTTAAAAATTTTATCAAAAAAATTTCCAATTTGCGGTCTCAATGCGGAATAGGTTAACAACGTGGTAATAAAACAATACTTCACATCTGAGTACTTATAAGTATAGAGACAAAAAAACAATGATGGCTTTAATCAATTTCTCAAAGTTGAAAAAAATGCCATCAAATTTCAAGACCTAGTTTTTTTTTTGGCACAGAAGTGGTCTGGGGCATTTGCTATTTCTTGGCGAGGTTTCATACGATTTTGAAGTTTTATAGCCTTTTGAAAGGATAATTTAATACTGATCCCGAATTATGTAAGAGCTTGTCGGAAAAATTAAACTATAGAACGAAATTTTCGTAAAATCTGAAAAAGATTGAAATTTTCAATCGCTTTGCGCCACGACTAAACGTTTTTTGATTGGCCCAAAACTTTGTATTTCTCAGTTTTTTTGCTATTCGTATATTTCTAGGGGGGTGAGACCGACAGTTCGAACACTTTTTTTCCCCTCCATATAACGAAGGGCCACCCTAATGGACACACAGACGGACGCACGGACGGACGGACATCGTTAAATCGAATCAATTAGTGATTCTGATTCTATCGGTATAATAAAAGATGGGTTTAGGTCAAATATTTTTGATAGTTACAAACAGCAGCACAAAGTCATTATACCCAAACCACATAGTGGTATGGGGTATAAATTGTATAAAAAAATCTCTAAAAAGTACTTTTAGTACCATTTTAAAAATTTTGTTCTACATCTCTGCTAATTGTCAATTTATATTACAACAAATTTCTTCTGACCCCACTAAACGTTCAATGATTTGTGCAAGCGACTTACAATTGCTATTTAAAGATAATTGAATGGCAAATATTAATTTGTTTAGCATGAAAAGCTTTTAAAAAAATATATTAGGAATATTTAGTACTAGCATGATTGAGAGATGCTTATTATAGACATCTACTTTTAGGAAACTGGGGGCGTTTGTTTTTACAATGATCTCATTTTTACATTGCAATAATGATGTAATTACAATAATGCGGAAAAATTTTTAATATCAAAGGCATTTAAAACGTAATATTTTGAAATTTTCCATTTCACAATAATTATTTACATACATGACTTGTAGGAATTTAAATATTTAATGGTGTAGAAAGGCTAAAAATTCAAAACAAATACGAAGGGAAAGATTTGAAAAACAAACAATTAAATATGCAATTTTATGCCCAAGTGAAAATTTTAACAGATATTTCGAGAAATAACACATGTTTTTTTCTTCTAGAAATATGATATTTTTTTCAAATAGTGGTTGTTTTATATAAAATTCTCAAATGTTTTACTAAGCACAAGGAAATATACAAAAAAGTGCCAATGAACTTTAATCCCGTGAGAATTTTTATGATTTTCTCTTAAATGCTCTCCTTAATTTTTGTGTTTATCCAAATTCATAATAAGCAAAGGAAGGACTTTTTTGTCGAACCACCGGAAATCATGCTCAAACTTATGTATGAATAACATTTATGTTGTCAACACTACTACTACTACTAATACTACTACTACTACTTTTACACTTACTATTATGCTGCTCAAGCGTATTGTAAACATAACAAAAAAGAGACAATACTATACTACTCTTATTAATATATGCTGTTAACTTACCCTACTCATGTTGACATGTTATTTAAATGATGTTTTTTGATTGAAAATTTTAAAACTTAAGCAAAAAATAATTTATTTTAAACACTTTAAAGAGTTTTAATTAAATATTATTTGTTTCTATTATTTGTATTTCTAATATTTTTAATTGTTTGTTTTCAATTGTTATTTTTTTAATATGTTCGCACTAAAGCACTTTTTGTGATACCGCTATCTCTGATGTTAACAACGTTTTGGTTTGAGGTATGCAATTGCAAAGTCTATTTTTCGCCACAATATGAAAGGTACGAGTGAGCAAGTTGTTCACGATATTATTTAGTTTTTTTTTTTTTGGAAAAGCTGTGTGCTTTTTTTTTTTTTGTTTACAGAATGAACGTAAAAAAAACTAAGTACATACATATGTCTAAAGCGTTGTCACAAGAGGCATAGTTTTGTCACATTGGTTAAGGGGGTTGGTAGCGAAGGAGAGAACAAAATGTATATTAGCCTAAGTTAACCACCAACCGTAAAGAGCGTTTTTAATAAACATGAGCGTAGAAAGGGGCCTCTAGTCTGTTTTTAATAGGGATTCATTTTGATGATTTTATTCGTGTTTAACTTAATTCTTCATTGTGCAATATTTATGGAAAAAAAATATATATTTTCAAACTTTTACTGTGCTGTATAATAAAACATGTAAATAAAAATTTATTATGAATTCATTGAAATTTACGATTGAGTTAGAATTAGTCAGAACTTGGCAAATCTTATATATAAAAAGAATTTATGAATAAACTTTGCATTCAAGATTTTTTTCAATATTTTTCTTCTCTCAAACCTCTATAACTAGAGTTCTAATTAACGTATTCTGTTGACATAGGTCTAAGAACACTCAGTGGATCAAGCTCCTTCTTTTGAGCTATTAACTGTTGAAATCGTTGGGTTTGAGGAAAGTTATGCGTGGAGAATCAACTTTACTTTTACTGTACGTTAACTTATCTTGGCATATTTTGGCATTACTGTACGTTAACTTCTCTTGGCAAATTCGTTGGGTTTGAGGAAAGTTATGCGTGGACAATCAACTTTACTTTTACTGTACGTTAACTTCTCTTGGCATATTTTGGCATTACTGTACGTTAACTTCTCTTGGCAAATTTTGGTATTATATTATAAAAATTAATATAATATAATATAATGCTGCGGAGCAGCAGGGGTCCTCTAGCTTTATATAAAAAAATTGATTGTTTGGCTACAGTCAGTCACCAACGCTCATCTTACTTAAAAGCAGTAGAGATAGGTAGTTCGGTATTTCAAAGTTTATACACTTCTTCAATACAACAAACCAAAACATAAACACTATTTTGATTTTAGTTTTTTTTACTAACTCAATTTCGACCTCTTTAATAAAATTCAAAGTTATCTTAATTTTTTCGCTTCTAGATAATATAAAATGTTTTTACATTTGGTAAAGAATTGATAGCAGATAACCCAAAAAATGGAAATTTTACTTTTGACGTTATATTTATTGTTTATATTGTAGTTTAAAAAATATCGAAAAAAAAAGAAAATTTTTAAATAAAACCAATTAAAATTCCATATTTTTTAAATAATAGAGAATTCTTTTTACTTTTTATCTCAATGTGAGATCATAATTTATTAATCGTGATAAAATAATATAGTTCTTGAAATTTTATTTTGGTATATAAAAAAAAAATAGTTTCGATAACGAAAGCGACAATTATCCCCTGAATCGTTACGCCCCAGCTCAATGTCACACTTAAAATATAATCATGTCTGTGAACATTGCATAACATCAACAAATTACGTTGTAAACATTACAATTATTATACTATTTTTATGAAGCTATTTATTGTCTATTTCTCAATTTTTAACTCTCTGTTTCTGTTTCGAACACCCCTTTAAATAAGCAAAAGCTTTTTCTCTCCACCCCATAAAATTTTAACAAACAAAACTGCATAAGCACAATGTAGCTTTGCCGGTACTATTTAATGCAGCGGCATCTGTTAACAAAACATGAACATACGTATTAAGTGCTACCAACTCTTTTGGCTAACAGTATAGTCTTTCAAACAAAAGCTATATTATTAAGCTTTGAAACTAGAGCACAGTAAACAAGAAGTGGTGAATAGACGTTCAGATTGTCGAATTTTGTGTTAAGATATGTGAAAACACCTTGGCATCACTGGCAATCTGGCATTACCTTAAGGCCGCCGGCAACGCACAAATAAACCCATCAATCACAAGGTTGTGTGCGTGCGGTCGTTCTTTTTCGGCTACACGTACACGTTGTCGGCTATGTTGATGAAAATCAAAAATTTTTGATATTTTTATTTGACGACTTATTATTTGATCGTTGCGGGACTTGTTTGACAAGTTTGGTTTGAATTCTTCACGTTGAACACATGTGCGGAAAAAATTATTCTTGATAAAGGTATACTTATTGTTAAATTTTATATAAAAATTATAATTTAAAATTATTATTATAATTAACAATGAATTAGTAAGATATGATCAAAATTTATTATAAAGTTCATAAAAATTATAAAATTTATACAAAAATTAACATATAAATTTAATTATTTTATATTTTTAATTAACTAATTATTGTAGTTAATAATAAATTGTTTAAAATTATAAATTTTTTAGTTATAAAATTTATAGAAAATTAAAACTTTGTCTTAAAAATATCATAAAAAATTAATTTTTAAAATTACAATGACATTAAAACATCATTTGATGCGAACGCTACGATATTAAAATACAAATGATGTTTGACGTGTTTATTTGTATGTTGCCTTTAAAGCATCAAGCACACGACACTCACACAAATGCACTGTTTGATGGCTTTATTTGAGCGTTGCCGGCGGCCTTTAGATTTAAAACTGCTGTTTCTGGTAGTCAGATCAGATTTATTATTAACTGATTTATTAACTTATTTGTTTTATATAAGCTTCTTGATAAGTTATTTAAAACCGAAGCGAAAAATTCTTTTTCAAAATAGTTCCTTTATTTTATAAAAAAAAATGTATAAAACATAAAATAAGTGCTATTACAATATTTTGGTGTGATAACATGCTAAATGCATAAAAATATTGCTAATATACAAAAAAAAAAAAAGACAACCAATAGCTGACTTAATGATTATTATTTATTAAAAAAATAAAATGTAATTTTTAAAATTTAAAAATCGACAGGGCAGTTTAATGCCTGGTTTTCACTATGTAATTTTCAATGTCATTTGCAACACATGACATATAAAATAAAATTGCCAAGTTAGCGCACTTTTGGCTTAGTCCAACCAATTTCCATCATTAGAAAATTATTATAAATATCGCTTTCCAAGCTTTAGAATATACTTACCCAATTATCTTTTTTTTTAAATATGTTTCCAATAATGAATCCACAAAAATATCATATGACTCTGTGATTTCGATTTGAAATGATCAGCTGGGGTTTAGAAAGCTATCCTCAAGATGTGCGCCGCAGTTGCATACAATTGGTCATAAACACAACCGTGTGGCAACTTTCTGTTTAGTGTTGGTCAACCGCAATACGAATGAGTTTTTGCTTTGCAAAGGGTTTCTCCAGGCGAACCGGCGCCGAGATCCATGAGTTTTTTAAGATAGACATGCTGATTACCTTCAAAAGGGAAAAAAAGCAACAAACGGTGAATAGTATTCCAGCTGATTGGACCGATTCAACGGTTTTAAAAAACAACCTCATTTGTTTAGTCGCCATGTCTAAATTCCATTAAGAATTGCTACCTCAGGCCCGAAAGACTATGATGAAATACTTTTTTTTAGATTTCATATTTAATGGTGTGATTAAAACCATATATTGTCTAGTCGTTACGATGTAGTTTCCCATTGCCTCCGCAATGGAGTTTAGAAAATTATACAATTAAAACGATAAATGATGCAACAACCGTAACCTATGTATGCTGAGCAGAAACCATGAGGACTGCAAAGAAAACAAGGAAAAAGTTACTTCCTCTTATCAAAGACAAAAGAAACAACGTTATAGTTGTCAACTCTACAGAACACAGAACACAACTGATGAAATACTTGGTGTGTCTCAGTGTTGCCAGTTTAGCGGATTTTCCCCTCGATTTAGCGAATTTTTTCTTTTTGGGGGTAAACATTAGTAGGGATTAAAAATATATTTAGGGTATTTTTTGGGGAATTTTGGAACAGTTGCTTTTTAGAAAAATATCTTCTTATTCCTATAATATGCAACCAATCAATTTTGAAAATATGTTATGAAAAATAAAAATAACATAGTTCACTTTGAAAAACATTGACATTTAAAGAAAAGTGAAGCTTCTGTTGTAACGTATTAATTCCTACTGTGCTAAACTGGCAAAAAAAATTATAATCAAAAATAAAAAAAGAATAGAAAATAGATGCTGATATTAAAGGTAATATATAATGGAGTAAAGTCAATGAAAATATAATTTAGTATAATTTAAATTTTAGACTGGCTACGGCCAATTCAAGGAGATGCATTTTGTAGTTATTGCAAAAGCCACTTTAACAAATGCACGAAAAATCGCAGAGCTAAGAATTGCCGCATTTGTATCCGAACAGAATTGAATATCTAGCCGATGTAATAAAACAATTAGGAGAAGAATCAAAAAGTCTAAAGGATATTCAAATACACAGAACTAGATGTACTGCTTTGTGTGTGTTTACACATAAAAGTTTTCTTGCTGAAAGTCTTGAGTTTATAGGTGAGACGGGAGAGAAGAATGGTAGGGGGTACATACTTTCATGTACTCTGAAATTCTACTTTGTTTCGTGCTTAGTAATTTTCAAAGTGAATTTATTTTACGTTTTCTTTCATTTTTATGTTCGTTTGTGTTAAGAAAGACAATCATTTGAAATAAAGTTGATTTTAATGAAATTTAATGATAAAAAAAATAGATAAAATGTTTAAACAGGAACAAATCTTAAATTTCAATACAAAAATTTCAGTATGTAGACACGGATGAAAGTTTAAAAGAGAATTTCAAACAATTTTAGAAACAAAAATTTCATGTGTAAACGTTACGGGACCAGTTTGTTTACAAAAAGATTTAGGATACAGTTATTACTCTATAATTGATGGAAGTACATCCATTGACAACAAGAGATTGAAAGTGGAACATCTGAAGCTATTATTAAATCTATACAAAATATGCTGGAATCAGACGGAATCGATATAATAAATATACTTGGTATAGGATTTGATGGAGCGAATGTAATGGTTGGAAAATATAATTCTGTAGGCACCAGATTAAAGGATATGGTTACACACTTGGTAATAGCTAAATGTATATATCATTCATAGTACCTTGCGTGCGAAAATGCAATGAAGGCTTTACCTTCGGCATTACCATTTATAATCCGGGAAACAATTGGTAGGTTTTGTCATAGCACCAAAAGGCAAATTAAATATTCTGTCATCTGTAGATTGATTGAAGATAAAAATCCAGCAAAAATATATAAACTAAGCGGAACCTGGTGGTTAGCTAGATTTGGTGCAATTGAAAAAATGTTGGAGTAGTGGGAAGCATTGGAGCTTAATTTCAAATTGGCGTCTTCGCAGGAAAAATGCCACATTGCTTTAATTTTTATCAAAATTGTATACTAATGGAAAGTCGTTTATCTTAATATATAAAAACGTTGGTGCGTATGTTGGTACTCTAATAACTGTTGAACCACTAATGCTAGCGACTTCGTATTCATACCATATGTTCCTTTGGTTCTCCGATTTGCATAAATTTTTTTTGTACCTGATAGGTGGCGCTGGGGTCGAGATTTTCCCAAAAAATTTATTTACGGTCCAATTTAGCTCAAATTCGCAACATACCCTACAAGAAATGAATGACTGAAACTTACACATAAACAATTTTTGTACAAACACACTTGCAGTTTTTTTCTATTAAAAACATATGACTGTCATTGTTGCTGTTGTAGAGTTGTTTTTGTTAAGGTTTAGGAAAGGTAATTAATTAAATTAAAAATTCAAGTTAATTTTTGTTGTTTCTTTAGGATTCTTCAAAATATGTCAGTGAATTCGTTAGTGCCATTCTCAATTGTGGTGGCACGTCCCTCCATTATACCCTTCCACGATTTATTTTTTGCTGGCGTCTTGTGGCCTATTCCTGTTGGATCGTTTACTTAAAGATATTGCTGTAGAATCTTCACAAACTTTCAATCTAGAAGCTTTTATACCTCTTAGGAAGCGCATTTGTGTAAAGAATTATATTGTGCGACAATATGTTATATCCTGGATTTCGATTGTGAATGCTGTACCAGAAAATAATATGAACATCTATTTGATATTATTGATGGACTTTTTATGATGTTTGAAGATAATACACAAGAAATACAATTGTGTGAAACTACGCTGGCACAGTTTATTCAATCGATTCGTAATGATTACAGTTCATGCGCATGGAAGACACTATAAATATATTGTTAATACATGCGCAATCACCAAATGAACTTAAGGTAATGCACTGACATTTTATTAAAAATTCTAGCTATAAACAAAGTAAATCTTCCTTGCAGTATTTTACACTAATCCTTATATCTATCTTTCAGTCTGTTGCCATAACATGGATATGGGAGTTTGTTTTAATATTTGAATGTTTTAATTTATGCCATTCTGGAATATAGTGTCTGGAATATGATGTTGATAATATGAAATGAAATTAGTTTCTTCAAAAGAACAAAGATCTCAGAATATAGAACAAATTGATTTATGGAGGTATTATCACAATATCTCTCACACCGTTCTGTACAAAGGTAGCAGTATTTGAATGGATACATCATTTACTCATCAATTTTCCAAATGAATTGTATCAGGTTTGGCCGAAATTGTTAATTCACAACACTCAAAAGGTAAGCTTTAATATAAATTGTTGATATATATGTAAGTGTTATAATAAATTGTTTTCTTTAAGAAACTACTGATTGCACTAAGGCCCATTACCGGAAATTTCTATTGAGTTTGGGGATGTTTCGAGTGAAAAGTTGTTTAAATATCTGTTTTAAGTTAAGCCCATTGTCATGTTTCAACATTGTCTCAAAGTTATCACCACGTTTCGGAATTAGTGATATTGTTGTTTTTAATATTTAATGTTTATTTTTAATTTGATTTTTAATATAATAAATAAATAAATAAAAAATAATAAGTCGTGTTTCATTATAATCAAGCGTGACCGGTCAATGATGATGTATATATCCATCAAATGTGACCGGTCAACGATGATATAAATAGCTATCATCGTTGACTACTAAACAGCGGTAGAGTGAGCAGTTCAGATATATATTATATGGTTTACATACTTTCATAGGTTAGAGTAAGATGCAAAATCACATGTACACAAAAGTTTCGGTCAGTTTTGGCATATTTGCCTTAATAAAATGATAGAAACTTTGTTCTACGCGATGACCGACACTTCAGTCAGTAGTGACGGTCATATCATCGGTCAAATGACCGTCACTGTTCTTGTAGGGTAAAGTTGCTGACAAAGTTTTTCACCTGTAGGTGGCGCTGGTGTTAAAATATTCAAGAAAACGTATATTTTTTTCAGTCATTCATAATATTATTAAATGCAATGTATTTAAGGCACAGAATCTTCTGAATAGCTTTTCGGGTGACACTGTAGTCTGATATTTGATTTTTGATCTGTGGGCGGAGGGGCATGGCGAAATCAAATTTTAGTATTGTATTTGCTAAAATTTTCGAGGGAGTTCGTGCTTTACTTTTGCCCGACACTCGGTATTAAAATTTAGATGCAATATAAAATCCAGATGTTTTCTTCGGGCCAGCAACGCGGACCGGACTCAGCTAGTATTTTATATTTCTGAAAGACATTTTGAAACCAGTTATACAATTAAACAAGATCTTTTAAAGCGAAAATTATGATTGCTTAGAACTTTATGAACATTTGAAAGATTGATATTTTGGTCTCTTACAAAAAATAATCCATCCAGATATTTAGTTTTATTGAATATTTAATGCTAACTGAATGCCTAACTTTAGGGTACAACTTTACAGAATTTGCTGCATCAGTAACAATAAATAATATTATATAGTAGAAGAAAATCGTTTGTTGTAGAAATATCGCAGTAAATAAAACAATGGTGCTGTTAGAAAAATATCCAAGTTAATACAGAATGCTGGAAACCCTACCCAAACATGCAATTTAATAATAGATATAAATATGCATGCACGCCCTGTTGTATTTCAAATTTCTGATTATTGACCTGGATATATTAAAACTGTTGAAATGATAGATATTATTAATAACATTAAACAAAAAATTTAATTAGAAGCAAATATATGTGAATACAATGGATTCGTTGCTGTAGATAAGAATATAATATATTATTATTCATTTGATCAATATGGCAGCACAATGCTGCCGTAACTAACAATCTGGCAGCATCAAGAATGAAATGAAACTTTTGGAATTTTTTCAGTCTTCTTCGCGAAACCAAGCGAAACGGAACGAAGTGTATGTAATAACTGTAAAGAGAAAACTCGGAAGAAGTGTTGGAAACAAATAATGAAAAATTAGAAAACGTAGAAACATCAACAGCACTATTAATTTTATTCTTTTATTTGGATAATTTTGTTGTAATAAATAAAAAAAAGTTCGCGTACGCTTACATATTTATTTTAATTTTGTATCTAGAGCAGAAAAAAAACAAAAATTTCATGTGAATTTAAGTGAATTTGGTTCATGTTCTACTACTATGTGTGGTGTATGAAAAATTTTAAAGAGAATCAAAAAGAAAAGGAATTGTTAAAAAAAATTCTAAATATTACGCAAAAGTATGAAAAACGTATCTATTGTGCAAATAAAGAAAATATAGATGAAGAAAATTTCTTAAGAAAAATGTTTTTGTGTGCAATTGATATTTAATTTATGGCTAAAAAAAAATCGGTAAAAGTACCATGAATAAGAAAGCAAATCATAAAAGAAATTAGTAAAACTAATGAAAAAAAAAACGAATCAGTGATAATAAAAAAAACTGAAAGAAGAGCCCTCAAAAATCAAAAGAAAAAACAACCATCTACAACAGAAATAATATAGGCCAAAATAAATAATGTAAGAAAGAAGAATGACATTTGTATTGTGGCATATTTTTTAAATGGTCGTATGTTCGGCATATGCCCAACCAACAATCACCAAATGGCTGTTGATTCTGTGTTATCCTGGTCAAGCATTTTACTGGCTGAAAATGCCATTAATTACAATAAACGCTGGAATTTTAGAACCTAAATACGTTGCTCAAGTTTTGTGTGAATAATGTTTTGTGTGAAACGCACTATTAATACTCATGTAGAGCAAGACCGCTCCCAATTATTGTTCAATTTTTTTATTTGAAGTTTAAATTATACATAAATAATAACAGCATTTCAAAAATTTCTCTCAAGTTGGATTTTTTAATTAATATTTTGTTGTTATTATGATATACTTTTCTTGTTAAATCTATTATAGGGGTTTAAATATCGAAGCTGGCTATTACCTTGTTTCTTTTTGTTGTAAGTATTTTTGTTTTTGAGCGGCTGTCGTTTTAACGTCAAATGCACTTTGAAATGACAGGCTGTGGATGAAAAAAAAAAATATTTAATTTATTTTTAAATTCAATAACTTTTGTTTTATAATAAAACAAGCGAACGGTTTTTTCGCTCAGCCTACATTAGATAAAAAAAAAATACTTTTTTAAAGCTTTCTCGCAAAATAACCTAAATAAGGGCCAATTGTTCGATTTGATAATATATTGTGGCGCCGCCGAGCCGGCAATACTTAACTAAACGATTCGTCCAATCTAAATGTGATGATAATGCCACACTCATAGGAAATTTTACATTCTTAGTGTAACGTAGCTATTCCCGAATTTTTGACTTATTGTTATTTCATTAAATATTTATTCTATTAAAAATATAATTTTATATATATGTAATTAAATGCTTGTGCTACAAAATTGATTCTAGTTTTAGGTTTGTCTACGATAAATATCGCTTTTGATGTTTTCAGTTTACTATACACTTTTTATTTCCCATCTACAAGATAACAACTCCTCACTATATGCAAAAACTTTCTAGGTCTGTATGCTGGGATATTTTTTTTATTAATTCATTTTTAGTTTTTTTTTATATAATTAAACAAAAATATCGCAGTCCAAAATTACAGGGTATACAAATTCGAAAGATTGCCTTAGCAACCCTTTTTTTTTTGTATATCCAAAAGAATTCTTGCACATAATTTTTTGTGTGTAATCGATCATGTTAAGAAATTCGTAGACTCTTCCCCACATTCATCTATTATTTGTGATTATGTTTTATTCTTTTATTCGTTGAGAATATTTTTATTCCCATTCTTGCAACTGTTTTTCTTTCTTTTTTTTTTGTTTGTTTATTTCTGCCACAATATACTTACATATATATATTTTTTTTTTTGGATGATTCTATTGTGTGATGAGTAGAAATAGAAACAGAGAGTGAACAGCAAATACAAAATATTTATACACGAATACTTTCGTGTGCGTATTTGGGGGGAATTGCGCTTTTTTAGATCAGTCCAATAGCCACACTCCTAGACAGCCGAACGATCATACATAACACGTATCGTTTAATTGCAAAAGGCTGTCTTGTCTGTTTTCATAACAGTTTTTAGGTGTAAAATTTTGTGTAGTAAATATAATAAATATTTTTGGTTTTTGTTAAATGCTATGCTCAAACTAATGGATAAATTTATAACAAATTAAATGGAAAAAATGCTGTTTTATATCAATCAACAGTTATGTGAAAAAGTATAAGAAATTGTCTTTTGGGGCTAAAGAATACAGAATTCTTGAAAACAAAAGAAAATAAAACAGAACAAAAAATAGACAATATATAAATTATTTATTCCAATATCACCCAATTGTGTTTTCAAATAAATTTTCCGATAAATTTCAAATTTTATATTTTCTTTTTTTCTCTTTTTTTTTTTTGATAATTGCATCTCTGTCTATATATTTGTATTGAAAAGTAAAGTGCAGTGAAGTGTTTAAGAAAATACACCAACATCTAAAATAAATATACGTGATCAATACCAAAAACGGATTAAAAAAAGTGCAAAAGAATTGATACCACATATCAAAGAAAATGACAGAGAGTTAGAGAGATAATAAAAAAATTGAAAATGAAGCTAAATAAGAAAACAAATGATCCCCACTTTTCAATAAAGGCTCCACTCTCTCTCTCTCTCTCTTTCTCTTTCATATCATTTTCTACATTATCTTCTCTCTGAGATCAAGAATAGCTGTTGAAAAGAAACTAAGAAAACAAACAAATCTATAATAAATATCAAACAAAATTATCTGTCAAAATTCAAAAAGTATTAAAAATTTAATTTTTTGTTTAAAAGTTTTCTAACGTTTTAAGACATGATTTGTAATTTTTTTCCATTTTAATTTCAAGATTTATTATCGTTAATGTTTTTTGATAAAGAAAAATACTAATATTAAATAAATATTACCCTCTGCTTTTAAAAATTTGCATCATTTGTTAACTCTCTCTGTTCGAGCTTTTAATTAATTTACTTTCTTCGAATAGTGAAGAGTTTTTTTGATGGAAGTACATCAGAATTAATTTTTAAATTTTCTGTTTTTTTTTTCTCTATCCATAATTTCCATTATAATTATAACAATAAAGTGTAAGGAGACAAATGGTAGAAGACAAGATTTTTCTTATATAAAAAAATCTTTCTAAAAATTTTCAAAGTGAATTAAATAAAAGAATAAAGAAAAAAAACAAAAAATAATTTCTAACCGTCTGGCCTCTGAACAAAATCAGTCAATAACAATATCATCATTTACAATATCATCAACATCTACTCTAGTAGTCATCAATATAGACAACAACGTTCGTCATAATTTGAAACGTCAAAGATGACATCTTTAGATATACGCAATAATTCGGCCGTTATGAAACGTGCCGAACAACTAAAACGATGGGAAGAATCAGACACAAATCAACAACCACCGGTTCCACGTGCAGAACGTGGCAATCGTATAAAATTCTCTTCAGGCTGTATATTTCTGGCTGCTTGCCTTGCCGGCGACAAAGAAGAAGTTTTGAAAATGTTGGAACAGGGTGCCGATATTAACACAGCTAATGTTGATGGTTTAACAGCTCTACATCAGGTGAGTTTTTCTATTTTTTTTTACATTTTTAAATTACATCAAGTGCTGCAGTTACATTTACATTAAAATGTTTTAATTTTAAAAGATCTAATGATTTCTAAGAGGGATGTGGAAAGTATTTAATTTTCCTTAAAATCAGTTCTAAAGAAATTCTCAATATCTACATACATATGTATATATTAGGGCTTGTAAGATTGAATTCTATTTTAAATGAGTTCCTTAAAATGTAATTTAAAACATTATTTATGGTTAAGTCGGTGATTTATATGTTAGGAATTCATTCAGCGAACTGAAATAGAACGATCGAACTTTTGACCCAAAATATTACATGTCCATTAGAGGTATAACTTTTAAACATTTTTTTAAAATATCAAATCCTCGCCATTTCGGGTAGGCCATTCAAAACTATGAAGGCAAATAAAACAAAGTTTGGCGGTCGATAACAGTTTAAGCAACGTTTGAAATATATTTTTTTTTAAATTAAAATAGTTTTTATCCCCTATACCACTATGTGGTCAGGGTATAAGGACTTTGTGCTGATGTTTGTAACTGTAGACCCCTTCTTTTATTATACTGATCGACTCAGAATGACTTTCTGAGTTGGTTTAGCGATGTCCGTATGTCCGTCTGTATCCACGTAAACCTTGTAAGCAAACTACAGGCAAATATGAATAACTGGCCACAAATATGAAATTGACTATATACTATAAGCTTCTATCGGCCATAGGATGAACGCTATTGAAATTGGTGAAAATCGGTTCATGTTTAGACCTAGTCGCCATACAAATGACCTCTATGCAATTGACTTAAATTGACACAATCAGCCCTGTTCTTGAAACGTTGTTATTTGAATAAGAGTGAATTTAAAATCACATGAAATTGAAATTTTGGGTTTCTTGAAACCACTTTTTTTATTTATTTAATGGAAACATATGCTTGAGTTAAGAACCATATGTTTGAGTTAAGAACATATGTTATCTAGAAACCGAGGTGCCATATGTTTCTTTATTCAGTTTTACAAAAAACTTTTAAGTATTTTGTGCATGTTTATTTTCTTAAGTTTATAGAAAAGGTATAAAGAAAAATATTTTCTTTTAAAATAACAACTTATTTGTTCATTTAATTGTTTTTGTTCTTCAATTTCATTCATTTAAAAAGTTAGGCATCACCAAAAAATTTCGATATTCAAGTAAATTGCATTTGACTGGCATCACTACTGTTTCGAACATATGCAAAATAATAAAAATATGTGATTTGATGAAAAAATTTTTTTAATTCCTTTATTTGCCATAATTAGTGCATAAAGAATCTATGTTATAGTTGAAAAAATTATAATGGAAAATAGATTGTGTAAATAAAAAGTTTTTATTATAGTTATAGAACAGCATCATCGCAAAAAGTGTGTTTTATTAACATCGACCACTTATTACGAGTTTTTTTTTAAATCAGTGCAAAATGTAGACGTTTTTTAAAATCGTTTTTTTTCATAAAATTAATGTCTAATTTTTTATAATAATGACAAGGTTCAATAAAAAACATGTTAGAGTTTAAATATCAATTAGTTTTTTTTATCTCTTAAGACCTGCTTAGTAGAAAAAAAGGGCATTTGTTTTGATTTCACAAAGCCTTTTCTATGTGAATTAAAACGAGAAAAAATATTCTTATTGAAATTAGAGAACAGCAAAAAACTCGTAGATTTAAGAATTTTTTTTGTGATAGTGGTTTCAAGAACAGGGGTGAATATCAATATTATCATATAGATCTCGAACAAATTGGGTTTATGTATGTTAATTGCATCCTTTTATCAGTAGTCCATAAATATACCCTATAGGACAATTCTTAGTCATAGCCCCCATATGAAGCTGATTCCCGATCTTTACTTAAATCTATCAAAAAACAAAAATATTGCACAGAATTTTCTCAAATGTGGTTTGTATATGTTTTTGCAAGAAAAAAATGACCTTACCAAATATAGTCACACTCGGTCCATTTTTGACCTAGACTCCATATAAATATAGCATCCGATATAAACTTTTTCATATCCGAAGGCAAAAGAATTAATATAAATGCCACTCAATTTTGGTTTACGCTTATTTTCTATATCTAATTAGTTGGGTCTAAGAGATAGGGTCTCTAAACGCATGGTATAAGGTATCGTATAGCCGGTCCGGACCGAATATAATTTTCTTACTTGATATACATATTTAAAAAAAGCTGGCCTTAGCATTATCATAAACATAATGTCTTGAATGGTTTTCGAAAATATTTTGTCAAAATGAGACTTTCGTTTTAAAATTATCCAAAAAACTCTTTTTTTTTTAAATAATTATACAAAATTGCTTTCTGTAAGGCCTGTTATGTTTTTATTATTAATCCAAAGAAAATGTACAAAATTATATTAAAACATTAGTGTTTTATCCTCTCTGTCGTGGGGCAACCCCATTCCTCCTTATCATATTGATCGGAAACTTGGCCCAAGTCTTGTTGTGACTACAGTTTAATTTTGCGGCAGTCACGCACAGTCACGGGGTGATCAAAATGTCATTTACCGTCATCAAATCGATCTGAAACTTGGTCCATACACCTCCTGTGAAAAAAGGTTAACTTTGACTTAGTAACGCACAGTCAGGCATGGCCACGCACAGTCACAGAGAGATTTAAAACCCCATTTCCCCAGCTCTGTTAACTTGGCACCCGACTTTTGAAAATCGGGATTTTTTTTTTTGCGATTCTTACAGAAAATTGTATGTAGTTGATTGTAGTAATAAATATTTCGTTTGTAGTTGCTTAAAAAAAAGTTATAGGACTTTGAAAAAAACCCATCCCCCGGATTTGAAAGCACTCAAATCTAATGGTTGATTCTTATAGGGAATCGTTTGTAGTAAAAGATATAGTCGATATATATTTTTTTTTAAATTTTTTTTTTCAAAATTGTGTTCGTGCTCTATAATAATTTGTAGTTGGTTGTAGTGACTGCTAATTCGTTTGTAGTTTCGCGAAAACTCATAGGTCATAATACATCGAGATCTCGCTCGGAAATCATTTATAGTCGATTGTAGTGACCGCTTATTCGTTTGTAGTTTCGCGAAAACTAAGCGGAAGTCAGAATACATCGAGATCTCGCTCGGAAATCATTTGTAGTCGATTGTAGTGACCGCTTATTCGTTTGTAGTTTCGCGAAAACTAAGCGGAAGTCAGAATACATCGAGGTCTAGCTCGGCAATCATTTGTAGTTCATTGTAGTGAACGCTATTTTGTTTCTAGTTCCTCGAAAAGCAACGAGTCGTCAGAATACATTGAGATCTAGCTCGGAAATCGTTTGTAGTTGAATGTAGTGGTCGCTAATTCGTTTGTAGTTCCTCAAAAAGCGACCGGAAATCAGAATACATCGAGATCTAGCTCAGAAATCGTTTGTAGTTGATTGTAGTGACGATTTGCGGAAATTTCCCGAAAACAATTTCCCGACAATAATATCCCGAAAACAATTTACCGAAATTACAATTCCCCGAAAACAATTTCCCGAAATTACAATTTCCCGAATACAATTTTCCGAAATTACAATTTCCCGAAAAGTGGCAACGCACAACTGACACATACACACAGGATCACGGTTAGATTGCCACTGTTGTTATATCCCGATTTTTTTTCGGGGAATTGTTTTTTCGGGAAATTGTAATTTCCGAAAATTGTTTTCGGGAAATTGTAATTTCGGGAAATTGTTTTCGGGAAATTTTCCGCAAATCGTCACGAAGTTATTTAGACCCCCATTTCCCCTTATCCAATCAATCTGAATCTTGGTCCATAGACTTGTTGTGACCAAAGATTAATTTTAAAATAGTCACGCAGTCACAAAGAGATTCAAAACTCATAAGCATAAGGAAAGAAAGAGTTTTAATAAAAACTTTATTTTTATGGGTTAGGTTATTTAAGATTTAGATCCCCGGAGTTTCAGCGATATGTTAAGCCGTTTAGGCACTTTCTTTTTCCGAGTACTAACATTAATAACACATGAACTCAGACAAATTCCCAACTCCTTTTATGTTATAGTACTTCAGTTATATGATATTAAATATTTGCTTTCTATAGGTGGTGCCACGCCCATTGGTCCGACACGCCCAGTTTTTATCCGACAACTCACATTAATAACTCATAAATTCAGACGAAGTCCCAAGGCTTTCTCTACTGCTGTACTCCAGCTATGACATTAAATACTTACTTTGTGTGGGGGGTGCCACGCCCACTGATATCCCGCCCATTTGTATGTTAGATCATTTTTATGGCCGTCACGACTTTGCCTGCGATTGGATCGCAGGAAAACGGTTATAAATCGATCCAAAGTTTTTTCAGCCGAAAGACAAGCAAACAGTACGAGTTAAAATAAAGGGAGTAAAAAATATACAAAAATATGAAATAATTAAGATATATTTTATAATTACCAAGTAAATCAAAACTTTTCACAAAAACAACACATAATTTGCATTACTGCATACACTTTTCACGTCAACAAAGGATCTGAAGGTCCCTTATTGAAAGTGAAAGAAACCCACCACCAAAAATTTATATTTAATTTGAGTTGGAAAAGCATATTACATGTTTTTTCGGTCCCTTAAGTATTCAGGATTTGTTAGGTTTCTTTTTCAATTGGATTTTGTAATAGAAATGTTGAAGGTAACGAAGCCGACATTTTTTTTTAGCGGCATCAAATCACATATAAGGGGTTTAATTGCTGATATAGAGACTTGGACATCATTTTCACATATGATATAATAAATAACAGGCATGTCAAAACTTCCATTCAGGATTTGTTTGATTCCGTAGTTACCATTTCGATGTCCTCCACACCACATTGCAGAGGGTACACACAGAAAACGGATTCTTTGTGGCAATCGAATTTTTTGCCAGCCGAATTTTGATAAACCCATGTACTACCATATTATTCTGTTGTGAAATAACCGTACGAAGTTTAAGGCAACTGATGTTTTAAGTAAATTCGATTGTATGAATGGTTGAATTTAGTTCATAACATGAAATTTAGATTTTTCTTATTAATGGTTACAACCATTTATTGGGATGTCCAATGCATAACTGCAATTATTATAGCTAAACTTTTAAGTAGTTATAAATTAAAAATAAATAAAGTAAAAAGATCTTAAGATATATATTTTTTGGTAGTCTTTGTTGTCGTTAAAGTTGCAAGTATTGTTGAGCGTGGTTGCTACTACAGATTCTTCGGTGTCCATTGATATTTACATACTTTATGCTGCTAATAAAAAAAAACACGAAAATGAAAAAATTATGATCTTCGTTCATGTTTTTTCACACTATGGATGTTGATATAATTTTAATTTTATTTTGAAACTAACATATTTTCGAATAGTTTTATTTTCCAAAAATGACAAATACATAAATGAAATTATTCTTGTAAGCTTATCATTTCATTATATTTTTTTGGTATCTAAAACGGAATTTGATTCACGCAATTTCCTTTATATTAAAAAAACCAAACCCGGTTAAATGATTAGTATTATTTTGTTATGACCGAATTCTATTTATCAACAATTTGTTACAATATCTGTAAACACATTTTCAGTTTAAAATATCTTATATATTAAAAAAATTTATGAAAACTAAAGTCAGCCCGTTTGGCCGTTCTATTCGGCCGATTTCCTTCAGGTATTTAGACACAGATACATATGTCATCAATCATTGAAATTGACTCAACTCCCACCTTACTCAATAATACTCAAACGCGATTCTTCCCTGCGCATTTCTTATGGGACACATCCACTCAAGAAATTCGAATTCTCATAACTCCTCTTCTAATGAATGGATCTTAATCGTTTCACTCACAGAACACTCAGTGGATCAAGCTCTTCCTTTTGAGCTATTAACTGTTTAAATTCGTTGAGTTTGAGGAAAGTTATGCGTGCACAATCAACTTTACATTATGCAACATGCGAGTTAACGTACAGATTTCATTACAATAATTGCATAACACACACCCTGTGTTGAATTGTGAATTGCCAAAAATTTGAATACCTTTAGGTGGCATACAAGGTGGAGTTTATTTCTGTGTGTTCAACAAATATTTACAATGAAATAAACTTAATGAATTAAATAGATTAAAAAACATTGAAAGAAATACATTGAATGAAAAAATAAAATTTCCTAGAATTTGCACTCGAATTTCGAGGGCTGGGCTCTGCTAGTATTATGTGTTAATAGAATTTGATATTGTAATCACTAAGATTGGTAAATGGAACTTATTTTTCTATTGAAGGTACATAAATTTGATGCGGATTATGTTTATACTAGCAGATTCCAGTTCTCGAAATTCGGGCGCAAATTCTAGGAAATTTTCTTTATTAAATAAAGACCCTACAAGTATGCTAATCAATTATAGCCAATTCACAAATCAACACAAAAAACAAACTCATTTTTATTACAAACACATTAACAAATTTAATAAACACACACATAGAATTGTATTATTTTATGTATGTGTTAGTAGCAACTTTAAATGCAATTTACTCAAAATAAAGGAAAAAATTTAAAAAGCTGTAAATCTGCAAATCGGCTAAAAAGAAATACCTTTCAAATAATATACGTTTGGTCAAAATCGGGATAAAACGGTAGAACAAAACATCAGTGACAAAAAATCGCCTAGCCTATTAATATTATATATGGTAGATAATGAAGAAAATATATTGTATTTTAAAATATTTATGAATTACAATAAAAATTATTATTACATGATTAAATTTTTCTAGTGCTAACGGAATTCCTCCAATATTTTTCTGTTTGTATATATATATATATATATATATATATATAAAAAATCTGAACCCAATACAACACATATTCTTGATCCTTATAACAAATGTGTTGGATATATGGATGACCGGATGTTCGTTTGTCTGGCCGTTCGTGGAAATCACGATCAGCTGGGTTGCTCCATTTAGGTAAAAATATTTTTTATTTATCCGATCCGTTCACTATTTAAAATTAAGTATATAAAATATATAAACACCCCTGTTTTTGAAACCACTATCGCAAAAAAAAACTCGTAAATAAAAAAATTCTTAAATCTACGAGTTTTTTGCTGTTCTCTAATTTCAATAATAATATTTTTTCTCGTTTTAATTCACATAGAAAAGGCTTTGTGAAATCGAAACAAATGCCCTTTTTTTTCTACTAAGCAGGTGTTAAGAGATAAAAAAACTAATTGATATTTGAACTCTAACATGTTTTTTTATTGAACCTTGTCATTATTTTAAAAAATTAGACATTAATTTTATGAAAAAAACGATTTTAAAAAACATCTACATTTTGCGCTGATTTAAAAAAAAACTCGTAATAAGTTGTCGATGTTAATAAAACACACTTTTTGCGATGATGCTGTTCTATAACTATAATAAAAACTTTTTATTTACACAATCTATTTTCCATTATAATTTTTTCAATTATAACATAGATTCTTTATGCACTAATTATTGGAAATAAAGGAATTAAAAAAAATTTTTTCATCAAATCACATATTTTTATTTTTTTGCATATGTTCGAAACAGTAGTGATGCCAGTCAAATCCAACTTATTTGAATATCGATTTTTTTTTGGGTGATGCCTAACTTTTTAAAAATAGAAAAGTCATTTTTAATTGAATGAAATTGAAGAACAAAAACTTAAGAAAAAACATGCACAAAATACTTAACAGTTTTTTGTGAAACTGAATAAAGAACCATATGGCACCTCGGTTTCTAGATAACATATGTTCTTAACTCAAACGTATGGTTCTTAACTCAAACATATGTTTCCATTAAAAAAATAAAAAAAGTGGTTTCAAGAAACACAAAATTTCATTTTCATGTGATTTTAAATTCACTCTTATTCAAATAATAACGTTTCAAGAACAGGGCTGAAAAATTAAGTATATATTTCTTTAACAAAAGTACATTTTCCTAAAAAAAATTCTTAAAATTCTTAAAAAATGCCCTCTTCTAAAAAATTAACTTTTCCTAAAAAAGAGTACCCTTTCTAACACAATTACCTTTTTTTTTTTAAATAAGCTCTTAAAAAATACTTTTTCTTATAAAAGTACTTTTTCTTATAAAAGTACATCTTATTAAAAAATTACACTTTCTTAAAAAATTAGATTTTCATAATATAGTGAATTTTCTCCGCCTAAAAAGTAACTTTTCTAAAAAAGTACCTATTCTTATAAAAGTACTTCTCCTTAAAAAAACTTTCTATTATAAAAGTACGTTTCGTTCCTAAAAGTTAATTCTTTAACAAAAGTACATTATCTAGAAAAAAGCTTTTTCTTAAAAAAGTACCTTTTCTTAAGAAAAGTAAATTTTTCTTCTAAAAAAGTTCCTTTTCTCAAAAATTTCCATTTCTTAAAAAGGTAATTTTTCTTAAAAAGTATTTTTTCTTAAAGAACACTTTCTTAAAAATGTAAATTTTCTTTAAAACTACGTTTTCTCAAAAAAGTATATTATTTTAATAATGTACCTTTAAAAAAAAATAAAATTTCTTAAAAAATTACCTCTTGCTAAAAAAGTACCTTTTTTTAAAAAGTACCTTTTCTTATAAAAGTACCTTTTCTTAAAAAGTTCCTTTTTCTTAAAAAAGTACCTTTTCTTATAAAAGTACTTCTACTTAAAAAAATAGTTTTTCTTAAAAAAATACTTCTTAAAAAAGTACCTTTTGGTAAAAAAGTACATTGTGTTAAAAAGTACCTTTTCCTAAAAGTTCCTTTTCTAACAAAAGTACATATTCTTAAAAAAAATTTTTCTTAAAAAGTACATTTTCTATAAAAAGTACATTTTCTTTAAAAAGTAAATTTTCTTTAAAAAGTACATTTTCTTTAAAAGTATCTTTTCTTAAAAAAGTACCTTTTCCTAAAAAGTTCCCTTTCTAACAAAATCACCTTTGTTAAAAAAATTTCTTAAAAATACTTTTTCTTATAAAAGTACCTTTTCTTTAAAAAGTACCTTTTCTTAAAAAAGGACTTTTTCTTAAATAAGAACCGTTGCTTAAAGAAACATCGTTTTATCACGTTTTTCTATAAAATGGTGATACATTTGTTTTAAATGTATATTGTTTTTGGCAAAAATGCAGACATAAATAAAATTCGCATCGAATCTGCTTCTTCAGGGTACTAATTTCCTCATGTCTGGTTTTTACTATGTCAAAATAATTGCAACAACTGACATCTGGTCATTTTCTATCAATTACGTTTTTATCATATCGAAAAACCTACAAAAAAAAAAAGCGGCAGCCAGACGAATAGAACTTGCCATCATGTTGGCAATTTCCTTTTAGATGTCTAATATTGTAATGTTTTGCAAATTACAATACGTTTTCATAAAACTGACAATTGTCAACAATTTATGTGGAACTATTCGGTATGTCCAGTCGCGATCGAAATAAATTCCTATCGAAATTAATAACGATAGTTGGATACTTTCGTGTGATGGCACTCGTTAAGAATTGAGACGATCAAAATATGAAGGGCTTTTAGAAAATGTGAAATATTTTTTCTTTAAAAAAATTTTTAAAATTAATGAAATTTACTATTTTATAAGTCCTAAGTGTATACTAAACTTTTATAAAGTAAAAATTCTTACAATACATTCTATCGGATAAAATTTAAATAGCCGATTAAATTTCAATACCTTTTCTGCTATCGAATATGAAAACATAAATTTTGTACGTTTGACTAGATTTTCCTTCATTCATACGAATTTCATTCATTCACGGCCGAAATTAGCAACCAGATTTCGTTCTAAAACTAAAAAATTAATATACTTTTAGGTTCTATTAAATTTTTTTAGCAAAACATTAGCAAAATTGAAATTGTTTTATTAAAATATTTTTTTTTCCAAAGAATTAACATATGGATTAAATTTCACTTTCGAGGGAAATTTGGATCTGTGTCATGTCTGATAGAAACATAATTTTTTGTTTCGTTTAACGTTTACCGAAGAGGCTTAACACGGATACAATTCCACTTTTGAACGGAATTGAACAAAATAAAACTTAAAGAAACAAATTTGTTTATTTTGTGTTAAACATGATTCAAACTTGCAACAATTACACAAAAGTATTACGTCAGAAATAAATATCTTCTCAATAAAAATTACAAAAAAAAAAACATTATTTTGAATATGGCGAGACGCACTATTTACACTAACTATAGATGTACATATAAATTGAATAGAAAAAAAAAAATAATAATAAGAAACTATAATTTTCGTACTAGTTTTAAAATGATCTATGAAAGACAAAAAAAAAAAAAACAATTTAGCGCGTGCTGCCAAATACTAATACATACGAGCGAAATATCTAAACAAACAATACTTGAAAAACGAAAAAAATTTTAAATAAAATATTAAAAAAACATATTCATACATACATATTAGGGCGGGCCAATTTAAAAATCGCCCAAGTGACAAGGAAAATCGTATTCTAGGTATCAAAATAAGAAACTTATCTGATGTCCCGACTTTTGACCTGTCTGTCTGTCTGTCTCACTTTGACCCATTTCGAGTGCCCCAATCGAGTCCAAATGTATGATCGACCCCCACTAACTTTGGAGGGGCGACCCAACCATGCCAGTGGAACACCCCCTTGAACCCCCTGGGGGGTTCCCCATACAAACATTTAAAAATCACCATTTTTTTGTTTAACACTCATACGTATACGTATCTTCTACTCTGCTAATAAATAACAATCATACGCCTTGACTATGTTCTGTTATTCAAAAAGATCGATCGGATGAGGGAAAATAACTTTTTTATCACTCCGTGACTATGCGTGACTATGCGTGACTCTGCCTGACTACTCCAAAATTAATCTGTAGTCACAACAAGACTATGGGCCAAGTTTCAGATCAATTGCATGAGGGGGAATGGGGTTGCCCCGTGGCAGACAGACAGACAGACAGGTCAAAAGTCGGGACATCAGAAATCGTTTTAGAGGTATGGTTCCTTGGGCAAAGTTTCGTATTTTGATCCGTAGAATATGATTTTCCTTGTCACTTGAGCAATTTTTTTGCCGCCCTACAAATCGACCCGCCCTAATACATGCATATGTATAAAATACAAGATTTGAAAATGAAAGATTTATTTTAGCAGATATTCTTCCAAAAATTTTATAACGTTTCTTGAGAAAAAAAATTGCAAGAAAAAACAATATGATATCAATTTATTAGAATTCTTAATTTTCCTTTGGATAAAACATTAAAAGAGCAGTCTTTGGTCTTAACTTTTTTTTCTCAATTTTATAGATATAATAAATAAAACCGTGTATACAAGATAATTTTTTAAAGGGAATTTTCATTTTATGGTCAACTTTTCTTTACGTTAACTAGTCTTGAAACCTATATGTGATAAAATAATATAATCATACATTTATTTTATTCAAAATATTACATGACGTGATCTTGCAGAAGTCTAGGACATCACATACATATATCCTAGGGTGACAGCGGTTTGTATGAACAAAAAAATTTTGGTCGAATTTTGAGGTGTGCGGGTCGGATTATTGTGACACTGGATCTAAAACTTTAGTGCGCAAAATTTGAGCCAAATCGGACAATGCTTTCTGGACGCGCATTGAGTTCAAAGTTGAAATATGCATTTATATATAAATATAAAAAAAAAATTATTTTTCACCAAATTTTTTATATTAATAATTGCGTTTCAATTAAATTAATTAATAAACCATCTAGAGTAAATTATCTTTCCAATAACACAACAAAATCTATTATCGGTTGAAAAACAGCCAAGTTATATCAAGTTCCCCAGGCAATAAATGCGCCGCAGACCACTTGATTAAGAAAATCGAGTTCAAATTTTTAAAGACATTGAAATAATTTACAACAACAACATTTTTGAATTCTCCTGATCCCAAAATGTTCTTATGTAAAGTATTTTGCATCTCGTCTATTGTTATGCCGTTCTATATTAATGTCAAAACGGTACGTATTTTTTAGTAGCACTATTTCAAAATCTCCAATTTTACTTTTTCAAAAATTTTGTTCAAGAAATTTACCGAAATCAACGATTAGTCCAATCGGTCTTATTAAAAAAATATATATGATTAAAAATGTCAAATAGTGTAGATATCCTGTTCTTAATTTGGCTAGGGAAGCGTTTTTATTTCAGCGGATTTGAAGAAAAATGTGATTTTTCATACTTTTTCAACTTTTAGGCTACATCTTTTTGATGTTTTCATATTTCAAATATCTTTTGTCAAAATATTATACTGCTTTATATAAGTTCTCAATCTTTTAAATTAAGGTTAAATTGAAACGCTATAAACTGTCCTTCTTTAAGGTCGAAGGTCAAATTTAAGGAGATTCTCATTTTTTTTTAAACAAAATATCGAAATAATATAATTTTGTGCAAGGATTTCGATAAAACTTGTAATATTCTAATAATTCTAAAAAATAATATTCTGGACTTATTTTCTGAAATTAACCCGTGGGGTACTCTTGGTGTCAAATTGACTCTTTATGAAAATCTATAAATATTATCTTCATCAGGATTTTTTTTAAATAAAACAAATTTAATATATTAAAAAAATTGCTCAAATTTATTCGTTATTTTATGGAAATATGTAGATTAATTAGTTATTAAATTTAATACAGCCCTCGATAGGGCTTATATTCAAAAAGTGCTATCTGCATCAATAATTATTTTAAAGAGAGCGTGTAAACCAATTATTTATTAATAAGATCTGAAAGTAATTGTCGATCTATTTGCTACAATATCTATTAAGAAATAGTCGCACTAATCATTTATGATATTAAAATTATTATTATATTTGACAGTTATATCAGAGAACAGTTTCAAATCAAAAATTAATACAGCTATCAAATGTAGATAGCACTTTTTGAATATAAGCCCTCGATATACCTTTATATGAATATAATAATTCTGAAAAAAAAAAAAAAAAAAATAAAACTAGGACACATTTTGAGACACACGAATTGTATATGAAAAATTTTAAAACTTTATTTCAGAAATAAATTAATTAGTGACATCAAGAGTAAAATATTATCAACAAGTTTTATCGAAATCCTTGCACAAATATATATTATTTCGATATTTTGTTAAAAAAAATTTTAATCTCCTTAAATTTGACCTTTGACCTTAAAGAGGGACAGTTTATAGTTTTTAAATTTAACCTTAATTTACAACATTGAGAACTTATATCAAGAAGTATAATATTTTGACAAAAGGTATTTTAAAAATGAAAACAATAAAAAGATGTAGCCAAAAAGTTAAAAAAGTATGAAAAATCACATTTTCTTCAAATCCGCTGAAATAAAAACGCTGCTCTCGCCAAATTAAGAATAAAATACCTATAATATTTGGCATTTTTAATCACATATATTTTGTTAATAAGACCTTAAAGTCCAATCGTTGATTTCGGTAAATTTCTTGAACAAAATTTTTGAAAAAGTAAAATTGGAGATTTTGAAATAGTGCTACTAAAAAATACGCACCGTTTTGACATTAATATAGAACGGCATAACAATAGACGAGATGCAAAATACTTTATATGAGATCGTTTTGGGATCACGAGGTTGCAAAAATGCTGTTGTTGTAAATTTTTTCAATGTCTTCAAAAATTTGAGCTCGATTTGCTTAATCAAGTGGTCTGCGGCGCATTTATTACCTGGGTAACTTGATATAACTTGGCTGTTTTTGAACCGATAATAGATTTTGTTGTGTTATTGGAAAGATAATTTACGCTAGATTATGGCTTATTAATCAATTTAATTAAAACACAATTATTAATACCAAAACTTTTTGAAAAATGATTTTTTTTTTTTGATAATTTTTACATAAAATGCATATTTGAACTTCGAACTCAATGCGCTTCCAGAAAGCATTATCCAATTTGGCTCGAATTTTGCGCACTAAAGTTTTAGATTCAGTGTCACAATAATCCGACCCGCACGTCTTGAATTTCAAAAATTCAAAAAAAAAAAAAAATGGCTGTCACCCTAATATATACAGTATTGTGCAGAATAAAAGCAGCAAATGTAATATAAACATAAAATTTGTTTTTTTTTTTAAAGTAGTTTTAAGAATTATATTTTTATGTAAAGGTGCGTTCAGACTACGCAAATATTTGACCAAATAAACGTAACCCCTAATTTTATGAAAGTTTTATTCAATCTTACATGATATATAAAAGACAAAATTAAGTTATGTTTTATTACATTAGTAATATTTAATATATTTAACTATATTCTATATCATATATTGTATAACTTAATGAAAATTATACAAGGAAAATTATACATTATTTAGGGGTTACGTTTATTTGGTCAAATATTTGCGTAGTCTGAACGCACCTTAAGCTTTAGCGAAAATATAAGCTTTACAAGAAAGTTATTTCGAAGAGATAGGTATTTAGCGCATTTAATTTTACACCCAAATAAAGGGTGTGAATATAAATATCGAAATAAATATCTGTTAAGATTTAAAACAGATAATATTAAATAATTTCTGTTAAGTACTGAAACATGAGCAAACAAAAATTTTTATTTAAGTAAAAAACGAATATATAAATCTGTGGTTTTCTGGAATAACCGCGTATGTCCATTTTTGTCAGTTTTGAGTTAACGATGCCAAATATAATAATTTTTAACGCTCTTTACATGTGTTTTTTTTTTTTTTTTAAATATTGACCATATCTGAGTTTTTTCTTTAAATAACGACGTAACTTAAATGTTTATTAAATTAATTTGCAGCACTAACGACGTATGTCAACCTACGTTTGATCGCTGACAAATTATTTTCTCAGAAAACGACACATAGCGACATACGTTGTTATAAATGAAAAAAAGTGCAAAATAATTTTGGATTATTTTTCAGTTTATAACCACTTATAAAAACTGTTGTGTTTATTTCTGTTATTTGTTGTCACTATTATTCTTGATACGTTGTTATATTCTCACTCTAAGTCCCGTTAACTTTCTGTTGACGAAAAAAAAAATCAATTTTTCAAGCAACAACAACTTATGTCTAAATGTGTAGTTGCACTGGTAGTTTTCTTTTTCAAAGAATACGACATTTGTCGACATAAATTGTTTTTCTGCACACACTTTAAGTGTAATTTTTTCGTCCTTCTCTAGGATCTATTCCTCTTAAAATTTTTGACTCAAAATTTTTTATAAAGTATTTATTGCCCATATCTACAGGTCTGTTAAATAAAAAGTCCTAAAAACTTTATATCGAGCCCATAATTTCAAATATAACGTTTTTGGCTCTCCTGAACATTTTGATTTTATCAACATTTTGATTTTATGTCGGTCTAGACCGACTATACGATACCCTATACTATGGTTTAGAAACCCTATACCCTCGCTCCAACTAATTGGATATAGAAAATAAGCATAAACCAAATTTTGAGTGGCATTGTTATTAATTTTTTTGGCTGCAGATATGAAAAACTCCATACCGGCTGCCATATTTATATCGGGACTAGGTCAAAAAATGGACCGATCCTGACCATATTTGGTAAAGTCACTTATATTTTAAAAAAATGGACACAAACCAAATTTGAGAAAAATCTGTCCAATATTTTTGTTTTTTTGATAGATTTAAGTGAAGGTCGTGAATCAGCTCTATATGGGGGCTATGACTAGGAATTGTTCTATAGGGATTATTTTTGGACTACTGATTAATGAATATAATAAACACATACAAATCGAATTTGAATTAGATCTATATGATAATTTGGATCTAATGGCTATTTAAGTCAATCTCATAGGGATCATTTGTATTGGGTCTGAACATGCACCGATTTTCACTAATTTCAATAATGTTCGTTTTATAGCCGATAGAAGCTTATATACCAAATTTATTAAAATATTTTCATATTTGCGACCTGTAGTTTGATTACAGACGGACGGATGGAAGGACGGCCATCGCTAAATCGATCCACAAAGTGATTCTGAGACGATCGGCATAATAAAAGATGGGTCTATGACAAATATTTGTGATAGTTACTAACGTCAGCATATACTCATTATAGGGTATAAAAAAGCATATTAAATAATTTTAAGTTTAAGTACAGAAAATAATAATATGTCTGTAAATACTACCCTATACGATTATAAGCGGAATTCACTGTATATCAATTTTTTATACCCTATACCACTATGTGGTTTGGGTATAATGACTTTGTGCTGCTGTTTGTAACAACCAAAAATATTTGACCTAGACCCATCTTTAATTATACCGATCGGATCAGAATCACTTTCTGAGTTGATTTAACAATGTCCGTCCGTCCGTCCGTCCGTCCGTCCGTCCGTCCGTCCGTCCGTCCGTCCGTCTGTGTGTCCATGTAAAGCTTGTAATCAAACTGCAGATCGCAAATATGAATATATTTTGATGAAATTTGGTATATAAGCTTTTATCGGCCATGGGATGAACGCTATTGAAATTGGTGAGAATCGGTCCATGTTCAGACCTAGCCCCCATACAAATTACCCATATGAAATCGACATAAATTGCCATAAGATCTAAACGCATGGTATAGGGTATCGTATGGTCGGTCTAGACCGACTATAATTTTCTTACTTGTTTTGTTTTCTTTTAGATTTAAGTGAAGATCGGGAAGCAGTTTTATATGGGGGCTATGACTAATAATTGTCCTATAGGGTTTGTTTTTGGACTACTGATTAATGGATGTAATAAACACACACAAATCGAATTTGAATTAGATCTATATGATAATTTGGATCTTATGGCAATTTAAGTCGATCTCATAGGGATCATTTGTATTGAGTCTGAACATGCACTTATAACAAAATTTATTAAAATATTTTCATATTTGCGACCTGACGGAAGGACGGACATCGCTAAATCGATCCAGAAAGTGATTCTGAGACGATCGGTATAATAAAAGATGGGTCTATGTCAAATATTTTTGATAGTTACTAACGTCAGCATATACTCATTATAGGGTATAAAAAAGCATATTAAATAGTTTTAAGTTTAAGTACAGAAAAGAATAATATGTCTGTAAATACTACCCTCTACGATTATAAGCGGAATTCACTGTATATGAATTTTTTTTTATAAAATATATTATATTTGCTTACATGGTTTACATGAAAATATTCCCAGGTGGACGGACAGACGGGTCAGATCGGGTCAAAAAGTGAATCTTAATTTATCGGAGGGCAGTGTTTGTCAAAATGCGTGAAATCTGTGTGAACACGCATTAAGAATCTATTTCACCCCTCAGAATTAGCTTCATGCGCGATTTTACGCATCGGCACATCATGGTTAAATTTTTTAAAATCCACCATCTAGTGATTATTCATCCCGGTTTTTCCTAGCTAGTACGCATGCGCGACTTTCATCTTTAGAGCCACCAAGACTGGTTTTTGGCGTGCTCTTTTGAGCAAAGTATCTACTACATGTAGTGAAAACTCCGTGGCATAACATAGAGATGGCATGACTAGTGCCAATTTTTCCCGTTTATTCAGTAGGGCTAACTGTTACAAAAATTGCGTAAAAATTTCACGACATTTAATTAACTAGAAAAAAGTTACCATTATAAAAATGATGCTGCTTTTAAAGCTTGAGAAAAATATATTTCAAAGAGTTTCGTGTATTGATTAAACATTGTTTTTGGTGGAAAAAAAATACTGCTCAAGCCAAAGAATGAATTATGACGAATCTTCGCCGTCATATTCAATGGTAAAAAGGTGGTATTCCGACTTTAAACGTGGTCGTATGAGCATAAACGATGCAGATCGTCCTGGTCGTCCAAATAAGGTAGATACCGAAGAAAACGTAAGAAAAGTGCATCAGGTTGTATTGGATGATCGAAAGATTAAAGTGAGTGAGAATACTGGCATCATCAAGATATCAAAAAAGCAAATTCGGAATATATTACATGATTATTTATATATGAAAAAAGCTTTCTGCTCGATGGGTGCCTCGGTAGGTGAGTAGGTAGCGTGCTCGCCTATCATGCGGGGTCGTGGTTTCGATTCCCACCAGAGGCTTTGGTCTGTAGCTGCAAAAAAAACTAGCAAAATTAGAATCTGCAGACAAGCCACTCGGCTTCGCGGAACTAGGCTTAAAAAAAAAAAAAAAATTTGTAACAGCTGAACAAAAACTAAAACGTGCTCATGGTTCAAAGTATGCTTTGGAGATGCTTCAAGTAAATTTATCTGAATTTTTACGTCGATTTATAACTATGGAGGAGACGTGGTTTTATTATTATAACGGGAGTCCAATAGACAGTCTGCGAAGTGGTTACAAGCGTGAGAAAGCCGACCAAGGCGGCCAAAGACTCAACAATTGGCTGGTAAAGGACAGTGTTTTTTGGGTTGCACATGGTATAATATTTCTTGATTACTTGAAGAAAGGAAAAACAATAACTGCCAAGTACTATGTTGAGTTATTGTGCAGATTGGATGAAAAAATTAAAAAAAAAAAACGATCGCACTTAAATAAGAAAACAATCTTGAACCATCATGGGAATGCACCGGCGCATTCATCTGCTTTGGCTTCAAAAAAATTGAAGTCTTCGCATTACGAATTACTTCCCCACCCCCCTGCAGCGATTATTATTTGTTCCCAAACTTAAATAAAGCTGGCTCCAGTGAAAAAGATTTTCCACAAATGAAGAAGTCATATCAGAGACGGAAGCCTATTTTGAAGAGTTTGACAAATCGTATTTTTCTCAGGGTATCAAGATATTACAGGAACGTTAGAAGAAGTGCAATTCACTTAAGGGGGGGGGGTTGGTTAAGATTTTAAAACCTTTTTTTTTTTGCATTTTTCTTTCTGAGTGTACAACATGTCGAGAGTGTTGTGTCAAAACTTCAAGTAAATCGGAGCAAAATAAGAAGATACAGCGTTTCCAGCGACCGGCCTCATACGGTATATCGTATATAAATCATTTTTAAAAAACTTTAAATCGATTTTCTCGCAAATAAATGTTCGAAGACCATGAACATCATATGTCCAAATCTACTTGACCGATTCTTTTGAAATTTTACACACTATATCTACATATAAATGATCAGGTAATCACAAAGAGTTTTTTTATTTTCCATTCCCTTCCCCATTTTTTAACAACAAATTCCCGAAATTTTATAGCAATAATCGTGTTTTTCACTTCAAAATGCTGCCAAAAAAAAAAAAAAAAATAATAAATAAATAAAATTGAAAAAAAACTCTTCGTCACTACCTCAGGAAACATGTCAACTTTTAAACGCATTTTGATTTTTTTATTTCACATGATCCGGTAACGAGTTATGATGTTCACCGCAAAATTAATTAAAATTTTTTTCAAAGATTCTTCAAATGTTATGCTAATACGTGTATAGGAAATAAATAATCCAACATTATTCGTATCTTCAAAAATGAATTCTGAAAATACGACTTTTTTTTAACTTTTAAAACCTTACCCCCCCTTAACGAAGAAAAAGAAAACTGCTCTTTCATCGCATGGCCACGGAGTTTTCATACCAAATACGTTTCTTATGCACATTGGTAAATAACCTCCATAAACGGTTTGACTATGACACCATGGAAACATTTTTTAAATTTCGACTTGGTGTTAAACCCGTCTACTCCTTCATCAAATAAAACTGTTGATGAAGCCATGGATAGTTTGATGAAAATATATTGCAATAAAGAACTATATGGTAGCATTCTTCCTAAACGTTATAAGTTGCAGAATGAATGATACGAAGTGAAATTTTTGTTAGAAAAATACAACGCCAACATGGACTTGCAAAACTTTTGCAAGTTGATTTGCATGTCCAACGAGCTGGTAGATGTTGAGGATGAGGATTGCATGTATCCAGAGTACATGAAAATGTTAATGATTGCCTTAAATTTATCAGCCTCTACTGCAGATTGCGAAAGGAATTTCATGCCAAAACCACGTAAAGAGTGATAAGCGAGCCAGACTTGGTGATGAACATGTAGAAATCTTTTAAAGGATTTCTTGCGAAGGCCCCGATTTTTATTTCAGTAAAGAAAATTATGTTGTTCAATGTGACATGGATTTCGCTACTGCTGTAAAAAGTGAAAAAAAAAAAAAAATAAATGTATCACTATTTTATTAATGCATATCACTGTTAAATGTCATGCTTAAACAAAAACAGTAGTAATTAATTTAGTCAAAAAATTTATTTTGCTGTAGTTTTAAAAAATACCCTTTAGTTTATGAGAATACCCCATATAATTTTAGGAGGGTGTGAAAATACCCTTTGAACATTCTTAACTGGCAAACACTGTCGGTGGGTCCAGGTAAAATATTTTCCTACTGGTCAGGGTACCACAGAATGGTATAAGGTATTGTTAATGTGACAAAAAATAGTCGGTAACAAACCAAATGGCCGGGGCATCCACACACAAAGTAAATATTATACGTCATATATCTGGAGTTACAATAGTAAGAGCCTTGGGACTTTGCGTTAGCCCATAAGTTATTAATGTGATTAGTCGAACAAAAATGGAGCAGTGGGCGTGGCACCACCCGTACAAAGTAAATATATATTATCGTATAACTATAAAGGGAAAAGCCTTGACACTTTGTACGAGTCAATCAGATATTAATGTGAGTAGACAAATAAAAATGGGCGGGATAGGATTAGGGGGGCGTGACACTTCCTATACAAAAAATATGAAATACTATGAAAGCGACGGTCTTGAAACTTTTGACAAGTACATTAATTATCAATGTGATTAGACGTAGGAAATAAGGGCGGAATCGCCAAATTGAAAAATCACCAAATTCAAAAATCACGCAAAACAAAAATCTTCAAAATCAAAATTCGGTAAAATCAAAAATGGCCAAAACCAAAACTTGCTAAAATAAAAAGTTGCCAAATGACATTCTAAATTCAAGGCCAATCATTAAATGTTGCCGGATTTAATACGGAAAATCCAAGTTTTTCACATGGGCCGAAAAATTTTATAATTTATTCACCGAATGTCTCATTTCTATTACTATAGAATGCAAACATGTATAAATAGTAATCACTAAAATAAATGAATTGGTTTTTATAATTTAATTTAAAATTTGATAGGCTGTTGGCTGCTTTTGTTGTGCACAATACTGTTACACAACTGAAAATCATCATGACAAATAAAAAAGTATTAACAAATGTTCTTCTAATGCAAATTGGCAATATATGTACACGATTTTCCTATAAATCGTTGCAATTGAAAATTTTCTTCTATTTTTCCCCATTTGTATACCAGAAGAATATAATGTGTATTTTCAGTTCTATTTTTAAATATGATTTTTTCTTTAAGCTCTTTAAGATTTCTTTTTATTTTATTTTTTTTTTTTTGCAAAAAGTGTTTCTTTTTTGTTGTTCATTTTAACAATTTATTACAATATTGTTGAGTTTTTTTGGTCTGTTTTTAGATTTCGTATAAATGTATTATTTGATTTGTATGGCGCAGCCAGTAATTGACTAAACAGAATTCCAATAATTATAAATTTTCTATACACTTTGGAAAATCGTTGTTTTAACTCTAAAATAAAAACTTTGTTCTGTGGGATTATTCGAAATTCAGTTATATGTATTGTAATGGCCCTGGTCAAGATTCGATGCTAGGATGTAAGTTTTTTTTTTTCAGTTTAATGCTGTATCAATTCAGCCAAACAAACCTAAGTAATTGAAATTGTTTCTTAGTAAATTGAAGCGTAACAATTTCTTCAATTTATTTTATCAAATCTGGGCGCTACAGCAGTGCTTTGCATGCAAACATGTCGCACATTGAAACGTTTAATGTGCAAAAATCATTGTTGGGATATAAGGAGTGAGATCGAAAAAATCTTAACATACATAAAATGTAAGAATATGGAAACCATTTAACCTTGAGTTTTTTTTTGTTTAATTGAAATTTTATTAATTTTTACGGTTCTAATCAACACTTATGAACATATGGACATTTTTAGGGAACCCTTCCTTTAGGGATATTTTAACGGTTTCTGTCACTGGCCTAAACTGGCGAAAACCATGTTATTGTTCTTGTTCCACTCAAGAGGTTTCTTATCGTAGTGGCAGGATGTCAATTCGGGCCAAAAATATGTGGACACATTCTGTTGGCTTATTGAAGGAAATAGTCTTAAATGAGAGCGCTCTTCTTACCAGTATTTTTCTTCGAGTAAATTGGCTAAAGTGTCACACAAATCAGCTGTTTATGTTTATACATATAAAAAATAAAAATTAAAATATTTAATTTTTAAATTATAAAAAGTGAGGTTAGGAGTAAAAGGTGTCATTTACACTGTTCTATTTTCTTATTAATTTGGGAAAATAAATATTTACCTAGATCTAGGCAATTATTTTGTATTTTTGTTTACCATTTATGTGCCAGTTAGTAACTAGATTTTAATGCATATAAAAGTATTTATGTCGATGTTTCAATAAAGCCAATATTTAATAAAGTTTTTATTAAATGACACCTTTTGCTCCCACACTAATCAAATGTTACCATTTGATTCAATAGAGTTGTAAAATGTCACCTTTAGAAAATCACTGAATAAGAAATATTACCTTATGAAACAAACAGATTTATTTATTCAAAATATGTCCATTAAACATGTAATTCTCCACACTCAGGTTCTAGACAGTCACAGGCAATATTTTCATTAATTTCATTTTCAGTGATATTGTTTTCATATAAAATGTCACAATACGACTTCAAGGACGGTTCATTTTTCCAATCTTCTCCAAACTGTTTTACCAGTAAACTTTCAACATCCTTTTTCTTTGCACCTTTTATGAAATGGCCTAATTCTTTCTCTTCTAAATTGTCATTGGTCAAGTTGGTATTACGCTTTAATAAGTTTTTACCCTTTTCTTCTTCAACGCTTTGACTACGGCTTCAATTTTATTTCTAACTATTTTTTGATGTGTAAACATCTATGCGCTCAGGGGGTGGTAAAATCCAATTTCACAATACAATCACAAAAATAGCGTAAGGGAAAATCGGTGTGAGGTATATGTAAGTGTATTGGTGTATTTAGTAAGCAGAACCGCTGAGTTCGCTGTCTTTTAGCAAAAATACAAATCTTTTTCGTTAATTTTAAAAATGCAAGTGTACATTTGCTATTGACCGCTAGGTGTGCTGTGAGTTTAACATGTTCACAAACCTACAGAGTTGTTTTTTTTAAGTATTAAAGTATATACAGGGTTGCCCATATTCGACGGACCCATGTTTTTTTTAAAAAAATCAAAGAAAAAAATAAAAATTTGTCGGTTGGCAATCTTAATCATTTAATTTGTTCCAAGTAGATTTGTTTACATCAATTTTTGAATATGATAACTCTCAAATGGCCGCCTCTGGCGTTGATGACGTATTGTGCCCTTTTTGCAGCATTTTCCATCGTTTTCGCCAACATTTCGGCCGGAATAGCGGCTATTTCTTCACGAATGTTGTCCTTGAGCTCTTCTACGGTCCTTGGCTTGTTAACGTAAACCTTTGACTTCAAATATCCCCACAAGAAGAAGTCAGGCGGCGTCAAATCGGGCGAACGCGGTGGCCAGTCCAAATCACCCCTTTTCGACATCAAACGGCCCGGAAACAAATTCTTCAGAAAATCGATTGTTATGCGACTTGTGTGCGGTGGAGCGCCGTCTTGTTGAAACCAGAACTGCCTCATACGCTTTCGACGAATAATTGGCATCACAAAATTGGTCATCATGTCGCGATAACGCTCTTGGTTGATGGTAACAGCAAGGCCATTTTCATTTTGGAAGAAAAACGGCCCAATGACCGTTTTCGCACTAACGCCGCACCAAACTGTGGCTTTTTCGTCATGAAGAGGCACTTCTTGAATCTCCTGAGGATTTTCAGTGGCGTAAATACGGCAATTTTGCTTATTTACGGTCCCATTCAATGTGAAATGGGCTTCATCGGACATGATAATTTTGTTCCAAAATTGCTCGTCATCTTCGGCCATTTCGATGACTCTTTGGGCCCATTCCAATCGACGAGGCTTGTCCACAGGCAACAATGTTTGCGTCAATTGAATTTTGTACGGGAACAAATGCAAATCAACGCGAATAATCCGTTGTAAAGTGGACCGAGCCATGCCCAACTGCTGAGAACGGCGTTTTTGGGATGTTCTTGGGGACCTCTCAACACTGGCTCCTACGGCAGCGATATTCTCGGCCGATCGCCTTGGTCGACTTTTATTTGGCCTCTTCGGATTAGAAAGAGCCTCACCAGTCGAAAATTTTTCGTATAAACGCTTAATGGTGTTCTTAGAAGGCGCACTTCTCACATTTTTTAATATTTTAAAAGCACGTTGAGTTTTCACAATTGACTTGTTCTGTTGAATGTAAATTTCAACTATTTCAGAGCGCTCGCGTGGCCTGTATTGTTGCATGGTAAAAATCTGCTTGGACTGACGCTTCAAACGCGGTATGTCTTTAAGCAATCTGACATCTCTGTCAAAAGTTATGGCGTTGCCAGATGGGTCCGTCGAATATGGGCAACCCTGTATTTGCTATTGACAGAACTTTTTTAGTAAGCAGAACCGCCGAGTTCGCTGCCTGTTTAGCAAAATCACAAATCTTTTTCGTTAATTTTAAATATTCATGTGTATATTTGCTATTGACAGAACTTTTTTAGTAAGCAGAACCGCTAGGTATGCTGTGAGTTCAACATGTTCACAAACTTACAGAGTTGTTTTTTTTTTAAGTATTCAAGTATATATTTGCTATTGACAGAACTAGTTTAAGAACATTTAAATTTTTATTAACAAACCAAAAGCTTAACTTAACGCTCAAGGGGGTATAAATCTATTTGATAATTTCGGAAATACATTTGATACATATATTCTGAAATATATTTGATAATTTCTGAAACTCGATATTTTCTGAAATTCTTCTGAAATACAATTGACACTTTCTCAAATTCAATTGCTGTTTTCTGAAATACAATTAATACTTTCTGAAAATCAAATGATACTTTCTGAAATACAATTGGAAAAGGTGTAGATGTTTACACATCTCCCCTGTGATCGGACTCACATTGATTTTTTTTGTATGCATATACGTTTTATGTCCCTTATGCCTTCTCTTTTCTTAAAATATTTATCTAGGCTTTTTATAACAAAGTATTTCCAATCTTTACCTAAAAAGTGTACAGTGCCGTGCGGGGATATTACTTCTTGATATTTTTCTTTAGTAGTAATCACTGTAATTTTTCTGAGGTCCTTTTCTACCCTACCAAATACGCGATCAGCGGGTAAGAAACTGTGACCACGCACAGCAAACGTTATCATGATTTCTGTCAAAGATGCAGGGGACTCTTTTGTTAACCATAATAATACAAGCATTTTTATATTGTCCCCCACATCCGTCGCAAAACATGCGTATACATTGTATGTCGTTTAAAGATCTGTTCTCTTTAAGAGTGTTCAAATGATTGAACAAGGTAGAACCTATTTCCGTTTCGCGCCTACAAGCCATATGGACCGAACCATATCGCGATCATTGATTAATACTCGTGAACTGCTTCTTCATCCATTTTAAGAAACCGTTATCAAAGATTCAAAGTGAGAAAATACTGCGAAGTCACAACGAATAATTCAATTTCTTGGCTCAGGAGAATACAATTCAATGTTTTGCCAATTTTGACATCCAAACCACAGAATATGAAACTATAAGCACAACAGAAAAAGAAACAAGTCTATGGATTTAGTGTTGCCACAATGCACAGTGGTCAAAAGCGATTAAAAATCTATACTTTTTTATTTCTTCACCTAAACTTTTGAAAGAGGGTTGTTAGGGCCGCTGAACACGAATCTTATATCAGATTTAAAAAATTCAAAATGGCGGATCCAATATGGCGGCCAAATTTTTTCGTTATGCTCAGATTGGCTTGAAACTTGGTAGTCGGGGGGTTTTTTGGGGTCGCTGAACACGAACCTCTTTCGCATTTCTTTTTGAATTCTCTCTTTTTGATTTTTTTTTCAGACTTCTGTTTTCTTTATATGCAAATGGCTTTTCAAAATCTTGATTATAAGCTACATGAAGAAGACATTCCATTAATCTGATCCAACAATGAAGAGTGATTAATCCAAAACTAAAATTATTTTCATTCGTTTTTAATGATATTGAAGATTATTCATTTGTTTTGGAGTTGCTTTGCAGATATTGCAGCATCTAGATGAATCTTGATCCGTAAGAATATTAACTACTTTACCATCAACCATTGTACATAAGAGATTATATGTAATTTCAAACTTTAAAGAATCGGAGAACTCTATTTCTGTTAGAACTAAATGTTGAATTTGGTCACAAATATCCTTGTACTCTTTCTTAACCATGTCTTTTGTTTCCTTAACAAACACAAATTTTATTGGTCTGCAATATCTAATAGAAGATGGGCGTTCGTTTTTCCAAACAGTTTCCTTATTACCAGTAGTTATTAATTTAAGTGGAACAAATGAGAGCTTTGAAAATTTGTGTGAGGTCACCTATTGTTAATAGTAGCTACGCTGGAAATGGGCGGGATCGGATAAGTGGCCATGGTACCTCCCATACAAGTAATAGTTCAGTATTATATATCTCGAGTACTGTGATAGAGAGAGCTTTTCAAATTTGTCTGATGCCACCTATTATTAATGTGAGTAGTCAGACAAAAAAAGAGCAGTATCGGACCAATAGGCGTGGCACCTGCCATATAAAGTAAATATTAAAAGCCATATATCTGGAGTAATGTAATAATGAGAGTCTTGGGACTTTGTGTGAGCCCATAAGTTATTCATGTGATTAGTTAGACAAAAAATGGATGTGATCGGAGCAGTGGGCGTGGCACCGCCCATACAAAGTAAATATATGATATCATATAATTGGTGTACTAAAAAGGGAAGCTTTGACACTTTGCACGAGCCCATCAGATCTTACTATGAGTAGTCGGACATAAAATTGGCGGGTTCACATCATTGGGCATGGCACTCCCTATGCAAAGCAACTATTTAATGTCATATATCTGGAGTACTGTAAAAGAGAGAGCTTTGCGGCTTTGCGTGAGCCAATAGGTTTTGTGATAATCGAACAAAAATGGCCGTGATCAAAGCAGTGGGCGTAGCACCGCCCATTCAAAGTAGATATCTAATATCATATAACTGATGTACTATAAAAGGGAAAGACTCCACATTTTGCACGAGTCCATCAGATATTAATGTGAGTAGTCCAATAAAAATTGGGCGGGATGGAATTAGTGGGCGTGGCATCTCCTATATAAAAAATATGAAGTACTACGAAAGCGACAGTCTTTTGATAAGTACATTAGTTGTCAATGTGATTTGTCGTGGAAAATATATCGCCAAAATCAAAAATCATGAAAACCGACCGCGATCGCGAAAAATAAAAATCGTAAAAAAAATCTTCAAAATTAAAAATGGGCAAAATAAAAAATCGCTAAAAAGAAAAATTGCCAAATGATATTCTAAGTTCAAGGCCAATAGTTAAGTGTTGCCAGATCTAATTTGGATAATCCATCTTCTTCTCCTGGGCAGCTACGTGTATCTTGCTCCAGGGAAGGAACGCCGAAAAATTTGATAATTGTTGCGAAGCACACCGGGTTACATCTAGTTTATGTATATATAAATGAACTTAAAATTAACCTAATTTTTTCACCAAAATTTAAAATTTGTTATGTACGTGCAGGCACTAAAACGGATCGATAGCCCTTTCAAAAAATACCTTTCATTTGATATACAGTATGCACATATTCATTTAAAAGTTGTGTGCAAAAAGTTAAAAAACGAAAAACATCCATTTTCGTATGCCTTATATCTTCCAAAAATTGGGGGTTCCGCCCAAAGAACCAAAAAACTAGTCCGTTTTTTCATGCTCTATCACAATTGTGAAGTGCATGATGAACTTTATAAACCGTTTGAAAAACTTCCCTATTGAGATCGTATGAATTTTTTTAAAATACACTTATAAATAGGGTACCTTAAATATGTTCTACATTTAAAGTTGCATAAATTGCACTTAGGTAGAAACATATTTTGTTTAGAACCCTTAGGTGTATTAAATACCGTTTATACCTAAGCGGTTGAGAACCGCTATTTATACCCTATACCACTATGTGGTTTGGGTATAATGACTTTGTGCTGCTGTTTGTAACAACCAAAAATATTTGACCTACACCCATCTTTAATTATACCGATCGAATCAGAATCACTATCTGATTCGATTTAACGATGTCCGTCCGTCCGTCCGTGTGTGTCCATGTAAAGCTTGTAATCAAACTGCAGGTCGCAAATATGAATATATTTTGAAGAAATTTGGTATTTAATCTTTTATCGGCCATGGGATGAACGCTATTGAAATTGGTGAGAATCGGTCCATGTTCAGACCTAGCCCCCATACAAATGACCCCTATGAAATCAACATATATTGCCATAAGATCCAAATTATCATAAAAATCTTAGTCAATTTGGGTTTGTATGTACATATATATTACATCCATTAATCAGTAGTCTAAAAATGATCCCTATTGGACAACTCTTAGTCATAGGCCCCATATAGAGCTGCTTCCCGATCTTGCACTGATTCTTCTCAAATTCTGTTTGTATATATTTTTGCGAAATACAAGATACTTTATGGTCAGAATCAGTCCATTTTTGGGCCTAGTCCCCATATAGATATAGCATCCGATATGAACTTTTTCATATCTGCAGCCGAAAAAATTAATAAAAATCCCACTCAAATTTGGTTTATGCCTATTTTCTATATCCAGTTAGTTGGGCCTGAGAGATAGGGTATCTGAACGCATGGTATAGGGTATCGTATAGTCGGTCTAGACCGACTATAATTTTCTTACTTGTTTTTTTTTGCAGCTTATGCAAATAGGTCAATTTCATTTTTTTAAACCTATTTTTTTGCCACTTAAAAATTATATGAAATAGTCACTCAAATGCCCAAGAAATTACATGATGTGATTAAAAACAAAATATATTTTTTATAACTGTAAAGTTATAAAACAAAATTATCGAAAAAAGTAGGGTTTGCCTGCTTAGTTTCCGAGTATAAAAAAATTCAGATTTTTTAGTTTGAAATTTTTTTAAAAAAACTTCAACTTTGCTCCATTATAGCATAAAAAAATAGATATTCTACAACCCAGAAAATGCGCAAAACGTCTTATCTAATGTATTATCTGTCGATAACTGCAAAAAAAATTAAAAGAATTATGACAAAAAAAAAAAATAATTTAATTTTGAGCGCTTTTGACGACTGTGCAATGTCGTATCGATTCGATTGTCGATTTAATCAATACACAATCGAAAAACTCTGAATCGATCCATTTTTATCAGCAAATGTACCCATTTTGATACGACTTTAGCAACGTCGGACGTATTTACTGAGAAAATGACACTTTTTGATATTAAAGGGTTCACCACTGCTGTGTTTGAGTTAAAATGACACCTTTTTATACCGAAAGCAGCTATTGACGTGGATTTTTCTACGAAATTAGTGTTATTTTGAAGTTGATAATTGCATAAAAAAAAGAATTCAGTGTTAATAGTCGGATAGCAAAAAAAAAAAAAAAAAAAAAAAAAAAAACGAGATTGAAGCTGAATGCATAAATGTCACCTTTTGTTCCTCACCTCCTCTATTGTAAATGTATATATATAACAACAAAAATTTATTTTCTCATATTCTGAGTTTTTAATGTTTTTGCATTTAACAGTTGAAATTTATTTGTGGGCTTCTTTAGAATATTATTCTTTGTGATCCAGTACTTTTATGCATTTTTGTCTCTTTCAGAGAGAGTGTTTTGTTTACTTTTATTTTACCAAACTTTACCCGAAAAGTAAAAGAACCTATTATGTAAATGTGTAGTCATTCACAAATTAGTTTCGGCAGTGATGCGGCTTCACACATACGCACCAAGGATTTCATATATAAAATTAGTTTTATCGGCTTTATTGCACAATATTCCAGAGCTAAAACCTCTTTAAGGTGAAATGAAATTTGTTGTTGTGATAAAGATGAAAAAAAAAATATGACATTCAAATATTTTGTTGCCAAAAGACGCTACTACATACATAAAAATGTATGTTCGTACTAAAATCTATTGTTTTGTTTAAAATTTTAACGAAAATTCCTTTATACATACTATAATAAGAATTTTCGTATTGCTGCTGTCAAATTCATTTTGACAAATTTATTAATGGACTAAATTGTTGTGGTTGACAAATAATTTTAGTTAAATATTTGTGTAAACAAAAGTAGATGTTCTGTTTTATTTTTTATTATGACGTTATAAAGATAATTTGATCATCTCAAAGCGATCTTATATGAAATGATGTATTTTTGTTGTTAAAATGGATATAAAATGTCATCACTGTTTTTAAATTAATGTTGAAGCAGTTTTTATACAAAACATATCAACAATATCAATAATATATTTCAACATTGTTTAACTTTAAAGGCGTTATATTTTTTAAACAAAATTTTTCGTTTAAAAATAAAAATCGCTCAATATGACAACGAAACTTGGCATGTCAAAATTAATTTATCAATTATAAACTGTTTTTTGATTTTAAAGTCAACAAATGATATATACCAGGGGTGCGCACGGTTTTTAGCTGGTGGGCCACACAGACGATTAGAAATTTTTGGAGGGCCAAATTTGTTTAAACTAATTTTTTTCGTTTTTATTTGTTATGTCCTATTTTAGGCATATGTATTTATAAAAAAATTCAGAAAGTTGGATTTATATATATTTTATATCAACACCTCAAACTTAAGAAGTAATTAAATTTTTTTGAATTTTTAATGTTTTTTATTTTTTTTGTATTTTTTTAATTTTTAATATTTTTTCTGTTTTACGATAAGTGTGTTTTGACTATTTCACTAAAATTCGGTTCATAATTTTTAATAGATGAATTTATGACTTTTTTTAAATGGATATTGGTTAAATTAGTACGATGTTTGTTTTTTTTTATAAATTTCCTAGTAGAAAATATTGTAAGCCGTGCCAAAAATTGAAAACAAACGATATGCTGCTGCGTTTAGTTTTGGATATTTTGTCGTAGGTACACATTTCCAAAATTGATCGAAGGTGTTTGATTTATGTTAAGCTTAAATCAGATTGCAATTCTAGCAACTCCATTTCACCTTCATCTTTACTAGGAAGAATGACTTAAACCCTCTTTAACTACATCTACTTCAAGAGGGTTTAATAAAAATTTAATTGAATCATTCATACCTTTTAAATCAGAAAATCTGTCTTCTAAATCAGTGATCAGATGATTTAATTTTAATTTTCGTTGATAACGAGCAAACGATTTGTCGTTTAAATCTTTCTTAAAAAGTTCTATTTTTTCTGAAATGCAAAAATTGCATTACACAAATAGTCGATATGATTGCATTTTCCTTGAAGAGATGTATTAAAAATACTTAAGTGCTCCATCATATCAGTGAAAAACATTAAATCTTGAAGGCATTTACAGTCCTCTAGCTGGGGATATGACTGTTATTTTAACTGTAAAAATTTAAATCTGGCAACTCTTCTTGTACCGCATACATAACGCTAATTGAGGATGATCTGTATTGTTAGTGGATTTATCAAATCCTAAACTAAATGCAACATTATCTTTTATATCAGAGTGTATGGATTTTTCGTGATATTGAAATATTAGGAAAATGTTTTAACAATTTATAATTACTAGTATAGCCCAGCACTCTAAATTCGAGTGCAAATTCTAGGAAATATTTTTTCATTAAATTTTTGTCTTCCAATGTTTTTATATATATATATATATTATGTCCTGTGGTTCCTAAAAGGAGCAAAGGGCCACAACGAATTCTCTCCAATCGGTCCTTCTTGATGCAAGGTTTTTTTATTTCACTCCCGCTTAAGCCGCTTTGAGTAATTTCATCTTCAAGTTGCCGTCTCCAGGTGTGCGACGGTCGCCCAACTCTTCGTGTGTTTCCATGCGGGTTCCAATCTATAGCAGCCTTTGCCGTGTCGCCATGTGGTCTGCGGAGCGTATGACCAATCCTGCGCCATTTACGATTTAGAATCTCAATGTGGATTGGGCGTTGGTATGTTTGCTCCCATAATTCGATATTGGGAATCATGTTAGGCCAAAAGATTTTTAAGATTCTTCGCAGACAGCGGTTGATGAATACCTGTATCCTGTTAATGTCGTGCGATGTCGTGTTCCAGGATTAGCAGGCATAGAGGAGAACTGATTTCACGCAGGAATTAAATATGCTGATCTTAGTTCTTTTCGAGATAGCAGTAGACTTCCATACAGGTCGTAAGATACCAAATGACTGGTTAGCCTTTGATATTCGGAAGGATATATCATCACTGCAGCCGCCTGTTTTTGTTAGTACGCTACCCAGATAATAGAATGTGTTAACTTCTTCCAGCTCAACATTCTGTATTCGAAATTTTGTGTTGTTAACAGTGTTGCAGCGCATAACCTTACTTTTCTTTATGTTTATTTTTAAACCGGCTTTTGAAGCTTCGTTCTCAAGGGATTAGAGTTTAGCTGACGCGTGCCGATAACTGTGCGATAAGAGGCATATATCATCAGCATATTCCAGGCTCTCCAGATGTTGGTTGATTACCCATCTTATACCTCTATTTTCTGCTGTAGCATTACGTACAATGATGTCAAGTACGATGTTAAATAGAAGAGGAGATAGTATACATCCTTGTCGAATACCATTTAATACATTAAAACTGTTGCTCAGTGCGTTGTCGTGGAGAACTCGGCATTTCGCATTCTCATACAAGAATTGGGTTAGCCTAATAATTTTTTGTGGCACACCTTTGCAGGCAAGCGCGTTCCATATTGCATGGTGGCTCAGGGTGTCGAACGCCTTTTCGAAATCTATAAATATCATGTAGATGGGAGATTGCCATTCCGCTGACTGCTCGATGATTATACGAAGACTGTTGATGTGGTCGACGCAAGATTTGTGTGGGCGGAAGCCAGCCTGTTCTTGTCTGAGATCTGGGAGTACAGCATCAGCTATCCTTTTGTTTATCATGTGCGCAATTACCTTGTTGACTGCGCAAAGGACCGTGATGCCTCGCCAGTTATTGCATTCGGTAAGGTCGCCTTTTTTAGGGATATTGACTATGATACCTTCCTTTAGATGTGAGTCGAGATCACAAGTGTGCCAAAAGTTCTCGATATGAGGTAGAAGTAATTGCGCTGTGGTTCGAGAGTCAGCTTTTAACATCTCTGGGGCATTGTTATCTACTCCAGGGGCTTTATTAATCTTCAAGGCATTGACTCACTCTGTGAGTAGTGCAGTAGCATACTCTTACGGGATTTATTGTTGGATTGGATAGCATGCTAGAGTAATGCTGTCTCCATACTCCATGCTCACCTTTGGAAGTGCATAACACACCGTCCTTGTTCTTCAATGGTTTGGAGTTCAAAAAGTTTTTACCTGTAACCTTTTTTTGATAGCGTATAGATCACTGGACCTATGTTCTTCAGATGCTTTTTGCGCATCACTAGCAAGTTTTACATGCCATCTTCTCTTGTCATTCCTGGCGCTCCGCTTCACTAACTTATCGTGATGCATATAGGCTTCTGCTAACATTTTCTTCTCCCCACGGGTTCTACCTCTATTTTGATTTCCTTTAATATCTCTTCTTTCCAGGATTAGCTTCCATGTGTCATCAGACATCCACTGAGTTCTTTTTGGTTGGCAGCATCATTAAAATTATCGTTGGTGTTTTGGTATTCTACTGGGTGTCCACTTTGCATTGTTAAGCCTCTTTGCAGTCTTCTACGTAGCTGTGAAGGATTTGATGGTTTTTCAACTTTTGCACATCATATTTGCGTTTGATGGATTCGGGTTTGCGAATAGCCGCAACTTTTAACTACACAATACCAACTACAAGATGGTGGTCTGTAGAACAGTCTGCACCGCGCTTGGATCAGACGTCAAGAAGACTTCTGCGTCATGACCTGCTAATTGGTATGTGGTCGATTTGGTTTTCTGTCATTCTGTACGGTGATACCCAAGTAGTTTTATGACAGGTTTTGTGGGGGAATATGGTCCCTCCGATCACAAGATTGTTGTTGCTGCATATTTCCGCAAAGAGTTCTCCATTTTCCGTCATTCTACCAATGCCGTGACGTCCCATTATAGTTTCTTTGCCTATGTTAGCTGTGCCTAATTGCGCGTTGAAGTCTCCCATAAGTAAAATTATGTCACCGTGTTGTATTGAAGACAAAACTCTATTCAGGTGGCTGTAAAACCTTTCTTTCTCCGAAGTGTCAGATGTTTCTGTTGGGGCATAACACTGAACGCAAGTAAGGTTTCTAGCACTAGTGCGGAACCTTGCTGTGATTATTCTATCACCAGAAGGTTTCCAGTTTATCAGAGCGTTTCGGGCTTCCCTGGATAATAATATACCAACTCCACTAGATCTAGGTTGGTCGGCTGGTTTGCCGGAATATAATAATGTAAGGTTTTCGGAGGCATTGAATTCTCCTGCTTCTGGCCATCTTGCTTCGCACAATCCTAAAAGTAGCAAGTTATAGTTGACGAATTCTCTGCATAGTTGGGCCAGTTTAGATGGGTCTAGGAGTGTGCGCACGTTCCATGTTCCAATTCGTGTATTTTGTTTCATGCTGAAGGTCGTCATCGTAGGAATCCGTTGATTGTTACACGTTGTGGTTTCAGTAATAATCGTTGTTTAAGACAAAACGACTGATTAGGCCACCTTGTCCGATCCTAGTGTTGGGGCTGCCAACAATCTCTAGGCAGGTTGGCCGTAAAACGGCAAAAGAACAGTTGAGTTTCAGAGACTGTTTTCAGCTGCATGTCACCTAATTACCTGAGACGCATTGATTGGGATTAGCCTGCCATTCAGGTTACTCAACTGCACGCCTTCTCACTCTAGCTGCAGTCAGACGGGCGCCTGAGCCGCATTACCAGGGGATACTTGGTGTAAAACCGGAAGTAGTGAGCTGCTTGGGAAATTCAGAACAGAGTAATCGCTTCTTGCCATCCCCAAGTGGATGACAGACAGATAGCTTTCCGCACAAGTGCAACTCTGGGTCTTTCACAGAATGTTTTTTTAATGTATATATATATATATATATGAAATTTATGAATATTTATATTTTAGCAATTCACAATTCAACACATAGCGTCTGATATATAATTTAAATCATTCGCATTAACAGGGTGTAACGAATTATAAACATTTTATTTTATTTAATTTAATATATTTTTAAGACATATTAAACATAAATTTTTATCATTCTCAGCTTCTCCTCCATATGAGCTATAACTATGCCAATTTTCACACTCCTCCGTGCCCGCATATTGCTTAAAAAGGGAACTGAAAATTTACTTTCACGTATTAATATATAGATTTGGATCAAGCGATGATATCGTATCAATTATATATTTTTCTGTATAGGGCCGCTTGGCTTTAGCAATGTTCCAAAATCTTTTAAAACTGGTTTCTAATTCAGATTTACGTTGTTCGGTGAAGTTTTTCATTTGAGAAGATTTTTGTTCAGTTGATAACTTAAGATGGTTTTTCTTTTTGGTACGATCTTTTGTATTTAAAGAATATTTTTTTGAAAAGTCAGTATGCACTAATTCGTGATGGCGTTTTAAATTACAAACTTTTAAAGAAAAGGCCTGTCCATTTTTTTCAATAAATGCATGTTCCCATGCATTTTGAAAATTACTCTTCTCCTGCGAAATTTTTCTTTTTTTTTAAAGTTTCAGCTTGACGATCAATTTATAAATGATATTTTAGCTATATATTTTTTCAAAGCAACAGTTAAATTTAAATTGAGTCAAAGCATACTATCTGTGAACAAGTATGCATTTTTTTGAGTTCTGATTTTTTTTTCTTCAAATTTTGTTTGTAACTAATGCCGTTTTCTTTTCTGACAAAAAATGTCGCCCTTTTTTTGCCCTTTTTTCGAAAAGTGTATTTCTTTATATATTCTGAATTAAAAGCAACCTTATCTTATACATCAATCGATAGGTCTCAAAGTCAAGCCATCGTAAATCACAAAAAATTCCAGCCATTGACTTCTTTCAGGTCATAGTGTGAGAATATTTCCCCATTGTTCCCCTTTTTTGAATATTTTCACCCTATGACTTCCAAGAGGATAATAATCAAAATTTTTTTTGCATTTATGAACACAGCACTTTGAGACCTTTCGATAAATATGTAATATAAGGTTGCTCTTAATTCAGAATATATAAAAAAATACACTTTTCCAAAAAAGGGCAACATTTTTTGTCAGAAAAGAAAACGGCATAATATGTATAATTCTACTAATATGTATAATTAAAATTACTTGTTTAAATCAAATCATATTTGTATAAGTATGTTAAATTCTGAAGAAATCAAATGTTTATTGCAATTTTATTTACTGAAAGTTTTAAATAATTTTTAGAACAATTTGTTTTGGATACGTACTTATTTATGTATGCACATATTATATTAATTTTGAAAAAAAAAAAAAAAAAAAAAAAACATTGGCGGGCCAAATAAAAAGAGCTCGCGGGCCGCACTTTGTGCATCATTGGTATATACAATTTTATAAAGAAAATTATTTTTTTATTCACTCATGAAATAAAATACGCACGTGATTGAATAAAAGTAAGAAAATATCAACTATGGCAGTTCAGCGTAAAAATTTACATATTGCCTGCCCAGTGGTTTCAAGCAAATAAAATTTTAAAAAATGAATCTTCCTATTGTACGGAAAAAGAAGTACGAAAGAGCTTTGGTTCTTGTTACTTTAAAAAAGGAGAAACTAATTCAAAATTTGTAATAGTTTTTCGCCATTCAATACTTTTGTTCCACTACTTATCATTCGAATAAGGTAGGGCCATTGAAAACTAAAATCACACTTCCTATGTAAATCGCCCCATATATTTTGTTTCAATCAGCTCATATGTTGCGAAGTTGTAAAAATATTTATATATATCACTCTGTGACCAAATATGGTCATCATCGGTCCATTTTTCGACCTAGTTTCTTTATAATATGGTAAGTTATTTATATTGACAATGCCACTCAAATTTGGTTTATGCTTATTTTTCTATATAACCAACTAGTTGGACATAGGACTCTTTCTCTAAAAGTATGGTATAGGGTATCGTATAGTCGGCCTAGACTGACTATAATTTTCTTACTTGTTTTTATTGAAAATGACTTCATGGGGCATAAGACGCCCGATAATATAATGTTCTGTCCAAATAAAAAGGTGACTTTCAAATTTAAACTTTGCGGTATTATAGATTTCGACAAGTACCAGGTAGTAGGTAGTTTTTTTTTACATTTATGCCAAATTTTATGTCAATATCTTCCAGTGACGTTTGGTTTTTTAAAAAACTAAAAGTGAATTTGGTGACTTAATAATGTCTGATTTTGTTGAGAAAAGAAGTTTCATTACATTTTGTTGGCGGAATGAAATTTCTGTAGCAGAAACGTTAAGGATGTTGCAGAAGGGCTTCGGTGATCAGGCTATGTTAAGAAAAAAGTTTACAGTTTCAAGAAGAAAGGCAGAGAAAGAGCGCCGCCGAAGAGAAAAAAATATGAACTGAGGAACAACACATCAGGGATTTGAAAGATTTTATATTGAAACAACGTCGATTGACAATTAAAGATCTTGCTGATATTACTGGCATTTAAAAGATATTTCGGGCCTCAAACACGTCAAATCTCGATTGGTTTGAAAAACACTTTTTTTTTGAGAAGGAGCATCGCACTAATATCTCTAAAATCATGCTTTGTGACTACCAGAACGACAAGAAACGCATTATTACTAGTGTTCAAAATTGTTCAAAATTGTTAAATTCGGCTGAGCCAAATCTTTGGCACCCTCCACCTAGGTCTTAAACTCTATTATAACCAGTTTTGGGTACATAGATTTGCCGATTAAACCCTATTAAAATTAAAAGCAGATATTTTTCTATGACAATTCTAAGTTGGTTAAGCCTTTAAAAGCTTTAGAAAAACGCAAGATTTTATTTATTTTCATTTTATTTATTTTCAGTATTTATAATATCATTTCTTTGATTTAAATACATTTTTGCTTGTTTTCTAAGCATTTTTTAAACTAATATTAAAAATTGAAACTTGACTAAGATGGTTAAATCGGCAAGGAAATATTAGACGATTCCTGCCGCCTAGTTCGGCGGCGGCCCAGTACTAGCCGCACGACTTGGAACTCTGGGCAAGTGGAGTATTTGCTTCCTGAGTATGCATGTAACACAACAATTTTTATTAATTACAGCTATCATACACAGGAAACAAAATTTAGAATTACAACTATAACAAGAACAACATAGAAAAATCATATATTTTTCAAGAGTTTTTTTTTACATTTTCATTGAAATCTCGCGACCTATTAAACCGATTTTGATGATGATAAATAACAACCTGCTCAGACTGTGAGTGAATCATTTTCGCTAAAAATAAATAACCTAGCTGACCTATTGAGGGTGTGATCGTGATTTCAACAGACGTACAGACGGACATCGGTTTATCAACTCTTGTTATAAGGATCAATAGTTTATATATTTTGTGGGGTCCAGATTTTTTTTTCTAATTATTACAAACGGAATGACAAACTTCTATATACCCTCTGCAAACTGGTGTGGTGTTAAAGGCGATGAATTTCTTTTTAATTTTATAACAAATTTTCATTTGAAAAACGTATTGTGACAGTATTTTGCTTTATCGCGTTCATAAATCAATTATAGTGTTACGATCCTATAGACATCCTTTTAATTCTTCGAATAGAATTTTTTGAACAGTACCTTGCAGCTATGGACACGAGTCTTTTTGTGCAATTTTCAAGTTTTGTGAGTTGCAACGCGAACATGTTTCTTTGGCGTCCAAATTTTCATGCCCATAAATGCCTAAATGTCACGATAAGTCACAGCGTCGATGTTTTCGAAATAAAAACCGGTTTTGACGACCTTCATGAAATTTGACGACTACTACGAATGAATGTAGTCAACCAGCGAACCGCAATGAGTTTATCCTCGTTGAAAGTCGTAGTAAATCATCCACTGTATTGTCTGTATTCAAGCACTTGTATTACAAAACGTTCTGATATCAGATTTGCGGTGTTGCCACATTGCAAAACTTAAATTATCGTCATCTTAATTCTTTTGAAATGAGATGATAAATTTCGGTTATCGGTATTGTTGAATTTTTTCAAAAGTCACAAAATGATTTAAAATTTTGCAAGTTAATTTTTATTACAAACAACTCAAATGTATTTTTTTACACTAAAAATATATTTAATTTTCATTAAGTATACAAAAACATAAAATTATGTTTAAAAATATGTCCAGACGTCATAGATTAGCTAAATAGTAGATTTAAATCAGTTCTAATGATCGACCACTTATACCATTGACAATTCTTTGGCTAGCCTATACGAGAATGTAGAGTGCAAAATTCCATTGCCGAATAGACTCCATTGTTCTTATTAAATCATCTTAACCCACGCAAAATTCTCTTTTATCAACACACTACCTCCTTCATATCCCTCCTGCCTATACTACATATTCTCTAAATTTAAAATTTGTCGTCATCAATATTTTATTTTCGCATAAATTCAAGAATTTGTTGTTTTTTTTTTTTTTTACTATCGGCACCAGTAATAAGGAAATGTGGAGAACATTTTTTAGTTTCGGTGTTGTTCTACAAAAAAAAAAAAAAAAAAAAAAAAAAATGAACAATTTGCAGAAACAAAATGTTTCTGCCATGCTATTTCTATATTTAAAATAAGCATGTATTTTGACAGTTGGTCAGCATCTGTCATTTAAAAGGGGTTGAACAAATTTTTCATATTCCACATTTTGTAATATTAATATTTGTTATTGGATATTTCATTCTGCAGCATATGTAAATAATGTATGTGGAAAACAAAAACCACAAAATATTCGTTCCCGCGGAATTGTTTGAGAGTTACATTTATAAGGGTTAACATTATTTTTTGAGTAGTTCTGATGAAAATATGATTTTGGTGAGGTGAAATATAATTTGTGGGTTGTTAATTTCATTTTGAACTATATCGCCAAATTCGATGTCAAAAAATCGCCAAAACAATTATTTTTTTAGTTCATAATAAAAAAGTTGCCTTGTTTTTTCTTTTAAATCTATGTATTAATACGTGAATGTAAATCTTTCGACCACTTTTTAAGCAAAATGCGTGCACGGAGGAGTGAGAATTTTGGCATAGTTATAGCTCATATGGAGGAGAAGCTGAGAATGATAAAATTTATGTATAATATATGTTAAAAATTTATTAAATAAAATATAATAAAATAAAATATAATAAAATAAAATAAAATAAAATAAAATAAAATAAAATAAAATAAAATAAAATAAAATAAAATAAAATAAAATAAAATAAAATAAAATAAAATAAAATAAAATAAAATAAAATAAAATAAAATAAAATAAAATAAAATAAAATAAAATAAAATAAAATAAAATAAAATAAAATAAAATATAATAAAATAAAATATAATAAAATAAAATAAAATAAAATAAAATAAAATAAAATAAAATAAAATAAAATAAAATAAAATAAAATAAAATAAAATAAAATAAAAAAAATAAAATAAAATAAAATAAAATAAAATAAAATAAAATAAAATAAAATAAAATAAAATAAAATAAAATAAAATGAAATAAAATAAAATAAAATAAAATAAAATAAAATAAAATAAAATAAAATAAAATAAAATAAAATAAAATAAAATAAAATAAAATAAAATAAAATAAAATAAAATAAAATTAAATAAAATAAAATAAAATAAAATAAAATAAAATAAAATAAAATAAAATAAAATATTTTTAATAAATAATTTTATTTATAATAAATAATTAATTACACAAGTCAACAAATTAAAACAAGTAAGAAAATTATAGTCGGTCTAGACCGACTATACGATACCCTATACCATGCGTTTAGAAACCCTATCTCTTAGGCCCAACTAACTGGACATAGAAAATAAGCAAAAACCAAATTTGAGTGGTATTTTTATTAATTTTTTTGGCTGCAGATATGAAACAGTTCATATCGGATGCTATATCTATATGCGGACTAGGTCCAAAAATGGACCGATGCTGATCATGTTTGGTAAAGTCTCTTGTATTTTGCAAAAATATATACAAACAAAATTTGAGAAGAATCAGTGCAATATTTGTGTTTTTTAATAGATTTAAGTGAAGATAGGGAAGCAGCTCTATATGGGGACAAAAGGATCTTTTTTGGAGTACTCATTAGTGGATGTAATGAACGCATAGAAACCCAATTTGAGTTAGCTCTATATGACAATTTGGATCTTATGGCAATTTATGTCGATTTCATAGGGGTAATTTGTATGGGGGCTAGGTCTGAACATGGACCGATTCCCACCATCTCATGGCTGATAAAAGCTTATATACAAAATTTCATCAAAATATATTCATATTTGCGACCTGCAGTTTGATTACAAGGTTTACATGGACACACAGACGGACGGACGGACGGACGGACGGACGGACATTGTTAAATCAACTCAAAAAGTGATTCTGATTCGATCGGTATAATTAAAGATGGGTCTAGGTCAAATATTTTCGGTTGTTACAAACAGCAGCACAAAGTCATTATACCCAAACCACATAGTGGTATAGGGTATAAAAAGTTAAATGGTACCGAGAAACCGTTAGTGGTTCTGTAACATGCCGACACTGGTAATACTAAAAATATGAAAAAAATTTTTTCTACGTGTAGTTTTGGATATAATGTCAATTTTTAATAGCAGCTGTCAAATGTCCCTATCGGTAATTTTGTTTAATAAATTCATTTTAATAACATGTCGTAGCGAAGAAGTTGTCTCAATGATCCAAACGTGTTTTGTTACATTTGTGGTGACTACATCGTTAAAAAGTTTAGAAAACCTATAACGGATTTTATAAAAAGTGCTTATTTTTATTTTAATTTGCAAATTGAGGATAAAAAGACAGGTGTGAATGGTCAACGACGACGTATGAAATTCAGAGTGCCTATGCAGTGGAAAGAACAAAAAAATCACTTAGATGACTGCTACTTTTGCTGTATTAAACTACGTGGAATTAATCTGAAAAAAATGATTTATCCAGACGTAGAATCAGCCAGAAGACCTCTACCACATTCCCAAAATTATGCTCTAAAAATGATACCTTGTTTGAAGAAATCCTTGTCGAAATGAGTAGCGATAGTGATTTTGAAGAAATACTGTCTACAAACAACAACGACAAAATTTCCAGGACTAAGCTTAGAGAATGTGGTCCACAAATAAGAAAATTAATTAAAGATTCCAGTTTCCTAAATTCAATGAATGATTTGGAACGGCCTGCTTAGACTTCTTTTGTTGAAGTTATTAAAAACTTTCTTAGAAATTACAAGTCAAGCAACTATCGCCAAAATGTTAACCACATGCTAGATAACTTTATAAACTTGGGATGCAACATGTCTATCAAATTGCACTACCTTCATAGTCATCTCGACCGATTCCCAGATAATCTTGGATCTTGTAGCGATGAGCAAGGGGAGCGGTTTCATCAGGATCTGAAAACTATGGAAGAGAGGTACCAAGGCCGATGGGATCGGCATATGATGGCTGACTACTGTTGGGGAATGCAACGAGACCTTCCCACTGCACATCATTCACGAAAGTCACGAAAAAGAAAGTTTTTATGTAAATAATAATGCAAAAAATCACTTTTTTTATATATATGCACAAAAGCAAAATACTAGAAAACTACACGTAAGAATTGCAACTTTTTGTTATTTTTGTAATCAGTGTGAAGTCCTAGTTTAAAAAATATATACAGTTCCTTGGCTCCAAAACTAGTGTTGACTTGTGTTATCAATCAATTTTAGCCAATTCACAATTCATCGCCTGTGCATTTATTATTGATGATTTCAAAAAAAGAGTACATTTTAATCGCCCTGTGTTGAATTTTTAAATTTTTAGTATACCATTAGGCTCTTATAACAATAGCATATACATTTCTTCTGTGTGTTCATCAAGAATTATAATGAATTTTACTTAAAAATTCACAATTTAATAAATTTTATTTAAAAATTCATACATTTTATATATATAAATTAAAAAACATTAAAAGAATTTGCACTCGAATTTCGGGTGATAGGTTCTGCTAGTCTTTACAAATAGTTAAAAAGAAAAAAAAAAACTAAAAAATCCCCAAAATAAAAAACGCCAAAATATAGTTTTTTTTAAATTTTTTACTGAAAAAAAAAAAAAAAATAAATAATTCAGGAATATAAAAATAGACACTATGTTTACTACAGGGTGGTCCCTCCAGTGTTTGCATGTCAGCTGTGTTATGACAAGAAGTTAGTAAAATAAATGCGGTTTACGAAATGAGTCGCTTTACGCTTGAACAACATTGGAAAAATATTAAAAACTTATTTCCAAAGTGGTGAATTTTCTACCGAAAGAAAAATCATCTTTTCTGACGAATCTCATTTTCATCTCGGTGTTTACGTCAACAAATTGTTGCATCTGGAGCACAGAAAATCCACGCATGACTGCTGAAAAGTTAATGCATCCTAAACGATGCAATGTTTGGTGAAACAATCGATCTTTTGCGCGGCATGTTTGAAAATCACGATATTAGCCGTATAGCGCAGGTGTTATTTGAGCCCGTTGGACTGTTAAGGATGACTGTGACGCTAATCTTCAGCGGCGATAGTGTGTCATCCATACCCTGGAAAATGTACTGAAAAATTGGGTTGATATTCGAGGAAGTCATTTGAATAGTACTCCATAATTAACCGCAAGAATTGTACTTCCCATAAAATACCCGAATGAAAAAATTGCGAGTTTTTTATTTATAGCAAAATCAAAATGCAAAACTTATATTGTCCACCCCGTATATGTTTACTATGCTTCTGGCGATCAACTTTATGTGATCATAATGAAACTTTATGTGCAACGCACCATGATGTGCTCATTGTATTATTTGTGGTTCGATCATATCTGAAATTAGTTTTAAACAACCTCTAACTTTAAAAGATGATAATTTTTTAAAGAAAAATAATTTTTTAAACAAAAATTATCATATAATTTTATTTTTTTTTTGTCCAGTTTTGATTTCCCATTCTTTTTTATGACAACGACCCAGTTTCGCATTTTTATAAATATATTTTTATTAAATTCCATACAAAAGTATTTTCTGTTTGTTTTTTCGCATTATCAATAGAGCCAAAAATAGTTTTGACATATGTATGGTATTCATTATAGCCTATACCAATATGTGGTCATAGTATAATGACTTTATGCTGATGTTTGTAACTGCCAAAAATATTTGATCAAGACCCATCTTTTATTATACCGATCAACTCAGAATCACTTTCTGAGTCGATTTAGTAATGCCCGTCCGTACGTCCGCCCGTCCGTCCGTCCGTCCGTCCGTCTGTTTGTCCATGTAAACCTTGTAATCAAACTATAGGTCGAAAATATGATGAAATTTAGTATAGGATGAACGCTATTGAAATTGGTGAAAATCGGTTCATGTTCAGACCTAGAGCTCGATTTAAATTGCCAATAATATCCAAATTATCATATAGATCTCGATCTATCAAATTAGGTTTGTGTACGTTTATTACATCCATTTAGCAGTAGTGAAAAAATAAACCATACAGAACAATTGTTAGTCATAGCCCCCATATGAACCTGATTCCCGATCTTCCCTTAAATCTGTCACAAAACAAAAATATTGCACAGATTTTTGTCAAATGTGGTTTGTATATGTTTTTTGAAGAAAAAAAATTACCTTACCAAATGTAGTCATACGCGGTCCATTTTTTGACCTAGTTCCTATATAAATATTGCATCCGATATGAACTTTTTCATATCCGTAGGCAAAAAATTAATAACAATGCCACTCAAATTTGGTTTATGCTTATTTTTTATATCTAATTAGTTAGACTTAAGAGATAGGGTCTCTAAACGTATCGGGTATCATTTAGTCGATCTAGACCGACTGTAATTTTCTTACTTGTTTTAATATGACAACAATACAACAATATGAAATCCCAAAAAAAAAAAAAAAAAAAAAAAAAAAAAAACCCCAATCATCAAATATCACCTATAAATCACAACATCGCCAAACGAAAACAAATAAGAAAATTATGTTCGGTCTAGATCGATTATGCAATACCCTATACCATGCGTGTTTAGAGAGTGTCTTCGACCCAACTTTGCTAAGGCAATGACTGGATATAGAAAGTAAGTATAAACCGAATTTTAGTGCTATCGTTATTAATTTGTGACGTACAGATATGAAAAAGTTCATATATGATGTTAGTTTTGTATGGGGACCAGATCAAAAAATGGACCAGTCATTATTATATTTAGTAAAGCCATTTACTTTTGTCAAAAAATATATAGAGTTGACAGATTTAAGAGAAGATCGGGAATTAGTTTATATACTAAATTTCATCCATCCTTGGATACAGTAAAAGAGAAGTAAACCGATACCGAGATAATGTCAGTATGCGCAATGATTGGCGATAATAAAGCACTCGGGCTGTACGGAATACTAGGTACTTAACGTGTGTCTAAAAATAGTTTTTTTTCTCAATCCTAGAAAAACAGAATAGAAGGAAAAGGAGCGGCCGGACAATGTTGTGCTGTAATTACGCTTGACATAAAAATTGCATTTAATAGCGCAGGTTGGAATTACACAATGGTTTCACTACGAAAGTTAAGTGTACCAAGCTATCTTTCGAAATGAGACTATTTTGCACACAGAACTCTTCGGTATGAAACGGAAGTAGGCATGAAACCTCTCCAGGTGTCGCACAGGGCTCAGTGCTAGGGCTGCCGCTATGGAATGTAATAATGTACAATCAAGTTCTCGAACTTACACTTTCCGATGAGGCTAACATTATAGGATTTGCAGTTTGTGTAAGTTTCCTGGACGAAGTGAAAATATATGCGAATGAGACCATCTGTATAATAAAGACTTGACTCGAATCCGTTGGATTGGAACTAGCCGAACATAAAACCAAAGCAGTTTTAATAAGCGATTGCAGGAAAGAAGGAAATTATTATTAACGAAAAGTACACAAAGTAGAAATCACATCCTCGGGGTCAATAACATATCTAGGGCTTAAGATGTACGACAGTGTTTTGCTTTAAACCCTACATGGAGTATGCATGTCAAAAAGCAGCAGCAATTAGCAACGCCCTTGCTAGAATTATGCCAAATACTGGTAGACTCCGTCAGAGCCGAATCATACTGATTTCAAGGGTGGCAAACTCCACAATGCTATAAAAAGCTGAAGTCCGGGCAAAAACTATAAGAAGGTCATTCAGAAGAAACGAACTGGCTAAGAGTTTGCTGCGGATTCAGAGCAATATGTTTCTCAGCTGGAATGTTATCAATAGACCTAGCAGCAGAAGAAACACAGAATCTATGTTTCAAACGAAGTTAATCCCGAAAAAAACAGAAAGTCGGCGCACAGAAAGAAATTAAACAATAAACCAGCGGCAAAGAAGGTGAGAAGACACACCCAGAGGTACTCGTAGGTGGACTTTCAAACTAATACCACATAAAGGGTTTTTCAACAGGGACGCTACAAAAGTAGAAAGACAGGGACAGCAAACGACGCCATATTTCTTGCCGCTCTTTTGACATTTCTCTTCAGTAAGGTTTGCCATTTCATGATGGAAAGATATATGAGCCAACAACGAGTCGAAATTATTAAAATTTACTACCGAAATTCGGAGTCAGTGGCCTCAACGTTAAGAGCGCTACGTCCAATTTATGGTCGTCATAATCGTCCTAGCAGATCAACAATTGAGCGTCTAGTGGAAATATTTGAATCCACAGGCACAGTACAAAATGTTCCCGTGCCAGTGAGACAAAGAAGTGCCCGTAGTGTCGAGAATATTGCTGCCGCTGAGGCTTCAGTTGAAGAAAGCCCAAATGTGTCTCTCACACGTCGTTCTCAAGCGATGGGCATCTCTGTGACGTCGTTGTGGCGAATTTTGCGAAAAGATCTTGGCCTACATCCTTACAAGATCAAATTGACGCAAGAACTGAAGCCGCTTGACCACCAGAAGCGTCGTATGTTCGTGAATTGGGCTGAGCAACAACTTGAAAATGATTCGGATTTTCATCGAAAAATCATCTTCAGCGATGAGGCTCATTTCTGGCTGAATGGCTTCGTCAATAAACAAAATATGCGTTATTGGTCAGACAGCAAACCACACGTACTCCATGAGTCATCATTGCATCCCGAAAAAATTACGGTTTGGTGCGGTTTATGGGCCGGCGTCGTCATTGGGCCGTACTTCTTCCGTAATGATCAAGACCGGCACGTTTCTGTGAATGGGAATCGCTACCGTTCAATGATAACCGAATATGTTTGGCCCCAATTGGATGATATGGACTTGGAGGACATGTGGTTCCAACAGGACGGCGCCACAAGCCACACAGTGAATGTCACAATCAATTTATTGGAAACCAAGTTTGGAGAACGTGTTATCTCACGAAATGGTCCAGCCGTTGGACTATTTCCTGTGGGGCTACGTCAAGTCTATGGTCTATGCCAACAAGCCAGCGACGATTGATGAACTTCGTACGAATATCGAATGTGAAATTGCAGCAGTATCGGCCGATTTATGCTTGAAAACTGTCGAAAATTGGGTTCAGCGTCTGGACTTCTGCAAGCGTGCCCGTGGTGGCCATGCAAAAGAGATCTATTTCCATACATAATGGCATCGAACGTACTTTCACAGGAATAAAGAATTTCATTGATATCCAAAACCATTTTTGTTTTATTTGTTGTAGCGCTCTTATTGAAAAACCCTTTATTAGGAAATGAATAGACCGCAAGCACGGCGTAGTTAATAATAAATTACCACAATTTTGTTATCGGTCACGGATGGTTCAGAAGCTACTATTTAAGTACCGACATGACAATTCACCCTCGGTGTGCCCACGATGTACAGAAATACAGAAAATGTTGAACATGTTGTCTTTAAATGCCCCAGATTTGTGGAATACAGAAACATCGTAAACAATGAGATTGCCCAAAACATAGATCCCGAGCACATAACAAATGCATTGCTGAGATCAGAGGAAAATATGGTTTGCAACTCTATAATCACCATCAGCCGGAAGCTACGCATAGAAGAAAATATGCATCCACACAGGGCTAACTTAAAGAGCTAACCAGTTCCGCGGTGGTCGGGGAATTGGGAAGGCGGTTAGTGAGTAGGCAACGCCTTACGGGTTGAATCTCACATAATGAATAATACCATTCATATCTTTAGAAGATTACGCACACCAGTTATAAAAAAGACAGACTGACAGACAGACAGACAAAAGGACAGATGGACATCGCTGAAGAGACAGAGAAAGAGTTCCTGAGTCAACCTGAATAATAAAAGGTGGGTCTATTTCAAATATTTTTGATAGTTACAGAAATCAGCACAAACTCATTATAGTGGTATAGGGTATAAAAAGGATTTTCAGGGATTTACATAGGTTTTTGAACGAAAAAAGAAATAGGTCACTAGGATGTACAGATTATGTTTTGATTTACTTATCATTTACATTCACCGAATACATCTGTATTTATTTTCGGACAAGTTTTGTATCCAAACACATTATTTGACAGGTTTTGCTCAAAGAACAACATGATTTAAACAGAAAAAAAGGAAAATTTTAAACCCAGTATAATAACAAAAGACCTCAATTTAGTGACATCTATTTAATTTTACAGTTAATTCGTGCTAAATATATGAAAAAATCTTGATTTTCATATAATTAAAAGTCATTTTCAATGCCAACATTAATAATGTCTTGTTCAAGGTGCGAAAAATATCGAAAACAAACAATGAGAAAAATAAAATTAATTCGAAAATGTTTTTGTTTTTTTTTTTTTTTTTTTGGACATTTCCACATTTGAAGAAAAAATAATAAAATGCGTGGCTAATGTCGGATTTTTTAATATAATAAATGTTTTGTTACACATGAACATTTTAAATTAATAATTTTCCACCTTCTACACTTAATCACAAAACTCTACATACGATGTAAATTTTTCATCTAAAGTGATCAAATTTAACCTTAAGTATTTGAACATTTTTACTTGAGGGGTCCTGAATTGTGCGACGAATTAAAAAAAAATTGAACGACAAAAATTTGGTAAATTAGAAATTATTGCAACATGGAACTCAGAAAGTGTTGCAACAGCGTAAATGCTCGTTTTTTTACTACAGAATTTTGTTTTGATGGTAACACTCTTGATTTAAAATTTGGAGTTCATTAGTTTCATTTTGACTGCGTGTGTGAGATTTTGTGTATTAATATTAATACAATATAACAACAAATGGCGACAGACAAGAAATGATATATCCAACGACTTTCGGACTTTAGTTAACAAGTTATCACACGAAGGAAAATCTATAAAAAAAAGGTGAGGCAAATCGATAATTTGTGAACATCGGACTATCCTTAAGAACTATAACAGTTCTGAAAACTATGAAAGTTTGAAAGTCATAGCAAATCAAACCAGCAATAGTGTTAAGTTCGGGTATGCCGAATCTTTGGTATCCTCCAGCTGGGTATTGCCTTGTTTATAGCAAATTTAAAGAAAACAGTTCTGAAAACTATCAAAGTTTGCACCCAACGGGATGTTCATCAGAACTTGATGAAAGATTATGGCTTAAAATTGTAAGAGAAGTCATAGAAAATCAAGCAACTTTGAGTGTTAAATTCGGCTATGCCGAATCTTTGATACCTCCAGCTGGATATTGCACTGTTTTTAGTAAATGTAAAGAAAATATTTGCGAAAGTAAACAATTTGATAATCTTAATATTTAATTACACTATACAATAGTTTTCCGACTGTTGCACAGTGTAACTACCCTTTAAATTCTAATAACATTAACATAACAATTTTTGGATTGGTGTACACTATGTCCATATTTTAGGCCATATCTTGGTAAAATGGTAATGACTTCTCTCGATCGAGTTTTATCAGAGATCGAACAATACGTGTTGGTATTGATGGGGTCTCATCCAATGAGTTTCAGCTAAATTCAGGGGTACCCCAAGGTTCCGTTCTGTCTCCTTCTCTTTTCCTTATCTTTCTGAACGGCCTTCTTGGTCAAACTTTTAACTCTATATACTCTTTCGCAGATGACAGCAGCATTTGTCATTCATTTTCCTTTAATTGTAGGCCAAGCCTCTTGGAGGTTGGGGTGCAAAAGGCGGACAATGAATGACACACTCAATCAAGACCTGTTAACAATCTCCGAGTGGGGTAAAGCGAATAGGGTTGATTTTAATGCGCTGAAGACTCAATGTTGTATGTTGACCCATAGGGCCATGGATTCAACAATGTCATCTGTATATATGGGTGGTATAGGTATTGAGGAGTCGGATACTCTTGATGTTCTAGGCATGAGAATTCAATGTGATGTTCGTTGGAACGAGCATGTTTTTCAAGTGTCGAAAGAAGCATTCAAGTGTCTTGGTTTTCTAAAACGGTGCAAAAATTACTTCACTCCTTCTGATCTCCTTAAAATCTATACCACTTACATCCGACCGAAAATGGAATACAACTCCCATATATGGGCAGGAGCTTCAAAGTCTATTTTGGAGCTACTGGACCGTGTGCAAAGGAGGGCGTTGATGCTCATCAATGACAGTAGAGTATCCAATTCTATTGACTCATTGGAACATCGTAGTAATGTGGGTTGTGTATCACTGTTCTAGAGATACTACCATGGGAAATGTTCTTCTGAGATTAGCGAACTTATTCCAAGTGCCCTAGTTTCGGTTCGCTCTACCCGCTTCTCTAGCAGATCACATCCGTTTGTAGTTTATTGTCCCGTTGACCGCACAACGCATTACAGATAGAATTCGTTTATCAGTCGAGCTTGTCGTATGTGGAATAAACTCCCCGCAGAGGTCTTTCCTGACATTAATAATCTAATAAAATTTAAGTCAAATATCCACAAACACTACTCCCTCTTTCCTCCTTCCCATAACTTATTTTCCTGAGATCAACACAATGCACTGCATCTGTAGGGGCATCCCCTGAGTGTTGGTTAATAAATATATTAAAAAAAAAAAAAAAAAAAAAAAAACAAAAAAAAAATGATGCCCGATTTAACCCATTTTAAATACCAAAGTGCTCGAAATAATGACAAACAAGTTTATCCTAATTTTACCTAGGTAAATGATATATTTTGTTAATGAGTGTCATTTCAACAGACTGACAGACGGACACCGCTATGTCGACTAGAATTGTTAAAAAGATCAAGAAAATATCTGTGGTTCACATGCATTAACCGCCTAAGTCGAAAATCATGCTTTTGAGAAAAATAACTTTTTATATAAATGTAATGGGGCTTCATTACGACTTAGGTCAGTATGTTTTCATTAATAACTTTTTAATAAATAGTGTTAGAGAAATGGGGATTTCACGTAAATATAAAGCGTTTTTGGTAGAATATGATAGCATACATAACTCAAATACTTCTTAAGTTGACTTAGGCGGTTATCGCTTGTGACCACAAATATATTCTTTATGGGGTCGCAACTTTATTTTTCGATGCGTTACAAACGGAATGATACAGTGGTGTTGAGGGTATAAAATAGTAACGTAGAACTGAAAAATATTTAAGAAGATTATGGAGTAGATAACCATGTTTATACAGTTCGGCTCTGCTTACAAAAAGTTGACCCTTTCAATAAAAAGAAACATAATGCTTATGCTGTTAAGTATAAAGATGTTCATTCAATTGACTCTTTATTTTGGGAATGGGTTGGTTATTTTTACAGACGAATGTCTGTAGATAGGCATGAGTTTGGAGAAAGAGGAATACTACCTAATGGACGTTTTCCGGAAACCTCTTCACCTCACTGTGTTCTTCAATTCCCTTTCCAAAAGAGCACAATATCTCTCCACTGGCCTAAGCTCCGGACAGTTTGGAGGATTTGCTTGCCTTGTACCACTCAAGAGCTTCCTTATCGTAGTGGCAGCATGACAAATCAAGCCAAAAATATGTGGTCCCATTGTGTTGGCTTTTTGAAAATACAATACTTCACGGATAAATGGTTCTCGCTTAAGAAGGTTTCACGCTTAAGTAATTCTAAAGTGTATACATATTTTTCTTTTAAATGCATCCCATTTAACTGCGTTACACTCATTAATGGGTCATACATTTGTTCAAAAAAACAAAATATCAAACAAAATTCAACGGTTAAATGCACAAATGAACTGGCGAGTACAAGAATGTGTTTGCTATCGAAAAGTCGATAATAAAACAAGAAATCTGGGAGAAAATAATTTTTTCGTTCAATGAAGAAATTTCACGAAAAAATCGCAACGTTATCCCATTTATTGACAACGCTGCACCTCATAAGCAAGCCGATTTGTCGCATGCTCGAAGAGAATACTTACCACTCCCATAGCTCAGTCTCGTCACCAAGGAATAATCAGATCAATTAAGGAATATCGTCCAAATATAATTAGGAGGAAATTGACAGCAGACGAATTAAGAAAAACTGTTGAGGAATTAAAAAAAAAAAAACATTTTGACAGCCTTACATTTAATAAAGCGGGCTTGGTGGCTGGTAAAACCAACTTGTATTCCAAATTTTTTCAAATATGCAAGTTACTTACGCTAGTTTGATAAAGGCTCTGAAAATCGAAGCGAGTCACGAAAGGAATTAATTGTCGTAGTACAAGAATGGAAGAGTTATGAATCTTCACAAGAATATGAAAATTTTTTGTAAGCTTTGATGACGATTTACGTAGGTCTGCTAGCCGATGAAGAAATTATCACAGATGTTATTCAGGACGAAGGGCTATCGTCTAGTGAAGAAGAAGATAATGATGATCTCAAAGAAGCTTAGTCTGTACTGGATGTTTTGAAGTGCATGTTCTTCGCATGCATGCATGTTCTTCGCAAAACATTTGTGCCAGATAATAAATTTATGCATGAATTGTAACTTTTTACGAATTTTATTTTTCTCTGTCTTAAAATAATATTTTCGAAAATATATTTGTTATTTTCTAGTCAAACTATTTTAATATGTACTAATTTGAATTTAATAAAACGATGACCTTATATTGTATGTAGACTCAAGTGACTTGTTTATTGTTGTTTCTATTCAATAAATCGGTGGTCACAAGCGATAACCGCCTAAGTCGACTTAAGAACGATTTGAGTTAAGTATGCTACCATGGTCTACTAAAACCGCTTTATATTTCCGTGAAATCCCCATTTCTCTAACGCTGTTTACTAAAAAGTTATTAATGAAAACATATTGACCTAAGTCGTAATGAAGCTCCATTACATATTTATAAACAGCACATTTACATTTATATAAACAACACTCTTTATCAAAAAGTTATTAATGAAAGCATACTGACCTATTTCGTAATGAAGCTCCATTACATTTGTATAAAAAGTTATTTTTCCCGAAAGCATGATTTTCGACTTAGGCGGTTAATGCTTGTGACCACAGAAATAAGTAGTATAATCATATAAACTACATTTTGAATTGAATTGTGGACACAGCTAAGAGAGAATTATGTTAAGTGAGTCAGTAACCCCCCTATCTCACATCACACTGCAAGTTCGAAAAACTCAATACACTCATATTTTTTTTTACTAATACACACACATTTTCCGCAGAGGTCACACTAATGCCACAAAATATTTCGTGCGAGTAATGGCTGCCACTAACGATAATTAATGTTACCCTGTTATAAATTTAATGCAAATTTACTGGATTCTGCAAAATTGTAATTGAAGTTTTAACTTGTTAAATCTATTATTATGATTTATTTCTTGAAATGCGCATATAAAAACGCAAGTTTGTTAATTATAGAGCATAAATATTATTAACTATTATTAAAATAAAACTAATAATAATAAATGTAAACATTTTCTCTCAAACATGTGCCTGTATAATAAACTCGGTTACTCTATTTAAAAAAAAAAATAAGAGAGAGAAGTAAACAAATTTTTTCAAGTTTAATAATGAGATTGCAGTCAGATGTGTGAGCACAAAAGTTAATGGCGATGGATTCGACTAATTCGAACAATTTTTCGTTGATAATACGTACACAACGATTTCACAGTTGAAGTGTGATGTGAGATAGGAGGGTAAGGCATTTAACCAAAATTTTTTTTTTAATGCGTCAGTAACGCATATAACCCATATTTTTAAGTGCGTTTTTCGCTTAAAAGCGTCCAGCTATTGGCATTTTCCATGAACGCATTTATCCGTGAATTACTGTACTGCTTAATATAAATTTTGGTGTTTACAAAGCCCGTTGTAGGAAATGACTTGCTTCTTTTGCCACAACTGTATATTGAAATTGCTTGAAATACCATGGAGCTTTTTATACCCTATACCACTATGTGGTTTGGGTATAATGACTTTGTGCTGCTGTTTGTAACTACCAAAAATATTTGACCTAGACCCATCGTTTATTATACCGATCGAATCAGAATCACTAATTGATTCGATATAACGATGTCCGTCCGTCCGTCCGTCCGTCTGTGTGTCCATGTAAAGCTTGTAATCAAACTGCAGGTCGCAAATATGAATATATTTTGATGAAATTTGGTGTATAAGCTTTTATCGGCCATAGGATGAACGCTATTGAAATTGGTGAGAATCGGTCCATATTCAGACCTAGCCCCCATACAAATGCCCCTATGAAATCGACATAAATTGTCATATAGATCTTACTCAAATTGGGTTTGTATGCGTTTATTATATCCATTAGTGAGTAGTCCAAAAATGATCCCTATGGGACAACTTTTAGTCATATGCCCCATATAGAGCTGCTTCCCGATCTTCACTTAAATCTATCAAAAAACAAAAATATTGCACCTATTCTTCTCAAATTTTGTTTGTATATATTTTTGCAAAATACAAGAGACTACCAAACATAGTCAGGATCGGTCCATTTTTGGGCTTAGTCCCCATATAGATATAGCATCCGATATGAACTTTTTCATATCTGCAGCCAAAAAATTAATAAAAATCTCACTCAAATTTGGTTTATGTTTATTTTCTATGTCCAGTTAGTTGGGCCTATAAGATAGGGTCTTTAAACGCATGGTATAGGGTATCATATAGTCGGTCTAGACCGACTATAATTTTCTTACTTTTTTTTTTTTTTTTTTTTTTTTTTTGATATTTCGCCTGTTTTAAACTTATCTTCGACATTTCCTCGAGAATTCGCAACATAAAAATTTTGAACCGGAAGCTGCAAAAAACTGCTAGTACATAAATTACGTCGTCCGTTATGCAACGGATATTTTTTTTTATAAACTTGATTTAAATTTCCGTGCTTTGTATTTGGCCTCTAAATTTATTGCAATGCTTCTGTTTGGAACTTTTTTACTTCGTGTGATTTCAAACCTGCATTGGCTTCAACTATTCGCACCGAATAGTCCGAAAACTGAGCGAATCGGGCTGCTCTTCCACTGAATGTGTGCTTTCAATATGCTTTCCAATTTGTTGGCCTTACAAACATCTTTCCGAACCAGGATTCGTTTCAATGGTAAAATTCTCGTATACTTTCTTATAACATTGCAAAAAGTTTGATAGCGGACCTTTGATTCTTTCGCCACTTTTTGTAGGGCCAAGATTGGATTTAGATGAAAATATTTAATAATTTTAACTCGTATTTTTATTTCGTCACATTTGTAATGTCAATTGTTGTCAATTACAGGTTGTAACGTGTTATTATTTGCAACCCCTGGCCAACATGTTGGTAATTTTTTTTTTGCTTCACAGCTGGAATTTTTGTAAGTTTATAAGATGTAATGCAAACGTACTTAATAGAAAATTACGAGATGTCAGTTGATACAATTGTTTGTTGTCAGTTTATACGACATAGTGAAAAGCAGTAATAACAATAAATGAACAGGGTTGTCATTAAACATACTATCTGACATATTTTTCAACGATAACTTAATTAAAAAAAAAAAAAAAAAAAAAAAAATGAAATAATGCTTGCGAAAAAAATTAAGAAGGAAAACGTGTGTTAAGATTTTTTCGATCTCCTCCAATCGATGCTTCCACATCCTCCACAATGTCCAGGACTTAATATCATCGACCATTTGTGGGCTCATTTGAAGCAGTCTCTTGAAAATAGACGGGAATCGTTTATTTCTTAGTTAAAAACGAATTTAAAGGCAAAATAGGTAAATAATACAAAAAACATCGTTTCTTTGATGTTTAAAAGACTTAAAGAAGTTTCAATGGTGCGTGGTAGAGAAGAAGAAAGCATATATTTCAAAAATTCGTAACTACACTATATTCTTGTTCTTAATCGGACCGGTTTCTGGCATTTCAGCCTTCATCAGCGATTTACTGAACATTGTGATAATTGTTATGCTATAATTGAATAAATTGTTTCTATATGAAATTTTTCTACTTAGGGCGGCCGTGAGGTTTGAACTTGAACCTTCACATACACTCGTACTTGCACTTTTTGGTCAGCGCTTTAACACACTACCCTAAAGTCAGGCCTACGAGCAGTGTGGTTAGAATCAGTTTTAATACCATACAGCTTTTACTTCGTATTAATTTCAGAAGATACAACTCTGTCCAAACAAACAATAGTTATTTTTGAATTTTTTAATATTTTTGCATTTATACTTCTAATTTCCTCTATTCTCAGTTTCGTAAGAGTTGCCATATGTGATGTACGGTTTGTACATACTACATATTGCACTTTTTACATAAATTTGAAATGAGACTTTGAAGCGAAAATTTCTGTTTGTTTTGAAACAAAATTAAAATTCGCATATTACAGTATTAATTGCAATATGTCTGAAAAATGACTTAAAGGAGTTTTCGATGCAATCAGATGCAAACATTAAAAATTTTCTAATTTATCTGAAAGTGTAAACAAGTATACCGTATGTAGACTTTTGATGTTACAAAATGACTGAATTTAATTTATTTTTTTTCATTCAATATTGGTAAACCATATAAATTTTGATTTTTTAAATTTATTTTAATTATTTTTTATTCTGTTTATTAAAAGAAAAGTAGAAAAAAATTAATGTCTTTCTATTAGAAAAATAAAATTTTTTTAAGAAATTAAATCGTATGTACAGTTTTGCGACTAAGTGTATGTAAAGTGTGAAAATTCAAGAGTGATTTGTGTGTTTTTTTCGATTTTTTTTTTCTTAGTTCAATGTTATCATTTAATTTTATTTCAGAAAGAAAGCAAAATCAAAGAACATTTTTACATATACTTAACCTTAACCTCATAAAATTAGCAATAACATGGTCATATAAATTTTGTTGCAAGTTTTTGTTTTAAATATCCTGTCTTTTTTTCTTTTCATTAACCTATACGCATTAAATATTTGAAATACTCGTAACAGATGACTTTCAACACAAAAAATGTATAATATTTTTGGTTTGTACTCGTACATGCATAGATATTTTCATATATTGACGTGTTTTCTAACCTTGGCCCGGTTCACTGCCATACCGTATGTTATTTTTATGTTCGGTTATGAACTACAAATCAAATATAAATTATTTTTTAAATAGATTATATTTTACTTAACATTTTTTTTCATGTTTTTTACTCGTTCGTTATTTTGCAAACTATTTTACAATTTTCCACCAAAGATACGAATTATTGGTTGAGGAGATAAATTACTTTTAATTTATAATAATATGATTTATATATGCAATAATAATTGGCGCAAACGACGTTATATACTATTAAGATGAAAGCTAACTTTATCTCTATACATAAAAAGAAAACTGGGATGAACAAACTGTTTAAAAGTCTGATAAAACAACATGACAGTCAAAAATTTTATATACTAGACATAATTTCGGCCACAATTTACTGTTTTGTATGAAAATTTTTCTTCAACTTTTACTCATTACTCTTGTTTATTTTAATACAAAACATCTTGTGTTAATAACAAATCTTTTGACCAGTAACCTTGCCTCGGTGACTTTAACCGGCAGACAGACTGACAGTGCTGCAGCGACTCTGCTTGTTACAAGGATATATTTTCATATACACTCACAAAATTTTTACGTTAACAGTTTGTACCGGGTGATCCAAGTAGAGATACTTTTTTCAATAGCCTTTTTTTGTTTGACAGATCACGTGTGAGTCGTGTCATGCTGTCATGTTATTTTTGTTTAGTGTTGTTTGGAATTTCATCATGGAAAGACTTACTTACGCCTGAACAACGTTTACAAATCGTTCTACTTTATTACGAAAATTCACGTTCTGTGAAGAATGTGTTTCGTGCACTTCGCTCAACTTATATATTTCAGCACATTCCATCAGGAACATAGGCTGTGTACATAGAATCTCCATCTCTGTCTGTCGGCTGCAATGTGTCTTAGTTCGCTAAAAGATTTCGTTAAAAATTGTTCGTCTCCATGTTAACTTTGGTCGTCCTCGGTTTCTCGAGCCCTGCGGGTTCCATTCTAGTGTCGCATGGCATATTTCGTTATATGGTTTTCGTAGTGTATGTCCAAGCCAGTTATATTTTCTCTTCTTTATTTGGGTGTTGATGTTGTCCTGGTTCGCGATTTGAAGAAGTTGTTCGTTAGAAACCACTCTGGGCCACCAAATTTTTAGAATATTTCGTAAGCATCTATTGGTAAATGTTTGGATTTTGTGTTTAATGACTTCGCTTACCAACCAGGTTTCGGATCCGTAGAGGAGAATGGATTTTATGCAGGCGTTAAAAATATGTAATTTAGTTTTAGGCGAAAGAGCATTGGATTTCCAGATATTTCTTAGGCTATAGTATGCTGTTTTGGCTTTTTGTATTCTGGAGTTTACATCACCTATAGCACCTCCGTCCGGCGTAATGTTGCTTCCTAGGTAGCAGAAGTTGTTGACGTTTTGGATTGGCACGTTGTTTAGCACAAATGTTGGCGTTTGGTTGGGTTTAACAGCCATACATTTTGTTTTGTTTGCGTTGATTCGCAGACCGTATTTCAATGCCGTTGAAGCTAAGTCATCTATCTTCTTTTGCATATCATGTTTGTTTGATGCTAAAAGGACTAAATCATCCGCGTAATCTAGATCTGCAAGTTGCTCGTTAAGCCTCCATTGTATACCTCTACTTCCGCCAGATGCTGTCGATAATATTTCGTCTAGTGCTGCAACGAATAAAATAGGGGACAGGAGACACCCTTGCTTAACGCCGCTTAATGTTTCAAAAGGTTGGCTAATTTTTCCGCAGTGTGACACCCGCATTTTGGAGTTGTCATATTGTGCTTTTATGAGGCGGATAATCTTAGTAGGTATACCCTTATTGTTCCGGTCGATGGCATCGAACGCTTTCTCAAAGTCTACAAAGGTAAGATACATTGTTGTGTTGAATTCATTGCACTGTTCAATTATCAAGCGGAGGCTATTGATTTGGTCAACACACGATCGGTTAGGACGAAAACCAGCTTGCTCCTTTCGTAGCTTTTCGTCTAAGGGTTGGAGGATACGGTTAAGAATTATCTTATTAAAAATTTTGCACACAGCGGGAGTTAGGGCTATACCCCGCCAATTATCACATTGTTTGAGGTCCCCCTTTTTTGGGATTTTAGTAATAGGGCTCTCTTTCCATGCATCTGGAATTGTTTCTGTTTCCCAAATTCGCCTGAATATTGGTTGTAGGACATTTGCGGTTGTTTGGGAAGCTGATTTAAATAGTTCGGCTGGAAGGTTGTCAATACCAGGGGCTTTGTTGTTTTTGAGTTGTTGAGTTGTTCGGCCTACTGAGCGTCACCATCTTGAGACCCAGCATTCATTATTGGATAATATTCGACCGAATAGACCACGTCCAGCACGCAGTGAAGAAAATATAGCGGCCATAGCTGAGAGTATACACGAAAACCGTGGAGAGTCGATTCGGCGCCGTTCGCGGCAACTCGGACTATGGAACGCATTTTACGTCATGATCTTAAATTGAAAGCGTACAAAATCAGCTTGTGCAAGAACTGAAGCCGCCCGACCTTCCCAAGCGACATCGCTTCGCTCTATGGGCTCTTGAAAAGTTCCAAGAAGATCCGACGTTTTCGAGCCAAATTTTGTTCAGCGATGAGGCCCATATTTCTTCAAAAATGATGCCGGTGAGAACGTAACTGTCAATGGCGACCGTTATCGTGCCAATGATAACCGACTATTTGATGCCTGAAAATGAAGCTCGTGATCTCGACGACATTTGGTTTAAACAAGACGGCGCCACTTCCCACACAGCGCATCAATCAATGGATTTATGGAGAGAACATTTCGGTGAGCAGATAATTTCACGTTTTGGGCCGGTCGATTGGCCACCAAGATCGTGTGATATGGGGATATGTAAAGTCTAAAGTTTCTGCGGGCAATCCCGCTTAGATTCAGGCCTTGGAGCAAAACATCACGCGTGTCATTCGCCAGTCATCGAACGAGTCATCGAAAATTGGACTCAACGGATGGACCATCTGAGACGTAGCCGCGGCCAACATTCTTCAAAAAATAAATGCCAAAGAATGTTCTTTCAAATGATAATAAACATTCCCCATTAAATTTGAACTTTCTGTGTTTTTTTTTTTCTTTAAAAAAGTAGGGAACCTCGAAACGGATCACCCTTTAGTTCAATCAAATAGTCAGTTAGTTGCCGAAGAAATATATATTTTAACTATTTCAACAGGTACACAAAACAAATACCTGTACCTAACATATTTTAGTGGTATAGTTTAGGCGCCGCACAGTGGCGCCATTTGTGTTTTTCCTTGCAAAAATAATAATTTTCGAACCAATTGAGATAATCAAATAAGTTAAAAGGCATATAATTGTCCAACCTATAAAATCAGGTGCTACTCCTTCTAGAGGCTTACTTATGGATTATCAGTGTTGAAATTTGTGAACGTCATGAAAAAATCATGTTCATGTTAACTAAAAAAAAAACCATGATTTTTAATCATTTCATAAATTTTGTACTCGTTTTTCAAGGTTTTTATGTTTTAAAATTATTATCCGTAAATAAAAAAAATATAAAATAATTAAGATTTTTCAAATTTATTTTTTCAAATTGCTTCAATTAATTATCACAACTCATAACAGAAGGTATATCTGAACTATAATTATTGGATTCTAACTCTTTTCGTGACTTCACATGCCGCAGAAATGTAATAAGTGGATCGGAAGGTGCTGCCAACATGTTGAAGAGGTCCTCATTTTGTCTCACCCTTGATGCCTTGAACGTGTTCGAACATCTATGTATATTTTTTATAAAATTTGTTGAGGGACTCCTGAGCTTCTTCGGAAAGCTCTCCAATTAACAAAGACTGATATTCAATTTATCTTTGCCATACACCAATATTTTATGGACTGTCATGGATACAGTTCCGCCAAAAGTAATGCAGTTTTCGAAGCATATTTTCCATATTTTATAGAATTAACATTTTCTTTACAGTTTAAAACTTTCCCAATCTTTTAATGAGTTGATTGTTAATTCCAGTGATTCGAGTTACTGCCTCATCATTTTCAAAAAATCTCCGCGAAGTGTCTGTATCGTATGAGTTCCCGTATCCGCACTTGGAACAGTTTACTTTTATTCCAACCATTATTTTGAAGGTGTGCGTTTGGGGGCGTGGGAATGCTCTCTTTAATCCTTTTAAGTCGCAGTGGGCTAGCATCAGCAACAGATTTTGTAATCTGCGACCTAACTTTGTCATTGTACTTTGTATATTTAATAGACAGCCCTTCCGATAAATGGTCATTGTTCAAATCGTTGATGGCATCGGCAAGTTTCCTCTTTCTTGTAAAATTTGAACACTCCTTCGAAATTTTCCTCTTGCACGTCCAGTTGATGTGGTGGGTTCACAGGAAGGAAGGTATTCTCATTAAGCCCTCGTATTTGGAATTGAATTTCTGAATGCCTCGGCATACTTTCATCCATTTCGTCTTAATATTTGCATGCCAGGCGAAGAATATTTGTTATACTTTCGCTTCTCTATAGATTATCGGATAAGCTATGAAGTTCTTCTTAAGCAGCTTCCACGAAATCCGTTGGGGTGGTTGAATTCCTAAACAGACAAATTTGAGTTGTTCAACGCCATGTTTTTAAAGTGTCAAATATAATTTTCCACACTAGATACAAAGCACTTGTCGCTCCAACTTTCAGTCATAAACTAATCCAAGGATTATGCCTTTTTTCAATATATAGTTCGATCTATTACGCAATGTTGATTTTCTGCACGGGTTCAAATAACATGTGTGTCTACCTGTGGCGACCATAAGTCAATATTGTAACAATATTATTGTTCTGTGATTGGATGGTTGGCTATATTTATATTTTAAATGCGTACCTGATAATCTGAAAGAATAATTTATTTGTGCATCCTGTTTTTGTACCTGAATTTACCAGGGATACACGCCATACAATTGCTGCAACAATGCTTTCATTTTACCTTTTTCTAGCAGTCGCAGGAACAGGTGGACTTTGTTGAATTAGGAAAAGGAACACTCAAAGAACATATTTTGAAAATATGGCAGATATAAAAATTGTAAAAGATGAAAAATAGTAAAAAAAAAAAAAAAAAAAAAAAAAAAAAAAAAAAATAGACAGTTGGTTGGTAAATAGCGATTTACCGGGCGAAACACAAAGCTAACAGTAAAATTTTTTTCTATAATATACTGAATATATCAATATACTGAATATATCAAATAAAACAATTACGATTAGTTACCTAGTTATTTTTTTATATTCCACCTGAAGCTAGGCCAAATTGCCTAAAAATTGTGTCTTTTTTTTTTTTTTTTGTTGGGTATGCATTAACCGCCTAAGTCGAAAATCATGCTTTCGAGAAAAATAACTTTTTATACAAATGTAATGGAGCTTCATTACGACTTAGGTCAGTATGTTTTCATTAATAACTTTTTAATAAAGAGTGTTAGAGAAATGCTGATTTCACGTAAATATAAAGCGTTTTTAGAAGAACATTATAGCATACTTAACTCAAATCGTTCTTAAGTCGACTTAGGCGGTTATCGATTGTTGGTAAATAATCAATAGAAATTAAAAAAATTACGATTAGTTACCTAGTTATTTTTTATATTATATCTGAAACTGGACCAAATTGCCTAAAAATCGTGTCTTTTTTTTTTTTTGAAAACTGAAAATTGGTAATATCTTCTTAACTAAAAATATGATTTTATTGAAGGTAGCAAATTTGTAATCTTTGAGTAATAAGCGCACATGAAATTTTTGCAACCTCATTTGTTCTAAGGCAGCCACTGTGCGCCGGTGAAAAATACGAAACGAAATAATTTGACACATATTATGTCGGCCAAAGTATTTGCCACCTCTTCTCCTTCAATTTCAAATGTTCATATATCCTTAATTTTTCAATGGAAACTCTTCAAACTTATTATTTACTTTTACTCTTTACATAATTTTGTATAACTAGCAGATTCCAGCGCTCGAAATTCGAGTGCAATTTCTAGGCAGCTTTATTTTTCAACTTAGCCAATTCACAAACCAACACTTTTATGGTTTATTATTATTGTGAATGAAGATAACAAACTCATTTACACACATTAACAATTTTAATAAAACACACATAGCATATGTATAATTTTATGTATGTGTTAAAAAATTATATGCAATTTACTCAAAATAAAAAATCTGCAAAACAGCTAAAAAGAAATACCTTTAAAATACTATATATGTTTGACCAAAATCGTGATAAAATGGTAGAACAAATAATCGGTCACAAGAAATCGCCTAGCCTATTAATATTATAGATTTCACAACATAGTCTTGGCATCATTTTTTCAATGTTTCTGGAGCGATCTGGCTCCACGCTTCCTGCAGTTTATTACACAGGTCTTCCTTGGTTGTAGGACAGGTAGTTTGATCCATCCTGTTCAATTCATCCCACAGTAACTCTATAGGATTGAGGTTAGGTGACTGTGGTGGCCATTCTATAACTTTACAGGTTCCAGCTGTAAATTAAAAAAATATTTTGAATTTGATTTCCAACAATAATTAAACACTATCGTTTGCCTTGACTGCCGTTCATGTTACATAAACCGGGCATATTTTTTAAATTTTGATTTGTTTAAATTTTATTAAAAAGTACCTTTTATTATAAAGTACCTTTTATTAAAAAGTACATTTTGTTAAAAAGTACCTTTTATTAAAAAGTACCCTTTATTAAAAAGAACCATTTATTAAAAAATACCTTTTATTAAAAAGTACATTTTATTAAAAAGTACATTTTATTAAAAAGTACTTTTATTAAAAAGTACCCTATATTAAAAAGTACATTTTATTAGAAACTATCTTTTATAAAAAGTATCTTTTATTAAAAAGTACCTTTTATTAAAAAGTACCTTTTATTAAAAAGTACCTTTTATTAAAAAGTACCTTTTATTAAAAAGTACCTTTTATTAAAAAGTACCTTTTATTAAAAAGTACCTTTTATTAAAAAGTACCTTTTATTAAAAAGTACCTTTTATTAAAAAGCACCTTTTATTAAAAAATACCTTTTATTAAAAAGTACATTTTATTAAAAAGGACCTTTTATTAAAAAGGACCTTTTATTAAATAGTACCCTATATTAAAAAGTAAATTTTATTAAAAACTACCTTTTATAAAAATTATCTTTTAATAAAAAGCACCTTTTATAAAAAAGTACCTTTTATAAAAAAGTACCTTTTATAAAAAAGTACCTTTTATAAAAAAGTACCTTTTATTAAAAAGTACCTTTTATTAAAAAGTACCTTTTATTAAAAAGTACCTTTTATTAAAAAGCACCTTTTATTAAAAAGTACCTTTTATTAAAAAGTACCTTTTATTAAAAAGTACCTTTTATTAAAAAGTACCTTTTATTAAAAAGTACCTTTTATTAAAAAGTACATTTTATTAAAAACTACTTTTTATTAAAAAGTACCTTTTATTAAAAAGTACATTTTATTAAAAAGTACCTTTTATTGAATAGTACCCTTTATGAAAAAGTACCTTTTAGTAAAAAGTACATTTTATTAAAAAGTACATTTTAATAAAAAGTATATTTTATTAAAAAGTACCTTTTATTCTAAAGTATCCTTTATTAAAAAGTACCTTTAATTAAAAAGTACCTTTTAATAACAAGTACCTTTTATTAAAAAGTACCTTTTATTAAAAAGTACCCTTAGTTAAAAAGTACCTGTTATTAAAAAGTAACTTTTATTATAAAGTAAATTCTATTAAAAAGTACCCTTTATTAAAAAGTACATTTATTAAAAAGTACATTTTAATATAAAGTACCTTTTATTAAAAAATACCTTTTATTAAAAAGTACCTTTTTCGAAATTTTGTTTTTCGTTAAAGGAGTATTTTTTATTGAAAATTTAACTTTTGTAAAAAAAGTACTTTTATCAAAAAAAGTGCCTTATATTAAAAAAGTACCTTATATTACAAAATACCTACTATTAAAAAAGTACCTTTGATTAGAAAAGTATATTTTTAGTAAAAAATAACTTTTTATTAAAAAAGTACTGTTTATTAAAAAAATACCTTTCATTAAAAAATTAGCTTTTAGTAAAAAAGTAACTTATTAAAAAATTATGCTTATTAATAAAAAACTCTTTTTATTAAAAAAGTTTATTTTGTTATTAAAAAATTACTTATTTTATTTTTAATATTTTTTATTAAAAAAGTACCTTTTATTAAAAAAGTACCTTTTATTAAAAAAGTACCTTTTATTAATGTACCTTTTATTAAAAAAAGTACCTCTATTAAAAAAAGTTCCTTTTATTAAAAAAGTACATTTAAAAAAAATACCTTTTAAAAACGCATCTCTTATTGAACCACTACCATTTATTATAAAAGTACCTTTTATTAAAAAACTACCTTTTATTAAAAAACTACCTATTTTTTATTAAAAAGTACCTTTTATTTTAAAAGTGTCTTTTTTTTTAAAAAATACCTTTTATTAAAAAAGTACCTTTTATTAAAAAGTACCTTTTATAAAAAAAAAACAACTCTTATTAAAAAGTGCCTTTAATTAAAAAGCACCTTTTGATAAAAAGTATATTTTAATTTAAGCGTCTTTTATTAAAAAGTAAATTTTATTAAAAAGTACCTTTTATTGAAAATTACATTCCATTAAAAAGTAACACTTACTAAAAATTATCTTTTACCAAAAAATACCTTTTATTAAAGTAACTCTTATTATAAAGCACCTGTTATTATAAAGTTCCTTGCATTAAATTCGAAAGAAAAAACTTCTCATATGGCGGCCTTTGTGATTGCAAAATATCGTAAAAATAAAATTATCGATAATTCGATACTAAATTTTATTAGTTTTCGATTTATTTATAATTTCGAGAAAAAGGCAAACAATTCAAATTTAATAAATTCTTTTTAATGTAATTTTACTTATTAATTTTATTTGTTTTGTTCACTTAAGTTTTTCTATTATTGATAATATAACATCAGAATAAAATATAATCTATATTCAGCATTTCTATAACCTATTTTAAATATTGAAGTTTTATTTCTTTGGTAAAATATATCGCATTCTTCTTCGTTTGACGCAAAGTAGCCGTGCGTATTCAAACATTTTAAAACATGCGCCCTTGATGCGTAAAATCAATTCGGATTTAAATTAATTACTCCAGCAGCTTTCTTGATAAATTTTAAAGTAATGTCAACATTAACTTCGTTCGATTTTTAACATTGATTATATTTTGAGATCAATATAATAAATTACATTAAAAAATTAGTTGTTTTAGTACATTTGCGATGAATTTCAGACTTTTTAAGACAATATCTTGCAAGTTTTTCTATAAAAAGCAGTTTTGTTAAAGAAAAATTTGTAAACATGTTTGGTACCACAAAAATCTGTCAAAATAACAGATAAATATGTACGTATGGTAACACTGGATCCTTATTTATCGAATTATCGATTGATAATTTTAAAATGTTATATCTGTCCGCATAGCTAGCTTATCGATTGTTCATATTGCAATCACAAAACATCGCACTAACGTAGTATATTAAAAATTAGGTTTGTCAACTATTCGATATATTAAAACCCGTCTCTTTAAACTTTAACTTCTATACAAATCCCATCCAAGATTTATTCGTGTTGTATTTTAAACTCTTTTATATTTAAAACAAAATGATAAACAAAGCTTAATTTCATTGTTCAATTATAATTTAAAAATCGTTTGATTTCTTCAAAATGAATACTCGTACTTTATGTTCTTCCATAAAATCAATACTAATATTTACAATTCTGATTTAAATTTTTTTCTTTTATTATAAACTGATATATTAACCTTTTGTTGAACTTTAACCTCGAATTACATATGTACAAATATATGTTTATTTAAAACGTGGGATTGCGACTGAAAAAGAAAATACTTGTCATATAAACTACTATTGTCATTTTATAGAAGAGGGTTTAACGTTTTAATCACAAAAATAAATATTACTCATGCGAAAAAACTGAATTATTTACAAACAGCAGAGTATGATAACAATTTGCTGATTTTCAATTGCAACTGAAAAACAGAAAAATAAAATACAACAATTATAACGTAGCGTAAGTGCAATTCAGACTAAATAAAGTAGATATTAACCTATTAAGCAAAGTTTTTGTTTTTGTTTTTGTTTTTAACAATGAATGAAATTTAACAGAGGGAAATTTAAACAAACAAATGATCGCATAACTGCACTCAAGAGTATTTTTTTTTAAAGTATAACTATAACAAATTATGTATATAATTAAATTTACGATCTGGCAGTGCCCATAAAATAGGTACTGCGCCACCAATTAAACTATTGTGACATAATATTTATTTAACAAAATGTTTTCACTACTGTATTATGTTTTAATTTCTTTTCTGAATCGACAAAAAGTGAATTATTATTTATTTGTTTTTGTTAAATTTTATTTGAAGTCATAAAAACACTAGAATAACCTCTGTTTGCTTTGAAATTATCATTATATACTCGAGTGACAATTATTCGGATTTTAATTTTGGTCGATTAAAAATTCAAAAATATTTTTATCGATCGATTAAGTTTTGCAAATTCTTCGATTAATCGATCAAACAACGAGAATTATATAAATTTCCAAATATTTAATAACACCTTTTTTAAATTTTTAAAGCAATTCTCACAAATAATCAAAAACTAGAAATATATTTCATAGAGATTATATTTTATATTTTTTATTATTAATATAACGATAGATTCCAAAATATGCCAGTAATTTTTTTAAATTTAATAATCTTAAAAACAAACTACTTTTTTTAAGATAATGAATTTTTTAAGAAAATGTTCTTTTTAAAAAGATTTCTTTATAAAGAAAATATAATTTCTTTAAAAATATACTTTTCCCATAGAAGGTACTTTCATAAAAAAGTTGCTTCTTTGAAGAAAATTTACTTTTTTAAGAAAATATACTTTTTTAAGAAAATTTACTTATTTAAGAAAATTTACTTTTTTAAGAAAAGATACTTTTTTCAAAAAAGGAACCTTTTTAAGAAAGGGTACTTTTGTAACTAAGAGTACTTTAAAAAAAATATACTTTTATAGGAATAGGTACTTTTTAAGAAAACGTACTTTTGTAAGAAAATCTACTTTAAAAAAAAAAAATTCGATTTTTGTAAGAAAATTAACTTTGTTAACAAAGGCACTATTTTAAGAAAAGATACTGTTAGGAAATGTATTTTTTTTTTAGGAAAAGGTACTTTTGAGGAATAGATTTAAGGATATTTTTTTTTTTTTTTTTTTTTTTATAGAGAAATGCACTTTTTTAAAAATATTCTTTTCTACAAAATGTAGAAAATTCATAAACAAAATTTACTTTTTTAAGAAAAATATAATATTCTAGAAAAATATACTTTTCTAGGAAAAGGTAATTTTCTAGGAAAATGTGCTTTTGTTAAGAAAATTTCCCTCTTCAAAAGACGTACTTTTAAAGAAATGGTACTTTTAAAAGAAAATGTACTTGTAATCATGCAAACTGCTTGTTGGTAATCAGTAGCCAACAATCAATTTTGATCAAATACTCTTCCAATTCAAAGGATTAGCAACAATAAGGCCTCGATTCGTTATTGCATATTTGTGCGTATATTGTTATAAATGCATAGTTTGCTTTTAAATGTCTTTTTTATGTATATTTTTTGATTTTTAATACTTATATTTGCATATTTTAAAATTGTTTTAAAATAAAGTATGATTTAAGAATTCATAGTTTATATAATGAACTAGCGGGTCTCTTCGAACTTTGTTACACCCCAGCCTATATTCGTAAATTCGAAACAAATCCACCCAAGGCCCACACACTGCATAAATGTACAGCAAATGTTTACAGAAAATATAAACGAAATTAAATGATTATTGTAAGTAAAATTGAAAAAAAAGTGACATTAAAAAGAAGTAAAATATTAATAAATTGATTTAACTTTGTTTTTTTTTATTTACCATCTTCCGATGCCGTACAAATTTTAGATGAATGGTCAAATTTGATATTTTTGAAATTTATCTAAAATTTTTATTTTTAAAATTTTACCATTTCTCTCAAAATTTCGTTTGTCTAAAATGAAATCTCCAAATTTTTCACGAATTATTCAAAAAGGTCTTGTATATCGATTGGAGCAAATATAGAAACAGATTTTGTACCTATTAATACGAGCTAATGTTTTATGGAAGTTGAATAAACCGTTGACTGTCAAATTACAAATCAAGATGTTCTTAACATAATTTTGTATTAAATAACATTCCCAAATCGAATATTTAAAATTTCTATGAATTTCTTAATTCAAAATAAGAAGATTTAAATGCCTATTACTACCTATTGTTTTGAGCAGGTGTGTATATGTTTTTGCAGAACAAGTAAGAGTGTTATATTCGGCTGTGCCGAATCTTTGATACCCTCCACCTCGGTTTGAGTATTGATAATAAATGTAAACAAAATATTGGAAAAAGTAAACAATTTGTTAAACTTAATACCAAATTATTTCAGAAAATTCTTTGGGTTGGTTTTCGTCTTTTGTATTATTTCGGATTTATTTCGGTGTTTGCTTTTTAGTCATCGTAGTTGCTGATCGGCATGCATTAAGGTTATATACCTATATGCATGCGTTTCCGGTTATATGACATAACTTCTCGTTTAATTTAGTTTTTGCTAATTAAATAGCTCGCCCTAACCTCCATTGCAAAGGTAATGGTTGTGTAGAGTGGCTATATGCATTAAATCGTGCTAATTGGAGATGGCTGTATAGTTTCTTTTAACTGGCCAAATATTTTTTCATTGTGGCCATATAGGTCGGATGGAGTAACAAAATAATAACCAAAAAAAAAGCTCTCTCAACTTTTTTTTAAAATAGTGCCATATTTTGAAAACATAGAGAATAAATTTATAATAATAAATAATCAAATTAGGGATGAAAAACGTAAAAAATGAAAAGTCCCAAACATTTTAAATAATATAATTTAATGTTATCTTTATTTTCTGAAAAACTTCAAATTTTCATCCAAAAAAAATTGTGAAAATTTATATATAAAAAATAACATTGTCATAAAATTACGTTTACTTATGTAACAATTTTTATGTTAGCAATTCTTAAATATCATTTGAGGTTTTCTTAAATTCATTGAATTTAAATTAATATCGACAAATCTGTTTTTCTATTTATTTAAATTGTAAAGGAGTGGCATCTCTGTCAAAATAAGCGAAAAACACAAAGAATAGAAAAAAACAAATTACTTCGTGTTTGACAGGATGATTTTATGTTTATGTTTAATATCTTTATTTTTTTTACTAATATTTCTGTTTATTTATTTGAAAATGAAATAATGAATTGAATATGCTATTTAATTTTTTTATTTATATAAAAAAGTTTTTTAATTAAAGCAAAATATTTTCACTATTTCATGATTTTTATTTATGTATGACGACATTTCAACCTAAAAATTTAAGTTTTTATCGATTGAATAAACAACACAAAAATGGTTGTCGTTTAGATAACAACAACAGCTGACTTTAACAATAGCGAATATCGTTTCAAAATTGTACTGATAATTTTGCAATTTTCTTTTTTTTTACGATTCGACTATCGTTAAAAGAAGTTACTGAATCGCGGTACTGAAAAATTATTAATATCTCCTGAATGGCAATATTTTTTTTAAATGTGAACATTTTTAAATGTAAACATATTTCTAAATTTAAAATTATTTTTTCCGACGTTTTGATATGATTTTCTGAAATTCAATTAATATTTTCTAATTTATAATGGGAAATTTTATTTTCAGTTTTTATTATAATTGATATTTTCTTAAATTTGAATGGAAAATTTAAAAAGTGAAATTTTGTATTTATGTGAATAATAATGCTTTATTAATTATAAACAATTTTTAAAAATTAGATGTAACCGCAATCAGATATTTTATAGGTAAAGCAGAATAATAATTCTATATAACTATGTAGAACTGTTTTGTAAGTAAAAAACTCATTGACGAACTCGGTAGCTCTATTTTGTAAAGACAAAAAAAAGTTAATATGCCAAACTTAAGTTCATATTTGTAAAAGAATAATGAAAAAACGTATGAAATAAAAGACCAGCCCGTGTATACTCTTAACATTGTTCTGTATGATATCTATTTGAAAATATTAACATTCATGTTAAAATAGAAATAACTATTGCAAAGCTAATTAGAACAAACAAAAATTATGGCGCCATCACGCTGAGCAAAATGAAGTGACGCTCTGTTAATGCAAAAGAAATGTATTTTCCCCACAACAAAATACTGCAGAATTTTATGTAAATAAAATAACCGATTTGTTTCTAACATGCAGTTACTATGAATATACATACATACATACATATATATAATATATGTATATTATTTGTATTATTTAATATGTGTATGTGTGTATATTTAAATATTACACACAAAAAATACAACATCAAACGTTATTTTTGTGTTTTTCTATTTAAATAAATTAATACATAAATTTTTTTGCTAAATTTACATTTGGGCAATTCACAACAGGTGTTGTATATTGTATGTTGTATTGAAATACACAATACAATCATTTGTTGTGAACACTCAGTTGTATTTTCATATTGTAAAACGCTTTCTTTAGTAATTTTCGATCCAACGAGGAAAGATCGCTTCGTCGCTTCTGCTATTTTGTATAAGAGAAAACACTTGTCAGTGTTTGCTTTTTGGTCGTGAGATATACCCTGGAGTTTTAGTTACGTACCTCTTGCATTTTAATTTATAATGAAAAAAAAAAAAATGTTAAATGTTTAGGTTGGTACTGAAAGAGAAAATACATACTAAAAATATAAACATTAATTTTTATATAAATAAACTTATCGATGCATTTGCGTTATTTGCATTATTTGCCATATTTTATTTTATAATTATTTATGCTGATAAAATTCTATGTATTTTTTTTTCTTTTTCATAAAAACTGGCATTCACTTGGAACTGATATGTTATGATACAATACATATACAACATTTACTAAACATAGCAAATGAAGTTGGATCGTGTATCAGATTTTTCAGTGAAAATTACCAACAACAATTTTACACTATTGTAAAGTAATACACGATACAACAGATACAACGATACATTACCCATTGTGAATTGCCCAATTGTTTTTTTTTTTTATTAACAACTAGGTATTTTAGCATTATTTGCTTTAGATGTTGGTGAATTTTTACTCCCTTTATATTAACTCGTAGTGTCTGCTTGTCGAAAAGATTTTGGATAGATTTTAACCACTTTCCCGTGACCCAATCGATCTGAAATTTTGCAGGCAGGCTCGTGGCAATGACAGAAATGATCTAACATATTTTTTTAGTGATGCCAAAACAATGGAAACTTTTAAATTTTTCTACCAGAGTTGATAAAAAAATGTACAAAGGGTTTGTTTTTGTTATATTATTACCACAACGACCACAAAAACAACAAGTCCAGCTATGAAAACAACGCAACATTTAGAATAACAACAAGAACAATATAGAAATATCATGTTTTTCATTTTTTTTTTACTTTTTCAGAGATTTTCCTGGACCTATTCCACCGATTTTAATGATTTTTGATATAGAAATCTTCCCATGAATTTGGTGAATCATTCTCACTAAAAATGATCACTGTAGCTGCACTATTGAGGGCGTGATCGTGACAAGAACAACATAGAAAATTATTTTTTTTCAAGACTTTTTTTAGTTCTTCATTCAAATCTCGGGCCCTAATCGACCGATTTCGACGATTTTAAATAGCAAACTTTTCAGGATGTTAATGAATCATTTTTTATGCCAACGAGCACCCTAGCTGCCCGATTGATGCCGTCATCGTGATTTCCACAGACGGACAGACGGACAGACGGACATCGCTATATCAACTCCGGTTATTATAAGGATCACAAATATATAAATTTTATGGGGTCCAAAATTTTTTTTCTAATTATTACAAACGGAATGACAAACTTATATATACCCTCTGCACACTGGAGTGGAGGGTATAAAAAGTGACTTCATAAAATATAGCATATAAATATAGCATCCGATATGAACTTTTTCAAATCTGCATACAAAAAAAATAATAAAAATTCCACTCAGATTTGGTTTATGCATATACCCAATTAGTTTGACCTATTACAAATTCTCTAAAGGCATTGTGTAGGGTGTCGCATAGTCGGTCTAGATCGACTATAATTTATTTACTGATTTTTTAATTATTTCATTGATAGAAAAAAATATATGTTGATGATGCTTGGCAATTAGAAATTTACATTAACTAGCACATTCCAGCGCTCGAAGTACGAGTGCAATTTCTAGGCAACTTTATTTTTCAACTTCGCCAATTCACAAACACACACTTTTTTGGTTTATTATTATTGTGAATGACGATAACAAACTCATTAACAAACACGTTAACATATTTAATAAACACACACAGCATATGTATAATTTTATGTATGTGTTAGTAGCAACTTTAAATGCAATTTACTCAAAATAAAGGACAAAATATAAGAATCTGTAAGTCTGGAAAAAAACTAAAAAGAAATACCTTTCAAATAATATACGTTTGGTCAAAATCGGGATAAAACGGTAGAACAAAATATTGGTCACAAGAAATCGACTAGCCTATTAATATTATAGATATAGATAATTCGCAATAATCAATAAAACAAATAAGTTAAAAAAATATTAACATCAAAATAACATTTAGTACAACATATTAATCCATTTAAGCGCAAGCCAAACGGATAGGAACAAGGCCGAGCGCAGGGGATAATATAAAATCAACTGAAGAAGTGGTATAAAAACCAACAAAGCTATCCGTATCAATTGGATTTGGCCCAAAAGATATGTTGAATTCGAAGTAACATAGTAGTGTTGCATACTCTATACTGTATACTCTTTAATCCCCTGCAGCTGTGTTTTCGGGGAAAATTGAAATGAAAAAATTAAATGGAAATTTTAGAAAATTTAATTGGAAATGGTGTAGTATTCCATGTATGTGCATTTATTGGTTCAGTATGGTTTAATGGAAAATAAAACAAAAATATTAAATAAAAAACAAGTAAGAGTGTTAAATTCGGCTGTGCCGAATCTTTGATACCCTCCACCTCGGTTTGTGGCAATACTATTAACATAGCTCATGGTAGTTGTGTTCTTGTTATTGTTAATATGTATGAATCACATTTTTTTTGTGGCTTTTTTTATGTTGTTGTATGTTCAACCACTAAACTATTACAAGAAAACACTAGGTTTCATGTTTTTTTTAGAGGTATCTATAAACTTTTGTTCATTTCTCAGCGCAGAGGCTCCCGATTTACTCCGATTTCAATACCAACCTGGTGGGAATTATGGCAAATAATTTTTTCGTAACCTGACCTAAGTAAATGCTTTTTTTTTTGAATGAGCGTGATTTCAACAGACACACGGACAGACGGACAGACGGACAGACGGACAGACGGACATCGCTATATCGACTCGAGCTGTGATAAGGATCAAGAATATATATACTTTATTGGGTCGGAAATTAGTTTTTCGATGCGTTACAAACGGAATGACAAACCTATATATACCCTCTGCCACTGAGATGTGGAGGGTATAATAAAAAAAATATTAAAAAGCAACAATCAGACATTAAAAACAAAAATCTGGACATATGCCAATTAATTAATTAAACATAACAAAATGAATCGTGTATAGGCATTGATGTTTTGTTTTAAATTGGATACATGACCTCCCACATGGTACTAATATCATTATTATTGTACAATTTGAAGGGTTTAACAGACATTTTGTTAAAAAAAAATGTTATTGCTCTCAAGATAACATCGCCTAAAAGTATTAATAAACAGCTGATTATCTACAAAAAGTTCTAGTAATAGAAACAAATTTCTGATTGATTGGAATCAAAATGAAATGTGTAGAGTTGAGACGGCTCTAATGTAGTTAAGGATTGTGCACATAACAATTGTAACATTAATAAATCGCAATAACTTTTAAACGAAATAGCCGATTTTAGTAAAAATTAACACTAATGCTACGAGTATGTTCAGACGGACAGCAAGATTCGAGGTTCGTTCTCTCATTCACGGTTCGCGCCCCAATCATGATTGAATCTACATGATTCGCCATACAAAATTTTGATAGCGAACCAACTTGGTTCATTTTGAATCTAGTTGTGAACCACGAAGAATTTAATGTCATCTCCAATTTTGATAACAAAATCATCACTATTTTATCTGAACTAGCTGTCAAAAATATATAAACAAAGAAAAAACAAAAAATTAATGTGTGCAATAAATTAAATAGAAACATTTAACAAATAAAAAAGTATATATTTATATATATATGTATATATATATTTAAATAAAAATGGAAAAAAATTAAATAGTGGAACGTAAAGTGTAATAGGATGTCTTCGAATATATACACAAAAAATATAAACGTCAAAATGAAACAAGACCAATCGTCTGAACACCAAGGTTCGCAGTCGTGATTCAGAGAACGAACCAAGTGGTGCATTTTGCCGTCTGAACATGCTATAATTGATGAGAATGTTATTAAAATTGACATGTTATGTTGCAAAAGTAATTTTTTTTTTTTATAGAAATTTTAACTCTTTCAGTAAGCGCTTTTATAGTACTTTTAGGGATCCTTTTGCTGGACACCGACCATTTCCGAGCTAAGTAGTATGGTGTTATTGAAAACTTGCTTTGTGATCTTCATCACTATTTTTAGTTGTGGGAAGTTGGGTGGATTCCAATTTCTAGATACAAAATTGGCTTTTTTTTTGTTCCATTCAATGCCCGATATATTGTAACACATGACGGACGATCAGGCAAAATACCTCATGCTGGTTTAGGAATGAAAGTAGTCGGTTTTAAATACATTCTTTAATATAAAAATTGGTATCAATCTACCCGTTGTCATATATCAAATGCTTCTTTTCCCACAACCTCAAATAGCCTGTCAACCTAAAAACTTTTTTGGGAAAAACTTTTTCGGGTTTAGGGATGAAAGTAGTCTTCTTTGAATACATTCTTTAATATAAAAATCTTTCATATATGAAATGCTTCTTTTCCCACAACTTCAAATAGCCTGTCAACCTAAAAACTTTTTCGGGAACTTCCTGTTTTTTGTGTTCACGAAGATTCGCTCTTGTATCGGCTACGTAAAAATCCACTCCTGGGAACTGCGAGAAGTTGCCAATCACGTATGTTTTATCGTCTCCCTAATGCAGCATTCATACTTGACGATGAAATTTCGTTTACCCTGCTATCTGACATCACACTGCAACTGTGAAATCGTTGTATACGTATTATCAACGAAAAATTTTTTGAATTAGTCGAATCCATCGCCATTAATTTTTGTGTTCACACATCTGACTTCAATCTCATTTTTGAAATGTAGTCGAAGCGTAAACTTGAAAAAATATGTTTACTTCTCTCTCTTATTTTTTTTTAAATAGAGTTACCAAGTTTATTATACAGGCACATGTTTGAGGGAAAATGTTTACATTTATTATTATTAGTTTTATTTTAATAATAGTTAATAATATTTATGCTCTATAATTAACAAACTTGCGTTTTTATATGCGCATTTCAACAAATAAATCATAATAATAGATTTAACAAGTTAAAACTTCAATTACAATTTTGCAGAATCCAGTAAATTTGCATTAAATTTATAACAGGGTAACATTAATCGTCGTTAGTGGCAGCCATTACTCGCACGAAAATTTTTGTGCCATTAGTGTGACCACTGCGGAAAATCTGTGTGGATTAGTGAAAAAAATGTGAGTGTATTGAGTTTTTCGAAATTGCATTGTGATGTGTGATAGGGGGGTTAAGCTTTAAAGTTTTTTTTTTTGGAATTTCGATCTGGTACCTTGAGTACGTTATGATTTGGTTTTGCCTACTTTTTAACTTTTCTTACGAAAGACTGAGCATATTCTTTTAGTAGTGAGAGAAAAATTTGCCTCATCAGCGATTGTTTTAAAAGCCTGTTTCAGATATTAATTAATAAATTGAATTCTCTTCTCACATGCTTTTCCTTCAAAATCCATTTTAAAGTACTAAATATTGATGTATACTTTGTGTGTAGTCTTTTATTTAACATAACCATCTCAAGACGTATTTGGATTGATTGTGCTAGCTTTTTGCAATATTCAGGACCGATATTCTGCCATTTTTCAAGTAAGGCCTTTTTAGATCAGCTTTTTTGGAAATGATGTGATTGTTGAGCCGTTGCCATAAATAATCCAATAAATTCTAAATTGGATTAATATCAAAGCTTTTAGGAGGCGTTTCCATAACGTGTGGAGAATAGTACAATAGTGCCTAGTAAGCTACACCTTTTCCAACTGTATTTCAGAAAACATTTATTGATGTTCAGTACGTATCAATTGTATTTTGGAAAATATCAATGGATTTTCAGAAAATATCAATTGTATTTCAGAAAACACCAATTGATTTTCAGAGAGTATCAATTGTATTTCAGAAAACATAAAATGATTTTCAGAAAATATCAGTTGATTCAAATATATTTCCGCGTTTATAAAATGTACTTCAGAAAACATTAAATGTATTGCAGAAATTGTCAAATTGTATATCAGAAATTCTCAACTGTGTTTCATAAAATATCAATTGAATTTTAGAAAACATCAATTGAATTTTAGAAAATATCAATTGAATTTTAGAACAATGCCACCGCGTGATCAACGTAATACCAAAATGTTAAAAAATACTGCTCTGCAGTTTTCTTAGATACCCAACAGGCATTTGAGAGAGTGTGGCACATTAGTCTGTTATCAAAAATATCAAGTAAGAAAATTATAGTCGGTCTATACCGACTATACGATACCCTATACCATGCGTTTAGACACCCTATCTCTTAGGTCCAACTAATTAGATATAAAAAATAAGCATAAACCAAATTTGTGTGGCATTGTTATTAACTTGTTTGCCTTCGGATATGAAAAATTCATATCGGATTCTATATTTCTATGGGGACTAGGTCGAAAAATGGACCGAACCTGGCTATATTTTTTGCAAAATCATATACAAAAAAATCTGTGTAATATTTTAGTTTTTTGATAGATTTAAGTGAAGATCGGGAATCAGCTTCATATGGAGGCTACGACTAAGAAGTGTCGTATAGAATTTATTTTTGGACTACTGATAAATGGATGTAATAAACATACACAAACCCAATTTGACCGAGATCTATATGATAATTTGGATATTATGACAATTTAAGTCGATCTCATAGGGGTCACTTGTATAGGGCCTAGGTCTGAACATGAACCAATTTTCACCAATTTCAATAGCCGATTGAAGCTTACATACCAAATTTTACAAAATATATTCATACTAGCAGATTCCAGCCCTCGAAATTCGAGTGCAAATTCCAGGAAATTTAATTTTTTCAGTAAATAAAGACCCTAAAGGTATGCTAATCAATTATAGCCAATTCACAAATCAACACAAAAAACAAACTCATTTTTATTACAAACACATTAACAAATTTAATAAACACATACATAGCATTGTATTTTTATGTATGTGTTAGTAGCAACTTTAAATGCAATTTACTCAAAATAAAGGAAAAAGTTTAAAAATCTGTAAATCTGCAAAACGGCTAAAAAGAAATACCTTTCAAATAATATATGTTTGGTCGGAATCGGGGTAAAACGGTAGAACAAAACATCGGTCACAAGAAATCGCCTAGCCTATTAATATTATAGATTTGCAACCTGTAGTTTGATTACAAAGTTTACATGGAGACACAAGCGAACGTACAGACGGACGGACGGACATCGCTTAGTAATAAAACATGGGTCTAGGACAAATATTTTTAGTAGTTACGAAAATTAGCACAAAGTTATTATACCCTGACCACATAGTGATATAGGTTATAAAAAACTCATCCCACACACAGAAAAAATATTTGCCAACCGAATTGGTCTTAAGTGGAATAACTATATTTTCGATTGTATCAACAGAAATTTCATATCATCTGTAAATTTTCTATTATGATAAAATATTTACTGTTAAGGCAAGAGAATTGTAATCATCGTGAACCCGAAAATCGGTTATTAGCATTATCGCAATTCGGTTGGTAATAAATTCGGTAGCCACAATGAATCTGTTTTCTGTGTGCAGCTACCTGTTATTCCATCACCAAATCCTATTTACAAAATAGGATGTGTTACGTAAAAATTAAAGATGAGATTTCTAATATATATGACAGGCCGTCCCCAGGGTAGGGTCCTGAGTCCGGCGTTATTCACGCTATTTACGGCAGATATGACAATTCTAAACCGTGTAAGCATTTCAACAGATGCAAATGACACTGCAATACTACTCATAGCTTGTGCTCAAAGTGTGTTAAATGTGTTAGAATCCTGAAAATTAAAGTAAATACAGAAAAAACCTGTACACGTAACTTTTGCTCTAAGGAGAGGAGATTGTCCTAGTCTTAGAATAAATAATATGCGAATCCTTAATAAGGATTACGTAAAGTAATCACATAAAAGCCAAACGACAACATTTAAACATGAAAATTAGAAAGCTTTTCTGGTTACTCGGTCCTTAATCGCAATTGAATTTTGAAAATAAATTAAAACTTTATAAAACAATTTTGAAACCTATGTGGACCTACGGTATACAACTATGGAGATCCGCAAGTAACTCTAATATTGAAATAATTCAAAATTAAACTACTTATTCTATCTCGATGGTTTCTTATAATGAGGCAATACATAACGACCATAAAATTCAATGTATTAGGGAAGTGATAAAAACTTTAAATGAGAAATATTTGATTAGACTTAGCAATCATGTTAACCATTTAGCTATTGCTTTACTGGACTACTTAGATGAAATAGACTAAACAGATACCGTATTTTAGACCTTCCTTTTCGTAATTAAATCTATTATATTAATAGGCTGGGCTATTTCTTGTTACCGATATTTTATTCTACCGTTTTATCCCGATTTTGACCAAACGTATATTATTTGAAAGGTATTTCTTTTCAGCTGTTCACCAGATTTACAGATTTTTAAATTTTTTTCCTTTATTTTGAGTAAATTGCATTTAAAGTTGCTACTACCACATACATAAAATTATACATATGCTATATGAGTGTTTATTAAATTTGTTAATGTGTTTGTTAATGAGTTTGTTATCTTCATTCACAATAATAACAAACCAAAAAAGTGTTGGTTTGTGAATTGGCTAAGTTGAGAAATAAAATTGCCTAGAAATTGCACTCGAATTTCGAGCGCTGGAATCTGCTAGTATGTATAAATCCTTTTGTTTTATATTTTGTAATGGTGCGGCGATGGTGGAACTTCCGCTTCCTGTTTCCCTGAGCCTCAACGGGTCGCACGTGCTGGCAGGGGGCCTAGCTCGCCGGAGGGGTGGGATCTTGTTAAGACCCAGGGAAACCGCACTACATATGTTCACGTGCGATTTACTAAAAAAAACTGTCAAAAAAAACGGACGCTAAATGGGACGGATGGCCATACTTACCTTGAGATTGGGGACGAGGTGTTCTGCCCCTTTTGCCCTCCCTACCATACTACCTCGAATCCATCTTAATTGGAGGTAACCCACTTAAATGATAAAATTTGGTTTGGTTTGGTTTTCTACATTGGGTTATAAAATACAATGTTTTATTTACCCTTCATTTTTTAATTTTTTTTTAATTTAATTTGGTCAACATTTTAATTATAATAAGTTTTAATTTTTGTTATATTTAATTTTAGAAAAAAAATCTTTTACATTTAGAAAAATTTTAACTTTCGTAAATTTTTAATTTTAGAAAAATTTCAATTTTGGAAAAATTTTATATTTATACAATTTCTTAAGGTAGTAAAATTTTATTTTAATCTTATACTTAGAAAAATTTTATATTTTGAAAATTTTATCAATTCTTTTTATTTTTTGTTAGAAGATTTTATTTAAATTTGGGTTAGAAAATTGTATTTAAAATTTGAGGTACAGTTTTATTTTACAATTTAACTATTGCTAGCAAATTTTTATTTAAATTTTATTGGGTTTGTTTCTTTTCGGTACTGTACTTTTCTGGCCGTGGTTGTTATATAAAAATAGCAGTAAACGTACAACCGTAATTTTTTGTGCTTATCAACACGCCATTAGGTGTAGTATTTATAGAAATGTTAATTTAATTGGGCAGTTTCTTCTTTCCTTTTTTGGGTACCGTTTTTTATTTTGGTTACTGTAAATTTCTTAAGTACATAATTTTATATATAGGAAAGCTTTCACATGTAGCAAAAAACATTTTTTTTTTATGAGAAAATTTTAGTTATAGAAAATTTTATATATAGATAAATTTTTATATTTAGAAAATATTATATTAAGCTAATTTTTAATAAAAAAATTTGTTATAGAAAAAAATTTATATTTAAAACATTTTTGTTTTTAGTTTGAAAATAAAATATATAAAACTTTACCGCCTTATTGCTGGTGTTGATTTTCCTTAGGTAGCCGTTGTATTTTTTTTTCTGGTTGACTTTTGTTGTTGCGGTGTCAGCTGCAGGCCTGCTGTTGCATCAAATGAGGATGGCAAAATTTCGGAGAGTTGCCTCGTAGTTAAAGAAGAGGAAGCAAGATATGATGAGGGTCTTCTCTGCCCCTGTTAAGATTGTTGTCTTATTTGTTGTAATTGTTGTCTCCAAATATCAACACTTTTTTTTTTTAAATACACACGAAATATATCAACGTAAATAGTATGTATAGATTTATTATTAAACATTTTATTATAATTTTAGGAAATTATTATTTGTGAATTTTTCTTTTTGAAGCTCCAAACTTGACTTTTAATTTTCGTAATTTTTAATTTTCTTAAATTTTAATTTTTTTTTTTAAACTTAAATTTTTTTTAACTTAATTTTTAGAGGTTTTTCCTCAACCTTTGATTTCAACATCAAGTGTTTTATTAAAGTGTACAGAAAACACAAAACAAACATTTAAACAAATCACATACAGACGAAACGGTATTTTTTTTTATGCAAAAATTTTGCATGGCAAAAGACATAAATAACGTTTCGTTTTAATGTGACTTGTATGTGCTGTTAAGTACAGTCTTCACCAAAATAAACGGCCGTCACAATTTGTATCATTGTATATATGTAAATATTGTAAGAATATATTTATATTGTTTGTTAAATATATATTATCTATAATTATGTTATAAATGTAAACAATATTTTAAGGTCTATATTTAAATTTATTATAATACATTATGTTCATTAAAGATATTGTAAATATGTATATATTTACATAGGACTTCATTTTTTCATCAGCTACAATATAAAAACTAGGCCAGGAACCGGGAACAAAGTCTTCACTGTGGGTGAGGCGTGTTTTGGGTCGTTGTTGCATGAAACACCCACCTAATTGGCATGTTTTCCCCCGCATATGGAACCATTTTATTTAAAAGTATATTGTTCAGATTTTAAAAGAAAGAGGAAACTTGCTGATACCATCAACGATTTGAACAATGACCATTTATCGGAAGCGCTGTCTATGAAATATACAAAGGACAATAACAAAGTAAGGCCGCAGATTACAAAATCTGTTGCTGATGCATGCCCACTGTGACATAAAAGGATTAAAGAAAGCATTCCCTCGCCCCCAAAACGCACACCTTCAAAAGAATGGTTCCGAAGAAGTTGGACTAAAAGTAGACTGCTTCAGGTGTGAATTACAGGATTTTTTGAAATTGATGAGGCAGTAACTCGAATCACTGGAATTAACAAACAAATCATTAAAAGATTGGCAACAATCGTGCATGTTTTAAACTGATAAGGAAAGGCTAATTCTACAAGATATGGTGAATATGTTTCGAAAACTGCATCACTCCTGGCGGAAATGTATCCACGACAGTCCATAAAATATTGGTGCATGGCAAATATATAATTGAATATCAGTCTGCCAATTGGAGAGCTTTCCGAAGAAGCTCAGGAGCCCTTAACAAATTTTATAAAAAATACAGATGCTCGAACACGTTCAAAGCATCCACGATAAGGCAAAATGAGGAACTCTACCAAATATTGGCAGCATCTTCCGATCAACTTATTTAATGCATGCGGCATGTGAAGTCACGAAAAGAGTTAGAATCCAATAATTATAGTTCAGTCTATTAGATATACCTTCTGTTATGAGTTGTGATAATTATTTTGAAGCAATTTGAAAAAATAAATTTGATAAGCCTTAATTTTTCTTTAATTCTTTCTTTTAACTCATACTCTCTGTCTGTCTGCCTGCCTGTCTGTCGGGGGTCAACCCCATTCCCCCTTATCCAATTGATCTGAAACTTGGCCCATAGTCTTGTTGTGAAAAACGATTAATTTTGGAGTAGTCACGCACAGTCACGCATAGTCACGCACAGTGACGGAGTGATCTAAATGTCATTTCCCCTCATCCAATCCATCTGAAACTTGGTCCATACACTTGCTGTGAAAAAGAATAACTTTGACTTAGTCACGCAGAGTCACGCATGGTCACGCACACTCACGGAGAGTCTTAAAACGGATTTGGCCTCATCCAATCAATCAGAAACTTGGTCGATATACTTGCTTTAAAGAAAGATTAACTTCGGCATAGTCACGCACAGTCACGCACAGTCACCGAGTGACTTAAAACACATATCCACTTATCCGATTGATTGAAACTAGGTCGATAGACTTGCTGTGAAAAAAGATTAACTTTGACGTAGTCGCACACAGTCACGCATAGTCACGCACAGTCACGGAGAGATTAAATCCTCACTTCCCCTCATCCGATCGTTCTGAAACTTTGTCCATAGACTTGTTGTGGCTAAAGATTAATATTAAGATAGTCACACACAGTCACGCACAATCACGGAGATATTCAAAACTAATATGCATAAGGAAAGAAATAATTTTAATAAAAGATTATTAATTTTTTTATAGACAATAATTTTAAAACATAAAAACATTGGAAAAAAACATAAAAAATATAAAATGATTAAAAATCATGCTTTTTAGTTAACATTAACATGATTTTTCATGCCGTTAACAAATTTCAACTTTGATAACCCATAAGTTAGCATCTAGATGGCGTAGCACCACACGAAAAATCTCAAATGGCGCCACTGTGCTACGTGTGCGATTTGCAATGTTGGCTTCTTATTGTCATAATGTAGAAAAACTGCTTTAAGACTTTATTTCATACATTTGCAAGTTTTTCAATAAGTCCAATTATGTCGTAACAATAGCATATATTGTCTTTGGCTGCATATGGCTTATGTCGGTGACGGTAGACCGTTGTTTTAATATTTTTTCTAACAAATTTTTATCTCTTACGCGAGATACCAGGAGCTCCGATTTTTCTTTCGTAAGATCGAAGAGTTTCATGAGATCAATTAATTCATGCTGAGTCAAAACCTTCGGATTCTATGCGTCTGAAGTGCTACACATGCTTGAAGACGACAGTACAGGGGTTGACTTCCAATAACACAACGTTAAAGTAAACTCAATAAATATAAGTACATTTTGTTTACCCATTACAACGTAATTTAAATAATAATCTAATCCATAAAAACAAAGTTTGTATAAACACTCTTTTTTTCCTTATGCATATGAGTTTTGAATCTCTCCGCGACTGTGCGTGACTTTGCGTGACTTTGCGTGACTATTTTAAAATTAATCTTTGGTCACAACAAGTCTATCGACCAAATTTCAGATTGATTGGATGAGGGGAAATGGGGTTTAAATCACTCCGGGGCTGGGTGTGACTATGCGTGACTATCTTTAAGTTAATAAATATTTGGTGACAACAAGTCTGTGGACCCAGTTTCAGATTGATTGGATGAGGGGAAATGGGGTTTAAATCACTCCATGACTGTGCGTGACTATGCGTGACTATCGTAAAATTAATCTTTGGCCACAACAAGTTTTTGGACAAAGTTTCAGATCGATCGGATGAGGGCAAATGGGGTTTAAATCACTCCGTGGTTGTGCGTGACAATGCGTGACTACCCTAAAATTAATGTATAGTTACAACAAGACTATGGGCCAAGTTTCAGATCAATTGGATGAGGGGCAATGGGGTTGCCACATGGCAGACAGACAGACAGAGTGTATGAGTTAAAAGAAAGAGTTTAAAAATGTGCAATTTTTTGTCAAAACCTTAACTTTATTAAAAATAAAATCAACATTTACCCATAGATGTTCATGACATATCTGTGGTTTTCTAGAATAACCGCGTATGTCATGAAATCAAAATGTTCAGGGGATCCAAAAAACGTTATATTTGAAATTATGGGCTCGATATAAAGTTTTTAGAGCTTTTTATTTAACAGTCCTGTAGATATGGGCAATAAATACTTTATATAAAATTTTGAGTCAAAAATCTTCAGAGGAATATATCCTAGAGAAGGACGAAAAAACAATATGTAAATAACTCTTAAAGTGTGTGCAGATAAAACAACTTATGCCGACAAACTTCGTTTTCTTTGAAAAATAAAATTACCAATGCAACCACCCATGTAGACATAAGTTGTTATTGCTTGAAAAATGGATTTTTTTTTCGTCAACAAAAAGTTAACTGGACATAGGATGAGAATGTAACAACGTATCAAGAATAATAGTGACAAAAAATAACAGAAATAAACACACAAGTTTATATAAGTTATAAACTGAAAAATAATCCAAAATTATTTTGCATTTTTTGTCATTAATAACAACGTATGTCGCTATGTGTCGTTTTCTGAGAAAATAATTTGTCATTGATCAAACGTAGGCTGACATACGTCGATAGTGCTGCAAATTAATTTAATAAACATTTAAGTTACGTCCTTATTTAAAGAAAAAACTCAGAAATGGTCAATATTTTTTTTTTTAAATTTAACATGTAAAGGCGAAAAAAATTAATATATTTGGCATCGTTAACTCAAAACTGACAAAAATGGACATACGCGGTTGTTCCAGAAAACCACAGATATAGCTTTATAATTTAACAATAAAAATGTCGTGTTTTGCCACTTTTAATATTTTACGAATTAAAAAAAAAAAAAAAATATATATTTACATATTGCGCAAAACCAAAATTTTTTCCATCATTTCATTCTGAATATCTTCGAAACTATAAATTAAAACTTGTTGATGTCTTTTATAACAAAATTGGTCAAGTTGTTCTAAAGTAATGATAAATAAAATCGGTAGAGCATCCTCTTCAAAAATCCCAAATTTTAGAAAAGATTTAAAAAAAACTTATCAGAATATTAAATTTCGACTGTTTTTGTTGCTAGAGTAAAATGACCCATAAAAAATATTGTGGTTATCTTTATTTTTTTTTTTTTTTTTTTTTTTTTTTTTTTTTTTTTTTTTTTTTTTTTTTTTTTTTTTTTTTTTTTTGGTGCATAGTGTAATTTGAATGAGATAACTTTGTGGTTAAAAAAATAAATGCATTTAAATGAATGCAAATGCTGTTTACTAAAACTAAATTAAGTAAATAATATATGCATGTATGTACATATGTATGTATGTGCGAGTATGTACGATACGTATAATATTTAATTTCATTTCGAACAAAATGTAAAAATTCCTTAAATTTCATTTTATTCAATTACAAATCGAAAAAAAAAACGAAAGTGTTAGTTTTGTTGTTGTTTACATTTCAACAAACTATTTGTAACAAAAGAAAGAAAGAAATACGATTAAAACAACAACAACAATATCAACAACAACAAACACAAACAAATATGTACTAATACTTTAATTTAACTTTTTCCTTGAATTCGTTTATAGCATATTAATAGATTAAACAGCAACAACAACAACAACAGCAACAAAATTTAATTAAGCAATACATTGCATATTTATAATCAAATCTTAAATGTTATTCACCTTCTTTTCGAAAAGAAAATTATAAGCGTTTTTCTTTTTGCTTTCCGTAATGAACAAATACAATTTATTTACACAAATAGCCAGCAAGAAGGCATAGAAGACAGACAGATTCGTAGATAATGAATTGATCGCTCTATGGCGTGAGTAAAAGTTGCAACTTTAAATGATTAAATTTAAAATCAATCTAAATGATTTGAAACAAAAAAAAGAAAAAAGATATAGTAAACATTAAATAGAAAAATGTTTAGAATACAGTAAAAGCCCTGTTATCCGGAATGCTCGGGAATGTGAGCTTTCCGTATAATCGAAAATTCCGGATAATGGAATGTTTCATTAAAATTAGTAATATTACAAGAGTTTCGCTGGATTTTACTATTTTTTAGGATTCTTGTTTATATATTTTCAAATTATGTACCAGAAAACAATTGTTTTATACATCAGTTCATTGAACTGAACTTCTCTTGCGAAAGAGAAGAAAGAAAAAAAAATTACAAAAAATTAAAATTTCGGTTAACTGAGTGTTCCGGTAAAGTGGTACAAACAAAACCCAAATTACACTATACAAAAAGAGGAAAATTCTTTTATGACACCTAAACACCATTTCTATGGATAAGTTTTTTATTATTATTTTTTTTTTTTTAATTTTGGAAGTTTCACTGATTTTTACCATAACTTGAGAACGACTTGACCAATTTTGTTGTAAAAAAGACAAACAAAATTTTATTTAAATTATCTCAAATTTATGCTAATGTTTTTTTATATCGGAGTTATTTCGAATGAAATGATGCTCAAAATTGAAATATTTTTAATTTTTAAAAATTCACAAATAATCGAAAATCACAAAACTTGACAATTTTTACTGCTAAATAATAAAACGAGCTGTATATGTATCGTAAAAATCCATGGGTAAATATTGATTTTATACTTAATAAAGTGGAGGTACCTGGTGTCGACAAAATTTGCAAATTTTTATTTCGTTTATCTGTTTTTCAATGTTAAATAAATTCTAAAAATGATTTTGACTTTCGTTTTGTCTACTGTGATCTTCAGGCTTTGATTCTCTTATAAGGAACCAAATAAAATCTCCACTAGATGCAGTTTTTCGGGTTAATTTGTTTTACACTTTTTCTCCTACAATTGTGCTGAAGACAGGAAAACAAAATTTTAATTGGTTTCCGAGGTATAGGCGTGAGAAAAATTGCACGTTCTTCGGAAAAATTAAGTTTTAGACAAAACCTACATGAGGCCGAACAGCAGCTAAACTAGTAAAATCCAAATGGTGTTTTGTTAGTTTCTATAAGTACTTCGAAAAACAGCACACGAGAAGGTTTTTGCACTCGATGAATTCAATAATGTTGCACTGTGTTATTCTACCCTCCACACCACTGTGCCAGATGGTATATATCAGTTTGTGAAACTGTTTGTAAGTTATCAAAATAAAATTCGGAGACCCCATAAACTAGATATATTCTTGGTCCTTCTGTCTGTCTTTCTGTCTGTTGAACACATTCTACTGTATGCAACAGGTCGTGTGGGTCGTACTACTTAGGCTTAAAATATTTGTTGTAATCTGCAGCATTTTGCTATTTGATTTGAAGCTTCTAGACCAAATAGGTTAATATACTCCGATAAATTTTCATATAAAAAGCAAAGAATACTGAACAATGTTTATACGTAACAGAACATGTGCATATAGAGGTGTGCCAGCGATGCATACACATTTTTATTGCTGGTTGATTTTGTTGTTTTTTTTTTTGTACATGTGTACAAAAATGTGTATGCATCGCTGATAAAAAACAAAGATGTAGTTGTAAAAATTAAAAATTAAAAATTAAAAATTAAAAATTAAAAATTAAAAATTAAAAATTAAAAATTAAAAATTAAAAATTAAAAATTAAAAATTAAAAATTAAAAATTAAAAATTAAAAATTAAAAATTAAAAATTAAAAATTAAAAATTAAAAATTAAAAATTAAAAATTAAAAATTAAAAATTAAAAATTAAAAATTAAAAATTAAAAATTAAAAATTAAAAATTAAAAATTAAAAATTAAAAATTAAAAATTAAAAATTAAAAATTAAAAAGTAAAAATTAAAAATTAAAAATTAAAAATTAAAAATTAAAAATTAAAAATTAAAAATTAAAAATTAAAAATTAGAAATTAAAAATTGAAAATTAAAAATTAAAAATTAAAAATTAAAAATTAAAATTTAAAAATTAATAATTAAAAATTAAAAATTAAAAATTAAAAATTAAAAATTAAAAATTAAAAATTAAAAATTAAAAATTAAAAATTAAAAATTAAAAATTAAAAATTAAAAATTAAAAATTAAAAATTAAAAATTAAAAATTAAAAATTAAAAATTAAAAATTAAAAATTAAAAATTAAAAATTAAAAATTAAAAATTAAAAATTAAAAATTAAAAATTAAAAATTAAAAATTAAAAATTAAAAATTAAAAATTAAAAATTAAAAATTAAAAATTAAAAATTAAAAATTAAAAATTAAAAATTAAAAATTAAAAATTAAAAATTAAAAATTAAAAATTAAAAATTAAAAATTAAAAATTAAAAATTAAAAATTAAAAATTAAAAATTAAAAATTAAAAATTAAAAATTAAAAATTAAAAATTAAAAATTAAAAATTAAAAATTAAAAATAAAAAATTAAAATTAGAAATTAGAATTTAAAAATTTTAAATTTAAAAATTAGAAATTAAAAATTAAAAATTGCAAATTAAAAATTCAAAATTAAAAAATTTGAAATTAAAAATTAAAAATTTTAAATAAAAAATTAAAAATTAGAAATTAAAAATTAAAAATTAAAAATTAAAAATTAAAAATTAAAAATTAAAAATTAAAAATTAAAAATTAAAAATTAAAAATTAAAAATTAAAAATTAAAAATTAAAAATTAAAAATTAAAAATTAAAAATTAAAAATCAAAAATTAAAAATTAAAAATTAAAAATTAAAAATTAAAAATTAAAAATTAAAAATTAAAAATTAAAAATTAAAAATTAAAAATTAAAAATTAAAAATTAAAAATTAAAAATTAAAAATTAAAAATTAAAAATTAAAAATTAAAAATTAAAAATTAAAAATTAAAAATTAAAAATTAAAAATTAAAAATTAAAAATTAAAAATTAAAAATTAAAAATTAAAAATTAAAAATTAAAAATTAAAAATTAAAAATTAAAAATTAAAAATTAAAAATTAAAAATTAAAAATTAAAAATTAAAAATTAAAAATTAAAAATTAAAAATTAAAAATTAAAAATTAAAATTTAAAAATAAAAAATAAAAAATTAGAGATTAAAAATTAATAATTAAAAATTAAAAAGTAAAAATTAAAAATTAAAAATTAGAAATTAGAATTTAAAAATATTAAATTTAAAAATTAGAAATTAAAAATTAAAAATTACAAATTAAAAATTCAAAATTAAAAAATTAGAAATTAAAAATTAAAAATTTGAAATTAAAAATTAAAAATTAAAAATTAAAAATTAAAAATTAAAAATTAAAAATTAAAAATTAAAAATTAAAAATTAAAAATTAAAAATTAAAAATTAAAAATTAAAAATTAAAAATTAAAAATTAAAAATTAAAAATTAAAAATTAAAAATTAAAAATTAAAAATTAAAAATTAAAAATTAAAAATTAAAAATTAAAAATTAAAAATTAAAAATTAAAAATTAAAAATTAAAAATTAAAAATTAAAAATTAAAAATTAAAAATTAAAAATTAAAAATTAAAAATTAAAAATTAAAAATTAAAAATTAAAAATTAAAAATTAAAAATTAAAAATTAAAAATTAAAAATTAAAAATTAAAAATTAAAAATTAGAAATTAGAAATTAGAAATTAGAAATTAAAAATTTTAAAATTAAAAATTAAAAATTAAAAATTAAAAATTAAAAATTAAAAATTAAAAATTAAAAATAAAAAATTAAAAATAAAAAATAAAAAATAAAAAATAAAAAATTAAAAATTAGAGATTAAAAATTAATAATTAAAAATTAAAAAGTAAAAATTAAAAATTAAAAATTAGAAATTAGAATTTAAAAATATTAAATTTAAAAATTAGAAATTAAAAATTAAAAATTACAAATTAAAAATTCAAAATTAAAAAATTAGAAATTAAAAATTAAAAATTTGAAATTAAAAATTAAAAATTAAAAATTAAAAATTAAAAATTAAAAATTAAAAATTAAAAATTAAAAATTAAAAATTAAAAATTAAAAATTAAAAATTAAAAACTAAAAATTAAAAATTAAAAATTAAAAATTAAAAATTGAAAATTGAAAATTAAATTAAAAATTAAAAACCAAAAATGAAAAATGAAAGATAAAAAATGAAAAATTAAAAATTAACCAGTTGAAATAATAAATAATAAATATTTTTATATTATAGAACCCCTGCAGTTGTTTGTTTGACGTTATCTGTTTGATTTTAAAAAAGTGCCATAAAAAATCTTTAATTACTAGCCGCTAATTTGTGTGATTTCACTCCTTAATTTTTTAAAATTTATATTTAGAAGTGTTAAGTTTACGACAAAATTATTTTAATTTTAAAATTATGTAAAACAAAATGTTTAAAAGATCCGCAAAGTAAAAAATAGTTATTTGCATTTAAAAATAATTTATATATTTTGTTTTGCTTAATTTGACACACATCAGCTGTTTTAACACACTTAGTCAGTGTTTGAAAGGTTGTTGATCTGAGTTTAGCAAACGCAGCAGCAAGTGTATTATAAATAATACTCATGCTAGATAATGCATAAGTTTTCATTATAAATACGGACGTAGATGTTTATACATCTCCCCTGTGATCGGACTCACATGATTTTTTTAAGCTTTAATAAAATTAAAATTAAATTAAAAAATCAAAACTCTAGGTTTAATAATGTCGTTAGTATTACATTTTATGTATGTAAAGATTTTTTCGACCTCACTTCTTACTATAATATTAGCTTTTATTGTTTTAAAATACTTTTAAGTGGCTTTAGATTTAAGTGACGGCCTTAGTAATGTTAAATTAATTTAAGCTATTATTAAAAATTATTACGATTTAAATCAATAAATTATTTATTAATTTGTTTGCAAACATTTTATTATTTATGCTAAAATTAGATAAAAAAAATGTTTTATTAATAACTTAAACGAATAATAAAAACCAAAAACTGTTATCAATAAAGTATATTCACGCCACGTCTCTTCTACAAAAGAAATGAATAGTTAAACTTTAACAATCATTTAAAAAATTACAATAAAATTTAAAACGGTTTAAACAGATTTTGAACTAATAAAAAAAAAAAAAAAAAAAAAAAAAAAAAAAACAATTTGAATACAAACAAAAATTCAAGTAAAAGATATTTCAATTGCATTTCAATTTTCCACAAACAAAAATAAATAGTATTAATAAACTTAACCGAACCGACTCAGTGTTATCTATGTTCTTTATTTTAACTACTTTCAAATCATACATATAAATTGTATAAAACTGCAGTGATATCGTATATCAGTTTGTTTAAATAAAAACAATTGTTAAAAAAAAAAAAAAAAAATACGAAAAGTCAAAGCAAAATACAATGATGATATCATTGAAATTTTAACGGAAATCCAGCCAATCCACGAATAGTATGATAGAGTACAACAAATAATATTGTAGATACATCTTCAAATATATTCCAATACAAACGTTTTGTTTACACTATTTGGCATTTTTATTACATATTGCTTATTATTACAATTTCGACATGGTAAAATAACATTAAAATTTGTTTGTACATACATACATATGTATATACATATATTTACAATAGATCTAAAAACAGCAATAATTTTTAATAATTATTTAATTTACATTTTTGTAGGAATTTCAATTGAAAAAGTGGAAGTCTCTTGCTCATGTTCATCAGAAGAATCTTCTTATTTGGATTCTTTATTTCAAATTTGACAAAATGTTATGTTCGTGTCTAGAAGTGTCATAAATGAAATCAGTACAGACAGGGGAACATTTATGGTGCCTAAGTGATTTCATAGTTCTTCAAAGTCACATGCGCCGGAGAAGGGGCATATAGTTTTTATTAAGGGATCTCAATCTTATATTCATATTCATGTTTTCCGATTAAAACAAGCAAGAACATTTTAGTTATATGATACTTTCGTAAACTGGGAGAAAAATTACTTTGCTTGAATACTATAAAAAAAATAATTTGCGATACTATGGATTGGGCACATAAAAACTGTAACATAAATAAATCGCAATAACTTTTCAACGAAGTGATCGATATATATATATATATATATATATATATGTACATATATAAATAATGTAAATTTTTAGAAATTTAGAATAGAATAGAATAATATTTTAAATATTTTTATTTTGCGATTTGCCTTGTGCTCCTCATCACTCTTCTTCCATGAGCCCCATTATCTTTCTATGGGCCTTAGTTCTGAGCAGTTGGTGGTTAGATTCAAAACTCTTACCAGTCAAAACTCTAACAGTCGATTTACTATTATGACGTGATGCAAGATCAGAGAGATTTTCATGCTTTTGCAAGTAAAGTGTGCTAAGTTAGCCCTCCATTTTTGGAAATACAATTTTTTGAGGATTGTTCTGAATTGTTCTAGGATTGTTCTACAATGTTCCAAAACGATGAGTTTCTAAAATGTAACTTGTACCGGTAAATCAAAAAAAAAAAAAAAAAAAAAAAAAAAAAAACGAATTTTAAGCTTTGCATCCATTTCGCACACTTTTGCAAGTATTCTTTAATGTACAAATCGGTATTAATCGTATCATTTGTCACATACGAACTACGTTTTTTCCCACAACTACAAATAGCTTTCCAAACTGAAAGTTTTCTCTGGATCTTCGTTTTTCGTGTCTTACGTTTTCACGGACATACCGTCTAGTAACGGCTACGTAAAAATTTACTCCCGGTAGGTGTGAGAAGTCGTTTGGTTCATCGTCCATAATGCAGCATTCGCACATACTTGTTGATAATAAGTATTACGTATACGTTTTTTATAATCGATAACACAGTGATACAAAAAAAGAATGAAACAGAAATACCTGGGATGCGATACTTTTTTCCTGATAGGTCTTGTTGAATACAACAGGACCCTGTCCTTGAAATTTGGGAAACACCTCAAAAATCTTGAGTTACGCATAAAACACTGGTTTTTTGGGCCCTTTTGCACATATAAGCCAGTTACTTTGTTGAATATCAACCGATTTTGAATTTCTCAGCGAATTTAGAAAGAGGCCTTTCCAAGACATGAACATGATATTTAAGTAATATTGAGACATCTGTGCGTATTCCTCCAGCAAAAAAATTTTTTTTAAATTTTCTCTATTTTTCAACTTTGGAGATATTTTTACACACATTTTTTTTTTATTTAGGAACCGTATAATTTATGAACTTATTATAAAAGTATGTTTTTTTATGAGCAAGATGCAGCTTTGTTTTAAAAATCTGGTGAAAATTAACTGAGTTCTTAAACTTTTAATATATACTAGCAGACTCCAGCCCTCGAAATTCGAGTGCAAATTCTAGGAAATTTAATTTTTTCATTAAATAAAGACTTTAAAGGTATGCTAATCAATTATAGCCAATTCACAAATCAACACAAAAAACAAACTCATTTTTATTACAAACACATTAACAAATTTAATAAACACACATATAGCATTACATAATATTTATGTATGTGTTAGTAGCAACTTTAAATGCAATTTACTCAAAATAAGGGAAAAAATTTAAAAATCTGTAAATATGCAAAATGGCTAAAAAGAAATACCTTTTAAATAATATACGTTTGGTCACAATTGGGATAAAACGGTAGAGCAAAACATAATCCACAAGAAATCGCCTAGCCTATTAATATTATAAATAAAAAAAAAAAAAATAAAAAAATAAAAAAAATAAAAAAAATAAAAAAAATAAAAAAAATAATGGAATAAATGCCCGCAAACATTTCTGAGTTGAATATCCGAAAATGTTATTTTTGAAAAAAAAAAAAAAAAAAATTGCACAGGCATTTATTCAATTTTTTCAAATAGAAATGTATTATTTCTGATTTATCTTCAGGCCGCAGTATTTTTTTTTTTTTTTTTTTTATAAAAATATGATTTTTTTTTTAAATGGTGCGTGGTAAAGAAGAAGAAAGCATATATTTCAAAAATTCATAACTGCACTGTATTCTTAATCGGACCGGTTTCTGGCATTTCAGCCTTCATCAGCGATTTATTAAAGCGCTGACCAAAAAGTACAAGTACGAGTGTATGTGAAGGTTCATGGTTCAAAACCTCACGGCCGCCCAAGTAGAAAAAATTTTCATATAGAAACAATATATTCAATTAAAAACATAATTATCACAATGTTCAATAAATCGCTGATGAAGGCTGAAATGCCGGAAACCGGTCCGATTAAGAATACAGTGCAGTTATGAATTTTTGAAATATATGCTTTCTTCTTCTTTACCACGCACCATTTAAACAAAATTAAAATTGCATATTAATTACAGTAGTAATTGCAACATGTCTGAAAAATGACGATAAATCTAACAACATGATTTTTTTTTTGTTTCAAGTGAATTAATTTTAGTAGAAACATTTGATAAATTTTTTCATTTGCACAATTATAACGGTTTAATGTTATATTTTTGTACACAAAAAGAACTTTAAAAACATCTCTAAGAAAGAACAAAGAAAATATAACATGGCGTTATATTAATATTTCTATAACATATGTATTATGTACATCAAATGAACATTGCAAAAAAAAAAAAAAAAAAAAAAAAAAATATTACCTGATCAATTATATATACAATTTTGTTTAACATACATATGCGGTTGTATTTAAAAGCGCTAAAAGCTGCCAAACGAAATACGCCAATTAAATACGCCTTTAAATGGAAAATATGCTCTTTTTAGAAAGCGTTAAATTTACAAAAAAAAAATCGCTTCTCTGTAAGACCATTAATATATATTAATACTAGCAGATTTCAGCGCTCGAAATTCGAGTGCAATTTCTAGGCAACTTTATTTCTCAACTTAGCCAATTCACAAACCAACACTCTTTTGGTTTGTTATTATTGTGAATAAAGATAACAAACTCATTGACAAACACATTAACAAATTTAATAAACACACAATTGGCATATCTATAATTTTATGCCTAGCCTATTGATATTATATAGATTCCAGTGCTCGAAATTCGGGTGCAATTTCTAGGCAACTTTATTTCTCAACTTAGCCAATTCACAAACCAACACTTTTTTGGTTTGTTTTATTGTGAATGAAGATCACAAACTCATTAACAAACACATTAACAAATTTAATAAACACACAATTGGCATATGTATAATTTTATGTGTGTTAGTAGCAACTTTAAATGCAATTTACTCAAAATAAAGGAAAAAATTAAAAAATCTGTAAATCTGCAATACGGCTAAAAAGAAATAACTTTCAAATTATATGCGTTTGGCCAAAATCGAGATAAAACGGTAGAACAAAACATCGGTAACAAGAAATCGCCTAGCCTATTGATATTATTTACTAGCAGATTCCAGCGCTCGAAATTCGAGTGCAATTTCTGGGCAGCTTAATTTTCCAACTTAGCCAATTCGCAAACCAACACTTTTTTGGTTTATTATTATTGTGAATGAAGATAACAAACTCATTAAAAAAATCACATTAACAAATTTAATAAACCAACACATAGCATATATATAATTCTATGTATGTGTTATTAGCAACTTTAAATGCAATTTACTCAAAATAAAAGAAAAAATTTAAAAATCGGTAAATCTGGTGAACAGCTAAGAAGAAATACCTTTCAAATAATATACGTTGGGTCAAAAGCGGGATAAAACGATAGAACAAAAAATTTGTAACAAAAAATAGCCTAGCCTGTTAATATCATAGGTATATAATTTTATTTTTTTGTTGTGTAAGCTTTGATCTTTAATTCCCTCAAGTCTGCACAAACCTAGATGTTCTTACACTGCGCAATATTGCAGAAACTTTTTTCTTCCCCTTACAAAATTAAGTGGACTTGCAGAAATGAACCCCTAAATTTTTTTTGACTTGAATTTTTTTAATGTTATTTTTTTCATCCGAAAAAATTAAAAAAAAATCTCTCGATTAATTCGATTTTGAAAATTAGATCTCTAAAAAATTTTAATTAAAATAATTGACAGGTTTTTAAGTTTATATTTTCATTTTTTTTTGTTTTTGAAAAATAAAAATTTGTAATTAATATTTGTGAAATAATTTATAAAATTATTTAGAAAAAAAAACCTCTGGAAAAACTTTTAAAAATAAAAAAATTTCTGTTTTGTTATCTGCTAAAAATTCTCCTAAACTAGAAAATAGATGCTAAATCTACGGGGAAAAAACCACATATACTGCCGCTATGTTTTCGAACAGGTTTCTCAGTTGCCTCAGTTGTTCCCATCTCTAAAAAAAACTTTTAATACGAATAACAACTGCCAAATCATTTAACAAGTTTACCTGATTTTACAAATAATGTATGAATAACAACTAAGAAATTTATAGTCGGCCTATACCGACTATACGATACCCTATACCATGAGTTTAGAGACCCCATCTCTTATGTCCAACTAATTAGATATAGAAAATATGCATAAACCAAATTCGAGTGGCACTGTTAGTAATTTTTTTCCATCAGATATGAAAAAGTTCATAGCGGATGCTATATTTATATGGGGACTTGAACAAAAAAAATGGACCAATCCTGACCATATATGGTAGGGTCACTTATTTTTTTGCAAAAACTAATACAAAATAAATTTGAGAAAAATCTGGGCAATATTTTTGTTTTCTTGATAGATTTAAGTGAAGATCGGGAATAAGCTTGATATGGGGGCTATGACTAAGAATTATCCTATACGGTTTATATTTGGACTACTGATAAATGGATGTAATAAACATACACAAACCCAATTTGACCGAGATATATATGATAATTTGGATACTATGGGAACTTAAGTCGATCTCATTTGTCATTTGTATGGGGACTAGGTCTGAATATGACCCGATTTTCACCAATTTTAATTGCGTTCATACCATGGCCGATAAAAGCATGCATACTGTATTTCATCAAAATATTTTTATATATGCGACCTGTAGTTTGATTTCAAGGTTTACATGGACACAGACGGACGGGCGGACGGGCGGACGGAAGGAAGGACATCATTAAATATACTCAGAAAGTGATTCTGTGTCGATCGGTAAAATAAAAGATGAGTCTAGGGTCTGTCCGCTTAGTGGTATAGGGTATAAAAGTTTGTATTCCGTGCTCATGCTTGGTTTGGTACAGTGTCACTTTGAAAAAGTTTTTATAGCCATTTTCATTAAAAACACAATTTTTATGAGTATCGAAATCTTTAACATTTACTGATCATTTTTTGATAAAAAATAATGAAGGACTTAGCGGCCCTTTCCAAAATTAGTTATATATTCAAAAATCAAAATTTACTTTGATTAAAACATGATATATAATTATACATATGTATATATTTACTAAGCATATTTCTTCGAGAAAAAAAAAAAAAAAAAAAAAAATTGGCATTGGTATTAAATAATTATAGAAATCAACGTCAATTAACATTTTATGAGAAGTATTGTTCTTCAATTTTCAAGGTTTTTTTTAATAAGCATTAAAATTTTTAACTAAAAATATAATGCAAATTTGCAATTTTTCCATTCTACTGCCAATTGCAAAGAAAGTGGCCTTTAACTGGCGACATTGTTTCGAATTGAAGCGGATGATAAGGAAACTTTCCTAGTATTTCTAAAATTGAGAACTGTTACTATAAAATTCTTTTGATAATGATATTGTTTCCTTTTAACAAAAAATAATCTTAAATATCGTTTGTAAACAATTTTCAATCATCTCCTTTTCAATTAATTTTCATTTGTAGGCCTGCATAGATGACAATTTAGAAATGGTTGAATTTCTAGTGGAACAAGGCGCTGATATAAACAGACAAGATAATGAAGGTTGGACACCCCTGCACGCTACAGCCTCATGTGGGTAAGTAGACGCTACAGATGCTGCGGAAGCCAAATATTTTCATATTAAAAAAAAAAAAAAAAACACCAAACATAAATTGCATAATTTTTATATATTTCAACGTCATGTGTTAAAGAAAATTAAAAAAAAAAAAACTACAAATTTGTTGATTTCATTTTTTAAATTCCTCTAATTGTACTGGTCTTATTAATTGTTAATTATTTGGTTTTAAAAATGTTTTCTCTTTTATTTTTAAATTTATTTTCTAGCTTTGTAAGCATAGCACGCTATTTAGTTGAACAAGGTGCCGATGTTTCTGCCGTCAATAGTGATGGTGATTTAGCCGTGGACTTGGCTGTCGACATCCAACATTTGCCCATGATTGATTTCATGCAAAAAATGGTGGCCGAACAACAAGTTGATTGCGCTAAAGCCCGACAAGCCGAAGAACAGCAAATGTTGAGCGATGCCAAAAAATGGTTGCGCAGCGATGCCTCTGAAGTCGATCGACCACATCCAAAAACAGGTGCAACAGCGCTGCATGTTGCTGCAGCAAAAGGTTATACAAAGGTAATAAATAAACGGTTGTTTTGTTTTAAAATTTTTTTTGTCGATTAATAACAATAGAAACAAATTATTAAAGTAAATAGAATCATGTAAATGCAATGTTATCAACAGGGATCTATTATCATTCTATTATTATTCTTTTATTAAATAAAATATTTTTGATCCTACTACTTTAAGCAATAACGAACAATTGTCGTAGTTTTTAAATTTTATTGCTCAATTACCTTCAACCATTATTTCAAAAGTTATACAAAAAAGACAATTGCGGACCCCGTTAAACATTGTTACGCCATTACCTACATTCGTAAATGAATAGTTTTCTTTTTGCATGGATTTAAAATATTTTCGGTATGACAGTAATAATATATGGTCTCAAGATGGAGGATAATATTATTTTTACCTTGTATGGTAGTTGCCACGGCCAATGGTCCACACTTTGCGAAATTATTATAAAGCCACTATATTAAGTTGAATTTTTTTATTCAATACAAAGTATAATTTGAAAAAAATCTGTATATATAAAATTCATTTTCTGTTTGTTTGTTTGACCGCTATACAAATTTTTATCTTTCAACGGATTTCTCTGAAATTTGGTACACACGATCTACGATCTCTGTACTCCAGGAAAGGTCGCCATATGATTCTTACCGACCACGCCTACTTTTACGCCCACTTTTTGTATACAATTCCTTTTCTGTTTTTTGGTATAATTGTTTGCTATAAAAATTTTTATTTTCCAACGGATTTCTCTGAAATTTGGTACGCACAATCTCTGTGTTCCAGACAAGGTCGCCATATGCCTCTTACCGGCCACGCCTAATGTTGCGCCTACTTCTATGTAAAGGGTCCGCCAAATAACTTTTTTTTTTTTATTTAACCTTCCGTTTAATAAGGGAAAATAATTTCATTCAAATGGCTGCCTCGTCTGGCCATGCAGTAGCCTACACGATCGGTCCAATTTTTGAGCACATTATCGATTGTGTGCAGCTGTATTTCACCAATGGCTTCACGAATATTGTCCTTTAAAGCGTCAATTGTCTCTGGCTTGTTGGTGTAACACTTATCTTTGAGGGCACCCCACAAATAATAGTCCAGCGGTGTCAAATCGCAGGTGGCCAAACGACATCAGCTCTGCGGCTGATAATGCGATCTTCAAAAACAGGGCGCAAAACATCGAGTGTAGCTTCGGCTGTGTGGCACGTAGCGCCGTCCTGTTGAAACCAAATGTTGCCAATATCCTCCTCTTCAATTTTTGTGAACAAAAATTCGTTCAACATGGCCGGATAACGATCGCCATTGACTGTAACGGCCACTCCTTGCTCATTTTCGAAGAAAAATGGCCCAATTATGCCTCTGGACCAAAATCCGCACCAAACAGTGACTCGTTTTGGGTGTATCGGCTTTTCAATGTATGCGTGCGGGTTTTCTGTGCCCCAAATGCGACAATTTTGCTTGTTTACATACCCGCCAAGATCAAAATGAGCTTCATCTGAAAAGATGATTTTTTTTTGGCAAAATCGGCATCTTCTGTAAGTCGATCGCAGGCCCACTTAGCGAAGCAAAAACGCGTTGGATGGTCAGTTGGCTTCAACTCCTGAACCAATTGGACTTTGTATGACGTCATACCAAGGTCTTTATGCAAAATTCGTCTCAATGATGCCTGCGACATGTTCAATTCTTGAGAACGACGGTGAATTGATGTTGATGGCGCTTCACGCACAGTTTCTGCCACAGCAGCAATATTCTAGGGTGTACGCTTTTTGGCTTTTCACGTTTTGGTTTATCGATGAGGATGCCAGTTTCTTTCTTTCACTTTTTTCACAAGATAAAGAACGTACGGAGCTGACGGTGCTTCTCTTCTTCCAAAATCCGTACGCAATTTTCGCACACATTCTGCAACATTACCATGATTTTCAAAGTAATGTCGCAATATTTCCCAGCGTTGTTCAAACGTATACACAACCATATTCGTTCAGCGGAAGTATAAAACTAATTATCTGTCAAATCAGACATGAGCTAAGTGCTACCATTCACGAAATAACCACTAGTTGAAAAAAAAAAAAACGTTAGATGGCGGACCCTTTATATAAAATTAATTTTTTTCCTTTTATTTGTTTCTTTGTTTGACTGCTCTACAAATTTTTATTTTTAAACGACTTTCTCTGAAATTTGGTACACGTGACCTCTGTACTCCAGCGAAGGCTGGGTTTTATATGTTTCTGGCCACGCCTACCTTTACGACCACTTTTTTATAAAACTCATTTTCTATTTTGTGGTACATTTGTTCGCTATACAAATTTGTATTTTTCAACGGATTTCACCGAAAACAAATTTCCCAAATTTAAAAAAAGGTCCCCAAAACAAATAAACAAATTCCCCATTTTTTTTAAAAAACGAAATAAAAAAATGAACTTACTCCCCAAATTCGTTCTTAAAGTTTTACATATTTTTATTTAATGAATTTTGTTAAATATTTATTTAAGTGAGCATTTCCATACTTATCTCAATATCTGTCCTGCAATATACAGATTTAAAATCTGTATTCTTTTCAATAGCATCATTTCGACACGCGCGCGGAACGCAGCTCAGCAAGCTTTGTTAAGAGAAGCGGAAATGCCTGAATCTAATCAAGTGCATCTAGAAATCCAGCGGCTAAGACAAACTGAATCCAGAGAATCTGAAACTCCTTAACCGACTGTTTTTCTCATAGACAATTTTATGTCGCTTGCTCCAGAGTATATTTTCGTATATGCACCAGAAGGAAAAAGCAGAAATGTTGTATATCACAAAGCTCTCGAATAACTAAAATTCGTACCTTTTAGACATAATACACTCAAAATTCTCCATGCATAAACATAGTTAGCTGTAATGGTAAGCAGGCGTCGAGTACTTAGTCCGCAATGAATAAATTGCCAAAAAAATTAACTTATTCTCCAAAAAATTGGGGAATAACTTCACGATGAACAAATTCCCCAAATTTAAAAAAATATCCCCGAAAGAAATGAAAATATTCTCCATACTGCTCTCAATATCTGTCCTACAACAAATTTATTTATTATCTGTATTCTTTTCAATAGCAACATTTCGGTGCGCGGATCGGGGCGCGGACGCGGACGCGATGCGACGCGCTCGCGGAATACAGCTTGGCTAAAATATCGGAATGATCTGAAAAATATATATTTTTTTCGATTAAAATAAGTTGACAACAACTGCGCCGCAGCACTGGTGTGCTGCCAAACGCGCGGAAGCGGCTCGCGGACGTGGACGCGGACGCGACGCGATCGCGGAACACAGCTCAGTTGAAATGTCGAGATGATGTGAAAAATATATTCTGGCAACTAAAGAACGGGTGTGGCCGCCAAACGCGCGGTAGCGACTCGCTCGCGGAACACAGCTCAGTGAAAAGTCTTATGATAAATTTGATCTACGTATGTGCATAATTACCTGTTGATCCAAATAGGCCACATATATACTATAAGTAGTTGCATAAAGCAACCTTGCTGCCCAATTTTAAACGTCGCATCCATTTTCCTTTGTTAAAACTTCTTTAAATTTGACGCCTCTGCTCAATGATGATCACAGTTCTGATTCCTCTAATTTGCGCAACGATTCGGTTATATTTGATGTTAACAAATAAATAAACTAAAAAAAAAAAAAAACTAAAAAAAACTTAAAGCGGTTTCGGAGCTTATTTTTTTTAAGCATTTTTGCTGTAGCGTCTTATAAAAAACCGTCTTTAAAAAACCAAAAAATTTAAAATAAAAAATTAATTTACTCCCCAAAAAACGTACAAATTTTTGGGGAGGAAGTTTATCTTTTTGGGGAATTTGTTCATTGGGGACTAAGTACTCAGCACCTGGTAAGCATAGTGAACCATTTTTAAAGTCATAGGCCTTTGGTTCCCGAGCAAGACCGCGTAAAAACAGCTAGTGTTATAATGAAATTCAATACGTTTCTACAAATCAATAAATATAACATTTCTGTAACAATTTGCTTCCAAAACCTGTTTAACCTCAGTTCTTGTACCAGCTGGTGCGAAATAATTATAAAGCCAGAGTTAATCAATGTACTAAAACATATTGTTTTCAAACTGCAATAAGTTTAAAGAGGTATGTAACTAAGTAAGATTTAGTTAAAAGACTTGTAATAAGCAGTAAAAAACATATTTTTAGTAAAAATTTGAAAATGCCACATGGAAAAATGCTCACATCTGAGGAAGTAGCTCAACTTTTGGTATACAAGGAGCAGCATGGTGCATCAAATCGCGAAATTGCCAAAAAAAAGTTCAATAGGTCGAGATGTGTAATAAATAATTGCATAAATTGACTAGATTGTGTTTTGCAGACATCGTCGAAATTTTGCTGGTGGTTCACTCATGGTATGTTCCAAATTACCTATATTTATATAGAGGAACCACTCCAATATGTTTTTTGTCCACTAAAATGAACTCGGAATATTATATAGATTTTTTGGATAATGTCTTAGTCCACTATGGAGAAGAAATTGCTGGCCCAGAGTTTATATTTCAGCAAGACAATGCTGCCATACATAGATCTCGGAAGACAAAATGACTTCCTGAACTCTCGTGGAATAAAAACCCTGGAATGGCCAGCCATAAGTCCGGATCTAATCTCTGTGGAGAACATGTGGACACTTTTATCCGCCATCTGAAGCATTCTTTTTATATAAAATTTCTTTTTATTAAAAAAATGTGACCTTCTCCGAGAAAAGGGACCTAGTGTGTGAAAATGAAGTTTTGAGAAAAACGCATTTAAAGTTTCATAACGCATTATCACTTTGAACACACCTTCAGTTGGGAGATGCGATTTGATATGGTTAGTTATGATTGGGTGCCGACTTTGGTGACGTCATGCCTATGTGGTGACGTATTTTTTCGCTTTTAGTGTGACAATACCTTTGCTATTGTTGCTGCTCTGTTCGCTCTCAGCAAAGGGTTGATGTGCGTATACTAATACGAAGAACATTGTAAAAATAACTATTAGAAAGGAAAAGAATAAAGTGACGCTTCAGTCTTGTGTCAACTGTATAACGAGTGTTATCAATATCTCAAAAGTTGTTTCGCAATTTTGCTTCTTTTGTAATTTTGTTACTAAGCTGATGTTAATTTGAAGTAATTTTTATAAAAATGGATATTTCTGACAGTTTTGATGATGATTTAAAAAGACTAGACTCGGTTTATGGCGATGATGAGATCGATATGACGTTATCTGAAAGTGCCGGTGCTAATACTTCGGGACTAACTGAAAATCAAAGTTTTTTGCATGATGTTTTCGAATCCAATATTATATCCGAATTGGAGGAAGATATACAAGAGTCTATGAACATCGATTTGATGTACGGAGAAAAATCCGAAGCATGTTGTTCGAAAGAATGTAATAAGATAATTCCAGAAAATCTTGCTATACAATGCCGGCAATTTTTTCAAGAATTAAGTAAACCAGAACAAGATTGAGTCCATTTGAGCCATTTGGAATTTCATCGACAACATTTAACGCTCGAAAACGTTTATGATACTGACAGTCGGAAGAAGTATGGCCAAAGGGTAAAAAATAAATCATAAATCAGAGTTGATACAATGTACTTATTTCGTGGCATTCATATTTGTAGAAAGATGTTTTGTTTTATTTACGATGTTGGTTTAAAACGTTATAAAAATTTGATTCGACATAGTGATAATGTTGGCTTTTCTGAACGAAAACATGAACTAAGTGGCAAGTCTTCAAAACGGCAATCGCGTGTGTTATCACCGGAATCACGTAATCGTATCGTTCAATTTATTCAAAATTTTGCCGAAAAATTCGCAATACCTCTTCCTGGTAGAATGCCAAACTACAAAGACTGTAAAGTAATGCTGCTACCATCCAGTGAAACAAAAAGTGCTGTTTATCGTCGTTTTGAGAAAGTTTGTCTTACAGAAGATAAAATCGCAATTAAAACTTTTTACAAAATTTGGATGAAGTACTGTCCTTACATCTCGCCTATGAAACCGAAAACTGATCTTTGTGACGTCTGTCAACAGAATACCTTGATGCTACGACGAGTTTTGGAAGAATCGAATTCAGATACAAAAGAAGCAAAATTACTCATCTTGACCATGCGAAACGCCAGCGTGAATTCTACCAACAATGCTGCAAGATGAGTGATGCTTATTCTACTCTTGTAGTGAGTTTGAACTATGTACAAAATATATCTTATCCATCCAGTCCACAACAAGTCGGAACGGCATATTTCAAAGCAGCTCGTAAATGTTCAATTTTTGGTATTCATAATGAATTCACTAACGTTCAGTCGAACTATTTATTAGACGAAGAGTTCGAAATAGGAAAAGGACCTAATTCTGTCATTAACCAAATTCACGATTACCTCACGATTACTTCACCGAGTGAACCCAAAGCGAAAAAAAATCGAAAAATAAATCTGAACCTGCCAGCAAGAAAAAAAAAATCTAAGCACCGGCTCACGAGGAAAGAAAGCTTAAGTCAAAGCGCCGAAAAAAGAAAAACTGAAATTGTCAAACGGAAGAAAATCGAAGTACCAGATCACGAAACACCGAAAAAAAAGTCCAAACTCCAAAAAAAATTCGAAGACTGATAAAAAAAAAAAAAAAAAAACAATTTAAAACCAAAAAATCAAAAAAAAATAAAATTGTAATGTTTTCCTCATTTTTATCGATTTTTCAAGTTCGTTTTGTACGTTTTTATGGGGTAAATAAATTTTTATCAGAAATCTAACTCATTTCATCTTATTCTACACCCTTTTTGGTACCAGAATCCACTCTTAAGTCCAAACCCGTTTTTTGACACACCAGGTCCTTTTTCTCGGAGAAGGTCACATATAAATTATTATATCCTCCACACCACTGTGCAGAGGGTGTATATCAGTTTGTCACTTCGTTTGAAACGAAGCAAAAAATGAATTTGCGACTCCATAAAGTATATATATATTGTATATACGAGGGCGGATCAATAAGTCCGTGACTTTTAGAAATGAAAAAAAAAAAAAAATATTTCTCAACATAATCTCCTTTTAGCTCAATACACTTAGTCCAACGTTTCTCCAATTTTTGTATACCTTCGAAAAAATAGGATTTTTCGAGGTCCATAAAATAGGCATTTTTGATCAATAATTTCATCGTTGGAACTAAATCTCTTTCCACGAGCCATTTCTTTAGGTTTAGAAATAGGAAATAGTCACTGGGGGCTAAATCCGGAGAATATGGCAGATGAGGTACCAATTCGCAGCCCAATTCATGGAATTTTGCCACTGAGACACAATTACGTTTATGGTCAATTGAGAGCACCCATCTTGCAGCCAGCTTTCTTAAACCCAACTGATCATTTAAAATCGAAACCACACTGCCATATGAAATGCCTATGGCATCAACAATCTCACGCACTTTTACTCTTCGATCGGCCAACACCATATCGTGGATTTTTCCGACATTTTCGGGTGTATTGACCTCAATTGGCCGTCCAGAGCGTTCAGCGTCATTTGTATTTGTGCGACTATAATAAAAGTCAGTAAACCACTTTTTAGCCATTGAAATCGAGTCTCCATAGTGTTGATCAAGCTTTTCCTTGATTTGATTGAGGGGTTTTTTTTCGCAAAAAATAGTGTTTAATGAGCACTCGACATTCACTTTTTTCCATTTTAAAATAACACGAGGTTGTATGTTTTGAACAGCTGTTATACGCAAAGTAAATGACGGAAGTTACTCAAAATTTTTCAGTAGTCTATTAACAGGCGGTACTTGATGAGAGCAGTGTTGCAAACTTAAAAAATGAAATAATTAAGGATTTTTTGAATGGAAAGAGTCAAATAGAACTAGCTAAAAAAGCATAATATTAATAAATCTATAATATATCGGCTTATGAAAAAAATATAAAACAACAAAATTTGTAAAAACATTGTATTTGGGAGGAGCACCACGGAAGACAGATAAAAGGACAGAACGTCACATTGTACAAATTGTGCAAAAATATCTATTTAATCATCACAAACTATTTTAAATGAGTTAAATTTAAATATAGATTCAAGAACTGTTCGTCGCCGAACATTAGAAGCAGGCCAACAAAAAACCACTGCTCACTAAGAAACATTTGGCAAAAAGGTAGAACTTATTTATTGCAATTCCGTTTCGCTAAAATGCTTAGCATATTAATATTTGTAAGCTTCATTTTGCACAAAAATATCAAAAATGGTTGTCTGAAAATTGTTGGACGTCAGAAAATTGTTTTTTTTTTTTTTTTAGCGACGAGTAAAAATTTAATTTGTTTAACTCTGACGGAATGTTCGCCGCAAGAAAGGAGATCGTTTAAACCCACGCTACTGCAAGCCAACTGTGAAGCATGTGCGGCGGATCAATTATGATTTGGGCGTGCTTCTCTGGTTTTGGCATTGGACCCTTCCACGAAATCAACGGATTAATGGACCGATTTAAATATAGACACTTTCTTGCTAATGTTATGATGCCACAATCTGAGTGGGAGATGCCGCTTCGTTGGATAAATTAACACGAAAAAGAGTGGCTCGCTGAAAATGGGGTTCAAACACTTGATTGGCCGACCAAATCACCTGATTTGAACCCTACTGAGAACGTATTTGTCGAGTAGCTGGTCGGGCTTTCACTTCTAAACAGAGTTCAGAAAAAAACACACACTGAATAAAAAACTCGTACATATATGTAAACAAACATAACTTAGACCAACACACACATATTTTTATTTTTATATCAATTATGTTTGTTTTTAAATTTTCTTCGGTGCCCAACACAATCATGACTGTGTTCGTTTCAATATTTCGTTATTTACACGAACATTTTTGTATCACGTACTTTTTGTTTCAATCACACATAAACCACACATTTTTGAGTGTTGCTTTATTTGAAGTTCACGTTCTGGTACGTGTACTGAAAAAAAAAAAAAAAAAACAGAACATGTACAATAAACAGGTTCGAGTTCAGTTATATTTTAAGTCGTGTTTAAAATATAACTGAACTCGAACCTGTTTATTGTACATGTTCTGTTTTTTCTTAGAACACGAGCCACAACACGACTTAAAATATAACTGAACTCGAACCTGTTTATTGTACATGTTCTGTTTTTTTTTTCAGGTTTATGTGTGATTGAAACAAAAAGTACGTGATACAAAAATGTTCGTGTAAATAACGAAATATTAAAACGAACACAATCATGGTTGTGTTGGGCACCGTAGAAAATTTAGAAAAGCACATAATTGATATGAAAATAAAGATACATACATATGTGTTGGCTGCTTTTGAACAGAACATTGTGTGTTTCATGTGTGTATTTTCTGAACCTTGCTTCTAAACAACCTTTAAAATAAGCGCTGGAAACTGAGTGGAAAAACATTCCAGTCAGTCAATATTATCAACCACCTTATGGAATCCATGCCACGTAGATGCCGCGAATTTATAAACAACAACGAATTCTGCAATAAATATTGAATAATATTAATGCCCGTTTTCTCAATAGGCGATGATCTTTTATCCCAACGAAAAACTGCCGATTAAAGAAATTTAGTTTTCTCAATGTCTGGTTTGCTTCTATTTTGTCGCAAAGCTAACCGGCACTCATCTGCCAGTTATTTATTTATCGTACAGATAAATTATTCTCCCAACTTTCATATCAATTTTGAGAGGCATTGCCAACTGAAAATAATTCTCCCAACTTTCATACGTATTTTGAGAGGCATTGCCAACTGAAAATAATGTTTTTGTCGGTACATTGAGAAAACCAAAATTGTTAACAGGCAGTTTATCGGTCCAATAAATTTATGTCCTGGTTCAGTAACAGGCAGATTGACGATACATTGAGAAAACCGGCATAAATGTTCCTTTTGTCTGGTCCAACTGAGAATTCTTTTTATATAAAAATTAAAAATATAAATTATTATATCCTCCACTCTGCAGTATATATCAGTTTGTCATTCCATTTGAACCGCATCGGAAATGAATTGCGATTCGATATAGCAATGCCCGTCTGTCCATCTGTCTGTTGAAATCACGTGCAGGCACAAAATAAACCATTTACTGGCGTAAAGTTATTATAATATTGTTTGTCATTATTTCGAGCAGATTGTTTGTATTAAAAATGGTGTAAATCGGGCATCATTGTGCTGAGATATGTCCAAAAAGATGAACGCACCTTTAAGAAATGTTAATAATTCAGTGTGTTTGTTGTAATAATTTATTATTAAGTTTATCAAATTATAAAATTGTTGCTTTTTAAATTATTTTGTTTACATATGTTGTAAATAGTGCAATAAGACATATGTATAATAATGCAAACGTAAAAGCCATGTCGATGGTACGAAAGATTCTGTCGAATTTGATACTCTTGTTATATATAAAAATATAAATAATAAAGTGTTTTAAGCAAGGTTCAGAAAATACACACATGAAACACACAATGTTTTGTTCAAAAGCAGCCAACACATATCTTTATTTTCATATCAATTATGTGCGTTTCTAAATTTTCTACGGTGCCCAACACCATGACTGTGTTCGTTTTAATATTTCGTTATTTACACGAACATTTTTCTATCACGTACTTTTTGTTTCGATCACACATAAACCACACAGATTCGAGTGTTACTTTATTTGAAGTTCGTGTTCTGGTACGTGTACTGAAAAAAAAAAAAAAAACAAAAAACAGAACATGTACAATAAACAGGTTCGAGTTCAGTTATATTTTAAGTCGTGTTCTGGCTCGTGTAATAAGAAAAAACAGAACATGTACAATAAACAGGTTCGAGTTCAGTTATATTTTAAATTCGTGTTCTGGCTCGTTACTGCGAAAAATTGAAACATCAATTCGCGATCTGATACACCCCGAAAAAAACGACGACAATTGTTTCAACAAAATTTATTAAAATTTTATTGGCCCTTTTTTATAACTTACGTTGCAAATTGTTTACAATTGTCAAATATTTTAAAATTTTATTGGCCATTTTTTTGTGATTTACGTTGAAATTATTTACAATTGCTTTTATTGACTGGTTTTTATTTTAATAAAAGATGGTAATAAAATACTTAAGACACAAGTCATGATTGTGTTTGGCACCGAAGAAAATTTAAAAGCAAACATAATTGATATGATACGAGTTTTTTATTCAGTGTGTGTTTTTTTCTGTACTCTGGTTTTAAGTGCCTTAAATTATGAATCTTGTATAATATTCTAAAATACCATTATTTTTGAATTTTAAACCATTCAAATGATATTTTCGAAGTAGTATTTTTTATTATCTAAATCATATTTCTAAATTTCACACAAATTAAATTTTTTTGCAGGTCTTAAGTTTATTGCTCGCTGGTCGCGCTAATGTAGATGCCCAGGATAATGATGGTTGGGCACCACTGCATGCAGCAGCTCATTGGGGACAAAAAGAATCGGCTGAAATGCTTTTAGATGCCATGGCCGATATGGACTTGAGAAACTATGCTGGCCAAACCTGCATCGATGTGGCAGATCGTAAAATGGTTAAATTCCTTGAAGAATACAGAGCGAATAACAAACGCATCAAACGAAGGCCGTCTAGTCAAATTAGGTAATTGAGACAAACGTTATTTCTCTGTCGTCTTTAACTCAATCAAATTTATATTATCTATTGCAGTAGCAGAATCTCAGATTCAATTGAAAATCATATCGATAAAACACCTACCAAAATAATACGTGTTGAAGTTCGACCAGAGAATAACAAGGACCATATCAATGGTAAGTGTCTTTTTGTTTGTTTGCTTTCTTTTTTCTTTCTTTTTTTTTTAAATAGATCTTAAGGCAGTACGGTTATTTACCATTTGATAATTATTTAACTTTTTATTTTCTTTTCCTTATTTGTTATTGATTGTTTGGTGTGGGTTTATTTTTTTGTCGTTGCGACTTTTGTTCTCTGTTTTGTGTTATTTCTTCTTAAAATTTCTTCATAACTCACTCAACTCGTTCACATCACTTGTCATCACTAAATTCGACAAGGTTCCCATGGGCGTTAGAAACAGTGTTTCTAATGCTTACCATTTCATCATTCCATTAGTTTTATTTTACATTTTACGGCCCTTAGAAAGGCAGACAATTAATCCTAAGTTGTCCATTGACATTTATTTAAGTTTTGTCTCATTGTTGAAAGAGTTTCTCTTTTAATGTTCTCATCGATCATTGATCATTTGCAGTTTAATTTTATTTTGAAATTGTTGAAGTTGTTGTCGTCTTATAATTTACTGGATTTTTTTTGTTCATTCCGTTATCTTTGTTAAACATTGTTTTTCATTGTTCTTGTTGTTGTTCTTGTTTGAATGTTGATGATTGTTGGCTATAGCTTCGACTTCTTCGGCGGCCTCTACATCTTCGTCGATCGCTAGTACTTGTAGTATTTTACCGACAACAAACTCGGAACCTGAAGAGACTGATTCAGATCTTACCGATTCTACAGAGAGTTCGCATTCAACCAGTCTTTCCGAGCCAGAAGGTATCGAACATTTATTTAGATTTCCCCATTTTTTTAACTCTGCACGCTTTTTTTTTTTAATAAATAACATTTTATTTTCATATGGAAATATTAAATTTTGTATTTCTGTTTATGGCATATTAGTTTTTTTTTTCTAATTAGAAATTATTGTATTTTGTGATTTACTTTGTAGTTTTTAATTGTACGATTATCGTTTTAAACAAACTTTAAATTAAATTATAGGAATAATAATAATATTAATGATTTATCTAATTTTAAATTCTGAATTATAAACTACATTTCTTGGAGTGAATGTTGAAGATTTTTTAAAGTGGAAAACCTTTTATATGTAAGAAATATTTTCAAAAGAAAATTATCTAATTCGAAGAATCTTATATTCTTCTTTTCGATCGAAACTGAATAATTTTCCCCATTTTCGACTTAGTTTTTTATAATATAAAATTCTGTAAAATCATCAGACTTCTGAACATTTTTCATATAGAAAACTCATTAGATTTTGAGAATTTTTTCTTATAGAAATACATTATAGTTTTTTTGATTTTTGTGGTATAGAAAATTTTCCGATTTAGAAAAATCATCGGCTTTTTAGACTTCAAACAGAAAAATTTTTAGATTCCGCAAATTTCTACGCAAAGAAATATCCTGAGAACTAATACTGAGCACATATGAAAAGGCGACAATTGAAACTTCGTGGATTTATAGATTTAGGAAAATATGTTTTTTTCAAATTGGTACAACTGTTTTTGACATCTGGGCGAAATTGATCAATATTTTCATTGGTTCATTAGTGAGGTTCGTTTTTGCAAACAACTAAAAATAATTTGGACGATTTTATGAATGTCTAATTTTGTTGAAGAAAGAGTTCCATTAAAATTTGTTTACGGAACGAAAAAATTTCTGCTGCAGAAACGTTAAGGATATTGCAAAAGGCCTTCAGTGACAAGACTATGTAAAAAAAAATGTTTAAAAGTGGTACAAAAAAGCGTTGAAGACAATGAGCGTTCATCAAAGAAAACAAAGATTTGGCGCTGATAAATCGTCGATACAATTAGAGAACATGCTGATACTATTGACATGTTAAAAGGATCAACAACATTTTAAACGATATTTTGGGATTCTGACGCGTCAAATATCAATGGGTCCAAAATCTCAAATTTTTTTAAGAATGTCTCTGAAACAATGCTTTTTGACTACCAAAACGAAATAAAATGCACCGACCAATCAAGCGAATATCGCTCAAAAGGCAAAAGAAGACCGAAAAGTTCACGCCATAGATATTCAAAAATCCAGAAGTCTACAGTGGCGCTATGCATTATAAATTCCTTCCATCGGGCCAGACTGGAATACACAAGGAATATTATTTCAGTGGTATGCATCGTTTGTAGAAATCTTTTCGAAATAAAAAGGTCAGAATTATGGACGTCTTACTCTGCATTGGTTCTTGGAGATTATTTCATGCAAAATTTGTATCGTTCGACAACCACCGTATTCGCCTAATTTAGCAGCGTGTGACTTATGGCTACTCCATAAACTTAAAAGACTATCGGGATAAAAAGGAAGACCGTTTTGAATCAATTGTGGAGATAAAAGCCGAAACGCTGCGAGCTCTGATAATTGTTTCGAGGACTACAAACAAAACTTTGGCAGAGGTGGAAATTACTTTGATGGCGATGAAATATATTTGGAAGAATAAATAAAAATTTTTTATTTTATAATAAAAATTTCCTTTTGAACACAGTAGTGTATCAAGTGTTGCTTTCTGAGCTTTATATTATGGCCCTTATTAGGAGTTGCATTCGATCTTCGCTGGCTATCGAACATCGACTATCGAATGTCAAATTCGTATTATGAGCTGGCAGCACGGTCGAAAATTTCGTTGTACAACGAATCGAACACAATTTTGCTTTCGTTGCTGGATGGCAGTTTGTAAAACTTATTGAAAATTAAGTTGTAAATTATTGTAATTTCATGAGATTGATCTGCCGCAGCAGTTCATCTGTAGTAGACAGCAATTCCATAAACGCCTCCTTGCAGTCGAAAATTTGCTATAGATCTGTAAACAAATGATACCCTTGTTAAAACCTCGCATACTCACGTAGTGGAATCCATTTCCAAAATGTTGGAAGCATCTCTCATGACGAAGCATTCATCTTCATTAGACGATCATAGAACCATAATTCCATGTTAATAAATAATTAATTACTTTTTTCTTTAATAAATTTGTAAACAAACAATGTTTATTTATAGTGGCAGCTGATAAATATGTACTATTATGAATAATCCAATTGAGTGAAATTCACAATGGCGCAATTTTATCGAATGTGCGCCATAATACCAAATGAAAATTCTTTCGATCTTTCACAATCGAAAATCGAAAGTTGCTCGTAATAGGCACCTATATTCTTTAAAAATCATAGAATTCTGGAAAATTGTTCGTCAAATTTTATAAATAAATAAATCCTTAGATTTCTCTATAGAAAAGTCCATAGACTTTAATAACTTTTTCTAAAATTCGAAGAACTATTTATTTGGTATAGAAAAATTATCCGATTCATTTTTTTTTTAAATTTTAAAAATTATTCGTATTCAAAAAGTATTTAAGATGTCAAATTGTGAAAAAAAAATTTTTTTTAATGAATCCTTAGATTTCCCTATAGAAAGATCCTTAGTGTTTAATATTTATATTCGAAGAACTATTTCGTATAGAAAAAATGTCACATTCGAATTTTTTTTTTTAATTTTTAAAATTCTATCGTATTGAAAAAATCCATGAACTTTTTAATAAATATAAATCTTTAGATATTAAGAATTTTTTGGAAATGAAAATCGTTAGATTCTAAGAAAAATCTAGAGAATTGTTCTTAGAACAAGCCTCAAATTCTTATGCATTTTTGAATATAATAAAAATTCATAGATTCTGAAAGGTTTTCCGCGTGGAAAATAGTCACATTAAAAATTCTTTTTCGAACAATTCTAAAACTTTCTTTCTCGAGAATTTTATATATAATTTAAAAAGATTATACCTGTAATAATTAGCAGATTCTGGAAACTCCTTCAAATACAATAATGAAAACCTCATATTCAGAGAACATTTTCTTTTCCCCACCATCTCCAATTTGTATGAAACTTATTGATTTTTATCAATATGATGAGTTCAATCGCATGTTACCAGAATCAAAAGACAAAGTTATCGTTAAAAGAAATATATATATGCTCAAAAGACTTATCTTTTGTAACCTAAGGGAACTGTACTCTTGTTTTAAATATGAACATCTTCCTGACATTAACATAGGTTTTTCTACATTTTGTACGCTTATAACGGGTGATTTTTTAAGAGCTTGATAACTTTTTTTTTAAAAAAAACGCATAAAATTTGCAAAATCTCATCGGTTCTTTATTTGAAACGTTAGATTGGTCCATGACATTTACTTTTTGAAGATAATTTCATTTAAATGTTGACCGCGGCTGCGTCTTAGGTGGTCCATTCGGAAAGTCCAATTTTGGGCAACTTTTTCGAGCATTTCGGCCGGAATAGCCCGAATTTCTTCGGAAATGTTGTCTTCCAAAGCTGGAATAGTTGCTGGCTTATTTCTGTAGACTTTAGACTTGACGTAGCCCCACAAAAAATAGTCTAAAGGCGTCAAATCGCATGATCTTGGTGGCCAACTTACCGGTCCATTTCTTGAGATGAATTGTTCTCCGAAGTTTTCCCTCAAAATGGCCATAGAATCGCGAGCTGTGTGGCATGTAGCGCCATCTTGTTGAAACCACATGTCAACCAAGTTCAGTTCTTCCATTTTTGGCAACAAAAAGTTTGTTAGCATCGAACGATAGCGATCGCCATTCACCGTAACGTTGCGTCCAACAGCATCTTTGAAAAAATACGGTCCAATGATTCCACCAGCGTACAAACCACACCAAACAGTGCATTTTTCGGGATGCATGGGCAGTTCTTGAACGGCTTCTGGTTGCTCTTCACTCCAAATACGGCAATTTTGCTTATTTACGAAGCCATTCAACCAGAAATGAGCCTCATCGCTGAACAAAATTTGTCGATAAAAAAGCGGATTTTCTGCCAACTTTTCTAGGGCCCATTCACTGAAAATTAGACGTTGTGGCAGATCGTTCGGCTTCAGTTCTTGCACGAGCTGTATTTTATACGGTTTTACACCAAGATCTTTGCGTAAAATCTTCCATGTGGTCGAATAACACAAACCCAATTGCTGCGAACGGCGACGAATCGACATTTCACGGTCTTCAGTAACACTCTCAGAAACAGACGCAATATTCTCTTCTGTACGCACTGTACGCATTCGTGTGGTTGGTTTAATGTCCAATAAAGTAAACTGAGTGCGAAACTTGGTCACAATCGCATTAATTGTTTGCTCACTTGGTCGATTATGTAGACCATAAATCGGACGTAAAGCGCGAAACACATTTCGAACCGAACACTGATTTTGGTAATAAAATTCAATGATTTGCAAGCGTTGCTCGTTAGTAAGTCTATTCATGATGAAATGTCAAAGCATACTGAGCATCTTTCTCTTTGACACCATGTCTGAAATCCCACGTGATCTGTCAAATACTAATGCATGAAAATCCTAACCTCAAAAAAATCACCCGTTACCAAAGTGGTGTATTCTTGCTGCTTCTGCAGGAACTCATTCAGTGTCCGTTTGCAGTATCCACCAGAATGTAAAACTTCTTTTGGATGCTATTAAAATTGTAGAAACCTATAAAGACCTTATCAAATTCATTGTGTGTGACTCAGAAAACCCCAGTTGCATGCTACGTCACTGTGACAAGTGTCCAACTGATGACAAATTGTCTGCGATTTTAAAACAAATGTTGGATTATTTAGATGATGAAGATGAAATTGAGTACAGCCAGTGGGTGAGCACAGACCGTCCGGATATGGTAAAGAACAATTCATAAAAATTAATAATGACAAAATGTTGCAGCTTCTTTTGGATGTATTATTGTTAACTAATAAACAAAAAACTACTGAACTGATTGTTATGAAATTTAAAACATTGATTCTTTATCACACCTGAACTGACATAGGCTATGTTTTCTATATCCCTACGCCACACACTGGGGATTTTGTGGAAAAAAGTCAAATTGCCAATATACTCTTCGTGCAATATGCAGTGATATTTTGAAATTTTAGACTAAATGGTACAATCAAATCAAAAAGAATTACTCCGATCTGACTGCTAGTTTTTTTTTTTATAGCGTCTCAAACTCAGTACTTGTATGTTTTTCCGAACCAACTTAATTTAAACCTAAGAATTTCAAAACGAATATTATTTTATTATGTGAGCCAACGTTTTTCTTTTTATTTTTTATTTAAAGTAGGATATTTCAGTATACTAAAATTGAAAAAATAAACTCTGCAGAGACTTAAGTTTTATTTGTTCGTTTATTTTTATGAACATATAACAAAAATCCATTTTTTTCCCAAACATTTGGACCTGCAGTTTTAGCACTACTTTCCCCCAGTTGGAAATCACTAATAGTACATTGTCTGACATCTGTTTTTACATTTTTAATCAATTTCAATGCCCCTAGGTGCCCCCTTACACAGCACAACATTTTTCATCTGATTGATTCGGGACTCAATTCTGATAAGTCTCTTTTGTTTAACATAACTCGAGAACCACTAGTCGGATTTTGCTGAAACAAATTTAGAAAAATCAAGAACTACAATTACTTTCATCTGTTCATATAATGTTTCGCTACATAAGCAACAGTTTCGCAGTTATAAATAAATGTATGAAGAAAAAAAAAAATATTTTTTGCCTAAAAAATTGATTTTTTTTTTTGTAATTCATAAAAAATCCAAAAGGGTAAAAAAGTGTCAAGTCATATTACTTTCACGTAAAGTCGCATAACCTATGAACAAAATGAGACATAAATCATGAAAATCGATGACGCGTTTCGCTTTTATTCACAATTAAGTGAAGGTATGAATTTCAAAAATTTTGCTCGAGATATCCACAAAATTCTTTGGACTTTTTATGATTCTCAGAATTAAAAAAAAAAAAGGAATAAACAACAGGTTATTTGATTTTTATGATTCCGGTAGCAAAGTAATAAACGCTAATAAATGTGCGTGGACGAAAATGAAAAAAGGAAAGTACACATTTTTAATTATGTGTTTTTCCGTTGGCTACCTGTATAATTTTTTTTTTATAGAAATTGCACCCACATTTATTAATGCTCATGTTTTGCAACGTTTCGAAATATACGCCCATAAGTACCTGACAGTAAAATATTGAAAAATACGTAGTATTTATAGTTGTTCATTGATCGATTTTTGTCATTCAACAAGTGCCGACGAACGAGAAAAGTACATGCGATTTTTCTCAGGTTTTTAATTATAACTGAAACTAAGTTTTACGACAATGGAAAGTTTTTCTATTTCACAAAGTGAATTTTTCCTGTAGGCTTACTATCCGAAGAGGCTCAGGAATGTCGTAACAAAGACTATAAAAAATATCGCCTTAGACACCCAGAAAATGCAGTCGAATTGCCACCAACGAAGATATTATGCACCGAATGATGGTAACATCAGATCCCATGATCTCACATTTGACTCCTTCATTTAGCCAGAAAAAGCATAGTGTTATAAGCGACGAAGTTAAGGCTCTTTTAGAATAATAAATTAAAAATAGATTTAAAATAAATAAAAAATTAAAAATAAAAAAAAACATTTAAATTTTTTTGTTACATTGTAGGTAACGATATACATTTCTCTAACTTTATTTATTTTGATTATTTTTGTGTATTACTATATAAATAAAACTAAATTTGTGCCCGCCCAGTAGCCCGATCCCACCCATTTTTGGCAAGACTATTTAAATTCATACTCTGGCATCTAAAACAAAATTTCAGGGCTTTGGCTATCATAGAACTCCAGATATATGATGTTAAAAATTCACTTTGTATGGGGGGTGCCCCTCCCAGTAGCCCGATCCCGCCGAAATTTAACAGGATCAGGTCTTGGATAAAAACAACCCCACGCACCAAATTTCATCCATATTTACCGATCCTAGTGGAATTTAAGCGAATTTTTCTGAAAAATTTGTATGGGCGCTAGGTCCAAACATGGACCGATTTTCACAATTTTCAATAGGGTTCGTCCTTGGCCCAGTATAAATGTATGTTCCAAATTTCATCCAGTTATCTCTTAAATTGCGACCTATATCGTTTTTTTCCTCACTTCCATACAAAAATTCCCAGTGTGCGCCACCAGGGGGCGCTGAAATGCAAATCATACCGTTTGAGCAATTGGCACCAAATTTACACAGTTTTATTGAAAATTGCATTATTTAAAAATGGACCGCAAAAAAGCCAATTGGTGTTTTATATTAATAAAAAGCTCATAATCTTAGGTTTTCTTTGGAACCTTTTTCGGCTTCCCCAGCTGTTTGGAGAAAAAAGTTACAAGCGTTTATCTTAATCCTTGTTTTCATTTCGGACACCACAATAATGTCATGCAATATGAATTTTATAATTTTTTTAATACAATGGCTACTTAAATGAATCCATTTTTGTAAACTGTGTACTTCTATTAAACTGTGGAAAAATTTTCAGATCAAAATCTTTATTAATACCTGAAATGTTATAGTTTTTGTAAATATTACTCATTTCCCACAAGCAATTTCGCGAAACCAACTTATTGCAATATTTATATTTTTAAAATTCTATTAAAAAAAAGTATACATCCTAGAACAATAAAACTTCACAGGTCATCTTAAGGCATAAGTATATGCAAACGTTCAAAGTTTTATACAAATCGGAGATGGTGGGTGACATGACCTGGGTGGTTTGACATGGAATGACTCCAAATTAAAATATCTAATATCTTTAAAAAATTCATAATTTAAAAAACACATTCGTATAGAAAATCCTCTGATTCCAAGAACTTTTTAGTATAAAATAATCCTCAGAATAATTATGGAATTCCCATTCATTTATTATATAGAAATCATTAGATTCCGTGATCTTTTTTTCTCCACAAATATTTCTTGATTCCGAGAACTTTTTGTAAATAAAAATCCTCCTGATTTTGAGAACTATTTCGTGTTAAAAATGATGATATGAGATACTTATTTGTTAGGGTTTTATGTTAGATGAACCACAGTAAACAACGTCACGATTTTTAATTATGTAACTGAAATTTTTTAATTCTTTTCATAATAGTAAGACTTTCATAATAGTAACCCAGCAAAAAAGACCATGAAAATTGTATCATTCGGAATGTTGCGAAAATTTGGAACAGCACCAATAAATTTAATAAGAACTTGTCTTGTCATTTGATGAAAGTTGTCTTTTATGGATCTTCTGAATTGCATTTTAACTAGTGTTTAGGAAGTTATAAATCATTTCTTCTGCATAGCTATTTTTTAACACCATAGTATATTTTTCAATTTAAACTTTTAGTTTTCAATAGAATTTTTTTCTTTCTTTTCCCAATATGAACTTTTATTAACTCAAAGTCAGATCTTCCTACTTTAATATTAACTAGCAGATCAAAATTCGAGGAAATTTTGATTTTCATTTAATAATGATCCTAAAGGTATGCTTATCGATTTTAGCCAATTCACAATTCAACATTTTTTAAATACCGATTTTTAAATACCAAATTATTTTTCAATTCAAAACAATTATTATTATGAACGAAGAAAACAAACTCACAAACATGTTAACAAATTTAATAAACACACACACATAGCGGTGTATAATTTTATGTATGTGTTAGTAGCATCTTTAAATGCATTTTACTCCAAACAAATTTATAAATTTGAAAATCTGTAAATCTGGTGGACAGCTAAAAAAAAATACCTTTCAAATAAGATACGTTTGGTCAAAATCGGGAGAAAACTGTGGAACAAATCATTGGTCACAAGAAATTGCCTTACCTGTTAATATTATAGATTATCCTTTTCCGAATATCAATTTTTTATTTCGATCTTTTTTTTATTATTATTTTTTTTTTAATTTCTCTGTATAGATTTGTAATTCCCAACTTGTATTGTTTAGATTTGAAACCGCAGTTTTTACAAAAAGCTCTATACTATTATCTTTGGATTGGAAGTTTTTTAAAATCGCTTCCAATAAATCTATTTCGTTGGAAGCAATGAAAAAGTGATTCGTTTAGAATGACCACTTATTTTGTTGGAAAGTTAATAAGAAGGAAATAATTGATTAAATGAGCCTGCAGTCTTAGTGTTGCTAAGATGAGTTCAGTCTGATTTTAAAACCAGTTATGCGTAAAATCTTTTATACTAGTAGTTAATAAGTATGTGGTAGTATTTTGTTTCATCGAGTTCATAAACCATTTGTGCGATGCCAGCGCTATCTTGGAGCGTCACGGAGTCAGTGAGTTATATATCTATATTATACTTTTGTCGTGCTTTACTGATTTAAAGTCATATTTGCACTCTCCAGTATACGAAGTTTATCTCCTTCAGTAAGAAAATTCATTCATAATAAACTACATTATCAACTGGACATTTCGGCAGCCAGTAATTTCAGTTCGACAACCATTTTTTAAACTATATTTTTCGTGAACCAATGCTAAATTTTTATTTGGTTGATCATTGTTTTGCACCTTAAGAATATTCTACAAAGGTTTTTCTCTCTTAATTGAAAAACTAATTTATAATTTACTATTTATTAAGCCACAAAATAAATTGTCTTTTAAATATACATATGTTTCTTTTTTTTTTTTTTTTGTTATTTTCTCTTAATTGATTGTATTGAGTTGAAGTGTTAATTGCAATTATGTTTGTGAAACATTTCTAGACGAAAAATCATCTCTGCAGAAAACCACAAATGAAACACCCGCCACAGAAGATGAGGCACCATGGCGACGTAATAATGTCGCACGTGTGCGTTCAAGCAATGACAGTCCAACTAAAAATCGTATGTATTGCACAACTCTGTTTACCTTATAATTGAATAATAGTTATTAATATTTACTTTTTTTCTCTCTTTCCTTTTTTTGCTTACAGAAGTTCCTGATAATGATGTTAGTAAAACAAATGCCACCACCACAGAAACAACAGATGTTATATTAAGACGAACTCAAAGCTTTGAGAATGATGAAAAGTAAGTACATTTCTTTGACCTAATTGATGTTTTTGTATTATTTTTTAGTGAAATTTGTGTACATTTCCGTAATTAAAAGTAAAGCTTTTTTTTTGTTTATTTAATGTCATAATATTATTATTATTTTTTTTTTTTTTTTTTTGTTATAATCGCCTACGATTTCAGTTTCATCGTGAGCTTAACTGTAGTAATTTTGCTATGATATGCAATTGCTTTCTTTGTCGTAGGTCCTTTGAACGAAGACTATTCGAACTATTTGTTGTGCTTTGTTATTTCTAGTTGTAGCATAATTGCGGATTTAAAATATGCCTAAAAAATAGCTAAACTGTTCAAGTTGTTGTTTAAATTGTACAGCTGCCGTTAAAAAAATAGCACCACACACAAAAAAAAAAATTGTTCTTTGTTAGATTTTTATAATAATTTTTTGTAAACAACCTAAAGTACTTAAACTAAAAATAAATTATAGATTGTGGATTCAATAGTTTTATGATGCCCACTAAATTAAAGAGTGCGTACGAAATAAATTAAAACAAGTGAATTTTTTCATATATTTTTATTAACAAATATTTAAATTAAGTTTTAAATTTACAATGCTACAATATCATCTATTTTTTCCGGAATAAAATGGTATCTTTAGACACTTTTTTAGTAGAAGCTGTCCACTCTTTCCGAACTCTTTCTCAGTTCGAGCTGATCCTTTAGGCGTCTTGGGGTGCTTTTTAACTAGTTCTGGGCAATTTGTAGGATTAGCTTCCTTTGGTACTAACATAACACCATTTGTTTGGTACCACTCAATAGTTTCTTTACTATAATGATAAGTGGCGAGGTTATGCCAGAATAATGAGGACACATTATGTGTTCCTGAAAATGGAAGAATTCGTTTCTGAAGGAACTGTGGTTATGAATGAACAGCTTCTTTGACCTCAAGTACAAATAGCTTGCCAGAATAAAAACTTTTTTTTTTTTTTTAATTTTGATTTTTTTAACTCGTCAGTCTTCTGGGACAGTCCCTCTTACATTGCTGGCCAGGCAACAAAACAGAACACTCAAAATTGCGGATAAAATTCGTTTGTAAACCTTTTGCTCGCTGTTTCGCCTCAATCATTTTTTTTTTAATTTCTATCTGCGCCTTTTTAGACTCAGGCCAGCCTCCTTTTCAATTTTTCTTAAGGATGTCTCCGAATTAATTACCATTTTGCTTTTGTATTTAGTTAATTCTTAAGCTATGTATGTAGTTGGCATAAATATGACCTTTTTGCATTGTCTCACCAAACGATGAATCATTAATGGTGACAAAATTCGCTTGCGTCCACATTTTTCCGGCTTTTTAATAAATATTTTTACATTTACAATCATTTTGTTAGAAGATCCCATTTTTTTTCGTATTTCTGAATATGATTACGTTCAAAAATCATATTTTTATATCACGTTTTGTAGGCATACAAAGGTTTCCCCGTCCTATTTCATGCAAAGTAAATAAAAAAACATTTGATTACTTTGATTAATTAACTTTAATTTTTTGTCCTTTGTTTCAATAATTATACGCGTGTTGTCAATCGATGCTATTTTAATGATTGTACTGATACTGAGTGTTCTTTTGTTGAAAGAATGGTCATTTGTACACAACCGTTAAATTTTTTTTTTTGTTTTGAAAAATAAATGCTCTCTAGAGAATATAGTTAGTAAACGGTATCACATTGTTACATCCAAATAATAAGCACACCTTTATTTTTGTTTATGCGATGCAATATTTTTTGACTGGTGCTGTAAATTAAATGGATTCAATGTTTATAGTTATTCAAGTCCAATACATTACCGCTAAAATAGGTCTTTTGATTGACAAAATTAAAAATCTTTTTTATTTATAATTATGTCTATAGGTCTCTTCCAATCTTAGTTGTTTTGCTACTCCAAATTATAGCTTTATCTTTATTGTTTAACCACAGACGTTTTGGTAGTCCATTATAATTAAATCTTATAGCTTTTGATAATACAAATTAAAACTCAATCAATTCCCATTGCATGATCTTTTGATAGGTACAGATAAAATAAAATTCAAATTAAATCTTTGAATAGTCCAATTTTTTTATTATAGTTTAACCTTTGGTATTAAAAAATAGTAATGGAAACTAAATAAAAGTCTAAATTATAGTTTAATTTTTGAACATTGAATTATCCAATAAAAGTGTTATAGTTTATGATAATTTAAGTTAAATTGCTTATTCTAAGGTCTGTTGATAAGCCGAATTTAAAATCAAATTTAGCTCTTGTGAAAATTTAATTTATAGCTGAATCTAATAATAATTTTAACTAGCAGATTCCAGCGCTCGAAATTCGAGTGTAATTTCTAGGCAACTTTATTTCTCAACTTAGCCAATTCACAAACCAGCACTTTTTTGGTTTATTATTATTGTTAATGAAGACAACAAACTTATTAACAAAAACACATTAACAAATTTAATAAACACAAAAATCTGTGGTTTTCTAGAATAACCGCGTATGTCATAAAATCAAAATGTTCAGGGGAGCCAAAAAACGTTATATTTGAAATTATGGGCTCGGTATAAAGTTTTTAGAGCTTTTTATTTAACAGTCCTGTAGATATGGGCAACAAATACTTTATATAAAAATTTGAATTCCTTCAGAAGGACGAAAAAACAATATGTAAATAACACTTAAAGTGTGTGCAGATAAAAAAAACTTATGTCGATAAACGTCGTTTTCTTTGAAAAAGAAAACTACCAATGCAACCATCCATGTAGATATAAGTTGTTGTTGCTTGAAAAATGGATTTTTTTGTTCGTCAACAAAAAGTTAAAGGGACTTAGGATGAGAATATAACAACGTATCAAGAATAATAGTGACAAAATATAACAGAAATAAACACACAAGTTTTTATAAGTGGTTATAAACTGAAAAATAATCCAAAATTATTTTACATTTTTTTTTTCATTAATAACAACGTATGTCGCCATGTGTCGTGTTCTGAGAAAATAATTTGTCAGCGATCAAACGTAGGTTGACATACGTCGATAGTGCTGCAAATTAATTTAGTAAACATTTAAGTTACGTCGTTATTTAAAGAAAAAACTCAGAAATGGCCAATATTTTTTTTAAAAAAATTTAACACATGTAAAGAGCGTTAAAAATTAATATATTTGGCATCGTTAACTCAAAACAGACAAAAATTGACATACGCGGTTATTCCAGAAAACCACAGAAATAGCATATGTATAATTTTATGTATGTGTTAGAAGCAACTTTAAATGCAATTTACTTAAAATAAAGGAAACATTTTAAAAATCGGTAAATCTGGAAACAAATAATATACGTTTGGTCAAACTCGGGATTAAACGGTAGAACAAAATATCGGTAACAAGAAATCGTCTAGCCTATTAATATTATAGATTATATGTCTTTTGATATTGCAAATTAAAATTTAAGTCTTAAGTACTCTGTCATAGTTCAAAGTACACCTCAATATAGGGCTTCAGAAGTTTTTAATTATGCCCTATGATCAATTTTAGATCTTTTTATACCCTATACCACCATGTGGTTTGGGTATAATGACTTTGTGCTGCTGTTTGTAACTACCAAAAATATTTGACCTAGACCCATCTTTTATTATACCGATCGAATCAGAATTACTATCTGATTCGATTTAACGATGTCCGTCCATCCGTCCGTTTGTGTGTCCATGTAAAGCTTGTAATCAAACTGCAGGTCGCAAATATGAATATATTTTGATGAAATTTGGTATATATAAGCTCGGCCATAGGATGAACGCTATTGAAATTGGTAAAATTCGGTCCATGTTCAGACCTAGTCCCCATACAAATGACCCCTATCAAATTGACATAAATTGCCATAAGATCCAAATTATCATATAGATCTCAATCAAATTGGGTTTATATGTCTTTATTATATCCATTAATCAGTAGTCCAAAAATAATCCCTATAGGACAATTTTTAGTCATAGGCCCCATATAGAACTGCTTCCCGATCTATCAAAAAACAAAAATATTGCAAAGATTTTTTTCCAAATTTGGTTTGTATTTATTTTTTCAAAATATAAGTGACTTTACCAAATATGGTCAGGATCGGTCCATTTTTTGACCTAGTTCCCATATAAATATTGCACCCGATATGAACTTTTTCATATCTGCAGCTAAAAAAAAAAAAATAACAGTGCCACTCAAATTTGGTTAAGCTTATTTTCTATATCTAATTATTTGGATCGAAGAGATAGGGCCTCTAAACCATGGTATAGGGTATCGTATAGTCGGTCTAGACCGACTATAATTTTCTTACTTGTTTTTTTTTTGTAGTTTTCGTCGAACCAAAAATGGGGTTTTGCTGGGCGACATGGTAAAATTTTAGTCAAATCTATAAATCTAGTCTCTCTCTTGCAGTAGGTGCAATTCTAGTGCATCCTTTCATATTTTCTTCCCCATGTTTTGCAATGCTATTTAAATATTTGTAAATAACCGGTTTTCCTCATCATTGATTTTTTTTCGGCAATTTAATTTTTATATTAAGACTTAAATCAAACTGTTTTATTTTAGTTGTTATTAAAAATAAAATTAATATTAAAAATCCCTTATTCAAGTTACATATAAAAAGTTTTATTTTACTAAAGATCAGCAGTTATGCAAAGAATCATTCCAGGCGTTTTTAAATAAGCAACCAACTAACTATACCATAGGGTTATACAATAAAGATCTCTTGAAATGGAGAGATGAACGGAAAAAGTCGTTAGAAACTGAGAGTGTTGTTAAAGGAAAATCCTTTACATCTAATTGTTTTTCTCGTTGATCATTTAATGTTCTAAATTATAGCTTTCTCTGAGGACATTCGATGGCTCTATTCTGCAAAATTTAATTTTTTGAAGCACCTCCTCTTGCAATACATTCTTTTCACATAATTTTGCCCTTGACCATTTAGAGTACCGTTGATAAATGCCTGGTCACTTCAGCCGAAATACGAAATGCCACTATGCCACCGCGGACCATAAAACTTGGTGAAAATTTGCTTCATGACGTTGCGGTCTTGGGGTCCAAATCGCCGTACATTCTCATCTAACGTACATGACGCCATCTGAGTGGTTCAGGTTTATTTTTTGATTCATTCGTAGAAATTACCCTTCTCCAATGATTATGAGACCAATTTCCACGATGTTTGCAAAATTCAACCGATCAACTCGCATTTTTGTGTTTAAAACTGTTTTTTTTCTTGGCTTCCTTGCTCGTAAACCCACATTTGCCAATCTTCTGCATACTCTACAATAATATTTACTCTTATATTTACTCCAAATTGTTCATTCATCTCAAAGCTGAACTGAAGAGGCAAATCGAGATCGAAGGATTAAATTTTTTAAATTGCGGTCGATTCTGGTGGTTTGTTCTTCAATCCTGTCCCTGGAGATCTTCTTGTTATTTTTGTGGATCGGACTTAAACGTGAATTGCCACGAAATTGAAATACGAAACGGTGGCAATATAAGCAACGCCTGCTAAGAACACTTTCCAAAAAAAGTTGCCTACCGAAAATAACTTACAATTGCTTAAAAATTTCACAAAACTTAACCTAATAGAAATTATTTTTGTTTTTTTTATGGTGGTAACTGAGCAGTACTGTATATGTCAAAATTTTTTAATTATATTTTCATTTTTTATACCCTCCACACCTCAGTGGCAGAGAGTATATATAGGTTTGTCATTCCGTTTGTAACGCATCGAAATAAATTCATGAGACCCCAAAAAAAATATATATATTTTCTTGACCCTTATAACAAGGGAAGTTGATTTACCGGTGACCGTCTGTCTGTGGAAATCACGATCACGTCGTCAATATCTAAGCTCGACCGTTCGTTTTTGTGTAAAATCGTTTATTAACATCCCAAAGGAGTTGCTTCGTATATTAATACTGCACGTGTCACATTGGCCTAAGCAAGTTTTACCACATATTTTTTTATCATTAAAATTAAATATTAAAAATTAATAAAAATAAAAAATGGAAAATGAAAAATGAAAAATGGAAAATGGAAAATGAATATTGAAAATTGAAAAATTAAAATTGAAAAATTAAAATTAATTAAAAGTAAAAATTGAAAAATGGAAAATGGAAAATGAAAAATGGAAAATGAAATGTGAAAAATGGAAAATGAAAAATGAAAGAATGGAAAATGGAAAATGAAAAATGAAAAATTAAAAATTAAAAATTTTAAATTAAAAATTAAAAATTAAAAATTAAATATTAAGATTTAAAATTTAAAAATTAAAAATTAAAAATTAAAAATTAAAAATTAAAAGTTAAAAATTAAAAATTAAAAATTAAAAATTAAAAATTAAAAATTAAAAATTAAAAATTAAAAATTAAAAATTAAAAATTAAAAATTAAAAATTAAAAATTAAAAATTAAAAATTAAAAATTAAAAATTAAAAATTACAAATTAAAAATTAAAAATTAAAAGTTAAAAATTAAAAATTAAAAATTAAAAATTTAAAATTAAAAATTAAAAATTAAAAATTAAAAATTAAAAATTAAGAATTAAAAATTAAAAATTAAAAATTAAAAAGTAAAAATTAAAAATTAAAAATTAAAAATTAAAAATTAAAAATTAAAATTAAAAATTAAAAATTAAAAATTAAAAATTAAAAATTAAAAATTAAAAATTAAAAATTAAAAATTAAAAATTAAAAATTAAAAATTAAAAATTAAAAATTAAAAATTAAAAATTAAAAATTAAAAATTAAAAATTAAAAATTAAAAATTAAAAATTAAAAATTAAAAAATTAAAAATTAAAAATTAAAAATTAAAAATTAAAAATTAAAAATTAAAAATTAAAAATTAAAAATGAAATATTAAAAATTAAAAATTAAAAATTAAAAATTAAAAATTAAAAATTAAAAATTAAAAATTAAAAATTAAATATTAAAAATTAAAAATGGAAAATGAAAAATGAAAGAATGGAAAATTGAAAATGAAAAATGTAAAATGGAAAATGAAAAATTAAAAATAAAAATGAGAAATGGAAAACGAAAAATGAAAAATGAAAAATGAAAAATGAAAAATAAAAAATAAAAAATGGAAAATGGAAAATGAAAAATTAAAATGAAAAATGGAAAATGGAAAATGAAAAATGGAAAATGAAAAATGAAAAATGGAAAATGGAAAACGGAAAACGAAAAATTAAAAATGGAAAATGGAAAATTAAAAATGAAAATTGGAAAATGGAAAATGAAAAATGGAAAATGAAAAATGAAAAATTGAAAGTGAAAAATGGAAAATTTAAAATTAAAAATGGCAAATGGAAAATGAAAAATTAAAAATGGAAAGTGGAATATGGAAAATGAAAAATGAAAAATGGAATATGGTAAATGAAAAATAGAAATGAAAATATAAAAATGAAAAATGGAAAATGAAAACGGAGAATGAAAAATTAAAAATTAAAAATTAAAAATTAAAAATTAAAAATTAAAAATTAAAAATTAAAAATTAAAAATTAAAAATTAAAAATTAAAAATTAAAAATTAAAAATTAAAAATTAAAAATTAAAAATTAAAAATTAAAAATTAAAAATTAAAAATTAAAAATTAAAAATTAAAAATTAAAAATTAAAAATTAAAAATTAAAAATTAAAAATTAAAAATTAAAAATTAAAAATTAAAAATTAAAAATTAAAAATTAAAAATTAAAAATTAAAAATTAAAAATTAAAAATTAAAAATGAAAAATGAAAAATGAAAAGTGGAAAATGGAAAATGAAAAATTGAAAATGGGAAATTAAAAATGAAAAACTAAAATGAAAAACGAAAGATGAAAATTGAAAAGTGAAAAATGGAAAATGATAAAAAAAAAAAAAAAAAAATGAAAATTTAAAATGAAAAAGGTGGAGGGTATCAAAGAATCGGCCCAGCCGAATTTAACACTCTTACTGGTTTATTATTAGTTTTGCCGCAATAATGTGGAAATGTCCAACAATTTGACCGATCAGTTTCAACTTTAAACCTGCATGGTTTCATAAATGGTTTCATAATAATGGATGTTTTCCTTTTTTTTGTTACTCAGACCGCGTTACTTACATTTGAATATATACAATATTTCGTATATACAATATTTCGTTTACACGGTTTATTTCGTTAGCGTTTTAAATATTATTTTCTTCAGCGTTTTAAAATTATATAGAAACAAAAGATGTATTGCAAGAGGATGTCTTTTGGGCTCCTTTATAGTGTACTCAAATAAATTTAAAGCTAAATTCTAGGTAGTGTGATAGTCCTAAACTGTGATTTAATATTTGGGTTTCTGATATCCTAAGTCGTAAGAAAAAATCCTACGAATTTTGTGTTTTTATTTCAAAATGTCAAGAGATCTTTATTATTTTTCTCTGTGCTAGAAATTTTCTTTACGAAAAAATCCTTAGTCCTCTTTTAAAAAACAAAATAATTAAAAAAATATTTTTTATAGAAATAGTTCTAAAAATCTTCTACAGAAAGACATTATCAAAATCTAGGATTCTGGTATTGAAAATTTTCTTTACAAAGTCTTCGAATATGAGAGTTTCTATAGAAAAATAAAAATTACATGAAACTATAAGAACTCTCTGCATTTCTAGGAATGTTAATTTTTTTAACCTCCCCACTTGCAGAGTTGTTTTTAAAACCATACTGTAGAGTTTGGTAATGGATTTTTTGTTTTGTTGAAATTGATAACATTTGTTATTGGTGTTTTTGTATTTTTGTATTTCTTACTAACAATGAACGTTAATGCCATGAATCACTATGAATGAAATCAGTCTAAAACAAACAAAACCAAATAAAAATTAAGCTAAAAAAGTAATTGAGATTTTTAACAACAAATAAAATTGTAGCTCGATTAGTTAAGAGAGAACCTCTAAAGAGTACTTTACTTTTATTTTACGGAAATGAAAATAACTTAATTGTATTTATTTAACAAATTTACTTACTACCATTATTAAAAAAAAAAAAAAATTATTTTAAATTTAACATAACAAATCACCATCTAATCAAACCATCTGCCAATACATTTTTTTTGTTCGTTTGTTGTTGTAATTAAATATTGTATTTAATGTTCGTGTGTGTATGTGTGCCTTAAAACGAATAACATGTACTTATAAATGTTAATTGCTTTTTCTAAATTTATCTTAAAAGAAAAAAAAAATCTCAATTGAATTTTTTCTATATTTATTATTATTAATTGCAACTGCTACTATCATCATCATGATCATCAATGTCTGCTACTAAAGATTCTATCAAAAATATAATGAATTGCGTGCACGCATTAAAGCTAATTCATGCCCAATAATACCGGCTACGCTGCAACAGCATCAGCTACAACAGCAACAACAACAACAACAAAATCAGCAACAGCAACAAAATAATAATGTTAACAATAATAACAATAATACTTTGATAAATAACAGTACCGGTAGTAGTAGTGGTACTATAACAACAACAACAATATCCTCCACTGCTACTACTACCAATACACCACTACTACCACAACCACCATTACTACCAACATCACCTGCCAATATTACAATTACACCTACAACTACTACTACCACCATCACAAATCAAATCATAACTCCAAATTATACTGTACAAAGATCGGCTTCACTTAAAGATCATAAACAAATATTTATCAGGTTTGTTTTGTTTCGTTTATTTTTTAAGTTTTAGTTGTTTTAAGTTTTAGTTGAAGTTGTTATTTCTAGAAGTTTTGTATATGTAGATGTAGATGAAGATGTAGATAAGCTACTAAGCTACTTTTTGTAATTAATACTCTCCTAATTCATCCTATTGGGTTTTGGAACTTTTCCTATGTTAATTTTAAGTAATCAAAATTTCACGTAATGTTTGTTGTTAAATTGATGTAGGAATCGGAGGCATTTTACTCAAAAAGTAAATATTTACAGCCAGCCAACAACAATATGTATGGATAAAAACTTGAGTGTAAACAAGTAAGAGAGTTAAATTCGACTATGCAGAACCTTTGATACCACTTACCTGCTTTCTTATGGATTTACTAGTTAGTTCTAAGGCGTTGAAAATATGAAAATATTCTTTTTAGAAAAAGTACTTCTCAGCAAAAGGTACTTTTTTAATAAAGCCTACTTTTCTTTAATAAATCGTTCTTTTAATATAATATAAGGTACTTATTTAATGAAAGGTAAATTTTAATAAAAGGTACTTTTTTAATAAAAGGTACTTTTTTAATAAAAAGTATTTTTTGAATAAAAGGTGCTTTTTTTAAAATAAAAAGTACTTTTTAATAAATGCTAATGTTTTAATAAAATGTAATTTCTTTAATAAAAGTACGTAATGTCGTTCAATGTTCCCTCAATTTTGGTTATGGGGCTTGTACCATCACGAGAGAAAGCACCTATAATAAAACATATATTCCTTACCCCACACCATTATTGAACCTCGCCATGTTTAACCCTTGGCAATTGATATCTATGCGAATATTTTTGTTATGGCTGCTGACGCACGTAATTTATGTCATCAGAACCAAATAAATTAAATTGGGACACATCGCTCCACAACACTTTAGCCCATTGTTTTTATGGCCAATGAAGATACCGTCTGGCAAAGTCATACCATTTTTTTATTATTGATCTTATCAGTAAGTGGTTTCTGGGCTGGTCTTCTAGCTAATAAATAAACAATAAATAATAAATAATAAATAATAAATAATAAATAATAAATAATAAATAATAAATAATAAATAATAAATAATAAATAATAAATAATAAATAATAAATAATAAATAATAAATAATAAATAATAAATAATAAATAATAAATAATAAATAATAAATAATAAATAATAAATAATAAATAATAAATAATAAATAATAAATAATAAATAATAAATAATAAATAATAAATAATAAATATTAAATAATAAATAATAAATAATAAATAATAAATAATAAATAATAAATAATAAATAATAAATAATAAATAATAAATAATAAATAATAAATAATAAATAATAAATAATAAATAATAAATAATAAATAATAAATAATAAATAATAAATAATAAATAATAAATAATAAATAATAAATAATAAATAATAAATAATAAATAATAAATAATAAATAATAAATAATAAATAATAAATAATAAATAATAAATAATAAATAATAAATAATAAATAATAAATAATAAATAATAAATAATAAATAATAAATAATAAATAATAAATAATAAATAATAAATAATAAATAATAAATAATAAATAATAAATAATAAATAATAAATAATAAATAATAAATAATAAATAATAAATAATAAATAATAAATAATAAATAATAAATAATAAATAATAAATAATAAATAATAAATAATAAATGATAAATAATAAATAATAAATAATAAATAATAAATAATAAATAATAAATAATAAATAATAAATAATAAATAATAAATAATAAAGAAATAAGAAATAATAAATATTTAATAATAAATCAATCAATAAATATTAAATAAATAAATAGATCAAATAGATATAAAAAATAAATAGTAAATAAATAAATCAATTAATAAATAAATAAATAGATCAATAAATAAACAAATAAATAAATAATAAATAATTTAATAAATAAATATAAAAAATTAATAATAAATAAATAAATATAAAAAATAAATAATAAATAAATTAAGAAATAGATAAATAAATAGATCAATAAATAAACAAATAAATAAATATATAAATAAAATAAATAAGCAAATAAATAAACAAGTAAATAAATAAGCAAATTAATAAATAAATAAATAGATCAATAAGTAAATAAATAATTAAATAAATAAGTGTATAAATAAATCAAATAAATAAATAAGTAAATAAATAAATAAATAAATAAATAAATAAATAAATAATTAATAAATAACTAAATAAATAAATAAATAAATTAATTAATACATAAACAAATTAATTAATGAATGTTAAAAATAAATAATATTAATAACAGGGTTATAACCTATAATGATACAAAATTGTGTATCCGCCTGGGTTTTCGTTTGATAGATATGTATATTCGTTCAGAAATTAGAAAATTTGATTTAATGTCTTTAAATTGAAAATTTTCTCATAGAGATTTGATTTAAATAATTAAGTTATGGTGATTGGCTTTAAAAGATTTCACAAAGAATATTCCTTTTTATTTATATTTTGAATGTTGTTAATGATCTTTAAAGTAGATTCTAGTTTTTCATTATTGCTTTAATTTTAATATAATTTATAAGTAGTTAATGTAAAGATTCTTCAAAGCTTTTGTCTAACATTATTACAATTGCTATCATTTATTTCATTAAAGAAGTTGTACAAAATTAGTTTTTCGCGAATTTTTATGGCAACACTTTTTACTATTATGTTTTATTTCGAATAGGAAATCACCACCAATTAGCCCCTCAGTTACATCATCACCTGCTACGGTTGCAACTACAACGAATACAACAACATCATCTCCTGCTGCTGTTACAACGCCCATAAGAAGGTAAATTTACAACAATATATAAATATATCTTGGATACAAATTGGCCAGAAAAACAAAATTCTATAATTGAATATTTTTTTTTTATAAATTCAATTATTTTTTTGTTGGGTAATTTGCATCTCTACAGTTATTATGGGTGATTTTTCTTTATTTCTTTTAAATTTATTTTTATTTAAAATTTATTTTATTCAACCCTTACTCTATTATCAAAGCACTCCACCATCTTCTTCTAGTACACAAACCAGTCAAGCTGCTAAAAGTTCCACTCCAAATAAGGATAATAACGTGACTTCAAACAATACTCAAATTCAGAACCAAAAATTAGATAATAAAAACAATAATAATGGTACTACTGCTGAAGCAGTTAAACCAAAACAATCCACTGGAAATATATTTAAAAATTTCTTCAAGTAATTATTTCTTAAAAAAGAATCTGCAAACAAATTATTTATAATTGTTTGTTGTTCGCGTTAATATTATTGATGCTCATAATTGGCGAAACAAAATAATTAATTGAAATAACCTATTAACAAAAATTGTAATAACTTTGACTGCCGATAATTCGCTTTAGAAAACAATCAATTTATACTTGCTATTTTCTATAAAATTTTGTGCTAAAATATTTCGTCTTTCTAATGAACAACTAACGATTTAACTGTTTATTTAACTATTTCCAATTGGCACCTATAATATAAGTCTTAGTTATTAATTTATATGACAATATATCCCTTCTGAATAATCCATTTTCTCCAAATATTAACAAAGCTTTTTTTTGCTGTGCTATTTTTCAAGTTTTGAATCAAAAAAAGTAGGAGGCTAAATATGAAGAATACGAGACAATTTCAATTCATGGAATTTTGGCACGGCGACAATACACGTGTTTACGGGAAAATTGTCGTGATCAAGGACTGTAACAGCTATACCTTTTATCATAAGAGTTACCAAAATAGTTATTATTTTTTCAGAGCAGAAAATTAAAATTTAACATAGGCAAAAAAAGCGACGAAACCCTTCAAAAAAGGGAGCTTTGTTGGAATTTTTGTTGGCATTAATATTAAATGCCAACAAATTTTTCAATAAATTTTTTCTCAAATTTTTTTTTTTAAAGTGGTTGATCATACACTATACCACTATGTGGTCAGGGTGTAATAAGTTTGTAGTGATGTTTGTAACTACCATAAATATTTGACATAGTCCCAACGTTTATTATACCGAGCGATTCACTTTCTAAGTCGATTTAGCTATGAACGTACGTCAGTCCGTCTGTCCGTATGTGTGTACATGTAAACTTGTAATCAAACTTCAGGTCGCAACTATGTAACAGTGTAACATTTTTGATGTCATCGAGTGCAAATTTCTTCTCGTTTGCAGTTTTTTGAACTACTTATCGAAAACCCCATTAGCGTTTTGCTTGTTTAGCTGCAGTTCGGATTTAATGGCCTCATGTGTATATTGGCGTAAACTTGATTTTTCCGAAGAATAATCAAATTTTCTCACGGCTATATCCTGATAACCAATTGGAATTATGTTTTCCTGTTTTCGGCATAATTGTAGCTATAGACAGAAGAAAAAAGTGTAGAAAAAACTAACCCGAAAAAACTACATCTAGGGCCTTAAAATTGCTAAAATGTCGAAAAAAATTTCATCCGCAAAAAAAAAAGAAATATTATTTTTCCAGACCAAAAATTTAATCAATATATGTACATCAAAAATTCGAGAAATGTATGGGAAATTAAAAAAAATAATGTGGTATTGTCTCGTCGCATCAATGAGAGCATGCGGCTACAAGACATTTGTATTGACTGCTAAGGGCTAGTTCGAAGTTTATATGCACTTGCAACAACGCCATCTATGGAAAAAAAATTGCACATTGTTGATAAAAATAAAATGTCGAATTTTCGATTTAAAATAATGTTCTGAAGAATTCTGAATTATAGTATAAAATGGCGAAAAAAAAAGATATAAAAAATTAAAATTTAAATGTAAATTACAATTAATTTTAAATTTAATTAAAACGTTTTAGCAATTTTGAGGCACTAGATGCAGTTTTTTCGGATTAGTTTGTTTTTACACTTTTTTTTCTTCTGGTCTACAGCTACAATTGTGACCAAGACAGGAAAACGAAATTCCAATTGGCTACCGAAATATAGCGTGACAAAAGTTGCATGTTCTTCGGAAAAATCGAATTTTAGGCAAAATATACATGAGACCATAAAATTGTTAGTTTCGATAAATACTTCGAAAACCGCACACGAGAAGGAGGTTTCATTTCATGTGTTGCACTGTGAAATATATTGATGCAATTTTTTACATAAGCTTCTATCGACCATAGAACGAACGCTATTGAAATCGGTGCATGTTTGCACCTAGTCCCCGTCAAATGATCAGAGTTCAGGAAAAAAACACACACTGAATAAATAATTCTTACATACATACATGTAAACAAACAGCTCAGACCAACAAGTACATATTTTTATTATCATATCAATTATGTGTGTTCCTAAATTTCGTACGGTGCCCAACACAATCATGACTGAGTTTCGTTTTAATATATCGTTATGTACACGAACATGTTTCTATCACGTATTTTTTGTTTCGAACACACATAAACCACACAGATTCGAGTGTACTGCAAAAAACAGAACATATTCTTGAACGCGTACATCTAAAAATTAAAAGATTATCCACTCGCGATCGAAAAAAAAAAAAAACGAAATTAAGTCATAATCAACATATAAAATTTCTCTGTTTTCAATTTTATTACTATCTTTTTTTATTTTTTTTTTTATTTTCATTATCTTTTTATTTATTTTTTTTTTTATAAATGCTAATGAATTATTTTAGATTTTTTTTAAATAAATTTGGTTGAAACAATTGTTGTCGTTTTTATAGGAGTGTATCAGATTTTTGCGATCGCTAGCGGATAATGTGTTAATATTTAGATGTACGCGATCAAGAAGATGTTCCGTTTGCAAGAACACGAACTTAAAATAAAGCTACCGAATCTGTGTGGTTTATGTGTGTTCGAAACAAAAAATACGTGATAGAAACATGTTCGTGTACATAATGAAACGTCATCACTTGCACAGAAATTACAAGAAATTGTGGTAAATGATAAACTAGAGTTATAGCGGTATTTTTACCAATAACAGCATAAAATAGTAAGAAATACATGAAATACAATGTTTGTCAAATGCCTTTTTTGCTTGAAATTTTTGTGTTTTCTTTCAAACAGACGGACGACTTTAAAAAGTGCAATGTTTATGATTTTAATAACGGTGAATTCTAAAACACAATACAACGTGATCTTATGTGCATATACATACAGTTTGTCAACATAATCTTTGCACAGTAAAAAGGTTCAAAATGTTGGTTTTTTTACACACATTCCGTTACTGTACTTGTTCAGGACTATAAGAAGCCAACGTATAAAAAGACACACACATACACTTTACAACAACAACAATAGAAAACGTTGTTTATTCAATATACATATATGGTTTCAAAAAATTCTTTGATTAATGATATTGTTATAAATACGTTAATTTTTCCGCGTATTTGGTGCATTTCAGATTTTTCATGAATTCTATTGCTTGTGAAAGAGGTTGCATAGCGTTTATGTATAAAATAATTATCCTACATATAACAAGTGACCGGAAATTTAAATTAAAAAAAAAAAAAAAATGTCAGGAAAACGAATTTACCAAAATATTCAATTGGTGTATTTCAATTATTATAAAGGCAAATCAGCCGTGTTCTCTCTTAAAATAAAAATTGTGCACATCATAAGGGTCACTCGAATTATAGGGTCACCAGGCATATCAAAAAAAGTGACGCGGCATGTTGAAAGCAAAATAATTAAAACTATTTACGACCACACCATTTTTGGTACATCATTTTTATCGTTGCCGCGAGTCTGCCTGAAAAGTGTCAGCTTGATTGGATCACGGGAAAAGGGTTTAAAATTCGATCGAAAGTTTTTTCGGCAGAGAGACACTACGAGTTAAAATGATTTTATTTAATTTTTAAAATTAAGAAAAAATGACCAACTCCTCAAAAACTTAACTATAATAACTTAACTTAACTTACATAACTCTTAAGGCCTAAAAATTACTTAGGAAACATATTAAATTCAACATAATCTGTCTTTTTCCTCTGTTCTTAAACCCACTTGGTGGTTATGTGAGGTGAAAAACAACAATCGTAAGGAATTTATAGAACCATTTCTTTGTACCCACTCGAATACCTCTGTAATATTACCCGCTTCGTCGCGAAGCTAAATTAATTAATTAACCTGGATGATCATCTCTTTGCGAGACCGTCAGATCTGTATTCAAGAATTTTGCTTTAAAGAATTTCTAATTGCTTAGTTTATGTTTAGTTTATTGTTAATTTCTTTGTAATTTGCATGATTATCTGTTTAAATATAAAATTTGTAAAAAAAATTACCTAAATTCAGAGAAAAACTTTGTGATCTAATTATTGTTTTTTCTTTATTTTTTTAAATCAATAAATTTAATAAATATTTTTTTTTAAATTTAGGTCGTTTGTGCCACCAGTACGTGACGAAGAAAGTGAAACACAACGTAAGGCCCATGCCAAACGTGTACGTGAAACGAGGCGTTCTACACAAGGTGTCACATTGGATGAAATTAAGAGTGCCGAAGAATTGGTGAAAAAGAAAAACTCCACCATGAATAACAACAACAATAATAATAGCAGCAGTGTAAGTAATTTTTTTTTTTAAATAAAATTTTATTTATTAAAAATTTCAAAAAGAAATTGAACATTTTCTTCAAAGTCATTCATTCTCAACAATCATAAATATGCAAAATTTGTCAAAATGTCCTTTTGCCCACCACCAACAAATATAATAAATAATCCAAGTGATCTGTTTAATCATCATCAAATCATTATAAAAGAAATCAAATCAAATTCACTTTTATCTCATACTCACTACGCTTTTGGAAGCGGTATTTTGTTTTTAATTTTTCATTTTTTGGTTTTGTTTTTTATATAAATATTTTACACAATTTTAATAACTCCAACAAAACGTATTAATTACACTTTTTTAAAAATAAAATTATAGTTCCCCAATATATATTTAAGACTTGATTTTATAATCAATAATTGGTTGGTTTATCGAATACCCACCCACCCATCAACCCACTAATTATGACTTACCATCCATACAATTTGGGTTTTGGCTATGATATTTATATTTAGATAACAGTGTTTTGTGATGGTTTTTTTCTTACTTTTATATTCAGACATACATAAATATTTTTTAAAACCAAATTCATCTCATCCTTATCAATTGTAATTAAGAAATAACAATTCAAATGCAAATAAATTTTTAAGTTATTTTTGATTTTAGATTTCAAGTTCTATTTCCTAGAAAAACTAATATACATAATCCCTTTTCCCTAAAAAGCCTCAGAAAGTTCATAGAAAAGCTCTCTGATTCTGAAAACTTTATTTAGAGCTAAAATTCTCAATTTATGAGCACTCCTCAAAATATTCTAGTTTTCTATATAAACTATATAACTATAAAAACTATATAAAATTTCTTGGGATCGAAATTTTTTTTTTTCGATTTAGATGTTAACCCTATTAAAATGTCCTCAGTTCAAGCATATGTAGCAAACTCTTTTGATTATCCTTTTTTTTATACTCCTAGAAGATTAAAAAGCCATTAATAAATCTATAAATTTAAAATTACTAATAATTTTTTTTTTATATGTAAGTACATTAGGTGACTCTCGGTCTCACCCCATAGATATATGCAAATAGCAAAAAAAAAAAAAAAAAAAAAAAAACTGAGAAATAAAAAGTTTTAGGTCAATCAAAAAAAATTTAGAGGTGGCTCAAGGCGAATGAACATTTGAAGTGTATTTATATGGGGAAAATATTACTTCTTTTTCAGATTTTGCGAAAATTTCGTTCCATAGTTTAATTTTTTCGACAAGTTATTATATGAATCGATTTTAGTACTAAATCTATATTAATAGGCTAGGCGATTTCTTGTGACCGACGTTTTGTTCTACAGTTTTATCCCCATTTTGACCAAACTTATATTATTTTAAAGGTATTTATTTTTAGCCGTTTTGCAGATTTACAGATTTTTGTATTTTTTGCTTTATTTTGAGTAAATTGCATTTAAAGTTGCTACTAACACATACATAAAATTATACAATGCTATGTGTGTGTTTATTAATTTTGTTAATGTGTTTGTAATAAAAATGAGTTTGTTTTTGTGTTGATTTGTGAATTGGCTATAATTGATTTTATTTAATGAATAAATAAAATTTCCTAGAATTTGCACTCGAATTTCGAGGGCTGGAATCTGCTAGTTATTTCTTTAAAAAGCTATAAAACTTCAAAATCGAATAAGAACTCGCCAAGAAATAGCAAATGCCCCAGACCACTGTGTACCAAAAAACACTAGGTCACGAATTTTAATGACTCTTTTTTCAACTTTGAGAAATTGATTAAAGCCTTTTTTTTTTTTTGTCTTTATACTTATGTATAAGCACTTTGATATGAAGTATTGTTTTATTATCACGTTCTTAACCTATTGCGCAATGAGACCGAAAATGGGTAATTTTGTTGATAAAATTTTGAAAACTCCTTTTTCAAGTTTTAAAAAATTTTCTTAAACAAAATTAAAGAAAATGGATCTGGAACTTTAAGGTTTTGTTAAATTCACATTAGAGATTCACTGTGTGAATTTTTAAAAAATCTCTGCTTGAATTTTTTACAACGATTTATTTTTTGTGGTTTTCGAGAAAATATTTTTTTTTTTTGTGAAATATTCAGTAAATGTACTCCTTCTAAATTTTTTGTATCAAAAATTTATCAGTTTTCAATTTTAAAATGTTTTGTTTCATCGTTATAACTATGGGTTAGGGAAAAAAATAATTTCGAATCATTATTCCATTTGGACTTGGCGCCACGATTAAGTTAAAAATTCAAATATTTTGCAAATACTGCTGAATTTTGGATCATTTTAACCCTAGTAGCGCATAAGGGTAAGTTTTCGTAAAATATGGCACAATTTTATTTCCCAACCCATAGTAAGGGTTGCATCTAGTTTACTAGAACAATTAATTTTTTTAAATATGCCAAAATTCAAAGTTTGGCTTCGGTAAGGAATGGGTTAATGTTGTTCGATTTATTCCAAATTTTTAGCAGGGGCACTTGCACATTTGGTTATTATATTTTAAGCGCGCTTACAAAATATTTGAATTTTTTGAACAAATTATCTCTTATTAGCTTGGAGTCATATAATTTTTTCCAAAGCCCTGGGCTATTAAGATAAAATATAACATTTAAAAGTAGAAGACTGATAAATTTTTCATACAAAGTATTTAGAAAGAGTACATTTACTGAATATTTCACAAAACAATCATTTTTCTCGAAATCCGCAAAAAAAAAAAATTCCTTGTAAAAAAATTCTGGCAGAGGAATTACCTTAAAAATTCACACATTTAATCTCTAACATATATATGTATATATAACAAAACTTTAAAGTGCCAGATCCATTTTTTGAAATTTTGTTTCAGAAATTTTTTTAAAATTTAAAGTTTTCAAAATTTTATCAAAAAAAGTTTCCATCTTTGGTCTCATTGCGCAATAGGTTCAAAAAGTGGTAATAAAACAATACTTCATGTCTGAGTGTTCATAGGTATAGAGACAAAAAAAATAATGGCTTTAATAAGTTTCTTAAAGTTGAAAAAATTTCCGTCAAATTTCACGACTTGGTTTTTTTTTGCACAAAAGTGGTCTGGGGCATTTGATATTACTTGGGGAGTTTTTATTCGATTTTGAAGTGATATAGCTTTTCAATGAGATAATTTACTGAAATCAATTCATATAACGACTTGTCGAAAAAATTTGATTATAGAACGAAATTTTCGTGAAATCTAAAAAAAGTCATATTTTCCCCAATAAACACACTTGAAATTTTCAGTCCCGTTAATGCACCTTTAATTTTTTTTTGTGTGATCCCATAACTTAGTATTTCTCAATTTTTTAGCTATTCGCATATATCATATAATGTACATACATATACATATAAATTACCTTCAGTTATAAATAAAAAATAAAATTGAAATACCCGGTTCAAATTATTATATCGTCCCCACAATGGCAAACTGGCGAATCTGCAAAATCAGCGAATTTGAACTGATATCATAATTTTACAAGTGAGGAAGATATGTATATATATAAGAATACAGTTACGGACAAAAAAATTGGGTCACTAATAAATTAAACTAGCATAGCCCCAGAACTCGAAATTCGAGTACAAATTCAATGAAATGTTATTTTTTCATATAATTTTGTTTTCAATGTTTTTTTAAACAATATGTATATGTATATAAATAATTTATGTATATTTAAATAAAATGCATTAAATCATCATAAGTATTTTGTTTGTTATTAAATAATTTTATCAGAGCCTAAAGGTATGCTAATCAATTTTAGCCAATTTACAATTCAACACAGGGCTTTTGATATTTATAATAAACACACACAGTATGTGTTTTATGTAAGCGTTATTAGCAACTTTAAATGAATATTACTCAAAAAAAATGTGCACCATCACATCTGTAAATATGGTGGACATCTGTAATGAAATACCTTTCAAATGGTATATTTTTTTTTTCTCAAAATCGATTGATATCTAAAAGCGTAGAAGCGGCCACAAGAAATCGCTTTGACTATTAATATTGTATATTACTTTATTGTGAAGTAAAGATATGTGGAAAAAAATTATCAAAATTGTTAACAAAAATTCACATATTAGGTGATCCTATTTTTTTCTGTAACTGTATATGAAGATATCTGATAACACTGTACAACAATGTTAAAATTGTAAAAGTAATTAAAAGTAATTAACTTTAAGTTTAAATGGCATTAGAATTTAAAGGTTAATTACACTGTGCCATAGTCCGAAAATTGTAGTATAGTGTAATTGTTACTCAGGCAAGGACGCATTTTCATTAATAAATAAATTTTAATTATGAATAACATTTATTTATAAATAATATTAATTTATAAATAAATTAAAATTTTTAAATAAACTTTATTTTTTTATTTTATTATATGGATTTTTTTTAAATAATAAATTTTAATAATGAATAAATTTAAATACTAATTTTAATTAATAAATAAATTTTAATTTATATATAAGTTTTAATTTATAAATAAATTTTAATTAATAAATCAATTTTAATTTTTAAATCAATTTTATTTAATTTATGAATAAATTTTAATTTATTAATACATTTAAGTTTATAATTAAATTTTATTTTTTGAATAAATTTTATTTTATGAAAAAATTTTTATTTATAAATAAATTTTTTTATTTATAAATAAATTTTAATTTATGAATACATATTAATTTAAAAATATATTTTATTTAATTTAAAATAAATTTTAAGATATAACAAAAAATTTATTTATCAATAAATTTTAATTTATAAATAGATGAGATGAGTTTATTTTGAGTAAATTTTGATTTATGAATAAATTTTGATTTATACATAAATATTTATTTTTAAATATATAAATAAATTTAAATTTATAAAAAAAAATTTTTTTATATAAAAAACATAATATCTATAAATAAATTTTTAAAAATACATTTAAATTTATAAATAAATATTTATTTAGAAATAAATTTTAAATTATAAGTAATTTTTATTTTATGAATAAATTTTAATTTATAAAAAAAATTTATTTAATAAATAAAATTTATTTTATAAAAAATATATTTATAAATAAATTTTAATATATGTATAAATAAATTTTAATTTATAAATACATTTTAATTTATAAATAAAGTTTAATTTATGAATAAATTTTGATCTATAAATAAATTTCAATTTATAAAAGAAAACGTAAATTACAAATATATAAATTTTAATTTATAAATAAAATTTAGTTTATAAATAAATGTAATAAACTTTAATTTATTTAAAAAAAAATTATAAATTAATTTTAATTTATTAAGAAAAAAAAAAAAAAAATTATAAATAAATTTAATTAAATAAATTTTTATTTATAAATGAATTTTAATTTATAAATACATTTTAATTTATAAATACATTTTAATTTATAAATAAAGTTTAATTAATTAATACATTTTAGTTTATAAATAAATTTTATTTTTTGAATAAATTTTATTTAATGAAAAAATTCTTATTTATAAATAAATTTTAATTTATAAATAAATATTAATTCAAAAATAAATTTTAATTTATAAATAAATTTTAATATATAAAAAATGTAATTTATAAATAAATTTTAATTTATAAATAGATGAGATGAGTTTATTTTGAGTAAATTTTGATTTATAAATACATTTTAATTTATAAAAAATATTATTTATAGATAAATTTTAATTTATGAATAAATTTTGATTTATACATAAATATTTATTTTTAAAAAAATCAAATATATAAATAAATTTTAATTTATAAAAAAAAAATATAAAAATAAATTTTTACAAATACATTTAAATTTATAAATAATTATTTCTTTAGAAACAAATTTTAAATTATAAGTAATTTTTAATTTATGAATAAATTTTAATTTACAAAAAAAAATTTATTTAATAAAAGAAATTGATTCTATAAAAAATATATTTATAAATAAATTTTAATATATAAATAAATTTTAATTTATGAATAAATTTTGATTTATAAATAAATTTCAATTTATAAAGGAAAACGTAATTTACAAATATATACATTTTAATTTATAAATAAAATTTAGTTTATAAATAAATGAAATAAATTTAAATTTATTTAAAAAAAAATATAAATAAATTTTAATTTATTAAAAAAAAAAAATATAAATAAATTTTAATTTATTAAAAAAAAAAAAAAATTATAAATAAATTTAAATTTATGAATAAATTTGATTTATACATAAAATTTGATTTATAAATAAATTTTAATTTATAAATGCATTTTAATTTATAAATACATTTTAATTTATAAATACATTTTAATTTATAAATAAAGTTTAATTTATTAATACATTTAGTTTATAAATAAATTTTATTTTTTGAATAAATTTTATTTAATGAAAAAATTCTTATTTATAAATAAATTTTTTATTTATAATTAAATTTTAATTTATAAATAAATATTAATTCAAAAATAAATTTTAATTTATAAATAAATTTTAATATATAAAAAAAATTAATTTATAAATAAATTTTAATTTATAAATAAATTTTAATTTATAAATAAATTTTAATTTATAAATAGATGATGTGAGTTTATGAAAAAACTTTACTTAAATGATTTATAAATAAATTTTAGTTTGCAAAAAAATTAATTTATAAATAAATTTGAATATATAAATAATTTTTATTCTACAAAAAAATTTTAATATAAATAAATTTATATTATTAATGCAAAAATAAATTTATAAATAAATTTTAATTTAATTTATAAATAAATTTTTATTTATATAATATATTTTAATTTAAAAAAATGAAATAATTAATAATTTTTAAATTAAAAAAAAAAAAAAAAAAAATGAATTTAATATATTACTCGTATTTTGAATTTTAACTATTGTCTGTCAGTATTTTCCAATTTAATTTAAATTTGAATTGATATTTTCAAAATTACAATTGAAAATGGTGAAGTAATCATAGTTTTCCACCCATCTGTCATACCCCAAAAAAATATATTACAACATGCTGTTTAAAAAATATCTCAAATCAATTTTCAAAATCATTGCTGCGCCTGTACTATAAATGCGAATATTTGGCCTTTGCTCTACAAAATCGCTTATAGCGATTTTAACTACTTTCGCTGTTTATAAAGCTCTTAGCTAATTTGTTTTTCTTGAAGGCAAATTAAATATTTATTACTTTTAGTTTTTAGTTTAGATTAGGTTTTTTCATTCGGCATAGAATTTGTTTTTTTAATATAGTTTTTTTTTTTTTTTTATTTAAGAAAACTTTCAGAAAATTTTTTTCATAGTTATTGTACCATATAAGTAATTTGTATTTAAGAGTAATTTATTTTAAAATAGATATTTCATGTGCATGATAATTTCTTTAGGTTTTTTTTTTGAAAGTGTGTTAGTTTTTGGTCTCTTTTTGTGCATGGTTGTTAAATATTTTTTTATTACAATAGATCCAAATATGTAAAAACAAACATGTTATATTTTTTTATAGAGTATTTCCGTTCAATGTTTTGTCGAGATTTTTGTCTTTTTAATTATATGATATTAAAAAAACATAAATAAATAAATTGATCAACTTGCAATATTTTTAATTTGAAGCAGTAACATTGGCGAATAAAATACGAACGGCAAAGCGCATTTCAAAGTTACTATAATTATTGGCAACCCCGATTCGGACTCGATTGATTGGCTAATCAATCTATAAAATGCTTTGACAATATAAAATGAATGCTCACCTAAATTGATAGCACTGATCTGGGAAACAAAAGAAATTTCCCAGACTTCCAACTCAAACGAAAAGGCTTTCCACAATGATTGACTTCATTTTTTAGATAGCACTAACAAAGCTCTCTGCTAAAGTTGACAAAGCGCTTCAAATAAATTCTTTTGTTAGAGTTTTATGTACCTTTATTAATTTTCATAAACGATTGTTAATTTTGTCAATAAAGTGTTGGTAAACCCCTTTTTGCTAGGAAGTGCTTTCTAAGCAGGGGTTTTTCTAGTGCTTTAAATCGATGATTTGCCATGGCGTTGTTTTTTGTACTACCGGAAACTATCGCTTAATCAATTATCTATTAATGTGGGTATAATTAATCTCTACGTTAATTGTCTTATGGTTTTAAGTTTTTTCCATTACTTTTTGAAGACTATATCGATCCATACGCTTCGCCAATGACCATAAACGCATTAACGCGAAAACTTCTCGCACTCTTGTCGGATATTCTCTTTGAGAGTTTCCAGATTATATTGCTTGCTTACAAAGCCTCGTGATTTCAAAAAATCCTAAAAAAGAAGTCAGGAGTGGAAAAAATTGGGCGATCTTGTTCGCCACTGCAAATTTTCAAAACGAGACATTAGGCGACCATGAAATGAATCCTTCTAAATGTCGCGCGAGCAGTGTTTGCAGTTACATCGTTCACATGTCCTCCAGCCGCAATTCATCAATTTGCAGCATTAAAAACTCGTTGATCATGGATCTATCGCTCACCAGTCACAACAACCGTAATATAAACGGCAACCACGAAAAACATAAGGCCCGATGCTAAATGGCGTACCATGCAGTGACTTTTAGTTGAGTTCTCCATGCCCCAGAAGTGCAAATTTTGTATGTTACGTATACATTCAAATGAAAATGAACCTCGTAGCCTATGATAAATTTCATGACGTTTCCACGGTTTGTCGACAAAACTGACAATTGCCCCCATTTGCGAAAGTTATGTCATCTCCGATCGAGTGATACATTTTGGTCGACCTTATAAATTATATAAAGGGTTTTTCAATAAGAGCGCTACAAAAGTCTTTTTAAATAAAACAAAAACGGTTTTGGATATCAATGAAATTCTTTATTCCTGTGAAAGTACGTTCGATGCCATTATGTATGGAAATCGATCTCTTTTGCATGGCCACCACGGGCACGTTTGCAGAAGTCTAGACGCTGAACCCAATTTTCGACGGTTTTCAAGCATAAATCGGCCGATACTGCTGCAATTTCACGTTCGATATTCGTACGAAGTTCATCAATCGTCGCTGGCTTGTTGACATAGACCATAGACTTGACGTAGCCCCACAGGAAATAGTCCAACGGCGTCAAATCGCACGACCGAGGCGGCCAATCGACTGGACCATTTCGTGAGATAACACGTTCTCCAAACTTGGTTTCCAATAAATTGATTGTGACATTCGCTGTGTGGCTTGTGGCGCCGTCGTGTTGGAACCACATGTCCTCCAAGTCCATATCGTCCAATTGGGGCCAAAAATATTCGGTTATCATTGAACGGTAGCGATTCCCATTCACAGTAACGTACCGGTCTTGATCATAACGGAATAAGTACGGCCCAATGACGCCGCCGGCCCATAAACCGCACCAAACCGCAATTTTTTCGGGATGCAATGATGACTCATGTAGTACGTGTGGATTGCTGTCTGACCAATAACGCATATTTTGTTTATTGACGAGCCATTCAGCCAGAAATGAGCCTCATCGCTGAAGATGATTTTTCGATGAAAATCCGAATCATTTTCAAGTTGTTGCTCAGCCCAATTCACGAACATACGACGCTTCTGGTGGTCAAGCGGCTTCAGTTCTTGCGTCAATTTGATCTTGTAAGGATGTAGGCCAAGATCTTTTCGCAAAATTCGCCACAACGACGTCACAGAGATGCCCAACGACGTGAGAAACACATTTGGGCTTTCTTCAACTGAAGCCTCAGCGGCAGCAATATTCTCGACACTACGGGCACTTCTTTGTCTCACTGGCACGGGAACATTTTGTACTGTGCCTGTGGATTCAAATTTTTCCACTAGACGCTCAATTGTTGATCTGCTAGGACGATTATGATGACCATAAATTGGACGTAGCGCTCTTAACGTTGAGGCCACTGACTCCGAATTTCGGTACTAAATTTTAATAATTTCGACTCGTTGTTGGCTCGTATATCTTTCCATCATGAAATGGCAAACCTTACTGAAGAGAAATGTCAAAAGAGCGGCAAGAAATATGGCGTCGTTTGCTGTACCTGTCTTTCTACTTTTGTAGCGTCCCTGTTGAAAAACCCTTTACATACATATATTTGCGAGCAAAGAATGCAACGCTGGGTTATATAATCTTTAAGTGTGTTTCTTTTTTATTCTCTAAATGTATAGTAAACTAGTTTATGTTACTGTATCTATTGTTCCAGTCTGATTTCAAAATTAATTCCAATTCATTTAGATTAGACGGATTTTACTTTTTAACTTCCTGATCTACAAGCATCCATAGGTTTTGTATGGGGTTGAGATCAGGGGATTCTGACGGCCAATCCAAAACATAAACATTATTGTCTCTTAGAAAGCGGCGAGCTAAGCAACTAGAGTACTTGGGATCGTTATCAATGAAATATACTTTCTCTAAAATGGGGTAGCATGTGTTGTCCAAGTATTGATGGACCGATTCCGTCATGGAAGAACGCACCTCTAAAAACTTGGCATATAATTAATGAATCTCTTTTAAACAGAGTTCAGAAGAAAAAAAAACTCGTACATAACAAACATAGCTCAGACCAACAAACACATATTTTTATTTTCATATCAGTTATGTGTGTTTCTAAATTTGGTACGGTGCCGAACACATCATGACTGCGTTTCGTTTTAATATTTCGTTATCTACACGAACATAGAAAATACACACATGAAACACACAATGTTCTGTTCTAAAGCTGCCAACACATATTTTTATTTTCATATCTATTATGTGTGTTTCTAAATTTTGTACGGTGAACAACACAATCATGACTGTGTTTCGCTTTAATATTTCCTTATCAACACGAACATATTCTTTCTCGTATATTTTGTTACGAATACACATAAACCACACAGATTCGAGCTACAATTTATTTTAAGTTCGTTTTCTTGCACGTGTAGTGCTAAAAAAAAACAGAACATATTCTTCAAAGCGTACATCTAAAAGTTAAAACATTACCCACTCGCGATCCAAAAAAAAAAAACGAAATTAAGTCATAAACAATTTATAAAATTTCTCTGTTTTTTTCTATGTTATCTTTTTATTTATTTTTTTATATTTTTTTTTTATTTATTTATTTTTTTTTTATTTTTTTTTTTTATTTTTTTATATTTTTTTCTTTATTTTTTTTTTTATATTTTTTTTAATATTTTTTTTATATTTTTTTTATTTTTTTTTTATTTTTTTTTTTTATTTTTTTTTTATTTTATTTTTATTATTATCCTTTTATTTTTATTTTTTTATAACTGCTAATGTATTATTTTAGATTTTTTTTAAAATAAATTCGGTTGAAACAATTGTTGTCGTTATTATAGGGGAGTTTCAGATTTTTCCGATCGCGAGTGGATAATGTTTAAATTTTTAGATGTACGCGTTGAAGAACTTGTTCTGTTTTTTTTAGCACTATACGTAGCTTAAAATAAAGCTACATTCGAATCTGTGTGGTTTATGTGTGTTCGAAACAAAAAATACGTGATAGAAAAATGTTCGCGTAGATAACGAAATATTAAAACGAAACACAGTCATGATTGTGTTCGGCACTGTACAAAATTTAGAAACACACATAATTGATATGAAAATAAAAATATGTGTTGGCTGCTTTAGAACAGAACATTGTGTGTTTCTTGTGGGTATTTTCTGAACCTTGATTTTAAACATATCGCTCCTTATATATCTAGGAAATGAAATGAAATTTATTTCATCGGATCCAAATAATTAAATTTCACAAGACCTTAGCCCACTGTTCACCTGCTGATACCGTTTCGCAAAGTCAAGGCGCTTCCTTTTATAGACTCTATTAACCTTTAACTGTGGAGGTGACGGCAAATTTTAGCATCTCTACATTTTTTGTTAAAAAAAAAAAAAAAAAAAAAAGTTGTGTGAAATAAAGTGGCTGCTATGTTCAATTTAATATAACAAAAAATTAAAAATGTTGTATTTTTTTAAATTAAAAATGTTTTTAGTAATATTATTTTGTAAAATAAAAAGGGGTAAAATTTAACACCACGTTACTGACTACGTCCCAAAATTTAACCTCCAGAGTTAAAGGTTAATAACAGAGTTCAGAAAAAAACACACAGAATAAAAAACTCGTACATATATGTAAACAGACATAACTTAGACCAACACACACATATTTTTATTTTCATATCAATTATGTGCGTTTCTAAATTTTCTACGGTGCCCAACACTATCATGACTGTGTTCGTTTTAATATTTCGTTATTTACACGAACATTTTTCTATCACGTATTTTTTGTTTCGATCACACATAAACCACACAGATTCGAATGTTGCTTTATTTGAAGTTCGTTTTCTGGTACGTGTACTGAAAAAAAAAAAAACAGAACATATACAATAAACAGGTTCGAGTTCAGTTATATTTTAAGTCGTGTTCTGGCTCGTGTACTAAGAAAAAACAGAACATGTACAATAAACAGGTTCGAGTTCAGATATATTTTAAGTCGTGTTCTGGCTCGTGTACTAAGAAAAAATAGAACATGTACAATAAACAGGTTCGAGTTCAGTTATATTTTAAGTCATGTTCTGGCTCGTGTACTAAGAAAAAATAGAACATGTACAATAAACAGGTTCGAGTTCAGTTATATTTTAAATTCGTGTTCTGGCTCGTGCACTGCGAAAAATTGAAACATCAATTCGCGATCTGATACACCCCGATAAAAACGACGACAATTGTTTCAACCAAATTTATTAAAATTTTATTGACCCTTTTTTATGACTTACGTTGCAAATTGTTTACAAATGTCAAATATTTTAAAATTGTTTTTATTGACTGGTTTTTATTTTAATAAAAGATGGTAATAAAATACTTAAGACACAAAAACTGCACACTGCACTTAAATCTTTCTTGCAGGTTTCAATTAGAAATGTAAATTTTTTCGTTTCGCTATTAAAAGTTGCGTATTTTTTTATAGCAAAACTTATTTCTGTTATTGCTTTCCAATTTTTTTAATTTTCACAAAATATTTGCAATTAACACAATAACACAGTACACTTATAGATCACGATCTAATGAAAACTGAACCACTTTTAATGAATAAATGACGCACGCACTCGCTATTTATTGCAAAATCAATTGCTTGAAATTGTAACACTTGCTAACAATTGTAACGTAAGACATAAAAAAGGGACAATAAAATATGAAAATAATTTTTTGGGTTTTTTTATTGACACCAATTGTGTTTTACGCAAAAAATCCCAAAAACTCATTGAGAAAAGGATTGTGCATTGACACAAATTGGTTCTCAAATTAAGGGTGGGTGATTGTGTGTTTTATGATGCAAAATTTGTTTGTGTAAAGTTATTTGTTACAAAAAAAAAAAAAATGTTTGCAAAAGATCCTAACAACCAACAAGTGTGTCTTTTATGCCGCAAAATTGGGTTTTTCGTCTATGACACTAATTGGTTGCGAAAATAGGGGTGGGTAATGCAAAAAAACCTAACAACCAACAAGTGTAACTTTTATGATGGTAAATAGTTTTTGTGTCTTAAGTATTTTATTACCATATTTTATTAAAATAAAAACCAGTCAATAAAAACAATTGTAAATAATTTCAACGTAAATCACAAAAAAATGGCCAATAAAATTTTAAAATATTTGACAATTGTAAACAATTTGCAACGTAAGTCATAAAAAAGGGTCAATAAAATTTTAATAAATTTGGTTGAAACAATTGTTGTCGTTTTTATCGGGGTGTATCAGATCGCGAATTGATGTTTCAATTTTTTGCAGTACAAGAACCAGAACACGAATTTAAAACATAACTGAACTCGAACCTGTTTATTGCACATGTTCTATTTTTTCTTAGTACACGAGCCAGAACACGACTTAAAATATAACTGAACTCGAACCTGTTTATTGTACATGTTCTGCTTTTTCTTAGTACACGAGCCAGAACACGACTTAAAATATAACTGTGACTCGAACCTGTTTATTGTACATGTTCTGTTTTTTCTTAGTACACGAGCCACAACACGACATAAAATATAACTGAACTCGAACCTGTTTATTGTACATGTTCAGTTTTTTTTTCAGTACACGTACCAGAACACGAACTTCAAATAAAGCAACACTCAAATCTGTGTGGTTTATGTGTGATCGAAACAAAAAGTACGTGATAGAAACATGTTTGTGTAAATAACGAAATATTAAAACGAACACAGTCATGATAAAATAAAATAAATGTACTTTGCCCGTACTTGCTTTATTAAATTTATAGATTTTAAAATGTTACACGTATTGAGAGACGTCTTGACAAAGTTTGCAAACAGTGCTGTTGTTTTGCAAAATGTGTAACTGTTTCTAAACCTTCAAAATCACATGCTTTTGACAGCATTTGTATCACATTTTATACCGTAATAGATTCGATTTTAATCCGAGAAAAATGTTATTGTTTCAAATTAGAAATGCTTCAGTCATTCTTAGAAAGACTCTGATCAATATGAAAGTTAATAAGAAGGAGATTAGTATTGTTGAATCATATTGAATATGATCATACTCGATAAAACATTGTTTGCAAAATTCTATAGTTCAAAATACTTATCGCAACATACATGTAAAAAATAAAATTTTCCTTCTCTATTGATATCGAAATCAATCCGATAAAAGGGTTAATTAACACAGTCGTGTGCGAGTTTATGTTTTTAGCAAAGAATATGCTCGAAATCATTAGAAATTTTACTTTAAGATGTTTAAAAGTTTAGTATACTTTAGGGCTTATAAAAAAGAATCTTATGTTAAAAACCGTGCTTAGAACAATATTCTTAAATATGCCCCCAGAGTATACTAATTTTTTTAAGGTTTCGATAAGTCCCATCCTATGAAAATTCCGAACTATCGCCACTAATTTCGATATGAAAATATTTCGATCATGACTGCGTAATTAGCCCCAATTTGTTTCCTTTTTTTAATCAGTATTGACTGTCACCCAACAAAAATGTTTGATACGGTTAAGTTTATTTAAATTTTTATTTTTTTGTATTTGTATCACAAACACACAATGTTTTACCATGTTAAATCAATTAATTAACAGAATGAAACCCAAGTAAATGTTACAAATGAAACAACATTAGCAGAAACAAGCAAAGAACAGACTTCAACGAGTCTAACAGAAACGGCGGACAATCAAAAAAGCAATGAGGATTCGAAACATAATGAAGGCGGTGGCAGCGATGAGGCAGAAGAGGATATAACAGCTACATTTACCATAATAGCTCCCAGTGCAACTGCGAAAACCAGACCGTCATCGTTGATTGTTACCGCAACAACATCAACAGACGCAAAACAAGATGAAGAAGTTAGTGCAACATTTGTTATGCCACAGCGTAAAGATTCACGAACGCCCACGCCGACCACAGAAAATGTGGAAACAACTTTAGTAGTGACTCCCAAACCAGAAGGTTTAGTTGAAAAACAAAACGAAACAATTGAAACAACAGACGAACGCAGTGGCAATGAAAAGTATTTACAATCTTCGACGCACAATAAAGAAAATGAAAACAATGAAAATAAAAAGACTGAGCCACCGCCTCTGGCCGATGAGACGAAGGCAGCAACAACAACAACGACAGCGACAACTTCTGCACATGTTTCGTTAAGGGCATCGTCACAGCCACAAACAACATCACAGCGAGCTCAATCGAGTGAGCGTATTAGAGCGGCTTTCTTTAATCCTTTACCACTGGTAACCCAACAATTAACCACAATAACAATGCCAAAAGTCATACAACCCATCGCAAATATTGGCAACTCTTCAGCGGCGTCCTCAACTACCACCACACCCACCTTAGATAGTCCGGTACGCTTGCGGGACAAGCGTTCGCTATTCGATCTTGACAATGCTAGTTCCCAAACATTGGCCGATAAACTACGCAACGAAGCGAACAAGTACTGTTATGATGAAAAACGTGCCGGTATATTCGCAGGCGAAACTTCAACGACAACGGTCCACGACAGCAGCATAGAACGTGATACTTCAGCCTCGCCCTTACTGGGTGGCAGTGGATCCATTCACGGCGGTGGTCTCATATCTGGTGTGAGTTATAACTATACAAGTCGTCGTAGTTTAGATTCATCTTCGTTACCCAATTCGCCCTCACATAATCGTGATAGAGAGGCTGCTGGTGGTGGTAGTGATACATCTTCAACCACCTCGACGGTAACAAGTGGTGGTGGTAGTGTTAATAATATTTTATCGGCTGATCGAAGACCCTCATGGCGTTTGAAAATAGATACAGGTTCAAAGGTAATAATTCAAAACTAAACTATTCAACATAACACTTAAAGTTATATAAATATCTATATAACACACCAGTCCACAGACCTGCTGCGGATTGAAATTTGACGGGGTGTTTGATTTTTTTTAAGAAAAAAAAAAAAAAAAAAAAAGCGTTAAAATTTTCTTAAAATCTGATTTTTTTGTTCTTTAACAAAAATTCCTCATAATCTCAAGGCTTTTCTATGGGAAATTTCCGCAGTGTCTAGGGCGTGTTTCTATGCGCAAATATCTAAAGAATTTCCTATATGAAAAATAAGTTGAATGATTTCCTATAAGTAAAATTCTTTAGAATCTCAAGTCCAAATCTTGATGTTAACCATTTGGAATTCATTAAAATTTAATTCAAACACTTATCAATTTCAATTTGCAGCACAACATGTTTTATTAGTATATTGATCTTATCAATATAAAAAAAACCACCCAATTATAATTTTATACTTAATGTGCGTCCTTATTACGCATGTCTATATGTGTTTTAAATTTTATTTTTTTTTTAATAAATAAATGTGTGAAAAATGTTATTTTGTTAGATTTGTTAACATTTGAGGCCTCAAAATAATTTCTCCTTCTTTGGATTTTGAAATTGTTACTTTGTTATTTTCAAACCACGCTTTTCATATACTCGTACCATCCAATTTGTGTTAACATTTGATATTTTTTTTTCTTTATTTCTTTTTGTAACACTAACAAATTACTGTTGCTTCTCCCACATGTTGTATTTCTTGTTGCTTTTGCTTTTCTTAACTAATCTTTTCGCATCTATCACTAATTTGCACATGAATCATGTTATATTTCATATAAATGTTGCATTTGATTATAAATTTATCATAGAATCTCTTATTAATTTACATTTTAGTTTGTAGTCAAATTTAGTTATAAGTTGTACAATTTTTTTTTTTGTAGATGATCAAATTGTGTTTTATTTTTTTTATTATATATTTTTTCAAATTTTCCTTTTGTATATATACTTGTGCTACAGAGCGATAGTTTGTAGTGCTATTTATATTGTTTTTCCATGATACTCATATATACTCTTTGTCAATGTAAGCCATAGAAAAGTTTAATTATCTTATGTTCAAAGAGGGTGTATGTTTGACACCATAATTTGTAACACCATAATGTAAATATTGGGGTAACCATTGTCTTATATGGAACTAATTTAAACTAAATCCTTACAAAATTAGATGTCAACTTTGAGTCGCTCGCCGCTATTTGGTGAGGGTATAATGATTTTTTGCTAATGTTTGTAACTACCAAAAATATTTGACCTACCTCTTATTATGCCAATCGAGTTAGAACAACTTTCTGAGTCGTTTTAGCGATTCTGTCCGTCGGCCTGTCCGTCTGTCTATGTGTCCATATAAACGTTGTACTAAGGGGTATTCGTACTGAAAAGCTGACAAAAAATCAAAATTTTATATTGCGTTTTAACCAGGGTTCAGAAAAAAACACACACTGAATAAAAAACTCGTACATATATGTAAACAAACATAACTTAGACACACACACATATTTTTATTTTCACATCAATTATGTTTGTTTTTAAATTTTCTACGGTGCCAAACACAATCTTGACTTGTGTTCGTTTTAATATTTCGTTATTTACACGAACATTTTTCTATCACGTACTTTTTGTTTCGATCACACATAAACCACACAGATTTGAGTGTTGCTTTATTTGAAGTTCGTGTTCTGGTACGTGTACAGAAAAAAAAAAAAAAAAAAACAGAACATGTACAATAAACAGGCTCGAGTTCAGTTATATTTTAAGTCGTGTTCTGGTTCGTGTACTAAGAAAAAACAGAACATGTACAATAAACAGGTTCGAGTTCAGTTATATTTTAAGTCGTGTTCTGGCTCGTGTACTAAGAAAAAATAGAACATGTACAATAAACAGGTTCGAGTTCAGTTATATTTTAATTCATGTTCTGGCGCGTGTACTAAGAAAAAATAGAACAAGTACAATAAACAGGTTCGAGTTCAGTTATATTTTAAATTCGTGTTCTGGCTCGTGTACTGCGAAAAATTGAAACATCAATTCGTGATCTGATACACCCCGATAAAAACGACGACAATTGTTTCAACCAAATTTATTAAAATTTTATTGACCCTTTTTTATGACTTACGTTGCAAATTGTTTACAATTGTCAAATATTTTAAAATTTTATTGTCCATTTTTTTTGTGATTTACCTTGAAATTATTTACAATTGTTTTTATTGACTGGTTTTTATTTTAATAAAATATGGTAATAAAATACTTAAGACACAAAAACTATTTAGCATCATAAAAGTTACACTTGTTGGTTGTTAGGTTTTTTTTTTGCATTACCCACCCCTATTTTCGCAACCAATTAGTGTTGTAGACGAAAAACACAATTTTGCGGCATAAAAGACACACTTGTTGGTTGTTAGGATCTTTTGCATTTTTTTTTTTGGTAGCAAATAACTTTAGACAGAAACAAATTTTGCATCATAAAAAACACAATCACCCACCCTTAATTTGCGAACCAATTAGTGTCAATGCACAATCCTTTTCTCAATGATTTTTTTGGGATTTTTGCGTAAAAACTCAATGAGTGTCAATAAAAAAAACCCAAAAAAAAATATTTTCATATTTTATTGTCCCTTTTTTATGAGTTACGTTGCAATTGCTTGCAAGTGTTACAATTTCACGCAATTGATTTTGCAATAAATAGCGAGTGCGTGCGTCATTTATTCATTAAAAGTGGTTCAGTTTTCATTAGATCATGATCTATAAGTGTACTGTGTTATTGTGGAAATTGCAAATATTTTGTGAAAATTAAAAAAATTGGAAAGCAATAACAGAAATAAGTTTTGCTATAAAAAATACGCAACTTTTAATAGCGAAACGAAAAAATTTACATGTCTGATTGAAACCTGCAAGAAAGATTTAAGTGCAGTGTGCAGTTTTTGTGTCTTAAGTATTTTATTACCATATTTTATTAAAATAAAAACCAGTCAATAAAAACAATTGTAAATAATTTCACCGTAAATCACAAAGAAATGGCCAATAAAATTTTAAAATATTTGACATTTGTAAACAATTTGCAACGTAAGTCATAAAAAAGGGTCAATAAAATTTTAATAAATTTGGTTGAAACAATTGTCGTCGTTTTTATCGGGGTGTATTAGATCGCGAATTGATGTTTCAATTTTTCGCAGTACACGAGCCAAAACACGAATTTAAAATATAACTGAACTCGAACCTGTTTATTGTACATGTTCTATTTTTTCTTAGTACACGAGCCAGAACATGACTTAAAATATAACTGAACTCGAACCTGTTTATTGTACATGTTCTATTTTTTCTTAGTACACGAGCCAGAACACGACTTAAAATATAACTGAACTCGAACCTGTTTATTGTACATGTTCTATTTTTTCTTAGTACACGAGCCAGAACACGACTTAAAATATAACTGAACTAGAACCAGAACACGAACTTCAAATAAAGCAACACTCTAATATGTGTGGTTTATGTGTGATCGAAACAAAAAGTACGTGATACAAAAATGTTCGTGTAAATAACGAAATATTAAAACGAACACAGTTATGATTGTGTTGGGCACCGTAGAAAATTTAGAAACGCACATAATTGATATGAAAATAAAGATATGTGTTGGCTACTTTTGAACAGAACATTGTGTGTTTCATGTGTGTATTTTCTGAACCTTGGTTTTAATTGACCACTAAATCATGTTCTAACGATAAAATAACAATATAGTAAATTTTGCGTAGCCGGGAAACCGTTGAAGTTGAGGTTTTCCAATTAATTGATATGCAATTTTTTGATGAATCGAAAAAGGGCAATGTTTACGTTCTTTGAAAGTGCAGTAAACGCTTAAAGATAAGAGTTATATTTAGTGTGGTAGTTAACTGATACATAAGTTACGCTTAAGTCAACAAAACGCTTCGTTTTGTACCCTTAAGTTTAATTCCGGTTTTCTTAGGAACACCTAAAAATTGAGAAGTTAAAAAAAATATGCCTGTATGTTGGAACTTTTGTTTATGAGCCCCGTTTCGCCCCCTTTAAGATATGGATACAGTTTGTAGTTTGCCATATATTGTAACAAAATTTCGCAGGTGCAGGTTGCACAAACTTGCACTTCATGGTTTTCGAGGACTTCGAAAAAAAAAACGGTGTTTTGCAATGCAAAAAGCTAATAAAAATTGAGCGTGTTACGGTATTTGTCGGAAATTTGGTAATATAATGATTTTGGAGGTCGCTGAATTCGAATCTGAATTCAAAATTTCAAAAATGAAAATGGCGGACACAAAATTGCGGACCATTTTTCTCAAACTTAAGCACATTTCCACTAAACTTTGTCTTAAGGGGTTTTCGGTGTCGCTGATCTCAAATCCGAATTCAAAATTTCAAAAATCAAAATGGCGGACACAAAATGGTGGACCATTTTTCTCAAACCTAGGCGCATTTCCACTAATCTTTGTCTGAAGGGGTTTTCAGTGTCGCTGATCTCAAATCTGAATTCAAAATTTCAAAAATCAAAATGGCGGACACAAAATGGCGGACCATTTTTCTCACACCTAAGCGCATTTCCACTAATCTTTGTCTTAAGGGGTTTTCAGTGTCGCTGATCTCAAATCTGAATTCAAAATTTCAAAAATCAAAATGGCGGACCGTTTTTCTCATACCTAAGCGCATTTCCACTAAACTTTGTCTTAAGGGGTTTTCGGTGTCGCCGATTTCAAATCTGGATTCAAAATTTCAAAAATGAAAATGGCGGACCATTTTTCTCAAACCTAAGCACATTTCCACTAAACTTTGTCTTAAGGGGTTTTCGGTGTCGCTGATCTCAAATCTGAATTCAAAATTTCAAAAATCAAAATGGCGGACACAAAATGGCGGACCATTTTTCTCAAACCTTAGCGCATTTCCACTAATCTTTGTCTTAAGGGGTTTTCAGTGTCGCTGATCTCAAATCTGAATTCAAAATTTCAGAAATCAAAATGGCGGACACAAAACGGCGGACCATTTTTCTTAAAACCAAAATTAAACGCATTCACTTCAAATCTTGTCTTCACGGGTTTTCGGGGTAGCTGCTTTTTAAACTGAATTTGGAAATTTGGGGTCGCAGATTTGAATTTTTTTAAGTTTTTTTTAGGGGTTCCTGACTTTTCATTTCGAGAAAAAAAAACACAAATTTATGCTCGTGGAAGCGTGGATATTTTTTTATTAAAAATTACTAAGCAACTTTATAACTGTACTTCTTCATCGTCTTTCTGATCGTCTACTTCATCGTCTTCCTCATTGAAACAACCGTAATCATCAGATTAAATTTAAATGAATGAAACGAAATGAAATCGGAAAACCAAATGCTTCTTATAAAAAGTTTCAACCAAAATGTCATGTTAAACTTTTATGAAACTCATGTTCAGTTTATTATTTTTACAATACGAAACACCAAAAATTCACAGTGACACAAATTTGGACCTAAGATAGGAAATCAGTTTGGTGTAAATGTATCCGCCATTTTGATTTTTGAAATGTTGACTTCAGATTCGAGATCAGCGACCCCGAAAAGCCCTTAAGACAAAGTTTGGTGTGTATGCGCTTAGTTTTAAGAAGAAAAGTCCGCCATTTTGTGTCCGCGATTTTGATTTTTGAAATTTTGAATTCAGATTTGAGATCAGCGACCCCGAAAACCCCTTAACACAAAGTTTAGTGGAAATGCGCTTAGTTTTGAGAAAAATAGTCCGCCATTTTGTGTCTGCCATTTTGATTTTTGAATTTTTAATTCTGATTTGAGATCAGCGACACCGAAAACCCCTTAAGACAAAGTTTAGTGGAAATGCGCTTAGGTTTGAAAATAATGATCCGCCATTTTGTGTCCGCCATTTTGATTTTCAAAATTTCGACTTCAGATTTGAAATCAACCATCCCGAAAACTAAATAGTACGCATATTTACGCGGATCGGAAGACCCGTGTATTTAATGCCAGCTTTTCGGTACAAATACCTCATAGTGCGTTGTAATCAAACTATAGGTCGCAAATATGAATATATTTTGTTGAAATTTAATATGTACGTATGACGAATGCTATTGAAATTGACGAAAATCGATTCAGACCTAGCACCCATACAAATAACCCCTATCGACCAAAATGGTCGTAACATCTAGATTATCATATACGAGTTTGGTCCCAGAACAACCCGACCTGACAAAGAAAATTTTGGATTTTTTTTTTTATTTCCCAACATAATTTTATTAATATCCAATAGCTTTGTACTGTCTAGCTCTTTAAAATAACCATCAACCGCAGACTCTACCAATCCATTATTGGCAAAGCTTTTACCAATGAGCCATTTTTTCAAGTTTGGAAATGGAAAATAATACGCGGATGTTAAATCTGGTGTATAAGTTGCGTGATGAAGCAATTCGAACTTTAATTCATCGATTTTGGCCATCGCAATAGTGGATGTGTGACCTGGTGCATTGTCTTGATGGAACAAAACTTTCTTTTTCGCCAAATGCGGCCTGTTTTCCTTAATTTCATCACTTAAACTCAGCGGAATAAAATTTATCCCACGCTCATCCCAAAAAACTGTATTCGCCTTCTTTGGACACGATTCTCCTAATTCTCAGTACACTGTTTTGACTGTTCCATGGTTATGAATCGACGCAAAAATTCGACTTTATTACGTTGAAATACTAAACGTGTCGACTTGAAACTTAAAACATGTTTTTCTTTCAAACTTTTCATCACCATCTATACGTCAGGTCGTCATATTTATATAATTATTTATTTTAAAGATATTTTACTAAGATTAATTTTATAAAATACTTATAGGAAAATAGTGTGGGCTACTGGGCCATGACACCATGTATATTGAATTTAAATTTCATTTAATACATTGGCAGAGTTTAGAATGTACTTAATTTTTTTTCAATGAATCTTTATTGTTGCAGTTAAAGATTTCTTCTAGCGGTTCATCTGTTGAGGTTACTGAGCATTCTTTGAAGATGTGGTAGATTGCATTTCAAGCAGTGTTCGCATTGTCTTGGATGTGATTGTTCGTAGAAATGCTGAGTACTGAATCTCGTGGTTCCGTGTGTAGTTCTAGCAAAGGCTATACAATCTTTTCGACTGAAATTCATATTGTAAGGCGGTCTAGTTATGCTCTTATTGTGCGTTCTTAGGAAACTATCTGAATTATTCCATAATTGTTGCAGTTGAGCTTGCTGATAATGTTTATGGATGTTGGTTACTACTTGCGAAAGTGGTGGAACCTCAATTATTAGGGGCGATTAATTGCTCTTTTTCCTGCTGAATAAGCGTGTTCATTCCCTAAGATACCAAGATGTCCTGGAATCCAGAGAATCATAACTTCTTTCAGCAGTTGAATATCATTAAGGATATATTTTCTTGTTTCACCATCTCGATTTAACCATTTTACTCCGCTGAGACTGTCGATGCAAATTAGCGCTTTTTATTGTTTTTGTGATGCATAACTTATCGCAAATCTTATGGAGAAGATTCCTGCATTTTAGGGCAGTACGGATTGATGAATGATATTGAAGTTACCATTTTCTTGTTCAACTGCAGCATACGACGTGTTTCCATTCGAGAAAAACCCATCTGTAAATATTGTAAGGTTTGCATTGTAGTTATCTCTTTCTTGTAAGAAAAGTTGTTGGAAAACGTGTGGGTTTGTTCCTTCTTTTTTTTTTTTTACCAAATTCAGTGAGTTATTAATGATAAAGTTTGTTTCTGATGAGGTACTAGTTGTTGTTGTGTCCTTGTGGATTGGTAGAGGTATCTTAATTTCTTTGGCGTATTTTATTATATTTTGGAGACCACAAGGGTAAGATAAGTCGGATTGATTCATTAATTGCCAGCGTTGTTTGTGAAGTACATGGTCAGGACTGATCAACCCCCTAGAGAGCATTTTGATGGATTGTTTGTTTAATAAAAACTAAAATTGATTTATTTTTGCTTCCACTGCTAGTGCCTCAATGCGAGTTGCCTGAAGTATGCCCGTCGTCGTGCGAAAACACCTGCGTTTATTTTTCTGATGTTTGTTTGTGTTGTCCAACCATACATTGTTATACAGTGTTGGATTGATCCTTCTACTAGTGCACGGCAGATTGAAATACCTGTTTCCATATGGGGGCCTTTGCGTTTTGTACAAATTATTTTCAGGATATTATTTACTTTTTTTAATTTATCAATAGTGTTTTTAGTTTGATCATTCCAGAGTATATTTTTTTAAATGTGATTCCAAGATCTCATTTTCTTTCTTATTGGGACAGAAATTTCTTGTATACATTATGGGCGACAAGTTGCATTTCTATTTTTTGCAAACATGAAGAGCTTCGCATTTGTTTATTGGAATAACCGCTCCTACATCGTTGGTCGATTCGTTTATGATTGAGTCACAGAAATTTAGTTTTGAAGTCATTTCTTCATGTGATCCCGAGGCTATCACGAATATGTTGTCTGCATAGATGGATATGTGGTCAATTCCATTGACTTGAGTAAGTTTATTGAGCAATGAATTGATATATGCTGCGTACAATGCTACAGACAGTGGAGAGCCCTGTGTTACTCAATTATCCAGGTTGCATGTATTGGAGAGGAAACCGTCAACTCTTACTGTTATTCTTCTATATGATAGAAATGATTTTATAAGCTTCAAAATATTTTTTGGTACACCCCATTTGTATAATTCTTCTATTATTGCAAAATCCACAACTTTATCAATGGCTTTCTCTAAATCTTCTGATAAGACTATGTAGTGCCTTTTTTCCTGATATTTTCTTTAATTTGGGTCTCAATTTGGTGGCATAGTGTAAAATCTCCTCTATCCGGCAAGTATGCATGTTGTTGATTGACAAAGTTTATTTTACAGTGTTTCCACAGCCTTTGGGAAAAAATTTTGTCCAGTACTTTAGATATAACCGGTCTGTATCCTTCCGTGCTATTTGGGTTTTTTCCTGGTTTTGGTATTGGAGATAAAATCGCTTGTTTCCAAGCGTGCGGATAAATTCCCTTAGAAAAGATTTTTGTGTAAAGCTTGCATAATCTACTTTTAAGGGTGACTGATGAGTTCTTGATCATTGGATATGTTACTTTATCCCATCCTGGTGTCGTGCCTTTACAATTTTTTAAGGCTTTTTGCAAATCGTCTAATGATATTGGTCATATATATCGATAAAAATTTGGTGTATTTGTGTCTATTTTACCCACTAATCAGTAGTCCAAACATAAACCCTGTAGGACCATTTTTAGTCATATAAAGCTGATTCTCTATACTTAAATCCATAAAAAAAGTATTGCATAAATTTTTTTCAAATTTGATTTATATGTTTTTGAGAAAAGTAGGTTACTTTACAAAATATGGTAATGATCGGACCATCAGTTATGATTTTTTTTTTTTAAATAAATATAACAACGTCCCTTTTAGCACAATCCAAACAGTTCTTTATTATTCATAATAAAACTCGGTTCTAGAGAAAACCGTTACTTAGAAAAACCCCCTTATTTGTTGTTTTTCCGTCTGAAGATTTTCTAACATTTCTTTCAAGGAAACCATAAACAATTGCTATTTTTATGACATGTTATTTGAAGACACATCCATGACGACTTTTTTCAAAATTCAAACTAGCCCAAAATAATCCAAACTTCCTCAAAAGCCTTCCCGTACTTGAAAATTGAGAGATTAAATATTTTTTCTCTTGACAGAACTTTTTCTTTGAGTAAATGGGTAAAATTGTCAGCTGTTAGAAGTAAACTGATAGTTTATTTTTATATAAAATACTAACGGATTCCGTCGAATGTTGTCTCGCCCTAGTCTACGTTAGTAAAAAACCAAATTCTTTGTATGGATTTAAAATATTCCTTTTACATAAACAACAATATTTTTACCTTGTATGTGATGTGCCACTCCCACGAATGCGACGCTGTCTATTTTTGGGTCGAATATGTATATATATAACTAATGAACTCAAAGCTTCTATACTCTTGCAGTGATAGTACTCTAAATATGTTATGCTAAATATATATTTGCCACGTTGCCACGTCCACTAATCCGGTATCGCCGATTTTTGGTTCGACAGTGTACATTTATGACTAATATAGTCACAGAAAGTTTCAAGACTCGCGCTATGATAGTAAACTAGATGATAATTACATATTGTATGCCAAGCCCACCAATCCAATGGGGTTCATAATATTTATGAAAACCCCAGAAGAACTCGCACCAATCTATGTTGTCAATATTACCTCGATAACTCTTATTGTTCCGGGTTATTCGTTATGAACAAACGCACCAAAGATTCTATATGCAAATATTGAACATTTATATTAAAGAAATTTATTTTCCATTTTTTTCTTGTCTTAGAGAAGATCAGTTTTCTTACAAAAAATTGTTGGCATTAATTTTGAAAATAAATAAAGCGATAAACTATCCAAAAACAATTGGAAATGTATCTAATACAAAAATGATATTTTCATATTCTGACAAATCGTTTGATGGTAAGAGAGACGTTTATTTTTGGCCCAGAAAATGGGTTTTCGAGTTCTCGCAGTTTGTGCATAGACCAACTATTTGAGAGAGAAGCTGTTCTTTACTCTCATTTTATCACACTTTACCCGAAAAGTAAAGGAACGAATTGTATGTGAGTTTCAAACTTCAGTTTTTATGAATAAAAATATTTATTGTTTGTGTCAACGCATCTGGTTTATCGATAAAGACTAACGACTTCACATATTGCCACATAAAGTAATCCAAAAGTAGTAAATTACACGATCTTGGAAGATAATTTACAGGTACACTACGCAATATTATGTGCATTTCCTTAATAAATTGTGTGGCGTCTTTTACTCTAATGTCATTCAATTGGAGAAAGAAAAAAGTCAGTAGGATCTTTAGAGCTCTCCATTGATTGTAACATTCTGACTGATTATTTTTTTTCTTTGAAGAAATATGAACCAATGATCCACCAGCCCATGAAGCACATCAAACAGATACTTTTTGTGGATGTAACGGTGGCTCAATAACGGCGTGTCCCTTCTCCTCATTTCAAATTTTAAAATTTTGCTTGAGGCGTAACAAGACATGAGCTTCATTGCTGAAAGATCAACAGCAATCTGATTTCGGTCCATTCACTGAACGTACAATGTACACGATGTTCAAGCGGCTTCAATTATTGCATGAATTCTTAAAATATAAAACCAAACTGAACACAAGTCAGCTGTCATTTGTCAAATTGGTTGTCGCTAGAACCTTCATATGGTTTCTTTGGAAGAAATGTTTTTTTTTTTATACAAAAACTCACCTTTAATTATACTCCTACCGATCAACTTAGAATCAGGAATGGTATGTAAACTTTGATCGTCCGCCTGTTATGGCAATTGGTGACACCTAGCATGTTCAGACTAGGAGGGTTGGTAACGATTTATTCGGTTAATCGATTAAATTATAAAAGAAATCGATCGAAAAAAATATTATCGGATAAATCTGATAATTTTTTTAAAATTGTTTTATATCTGAACAATTACACGGTGTAAAATTTTAATATGCTTTTAAAATGACTTATGCCGTTTTCTTTTTTTGCCCTTTTTTCGAAAAGTGTATTTTTTATATATTCTGAATTAAGAGCAACCTTATGTTATACATCAATCGAAAGGTCTCAAAGTCGAGCCCTCGTAAATTACAAAAAATTCCAGCCATTGGCTTCTTTCAGGTCATAGTATGAGAATATTTCCCCATTGTTCCCCTTTTTTGAATATTTTCACCCTATGACTTCCAAGAGGATAATAATCAAAATTTTTTTGCATTTATAAATAGTTACAGCAATTTGAGACCTTTCGATTGATATATAATATAAGGTTGCTCTTAATTCAGAATATATAAAAAAATACACTTTTCCAAAAAAGGGCAAAAAAAGGGGCGACATTTTTTGTCAGAAAAGAAAACGGCATTAGTGTTAGTTATAGGCCTGGTTGAGTAAATCCCTTTTAAATTTATAATAAACCCTCAAAATCTGAAGTTATGGACAAAAAAAAATTTTTCTTTCAACACTTCACGGACTAAAATATTTTGAACTAAATCAGTTTAGAACCGATTTAAAATTTGTGAACGGTTTCAGAAAGATAAATAGTTAACACTTTCAAATATAGTATATAAGGTCCGCCAAATAACTTTTTTTTTTTTGAAAATGCTATAAAAAAAACTACTGAATATTATCTCAAATTTCTTTTTTTATTTGAAAGTACAATCCTGCCGGTTAATAATGGAAAATAATTTCATTCAAATGGCTGCCTCGGCTGGCCATGCAGTAGCCTACACGATCGGTCCAATTTTTAAGCACATTATCGATTGTGTGCAGCTGTATTTCACCAATGGCTTCACGAATATTGTCCTTAAAGCGTCAATTGTCTCTGGCTTGTTGGCTTAACACTTATCTTTGAGGGCACCCCACAAATAATAGTCCAACGGTGTCAAATCGCAGCTCCGAGGTGGCCAAACGACATCAGCTCTGCGGCTGATAATGCGATCCTCAAAAACAAGGCGCAAAACGTCGAGTGTAGCTTCGGCTGTGTGGCGCGTAGCGCCGTCCTGTTGAAACCAAATGTTGCCAATATCCTCCTCTTCAATTTTTGTGAACAAAAATTCGTTCAACATGGCCCGATAACGATTCCCATTGACTGCTCATTTTCGAAGAAAAATGGCCCCATTATGCCTCTGGACCAAAATCCGCACCAAACAGTGACTCGTTTTGGTTGTATCGGCTTTTCAATGTACGCATGCGGGTTTTCTGTGCCCCAAATGCGACAATTTTGCTTGTTTACATACCCGCCAAGATCAAAATGAGCTTCTTCTGAAAAGATGATTTTTTTTTTGGCAAAATCGTCATCTTCTGTAAGTCGATCGCAGGCCCACTTAGCGAAGCGAAAACGGATTGGATGGTCAGTTGGCTTCAACTCCTGAACCAATTGGACTTTGTATGGCGTCATACCAAGGTCTTTATACGTCTCAATGATGCCTCCGAAATGTTCAATTCTTGAGAACGACGGTGAATTGATGTTGATGGCGCTTCACGCACACTTTCACTTTCACTTTTTTCACAAGATAACGAACATACGGAGCTGACGGTGCTTCTCTTCTTCCAAAATCCGTACGCAATTTTCGCACACATTCTGCAACATTACCATGATTTTCAAAGTAATGTCGCAATATTTCCCAGCGTTGTTCAAGCGTATACACAACCATATTCGTTCAGCGGTAGGATAAAACTAATTATCTGTCAAATCAGACATGAGCTAAGTGTTACCATTCACGAAATAATCACTAGTTGAAAAAAAAACGTTAGATGGCGGAACCTTTACATATATTTTTATATTTTTATACTTTTAACAAACCCATGTGAAAATGTTTCAAATTTTCAATTTCTTTTTTAAAATTTTCAACTTTGGCGCCTTTATTTTATAAAATTTTATTTGAAAGCGTTTTTTTTTCTTTTCTTATTTTTGTTAGAAAGTACGTTTATTAGTAGTATTATTATTAGTCCTTTTTTTTGTTAATATTGTTTTAAAATAAAATTTTAATTTTTCCCAGTATAAGCGAAATATACATACAACTTTAGACTTTAGACATACAACTTTATTATAACCAATGTTGCCAACACTAAGAGACAAAAAAAGGCTAGATTTCAAATTATAATGGCTAGTTTTTTTCAATGATGGTCTAGACTCTAGAGGCTCCAATTTCAATACCAAACATTTTAAGCCTACGTGCCCACTCGAACTATTGCGGATAGGAGAATGTTCTCAACAGACAGACAGATATTATCGGATCGACTTCTTCTATGTGCAGGGTATTAAAAAAAATGTGGCGCGTGCTGGGAAAAATTTAAATTTTGTTTAAAAAGTGAAGAAAACGTTTTTGTCGATAACTTTAGATTTTGAGTGTGTATTCAACATTCGGAAAAGGTCATTTTATATTTTCACTGTAACGTCGTATTATCAAAACAAGAAAGAAAGAGAAAAAAAATATGACTTCATCCATAGAAAAACCGAACATTATAAAATCTAAAACTAACAAGTAAAATTATACGATTCCCATGCGTTTAGAGAAATGGTCTTAGGTACAACTAATTGGATAGAAAAACATAAGCATTAATGATATTTGAGTGGCATTTTTTTTTTGGCCTGCAGATATGAAAAAATTAATACTGGATCCTATACGGGGACTAGGTCGATAAAAGGGCAGATCCTGACCATATTTAGTAGTCATTATTTTTTTTTCAAAAGCATATACAAACCAAATTTGAGAAAAATCTGTGCAATATTTTTTATTTTTGATAGATTTAAGTGTAGATCGGCAAGCAATTTCATATTGGGGCTATGACTATGAATTGTCCTACAGGGGGGTTCTTTATACCCTCCACACCTCAGTGGCAGAGGGTATATATAGGTTTGTCATTCCGTTTGTAACGCATCGAAATAAATTCCTGAAACCCCAAAAATATATATTTTCTTGATCCTTATAACAAGGGAAGTTGATTTACCGATGACCGTCTGTCCGTCTGTCTGTGGAAATCACGATCACGCCGTCAATATCTAAGCTAGACCGCTCGTTTTTGTACAAAATCGTTTACTAACATCCCAAAGGAGTTGCAATTTAAAATCGTCAAAATCGATCAAAGGGTTCACGAGCTATGAATGACACTTTGAAAAAACTCTTGAAAAAATAAATTTTTGCAGTGTGTTTGTTGTTTTTCTTAAGATATGTTGCATATGTTATAATTCTTCGTATTGTTGAAGTCATTACAGTTGTGTGTATATTAATACTGTACGTATTACATTGGCCTAAGCAAGTTTTACCACATATTTTTTTATCATTAAAATTAAATATTAAAAATTAAAAATTAATAAAAATAAAAAATGAAAAATGAAAAATGAAAAATGAAAAATGAAAAATGGAAAATGGAAAATGGAAAATGAAAAATCGAAAATGGAAAATGCGAAATGCGAAATGAGAAATGGAAAATGAAAAATGAAAAGTAAAAATGAAAATGAAAAGTGGAAAATGAAAAATTAAAAATGGAAAATGGAAAATGGATAATGAAAACTGAAAAATGGAAAATGAGAAATGGAAAATGCAACATGAAAAATGAAAAATGAAAAATGAAAAATGGAAAATGCAAAATGGAAAATGAAAAAATGAAAAATGACAAATGGAAAATGAAAAATGAACAAATGGATAATGGAATATGGAAAAAAAAAAAAAAATAAAAAAAAAAAATGGAAAATTAAAAATTAAAAATTAAAATTGAAAAATATAAAATGAAAAATGGAAAATGAAAAATCGAAAATGGAAAATGAAAAATTAAAAATGGAAAATGAAAAATGAAAATTGGAAAATGAAAAATGATAAATGGAAAATGGAAAATGAAAAATGGAAAATTAAAAATGGCAAATGGAAAATGAAAAATTAAAAATTAAAAATTAAAAATGAAAAATTAAAAATGAAAAATTAAAAATTAAAAATTAAAAATTAAAAATGAAAAATTAAAAATTAAAAATTAAAAATTAAAAATTAAAAATTAAAAATTAAAAATTAAAAATTAAAAATTAAAAATTAAAAATTAAAAATTAAAAATTAAAAATTAAAAATTAAAAATTAAAAATTAAAAATTAAAAATTAAAAATTAAAAATTAAAAATTAAGAATTAAAAATTAAAAATTAAAAATTAAAAATTAAAAATTAAAAATTAAAAATGAAAAATTAAAAATTAAAAATTAAAAATTAAAAATTAAAAATTAAAAATTAAAAATTAAAAATTAAAAATTAAAAATTAAAAATTAAAAATTAAAAATTAAAAATTAAAAATTAAAAATTAAAAATTAAAAATTAAAAATTAAAAATTAAAAATTAAAAATTAAAAATTAAAAATTAAAAATTAAAAATTAAAAATTAAAAATTAAAAATTAAAAATTAAAAATTAAAAATTAAAAATTAAAAATTAAAAATTAAAAATTAAAAATTAAAAATTAAAAATTAAAAATTAAAAATTAAAAATTAAAAATTAAAAATTAAAAATTAAAAATTAAAAATTAAAAATTAAAAATTAAAAATTAAAAATTAAAAATTAAAAATTAAAAATTAAAAATAAAAAATTAAAAATTAAAAATTAAAAATTAAAAATTAAAAATTAAAAATTAAAAATTAAAAATTAAAAATTAAAAATTAAAAATTAAAAATTAAAAATTAAAAATTAAAAATTAAAAATTAAAAATTAAAAATTAAAAATTAAAAATTAAAAATTAAAAATTAAAAATTAAAAATTAAAAATTAAAAATTAAAAATTAAAAATTAAAAATTAAAAATTAAAAATTAAAAATTAAAAATTAAAAATTAAAAATTAAAAATTAAAAATTAAAAATTAAAAATTAAAAATTAAAAATTAAAAATTAAAAATTAAAAATTAAAAATTAAAAATTAAAAATTAAAAATTAAAAATTAAAAATTAAAAATTAAAAATTAAAAATTAAAAATTAAAAATTAAAAATTAAAAATTAAAAATTAAAAATTAAAAATTAAAAATTAAAAATTAAAAATTAAAAATTAAAAATTAAAAATTAAAAATTAAAAATTAAAAATTAAAAATTAAAAATTAAAAATTAAAAATTAAAAATTAAAAATTAAAAATTAAAAATTAAAAATTAAAAATTAAATATGAAAAATGAAAAATGGAAAATGAAAATGAAAAATGCAAAACGGAAAATGAAAAATTAAAAATGAAAAATGGGAAATGGATAATTAAAAATGAAAAATGAAAATTGAAAAATGAAAAATGGAAAGTGAAAAATCGAAAATGGAAAATGAAAAATTAAAAATTAAAAATTAAAAATTAAAAATTAAAAATTAAAAATTAAAAATGAAAAATTAAAAATTAAAAATTAAAAATTAAAAATTAAAAATTAAAAATTAAAAATGAAAAATTAAAAATTAAAAATTAAAAATTAAAAATTAAAAATTAAAAATTAAAAATTAAAAATTAAAAATTAAAAATTAAAAATTAAAAATTAAAAATTAAAAATTAAAAATTAAAAATTAAAAATTAAAAATTAAAAATTAAAAATTAAAAATTAATAATTAAAAATTAAAAATTAAAAATTAAAAATTAAAAATTAAAAATTAAAAATTAAAAATTAAAAATTAAAAATTAAAAATTAAAAATTAAAAATTAAAAATTAAAAATTAAAAATTAAAAATTAAAAATTAAAAATTAAAAATTAAAAATTAAAAATTAAAAATTAAAAATTAAAAATTAAAAATTAAAAATTAAAAATTAAAAATTAAAAATTAAAAATTAAAAATTAAAAATTAAAAATTAAAAATTAAAAATTAAAAATTAAAAATTAAAAATTAAAAATTAAAAATTAAAAATTAAAAATTAAAAATTAAAAATTAAAAATTAAAAATTAAAAATTAAAAATTAAAAATTAAAAATTAAAAATTAAAAATTAAAAATTAAAAATTAAAAATTAAAAATTAAAAATTAAAAATTAAAAATTAAAAATTAAAAATTAAAAATTAAAAATTAAAAATTAAAAATTAAAAATTAAAAATTAAAAATTAAAAATTAAAAATTAAAAATTAAAAATTAAAAATTAAAAATTAAAAATTAAAAATTAAAAATTAAAAATTAAAAATTAAAAATTAAAAATTAAATATGAAAAATGAAAAATGGAAAATGAAAATGAAAAATGCAAAACGGAAAATGAAAAATTAAAAATGAAAAATGGGAAATGGATAATTAAAAATGAAAAATGAAAATTGAAAAATGAAAAATGGAAAGTGAAAAATCGAAAATGGAAAATGAAAAATTAAAAATTAAAAATTAAAAATTAAAAATTAAAAATTAAAAATTAAAAATGAAAAATTAAAAATTAAAAATTAAAAATTAAAAATTAAAAATTAAAAATTAAAAATTAAAAATTAAAAATTAAAAATGAAAAATTAAAAATTAAAAATTAAAAATTAAAAATTAAAAATTAAAAATTAAAAATTAAAAATTAAAAATTAAAAATTAAAAATTAAAAATTAAAAATTAAAAATTAAAAATTAAAAATTAAAAATTAAAAATTAAAAATTAAAAATTAAAAATTAAAAATTAATAATTAAAAATTAAAAATTAAAAATTAAAAATTAAAAATTAAAAATTAAAAATTAAAAATTAAAAATTAAAAATTAAAAATTAAAAATTAAAACTTAAAAATTAAAAATTAAAAATTAAAAATTAAAAATTAAAAATTAAAAATTAAAAATTAAAAATTAAAAATTAAAAATTAAAAATTAAAAATTAAAAATTAAAAATTAAAAATTAAAAATTAAAAATTAAAAATTAAAAATTAAAAATTAAAAATTAAAAATTAAAAATTAAAAATGAAAAATTAAAAATTAAAAATTAAAAATTAAAAATTAAAAATTAAAAATTAAAAATTAAAAATTAAAAATTAAAAATTAAAAATTAAAAATTAAAAATTAAAAATTAAAAATTAAAAATTAAAAATTAAAAATTAAAAATTAAAAATTAAAAATTAAAAATTAAAAATTAAAAATTAAAAATTAAAAATTAAAAATTAAAAATTAAAAATTAAAAATTAAAAATTAAAAATTAAAAATTAAAAATTAAAAATTAAAAATTAAAAATTAAAAATTAAAAATTAAAAATTAAAAATTAAAAATTAAAAATTAAAAATTAAAAATTAAAAATTAAAAATTAAAAATTAAAAATTAAAAATTAAAAATTAAAAATGAAAAATGGAAAATGAAAATGAAAAATGCAAAACGGAAAATGAAAAATTAAAAATGAAAAATGGGAAATGGATAATTAAAAATGAAAAATGAAAATTGAAAAATGAAAAATGGAAAGTGAAAAATCGAAAATGGAAAATGAAAAATGAAAAGTGGAAAATGAAAAATGAGAAATTAAAAATGAAAAACTAAAAATGAAAAACGAAAGATGAAAATTGAAAAATGAAAAATGGAAAATGATAAAAAAAAATGAAAATTGAAAAATGAAAAAGGGTGAGGGTATCAAAGATTCGGCCCAGCCGAATTTAACACTCTTACTTGTTTTGATTAAGATCCTATGGCCGATAAAAGCTTATGTACTAAATTTCATCAAAATATATTCATATTTACGACCTCTTCTTTGATTATGGACACAGAGAAGGACGGACGGACAGACGGATGAACATCGCTAAAACGACTAATATAGTTGATTCTGAGTTGATCGGCATAATAAAAGATGGGTCTAGTTCAAGTATGTTTGGAAATACAAACATCAGCACAAACTCATTATACCCTACCCACATAGTGGTATATGGTATAATGAGTTTGTACCCTACCAAAAAAATCTGACAACTCAGAATCATTTTTTGAGTTGATTTATTGATGTCCGTCCGTCCGTATGGTTGATATATGATTTTGGGAAAAGTGTTTGACTTTGCTAAATATGGTTTGATCTAGTACCCAGAATAACATCAGATATAATAGTTACCACAAAAATTCAGTTTGTGCTTATATTCTGTATGCAGTTTCTGCCTCAGCAAAGTTGGATCCAAGATCCCCTCTCGAAATGCATGATATGGGATATCGTATAATCAATCGGTCTAGAATTTCTTGTCAAAAGACTAATTTACAAAATCAAACTAATTGATTAAACTCTTTTGAATTTTTCTTTGTTTCTAATTTTTATGAATTACATTTAAGTGAGAAAAAATATATAAAATATGAACTCATTTATTTTTTATGTTTATTTTTTTTTTAATAAAAAATCACTAAAAGATTTTAAAATGTCTCTTTGTATAAAAATAAAGAATAAAATATAATCCTCCTTTGGCGGTGCTGCCATTCTCATCCATAATTCAATAAAACACTATCAACTCCCTCCTAATAATAATTTCGATGTTATAACTATAGAATTACAGTCTAAAATGAAATTTCGCATTACTTCTGCTTATCTCTCCCCATCAACCAATTTTAATAATAATGACCTCCAAAGGGTCTTTGGTACGATGAACACCCCCTACCTAATAACAGGTGATTTCAATAGTTGGCATGAAAGTTGGGGATCCCCTACTAACAACAAAAGAGGAAGGATATTAGACAACTTTATCACTCAATCAAATTTCACATTACTGAACGACAAATCCCCAACTCATTTGTCGACTCACAATTCACTAACCCACGTTGACTTGACATTCTGTTCCCCCGAACTAAATATTCATTCTAGCTGGGACATATATGATGATTTGCATGGGAGTGACCACTTTCCAATATGCATTACAATGTTTCATCCACAACCCAATGTAATATCCTATTACAAACCTCATTTCTTAACAGACAAAGCAAGATGGAACCTTTTTAATGAAAAATGTTTTAATTTTGAATCAATGATAGAGGTTAGTTCAAATATCAATAAAGAAGCCGGAAATTTAAAGAAAATTATTTTGCGAGCCGCAAATGAGTCGATTCCACAATCAAAAAGAACAAGCACTTCACCATCTGTACCATGGTGGAATTCGCATCTTGAAAAGTTAAAAAACGATAAAAATAAACACTGGTACAATTTTCGTAGGAATATCAATCAACAGAATATGATCAACTATAAAAAAGCAAATGCACTCCTAAAACGAGAAATAAAAACTTCTAAAAAACTTGCTATAAATAAACTAACATCCGAAATAAATCCTTTAACTCCAACAAAAATAATCTGGAAAAACATTCGGACCTTTTGCGGATATAAGATCAATCATGGCATTCATTGTATACGTAAAAACAACAACCTTAATGAATTTTGTACCGATCGGTTAGAAATAGCCAACGAACTTGGGTCATTCTGGTCTTCTAATTCAGAGGACAATTTTTTCCCCCAACAATTTCAAAACCATAAAAATACCCTGCAACAATCTTTATCCAATATACACCCAAGCAATAGTGCTGTCAAAATTGAACAGAATATAAATACCTTAGAACTTTTATCTACCCTCTCTAAGTTGAAGGGAAAATCACCTGGATTAGATAGGGTATCATATGCAATGATTATAAACGCTTCCAGTAGTTATAAAACAAGATTACTTAATTTTTATAACAACATACTTAATGACAAAATACCACAACAATATAAATCCAGTGTAATAATACCAATTTTGAAACCTAAAGCCGACAATACTTTGACGAAATCTTACAGGCCGATTTCTCTTAATTCCTGCATATCGAAAATTCTAGATAAAATAATAGCAAACAGACTTTGGTGGTTCCTAAACTCCAACAAGCTAATTAACATTCATCAGATGGGATTTAAAAAAGGGAAATCTACCGTAGATCCCCTTCTCTATATCGACCATGTTGTCTCAAGCTCTATATCTGCCAAACAACATCTTACGATCCTTTCTCTAGATTTTGAAAGTGCTTACGAAAAAATTGGCTTGCATTCAATAATACACCAGCTAATTTCACGGAATGTGGGTCCAAAAATTATAAATTACATAATCAACTTTATGTCCCAACGGAGGATTATAATTCGAGTCGGTAATTGCTATTCCCAACCATTCCCATTATACAATGGTATACCTCAGGGCTCACCTTTATCTGTTGTCCTCTTTCTCATAGCATACAACAAACTAAGTAGTATAATTCTTCAACATAAGAATCTAAAGTTCTTTGGTTATGCGGACGATTTTAATATAATAGTAAGATCAAATAGTCGTAAAAACCCTAAGATAAATCTTAAACATCTTGTAAATGACATTTTGACTTGGTGCAAGTATTCAGGTGCGGTTCTTTCCCAGACCAAATGCAAGTACGTCCACTTTTGCAGGAAACAAAACTGCAAATGTACATTGATTACAGATCAAATTCAGATATCCGAAGTGGATAACCTTAGAATTTTAGGGATTATCTTTAATAAAAGATACAATTGGAAATCCCACATAGTTCATCTTAACAACTCACTGAACAACCAGTTAAATGTGATCAAATGTTTAGCTAGCCCAAAATTTGAAAGCAACATCCTGTCACTGTTAAATGTCGTTAAATCTCTTGTTATCCCGAAAATTAACTATGGAATATTTCTGTATGGATATGCTCCTAAGTCGTCACTAAGACAAATCAAAACTGTGCTCCATTCAGCCATCCGACTCTCTCTAGGAGCACTTCGCACGACTCCAATTAATAATATGCTATTTGAGGCGAATTTTAATGACTTTTTGGGCTTACGAGACTACACCTCTGGGAACCTAATAAAATCTTTAATTTTCTGTGATGATAGCCCTCTAGGAGGTATTGTAAAAAATCTTAAAAAATCTAAGAGAAGAATGAAATTTCCATCTAGCATATGCAGAATTTTCGAGAACTGCGCTGAGCTGGACATAATAGTCAAACCTACCAAACTTCCCTCTTTAAGCAATCCTCAATGGAATTTAAGAGAGGAATCGATCGATACATCCTTGCATTTACACCTTAAAAGTAATACACTCCCGTTGCAATACCAATGGTATTTCCGTAACAAAGTTGAAAACCTCAAGGATTATTTTTTCATTTACACAGATGGATCCAAAAGTCAAGAAAGCACCTCTTTTTCAGTTACTTATGAGGATAAGATAATCAAAGTATCGCTATTACCAGACTATACCTCAATCTTTTCCGCTGAAATTATAGCAATAAATGAAGCTTTGACCTTCGTAAAAAACAGGAAAGGAAAATATGTAATTTGTACTGACTCCTTTTCTGCCTTATGTGCAATTTCAAATATTAATAATAATAACTTCTATGCAAATAATATAAGAGATATTCTAATTGGAAAATATCCAAAAATTCTCCTTATGTGGATCCCAGGACATTCCCAAATACCTGGAAATGAATTTGCAGATTACATTGCCCGAAAAGCTATAGAATTTCCTATCCTAAAGTGCCACAATTTTAATATGCGAGATATTAAAAACAAATTTTTTTTAAAATCTCAACGTGATAAAAACAACATATGGGAATTCACAAATACTTGGTACAAAAACTTAAACCCTAGTCAAATTAGCCTCCCTACATGGTTTAAATCAAATGAAAACATAAAAAGACTTGACCTAATTAAGTTTTTAAGACTTCGACTTGGACATACGAAACTCACACACGGACATTTAATAAGTAGAACTGCTTCTAGTGTATGTAGCTGCGATAACACTTCAATTATCAATATCAATCACTTCCTATCCAACTGTCCGCTATATACAACAGAACGGACAGACATCTTTGGTAACTCCGATCCCATTCAATGCTTATCCTCTCCTTCGTATAAATCCATTAAAGATATTATTAAGTTTATTAAATTAACACATTTATACCACTTTATTTAATTTTGAATTCCGAGTGCTTATATTCAGATCATTCTGACTACACTGTATTTACACCGTATTTTGATGTAAATCCTTCAATTAATAAGTATACACATATTACCAAAAAAATTTGTTATTTAAAACAAAATAAAATAAAACATTAAAAACTGTTCATATACCGAAGTATTTAAACACATATGTATGCATTTCTTTACACAACCATATTAGCTTAAGGCCTAGCTGCTATAGCTTTAAATATTTAGCATTTTAATTTTATATTCTAATGTTAAGAACTAAATAAATAAATAATAAATAAATAATCTAAATTTTTTCTTATTTAAAGTTCTTATTTTTACTTGTGCGAGTTGTTTTTTAATTTTAAAAATAAAATATTTTTTTTTTTTGAGTATTGAGTATCTAGAAGAAGAATTTTTAAAAATTAATCAATATTTTGAATTTTTAACTTTTGATCGACCAAATTAAAACCCTAGTTCAGATCTTTGCTAAAATTGGGCGAATTTCGAAATATATTTGCCAAAGTAATAACAAAATAGATTTACAATGCCCAAATATAACAACAGTGATGACAATTATTCGAACAAAAGTCCTTATAAATTGGTATTTCTATTGGGAAAAGTCTACGAATTCTGGGAAAAAAGCCAAGGGTTATCTCTTACAATCAAAATTACTTTTTCCATATAGACTTCTAAAATGGCGAATTTTATTCTCGTGATATCTATAGCTGAGACTGAAAAACTGATAAAATATCACAGAACTGGAGTTATGCAATATTACTGCACAAATCTTTTTTTTTTGCTAATTGTGAATTTTTCAAATTCCAAATACTAAATTTCTCAATATTAATTTTTCTTTTCTCAATACATCTATATCAACTTTCTTTTTCACAAGATAAAATTTTTGTTTCCCCATTTAAAATATTCATTTCTTAATATCGATATTTCTATTTTTAATGTTAATATTATAATTATTGTTGTTATCTTTTTTAATTTAAACTTTTGAGTGGATCTCAGTTTTATGCCAAATCCGCAATCGAAACTTGAATCTGTTAAAAATTTTTCTCTTCTTGAGCTTTCAGGAATTGAACCTAGAACCTTCTTATTGCAGAATCAAGATTTTAGTTTTTGCATAAACAGCTGATATATATATTAAGTTATAAATTTACCGTAAGGTGGGATGACATGCCACGTAGCTGATATCCAAATTAATAATACTCTAGGTTCTATACAAGCTAAATCAAAAGTTGTTATAGTAGACGGGCCATATTTGATTCTTTTAAAATTTAAAAATTAGAACGTATCGATGTCCACAACGATCAGTCTTATTTTTAAAGGATTTTTTTCGTTTCTAGTACGGAAAAAAATTCGTAAAATAATTAATCTTACAAAACTTACTAAAAAAATAAAAAAAAACAATAATCTTAATCTAATTAAATATTAACCCTGGAATCAGTAAACAATTTAACTAAAATCGGTTATGGTACTGAATAATTAAACAATACAATTACAAAACTCCATAAAATGACTAATAGTGAAAGTAGTAATTTGCAGTTTACCAAAAGATTTAAATTAACTTTAAAAATTACTTAGTTAAACAACCAAAACATTAATTTACATAAAACTATACACAATGATATATCTACCTATATAATTTCCTAAATAAAAAAAAAATCTTAAAACTAAAGAAAATAAAATGATAAAATTTTTGTTTAAAAAGAAAAACTTAATAAGTTTGTTTTGAAATTTTATTTTCACAAATATTCAGTTTAAGTTAGAAGATGCTACTGGCGGAACTTATCCACCGAATAACAGCACTATTATACCCAGTGCTCCAGCTGTTATAGCGGCTGCTAATTCCATGTCACAGCGAAGACTAAATACATCTAATAATACGAGTAAGTCTGTTTGTTATGAAAATATTTGGGATTTCTTTTATTTAACTATTTGCTGTCCCTGTTCTTTTAGTATCTTCTTCCAATCAATCATTGAATTCAATTGGTAGACCCGTATCGGCACCACCGACTAGCAATTTAAGCAATAATACTACTACTAGTTCAAACAACTCAACCACTAGTTCCAGCAGCCACAATAATGATGATAAATTAAACGAAAACAGTTCCAGCAGTAGTGGAATTGGTTCATATTCATCGCGTCGTTCAAATACGTCGACTTCAACCACATCTTTGACTCCAGACACACAATCAACTGGTACGACAACTTCGAATGCGGTTAACACCTCAACTACAAGTCTTAGCAATATTGATGATAAAGGTAACTTTTCCAGATAAATCCGATGGATATTTGTTTTTTTTTTTTTTTTTTTTTGAAAGGATATTTAAATTTTTTTTTTATTTTCTTTTTGTTTTTTCTTCTTCAGATAATGATAAGGAGAATGATAATCGCACACAGGCTGTTCTTCAACGAAGAAGGAAACCGAAGCGTCGCTCCACTGGTGTCGTTCATATCGATATGGATGTAAGTTATCTTTATTATATCAATGTTTGTTCCTTTAAGATTTCATGTTCATAAATATGCAATTAACAATGTTTGAAATGTTTAGTTGGTCTAGACCGACTATACTACCGAATCTCAACGTCTAGTACATGCCCCTAGGGGGAAATTAGAGTGTTCAATACGAAACATTTTCAGTATTTAATTCTTAGATGGGTTGGTGAAAATTAAAGATATATATATATGTTTTTTTTAAAATATTTTTAAGACATTTATAATTAAACTCTTTCTTTTAACTCATACTCTGTCTGTGGTGGGGCAACCCCATTTCCCCTTATTCAATTGATCTGAAACTTGGCCCATAGTCTCTTGTTGTTACTACAGATTAATTTTGGGGTAGTCACTCACAGTCACGCATAGTCACGCACAGTCACGCATAGTCAGGCACAGTCACGCATAGTCACGCACAGTCACGGAGTGATCTAAGTGTCATTTCCCCTCATCCGATCGATCTGAAACACTTGCTGTGCAAAAAGATTAACTTTGACTTAGTCACTCACAGTCACGTATGGTCACGCAGAGTCACGGAGAGGATTATAACGGATTTCCCCTCATCCAATCAATCTGAAACTTGGTCAATATACTTGCTGTAAAGAAATTAACTTCGACATAGTCACCCACAGTCACGCATAGTCACGCACATGTCACGGAGAGATTAAAATCTCATTTCCCCTCATCCGATCGATCTGAAACTTTGTCCATAGACTTGTTGTGGCCAAAGACTAATTTTTATGTAGTCACACACAGTCAGGCACAGTCACGCCCAGTCACGGAGTAATTTAAACCCCATAGACTTGTTGTGCGACCAAAGATTAATTTTAAAATAGTCACACAAAGTCATACACAGTCGGAGAGATTCAAAACTCATTTGCATAAGGAAAGAAAGAGTTTTAATAAAAGCTTTGTTTTTATGGGCTAGATTATTTTAATATTTATTTTCATTTTTTAAAAAATTTTTTTTTTTTTTGATTATTTATTTTTTCGATAAAGAATTATCACATCTAGAAAAACATTTTTCAAAAAGTAAATCATATGTTCAAATATCGATACAAAATATAACATCGTGTGCTGCAGATGATTCTGCTGCTCTAAGGGTTACGAGAAGCGGATGCTTAATTTAAACTGGTCAATAAAGCATTAAAAAATCTCTGTACTTTAACCCTTTGATGACTGAACTTAAACCGCAAAAAAAATTTTACTTTTATTTTTTTTTTGCGGATTCGTGTTTATCGACCTAAAAGTGATAAATAACAAAAAAATATTTATTTTCCACTACAAATATGTAAAAATGCAATTAGTACTTATTTCCTTATAAAAACATAGAAAAAATTTTATTCATTAAACTTATTTACACATAGTAATTTAAACAGTTCACTGTAACTGCAATGAAAAAAAAAAAAAAAAAAAAAAAAACGAGGCGACTTGGACGTTATTATCAAAAAGACGCACTTATAGATCGTATAACCCAGTCTTACATTTTTATTGCTCGCATCTTTATCTGTCCGATTTGTCGCCAACGATCATTATTTTTGAACAAGTAACTTACTTTGATCAAAGCGAATATAGTGTTTTTATACCCTCCACACCACTGCGTAGGTGGTATATATCAGTTTGCCATAAAGTATATATATTCCTGATTCTTATAACAACTCGAGCCGATATAGCGACGGTCCGTCTGCCTGTTGAAATCACGTTCACTCATTTTAAAATTAGGATAATATCGTTTTTCATTTTTGCCAAGGTTCAGAAAATACACACATCAAACACACAATGTTCTGTTCTAAAGCAGCCAACACATATTTTTATTTTCATATCAATTATGTGTATTTCTAAATTTTGTACGGTGCCGAAAACAATCATGACTGTGTTTGGTTTTAATATTTCGTTATGTACACGAACATATTTCTATCACATATATTTTGTTTCGAACACACATATACCAGATTCGAGTGTAGCTTTATCTTAAGTTCGTGTTCCTTCATGTGTACTGCTAAAAAACAGAACATGTTCTTGAACGCGTACATCTAAAAATTAAAACATTATCCAGTCGCGATCGGAAAATCTGATACACCCCTATAATAACGACAACAATTCTTTTCAACCAAATTTATTAAAAAAATCTAAAATAATTCATTAGATAATAAAAATAAAAAGATAGTAATGAAATAGAAAACAGAGTAATTTTATATGTCGTGTATGACTTATGCCGTTTTCTTTTCTGACAAAAAATGTCGCACTTTATTTGCACTTTTTTCGAAAAATTAATTTTTTTATATATTCTGAAGTAGGAGCAACCTTATCTTATACATCAATTGAAAGGTCTCAAAGTCGAGCCGTGGTGAGTCGAAAAAAATTGCTGCCATTGACTTCTTTGAAGTCGTAGTGCGAGAATATTTCCCCATTGTTCCCCTTTTTTGAATATTTTCACCATATGACTTCAAAGAAGATAATAATCGGATTTTTTTTGCATTTTGTGAACACAATACTTTGAGACCTTTTGATTGATATATATAAGATGAGGTTTCTCTACTCAGAATAAATAAAAAATACATTTAACAAAAAAAAAGTGTAAATAAAATGCGACATTTTTTGTCAGAAAAGAAAACGGCATTAATTTCGTTTTTTTTAATTATATTTTTGATTTAAAATTTTTTGTATTTTTATAATTATCTTTATTATTATTATTATTTTTTAACTGCAAATAAATTGTTTTAGATTTTTTTAATAAATTTGGTTGAAACAATTGTTGTCGTTTTTATAGGGGTGTATCAGATTTTTCTGATCGCGAGTGGATTATGTTTTAAATATTAAGATGTACGCGTTCAAGAACATGTTCTGTTTTTTTTTTTTTTTTTAGCAGTACACGTGAAGGACGCGAACTTAAAAAAAAAAAGAAAATAGTTTTATTTTTAATGGCAAAATGAAACTCTCTTTTTAAGAATTTCATCCGATCTTTTATTTAACTCAACTGTGGAGTTGAGATCGTTTAAACATCACCATTGATTCTGAAAGAGCGCTTCAATACGAATCTATAGGTATAAGTCAGGGTAGGTCTCCGTTGACTCTTAACGTGGAGAGTTTTTGCGTTTAAATTGTCTGCATAACTTTTATTTACGGTCCCTGGTTTTTACTTATCTCTAAGAGACTTGCGTTTGAAGGACCATTGCGTAGCGTTTTGCATCCTTATCCAGTAGGATGAATGACGTGAGGATATTTTATGTCCAAGTAATTGGAGGTGAAATTGCGATTTACCTTACGTTCTTTTAGGATCGTTTACCGTTGAAAAAAAAACGTCGATTGCGTTGAAAATATATTTGATTTTATATATGTTTTGATAAGAATAGTAAATAAATCATTACAGGGTATAATTAACGTGACCAAATGCTTTTGTTCGAAAAGCGGGATCAAAAAAATTAAAGAAGTAGGATTTTTAATATTGTGTGGAAACGAACGTAAAAATTTAAGCATATTTAAAGATTTTATTAGAAACATTGGTATTTAGAAAGATCTAGGAAAAATAATCAGATCTAGCACCGAATTATTAAAACTTGCATTTGTTTAAATTTTTATAATCTTTGTTTGTGTGAGTAGTCATACATTTTAATAAGATTAAATTTCTTTACCTATTTTTATTATCAAAAAACTAAAATTGTTGTTATCGACCTTGACTTTGTGATATGAAAAATAAAATTTTATGTTCTTTATATCTTTTGATGTTTATAGTATTAATTTTACACATACTTGAATTGATGTATATAAACATTTTGGTTGTATTGTTTCTTTTTTTTTTTATAGGAATTAGATCCAGAAAAACAAGATTCTGCCAATGATAACGAAGAAAAAGAGAAAGAGGTAAGTTTTAATTGACCACTTCATCAATTTTTCATCATATTAATTTAAAATTTTTAACAACGAATGCAAATTTCTTTCAATATCATTTGCGGTTTGTAAATTTAAATTATATTGCAAAATGTTTACAATTGTATTTAAACAAAAAATTTATATCGCCCATTTCAAAAGCGATTGGCCAAATATTTGAGAGAGATAAGACTCGTTAAAGTTCCATGGTTGCCATTTTTTTTTTTGGATTTTCAAAAAATAAAAAAAAAATTTTTATTTAGTATTTTGTGCCCGATGAATGAAATCTCTAAAGGGCCCAATATAGGAGTATATGTGTGCAAAATATTATTAAATTTTTAAAATCACCGTTCAGATTTTGGGCGATCTCTCATGGAAGGGGCGATATAATTAGTATATATGTATTTCGTGGTAATTATTAAAAACAAGAAATAATTTTACTGCGGCGTAATTTTCAGATAATTGATTATTGAATATTATATACTACGATATTTGTGAAAAATATTACGTATTTACATTTTTACAGTTTTTGCATATGTAGTGAGTCATATGAAAATAATATATTTTAAATCTAAAAAATTCGTTCTAGTAGTTTATTTAGTGTAGGGAATCCTTTTTATACAATCGACTTTAATCGATTATTTATTAAATCTACATTTTTTTTTGTGTAGGAGGGTAAAATTGGTCCCATTCCACTTGTTGCCAACAATTGTACATGTCTTATATGCTATTGGATATGCCTTGTAAATATCCTTCGTGTGATGTTCAATTTGATGTCCAATTTATTTGTATCTAATATGAAAAATTTAGTTGTGGGTTACTTATTATTTTTCGAGTATCTAACCTTCTTCTTTCTCCTTTAGAAAATATAAATTTTTTTAAACATTAAATATACTTAAACTTTATTTCTAATATAACAATATTTCTAATGGCGAACCATAACTTCTAAGAGCACGAAATATATCAATTTAAGTAGTTAATTTAGGTTGAACTGAATTAAGGGGGGGGGGGGGTGTTTTTTTTGAAGATATGAACAATGTTGGATTATTTATTTCATATACACGTTATAGTATATCATTCGAAGTATCTTTGAAAAAATTTTCTTTTAAAAATTTTAATAAATAAGTCCGTGACAGCGAATCTCCGCAGGCGCCTCGAAAAAAAAAAGTTGTTTTGCAGCGAACATCATAACTCGTTACCGAATCATGTGAAATAAAAAAAAAAAAAAAAAAAAAAAAAACGAAATGCATTTAAAAGGTGATATGTTTCCCGAGGTAATCACGAAGAGTTTTTTTTTTTTTTCTTTAATTTTGGCAGCATTTTCAAGTGAAAAACATAAAATATAAAATTTTGGTGAATTTGTTGTTAAAAAATGGGGAAAAAGTGGTTACAAAAATTCTTCGTGATTACCTGGTGATTTTTGTGTATAAATAGAGAAATAAATTTCAAAAGAATCGATCAATTAGATTTTGAGTTATGATGTTCACGGACTTCAAACATGTTATTTGCGAGAAAATCGATTTAAAGTTTTTAAAAACTGATTTATATACGATATACAGTATGAGGCCGGTCCTTTGATACGATGTATCTTCGGTAGTTTAGCTCCAATTTAATTGAAATTTTGACATGACACTCTCGACATGTTGTACATTCAGAAAACCTAAAATGGTCTAATTCTCTTTGAATTAATAAAGTTTATCTTTTGTGGAAGTTCACAACTTTGAGTTAGTAACAGTACTCTATTTGACATCTGACTTAACAGCTGACAGTTGTTTTTTGTTTAGTTGGGGTTGCCATTTCATCATAGTTAAACTTACACGAGAGCAACGCTTATTAACAAGTGTGCAGTTTTGCATTATCTTGATGGAAAATTACTTCTTAATTTCTTTTTTTATAGCTAAATGGAAGCGTTCTTGATTTCTTCGCTTAATTTGCCCAATAATGTTAAAAAAAAAAAAAACTGTGTTCGAATCGTCGCATTCGCTATGGAATTTTTTGATCAAAATTAGTTTTTTTATTTCCTAAAATAAAATACTAAGAGTAATTTTACTCTGTCACGGCTAACGAGTAAAAGTGAAACGAGGTGTGACGATTGTCCGGATTTCAATTGATTTTACTCGAATCGATTAACAGGGTGTAACGAATTATTATAAATATTTTATTTTATTTAATTTAATATATTTTTAAGACAGATTAAACATAAATTTTATCATTATCAGCTTCTCCTCCATATGTCAATTTTCACACTTCTCCGTACCCGCATATTGCTTAAAAAGGGAACTAAAAATTTACCTTCAGGTATTAATATATAGATTTGTAAAAAAAAAATATTGAAAAAAATACAGCTTCCCTGAACTCATTTTGACTATCATTCAACCCACTGTGCGCTGTATGGCACGTAGCGCCATCCTATTGAAACCACATCTCGTCAGATCAATACCATCCATATTTTCAAACCAAAAATCATTTAACGATCTCCATTGCCAACAGCATTATCGCACCAAATGGAGTATTTTTCTGAATGTAATGGAGTCTGTAGAGTTTGTTGTAGATTGGCCTCACTCCATATGCGGCAATTTTGGTTATTAGGCCAAAAATGAGCCTCATCGCAATGTTGCGTAGCGTTGTTCAAGCGTGAATCTATTTATTTTGACTTGCCAGAGTATACTGATCATAAATGTCAAAAAGTGAGTGAAGTATGACAGTTCGTTTGGAAGCTAACTTTTCGTAAGTTTTATCTAAGCAAAAACATTATTTTGATGCAATTTTGTCTATAAGATTTTCTCAACATTAATGGTATTGAAATTGGTGAAAATCGGTGCATGTTCAGACCTAGTCCCCACTCAAATTAGATCGACATAAATTGCAATAACTTCAGACAGATCTAAATCAAATTTGCTTTATGTGTATTTATTACATCCATTTATAAATACTCCAGAAATAAAACCTGACGAACCATATTTAGTCATGGTCCCCATATATTACTGCTTCCCGATCTTCCACTAAATCAAAAAAAAAAAAAAAAAAAAAAAAAAAAAAAAAAACAAGTATGAAAATTATAGTCGGTCTAGACCGACTATACGATACCCTATACCATGGTTTAGAGACCCTATCTCTTCGGTCCAACTAATTCGATGTAGAAAATAAGCATAAACCAAATTTGAGTGGCATTATTTTTTTTTGGCTGCAGATATGAAAAAGTTCATATCGGATGCTATATTTATATGGGGACTAGGTCGAAAAATGGACCGATCCTGACCATATTTGGTAAAGTCACTTATATTTTGAAAAAATATATGTATACAAACCAAATTTGAGAAAAATCTGTGCAATATTTTTGTCTTTTGATAGATTGAAGAGAAGATCGGGAAGCAGCTCTATATGGGGCCTATGACTAACAATTGTCCTGTAGGAATTTTATTTGGACTACTAATTAATGGATATAAAAAACACATAGAAACCCAATTTGAGTGAGATCTATTTGATAATTTGGATCTTATGGCAATTTATGTCGATTTCATAGGGGTCATTTGTATGGGGACTAGGTCTGAACATGGACCGAATTTCAACAATTTCAATAGCGTTCAACCTATGACCGATAAAAGCTTATATAACAAATTTCATCAAAATATATTCATATTTGCGATCTGTAGTTTGATTACAAGGTTCACATGGACACACAGACACAGACGGACGGACGGACAGACGGATGGACAACGCTAAATCAACTCAGTTCTGAGTCGATCGGTATAATGAAAGATAGGTATAGGCCAAGTATTTTTGGTACTACACAAATAAATATAATGCAAAAAATCAGAGACTACTTCCGACCTATACTCCCAATATATAAAAATAACATTCTATATGAACTTTTTCTTATCGACAGGCAACAAATTTACTCAAAGTTGGTTTATACTTATGTTCTAGATCCAATTAGTTGGAACTAAGAGATAAGGTCTATAAACGCATCGTATAGGGTATCGCGTAGTCCACCCATTTTTTAATTTTCTTACTAATTTATTCATAGTAATAAAATTACATTTCAGAAGGTAATAAAGATCTTTTGTTTATATTCATTTCGTGTAATTTTTGTATTATTTGAAAACTCTTGGTGTCTTTGAGCAGGCAAGAAATGGCATTTGTGACGTAAATGAATGGGGTATGCCCTAAATAACTTCAAGAGTAAAAGTGTTCATTTAACTACAGGGTTCTAAAATAAACTAATACTGATGTTAAATCTCATTCATGCTAAACAAAATTAAAAATCGTTTCATTCTAGCAACCTGCATTTACTGAAATTAATCCCACGTGTTTTTTATTTATTAATTTATTTTTATTTTCTACAAACATCTAAAGGAAGCATGTGTGGTCAATATTTTTTATGTTTTTTTATGTCTGTCCCTCAAAATATAATATTGAATATTTTGCATTGACCCGATTTGTTTGTCCTACAATGTTTGTCACGAAAATTGTTTTTTGTTTTTCTATACAGATGTTTTAAATTTGATAGGAAAATATTGAAATTGAAATTGTCATTAATGTGCGGTTTTTGAAAAAAAAAAAAAAAAAAAAAAAAAAAAAAAAAAACAATGCACTGAAAGTCAACCAGGTGGAAATATAAATATACAATGAAATCTCAGTACTCTAGCTAAAAGTATTAAGAAGAAGAACATCGAAATTATTATATCTTACACTGTTAATCGAAAATTCTTAATTAAGAAATATAAGTCAAGAAAAATAAACTAAAAAACATAAAAAATTCTAGTTGATATGAGTTATTGTAAGCCAAAACTGATTTTGATGATCTCAAATTTTTTTTAAATTTTCGGAAGCATTAATTTTTTGAAAATATTTTTATTTAATAATTGACGAAAATATAAGAAATCGGCCGACATGCTTTAATTCAAAATAATTAAAAGCAAGTAATAGTGTTTAATACGGCTATGACGTATCTTTGATACCATCCATTTGGGTTTTACGTTTACATTAACATCTGGACTTATTGCACTATTTATAACAAATGTAAACAAAATATTTGAAAAATTCAACAATTACAGAGGTGTCTCCATATTGTAGGTCATATCTTGGCACAACGATGCCGATTTACCCCATTTTAAATACCGACCTGCTCGAAATAACGACACATAATATTACCTAAGTTTTTCCAGGTAAAAGCTTTATTTTACGGATGAGCGTGATTTCAACAGACAGGCGGACAGACGGACGGACGGAAAGACGGACATGCAGATAGACGGACGGACATTGCTATATCGACTTAAGTTATAAGAATCAAGAATATCTATAATCTAAGGGGTCGCAAATTCATTTTTGGTCGCGTTACAAACAACTTATATATTCCCTCTACTCAGTAGTGTGCAGGGTATAATAATGGACATAGAAAAATTTAATTTTGGGTGGTGTGGCTATGTAAAAAATCTTAAAAATATAGAACCCAGCCGAATTACAATCTGAAAATTAGAGATTCTTTAGAAAATATGTGAAAATATAACAGTAAAGTAAAAAAAAAATTCTAGAAAAACACTATTGAATATAAAAAACTAAAACCAAGTATTGAAAAACGTTGAAATTAACAACTAAATTAAATTTAAAAAAATTAAAACGAGTCATTAACAATAACATTTCTCTACTACTTGATAGTACGTACAGGTAATACGGTAATTCGGTTCTAATTAATAACGTGGTAATCAACACCAATTACACTGTGGGAACAAATTCAGGTTAGCAAAAGTTAGGTCGATTCTGAGAGTGAGGGGTGAAAATAGAGGCTAAGTTAGAAGACCCGTATCGTGGCGTTTGTTTCTGTTTTCGAATTTTTTTTTATCGACCTTCGAACTTTGCAGTCAAATGCCGATTTTCAGCGTATTGTTTATATGGTTTTTTGGCTATAACCAGTCGACTAATTGCTTTTTTTTTCAATCTGTAAAAGCCAAATTATTGTACGCCAAATTTTGTACGACATATTAACCCCAATTTCATCGAAAGCTGCCAACATATTTGCAACAGATTGCCTGTAGTTGTCTTTGCGTTCTTTACCCAAAAGTCCTTTAATGACTGTTTTCAATGCGAGCCATGCATTTAATTCTCGGTCTGTCAGAACTTGGTCAAAATCTTGCTGACTCATTAGTTTCCGTATGTCTGGACCATTAACAACCCCTTCCTGAATTTTGGCGTTATTTAGTCTTGAAAAAATGTGTTTTAAGCGGTTGAATACTGCTGGTCTTTTTGCGATACATTTCCAAAATTTTTTAGCAATGCCAAGTTTAATGTGGAGCAACGGCAACAAAATTTTCATTTCAGGAACAAGACTTTCGTGTAGCCTATTGTCTTTAGGCCATTTCCGTCCAATGCGACTATTCCAGTTATGCTGTTTGTACTGGTTTCTTCCTGTAATACCTTCACCGTATCGTGAATCCCAATCGCACAAAAACCACGGATATTTTGGACGGCTAGATGCTGTTAAGCCTGTAATCAATGAAACTATTTTGAGGTCGCAGCAAATGCGCCACTGATGTTCGTTATACTTGACTACTTCTAGAATGTGTTTCAAATTATCGAAATTTTCACTAGTGTCAGTGCTATACGCAATCGGAACAGAAGGCATTCTATTTGTCTTGTGCAAAAGCTCAACTTTTAAGCTGGTTAGTGAACTATCGATGAATAAACGCCAGTCATCTTTCTTATAGGCTAACCCTATCGTCTCCATTAACTTTTAAATATCGTTGCAATAAGCGAAATTTTTTGCATCAATCACATTGGAGAACTTTTCTAACTCTTTTTTGGCATTTTCGATATGCTGTTACTTTGGTACCTTTCGCCAGCAAATTATTTCCTTTCAAAAATGAAGCCAGTAGTTCTGATTTTTTCTGAGTCAAACACAAATTTGCAACAATTCCATCCAATTGGTTTTGTGTGACTAGGATTGGGTCCTTCGATGTTTCATTGGATGTACCTTCACCAGGGTCGTATCCTGAGAAGAAATCCATGGATGTAGCAACGGCGGTTGTAGTACTGTTATCTGTTTGAAGATTAATACTTCGGTATGTTGGTACTGGAACGAATTCTGAGTGCGGTAATGGTAATTGGACACTTGGCACTGCTACATAAGTTTTATTCTTTGCTTTCCTTCTATTCAAAGTTTTATGGTAGTTGATACATCCATAGCAATTTTCTTCTTGATGCGGGCTGTTGTCTAACCACGTCATTGGTATACCAAAAGGCATAGCCTTCTTTTCACTTTTCCATTGCATAAGAGTTGAATAGCAATTAAAGCAAACTTTTTTAGGGGCATAGTTTACGTCAGTGATAAACTCTTGCGAGAAATATTGTTTATAGGCTTCCAAAAAAAAAAAATCACTCGCATTGCCACATTTTTCATCGCTTGCTATGAAACGTCCACAAACATTACAAAAATGGTCTATTTTACATTTTGGTTCCGACATTTTTAATACAATATATATTATATACAATATTTTTATACCCTATACCACTATGTGGTTTGGGTATAATGACTTTGTGCTGCTGTTTGTAACAACCAAAAATATTTGACCTAGACCCATCTTTAATTATACCGATCGAATCAGAATCACTTTCTGAGTTGATTTAACAATGTCCGTCCGTCCGTCCGTCCGTCCGTCTGTGTGTCCATGTAAAGCTTGTAATCAAACTGCAGGTCGCAAATATGAATATATTTTGACGAAATTTGGAATATAAGCTTTTATCGACCATGGGATGAACTATTGAAATTGGTGAGAATCGGTCCATGTTCAGACCTAGCCCCCATACAAATTACCCATATGAAATCGACATAAATTGCCATAAGATCCAAATTGTCATATAGATCTTACTCAAATTGGGTTTTGTATGCGTTCATTGCGTCCATTAATGAGTAGTCCAAAAATTGTCCCTTTGGCCCCATATAGAGCTGCTTCCCGATCTTCACTTAAATCTATTAAAAAACAAAAATATTGCATTGATTCTTCTCAGATTTTGTTTGTATATATTTTTGCAAAATACAAGAGACTTTACCAAACATGATCAGGATCGGTCCATTTTCGGACCTAGTCCCCATATAGATATAGCATCCAATATGAATTTTTTCATATCTGCAGCCAAAAAAATTAATAAAAATTAGACTCAAATTTGGTTTTTTGCTTATTTTCTATGTCCAGTTAGTTGGGCCTAAGAGATAGGACATGGTATAGGGTATCGTGTAGTCGGTCTAGACCGACTATAATTTTCTTACTTGTTTTTTGTTATTTTTATGAAACCGATGCACTTAACTTAAATCACTCACTAAGTGAAATAAGTTCCAAAAAATTAATGGCGAATTTTATCACGACCGAGCGAAAATTAAAAGACATCAGCTTCGGCTGAGTTTCGAGTCTTAACTGAATCTTCATTTTTGAAATTAGTTCGCTTGTACGAAATAAAAGAAATCGCTACCTGTGCGGTGGTTGAAAACAAAAAAGTTGTTTTACTAATTTCTAATTCTTGGAACTTCCCTTTTTAATTACTTCTACCTAAATCGCTATTTATTTAATGGTTTTGGGATTTTTAACGCAAATTATCGACTTAGACCATTTTCTTTTCAAATGAAATTTATTGAAGAAACTGAGAAGCATATTGTAGATCAAACAGAAAGCAAAAAAGACTTAGTTTTGTGGAAAATATTTTCAAAAAACATGAAAACAAAATAATTTTTCCAACATTTTGCTTCATAGCAACCACAAAAATTTTCTAAATCAATTTTTTAAAAAATTTCGATTGTTGCACAGGTCTCTTGCAATAATTTGGCTTTTACAGATTAAAAAAATATCAATTTTTCGACGAGTTATAACCAAAAAACCATATAAACAATATGCTGAAAATCGGCATTTGACTGCAAAGTTCGAAGGTCGATTAAAAAAAAAATCGAACTAACATAAACAAACGCCGCGATACGGGTCTTCTAATTTAGCCTCTATTTTCACCCCTCACTCTCAGAATCGACCTAACTTTTGCTAACCTGAATTTGTTCGACAGTGTTATCAATAAAAAGAAAAGGGATTAAAAATTAAAAAAGAACACTAAAAGAAATAAATTCATTTTATGTATTTAAAAAAAAAAAAATCTATCATAATTTAAATTAACTCGTTGCAGAAAATATAGCTAGACTAGATTTTTCTCTGGGCAACATGAAATGGACTTTGTCTTCATCCAATAAGTCAAAGAGCATGATAATTCCTAAAAGAGAAATGATCCTGTCATAAGTAGTTAATGTCGAAAAAATATCAATTGTAAATTCTGCCGAAAACCTTGGTTTCAATTTAACGAAAAATTCATTAAACCTATTCGTCGAAAAAACTTACAAGTTAAAGTCCCTTTGGTCATTACAATATTTCACCCCTTTACGAACAAGAATTCTCTAAGAGAACTTAGCGAGGACTACCAGTAAAAGAAAACTTAACGTTATATTCAACAATATTATTAGATATGTGTATGGATTAAGAAAACATGCTTAAGTCACTTACATTTCTACAAATCTTTATGGCGTCTCGTTCGATAGCCTTTAATATCCGTGTACTTCTTTATCTTCATAAAATTATCTATACACAAACCCCACTATGCCTTTTCGAAAAAATACGCTTTGCCAGATCACAAAGAGGGAAAACATCATTATCTTGTTTTAATTGTATGGAATATTAGAATATTCTTCTTTTACTACGTTTGTCTTAATGTAATTTTTGGAGATTATATTTCTAGCGATGCCAACTTTTTTCAAACAAAAAGCGCAAAAGAGTATCTCAAAAAGCATAAAAAGCCGCTCAATTAGAACGAAACAATAAGCGATAAAAACCACTGGTATTTAATGTTACCGTTTAGTACATGGAGTGAAAACTCCAAGTGTCATTTTTTTGGTTTAATCAGTAGGGCCAACTGTTAGAAAAATTGTGTAAAAATTTAAAAACATTTCATAAAAATTAGAAAAAAAAAAAAAAATTACCGAAATAAAAATTATGCTGCTTTTAAAGTTTGAGAAAAAAAAGATTGCAAAGAGTTTCGTGTTTTGATTAAAAATTTTTTTTTTTTTTTTTTTTTTTTTTTTTTTTTTTTTTTTTTGGTGGGAAAACATACTGATCAAGCCAAAGAATAGATAAACATTATGGTGAATCTTCGCTGTCATATTCAATGGCTAAAAGTTGTATTCCGAGTTTAAAGTACACATCATGCAGATCGTCTTGGTCGTCCCAATACGACAGTTACCGAAGAAAACGTGAGAAAAGTGCATCAGGTTATATTGGATGATCGAAAGATTGAAGTGAGTGAGTTTGCTGGCATCATAAAGATATAAACAGAGACAGTTCGGCATATAAAGGGTGATTTTTTTTAGCTATTATCTTTTTGGCAACACTGGTTTAAACAGCTGACGCACGTTTCGTGTTTTGTTTCATTGTCAAACAAAATCAGTTTGGTCTATAATTTAACCATGAATCATCTTACAAACGAACAACGCTTGGAAGTTATTGAATTTTATTATCAAAATGCGTGCTCTGTTAAGAAAGTTCATCGCGCGCTTCTTCCATTTTATGGTCAGTTTAATCGATCCACTGAAGCGGCTATTCGGGCTATTATGACTAAATTTCCCACCAAATTTACATTGTTGGACATTAAACCACCAACACGCTTAAGTAGAGTGCGAACTGACGAAAATATCGCAGCTGTATCGGCCAGTGTTAATGATGACCATCAATTATCGATTCGTTGCTGTTCGCAGCAATTGGGCCTCTGTTACTCAACAACGTGGAAAATTTTGCGGAAGGATTTAGGTGTGAAGCCTTTCAAAATACAGTGCAAGAATTGAAGCCGAACGACCTACCGCAACGTAGAATTTTTGGTGAATGGGCTCTTGGAAAGTTGGCAGAAGATCCACTTTTTTACCGAAACATTGTGTTCAGCGACGAAGCTCATTTTTGGTTCAATGGGTACGTAAATAAGCAGAATTGTTGATTTTGGAGTGAATACCAGCCAGAAGCATTGGAAGAGCTACCAATGCATCCAGAAAAAGTCACAGTTTGGTGCGGTTTATGGGCTGGCGGCATCAATGGTGAGCGCTACCGAGAGATGATATCCAACCTTTTTTTGCCCAAAATGCAAGAGCTTGACTTGCATGACATGTGGATTCAACAAGACGGTGCCACATGCCACACAGCACGCGCAACAATGGACTTATTGAGAGGCGAGTTCGGTGAACATTTTATTTCACGTTCGGGACCGGTCAATTGGCCGCCTAGATCGTGCGATTTAACGCCTTTAGACTATTTTTTGTGGGGCTATGTTAAAGCTCATGTCTATACAGACAATCCCGCTTCAATTGACGCATTGGAAGACACCATTGAAGCATTTATTCGTGAGATACCGGCCGAAATGTTGGAAAGAGTATGCCAAAATTGGACTAAGCGGATGGACCATTTGAGGCGCAGTCACGATAAACATTTGCATGAAATAATCTTCAAACATTAAATTATATCGACCGTACTATCGATTCAAATAAAGATTTCATGCATTTTTCTGCATTTTATGTGTTTTTTTTTGGAAAACTTTCCTATAGCTCTTAAATAATCACCCTTTATTACATGATCATTTAAATATGAAAAAGCTTTCTGCTCTATGGGTGCCGCGATTTTTAATAGCTGAACAAAAACTGAAACGTGTTCATGATTCAAAGTATGCATTGGAGATGTTTCAAATAAATTCAACTAATTCTTTACATCGATTTATAAAAATGGATTCATTATTATACACCGAAGTCCAATAGACGGTCTACGGTCTGCGGTCTGCGGCCAAAGACACAATAATCGGCGGGAAAGGTAATGGCCAGTGTTTTTTGGAATGCACGTGGTATAATGTGTATCGATTACTTGTAGAAATGAACAACAATGACTGTTGAGCTACACTGTGGAATAAATTCAGGTTAGCAAAAGTTAGGTCGATTCTGAGAGTGAGGGGTGAAAATAGAGGCTAAATTAGAAGACCCGTATCGCGGCGTTTGTTTATGTTAGTTCGATTTTTTTTTTTTAATCGACCTTCGAACTTTGCAGTCAAATGCCGATTTTCAGCATATTGTTTATATGGTTTTTTGGCTATAACTCGTCGACTAATTGATATTTTTTCAATCTGTAAAAGAGACCTGTGCAACAATTACAATTTTTAAAAAAATTGATTTAGAAAATTTTTGTGGTGCTTATGAAGCAAAATGTTGGAAAAATTATTTTTTTTTTCATGCTTTTTGAAAATATTTTCCACAAAACTAAGTCTTTTTTGCTTTCTGTTCGATCTATAATATGCTTCTCAGTTTCTTCAATAAATTTCATTTGAAAAGAAAATGCTCTTAGTCGATAATTTGCGTTAAAAATCCCAAAACCATTAAATAAATAGCGATTTAGGTAGAAGTAATTAAAAAGGAAGTTCCAAGCATTAGGAAATAATTCAATAATTCCAAAACTAGTGACTATATCAAAAAATTATTTAAAAAAAAAACTTAAAGCTGGCGTAACTTTAAAGTTTTTGACGTATTGAATAACAAAATCGAATACGTCGTTCCAAAGTTACGACAAGATGTATGAAAAATTTTTTAAAAAATCTTACCATAGAATTTGAAATGATTATTTTTGCAGTTAGTTGCAAAACATATAGTTATCGAAGGAAGTTTTGTTTGTTGCATGGTGTAATTATGGTTAACAAATTTCATCCTAATCATTTTCAACTACATCATATGAATGCCAATCGGTAAAGTTTAAAAAAAAAAATTATTTCTCATATTCCTGAAATTTTTTAATTTGTCTAAGGCCTCCAGAATTGGGCTGAAAAAATGCTTTTAAAACAAGTTTGGTATATCACCAATGAAAGCTGGCAACGCTAAGTGAAGATTGAGCTACGCGGTAACTTATAAGGAGTGATATCGAAAAAATCTGAACATACATACATAAAATATAATAATAAGAAACCATTGGACCGAGAGTTTTTATTTTGTTTTATTTAATTGATATTATATTAAAGCTAAAAAGAAGAGATAACTTTTATAGCTCTAAAAACTTCTTGAGAACTTATGGAACTTTTTCGGAAACCCTTCCATTCGTGATTTTATAGTGGTTTCTCTCACGTTTTTTGGATAATCTTCCACATTTTGGGACTTTTTGTGCTCTTCAAGTCCTTTTTTACAAGAGTCCAATATCTCTTCACTGGCCTAAGTGCAGGACAATTTGAAGGATTTGCTTCCATTGATACAAAAACCAAGTTCTTGTTCTTATACCACCCAAAAGCTTTCTTACAGTAGTTTTATGGTGCCAAACTGGGCCAAAATATGCGAACACTTTCATTAAGAAATGAAGGCGTCTTTTTGCAAACACTCAATATAAATTTCAGTACTCGTATATATAAAGCGCGTTGTAACAATTGGCTGCCTCCTTTAGCCGGAACTGCAGATTACGTTTGATTCTGTGGCTAACTTTTTATAGAACCAAGTTGAATTTTGTTGAAAATATTAAATAGTTTTAGTACGTATACTTTTATATTGTCACTCATTTTAATAAAACTAACAACAAATGACTAGGGTTGTCATTAAGTATAATAACTGACATAATTTTTAAAGATAACTTGATCAAAATATAATTCAAATGATGTTTGCGAAAAACGTTAAGAGCAAAAACGTGTGTTAAGATCTTACTCCTTACATATTGGCTAAAGTACTTATGTTAATTTTCTATGTCAATTATTGATCTCATTCAAAATGTTGGACCTAAGACCTTTTGCCGAATACTTGGTATAGGGTATCGTAGAGTCGGTCTGAAGGAATACACGTTAGATGTGTTTAAAATGAAAACAAAAACAAAATTCAAAATATATATTATTTTTATTATTCTTTAAATTGTGAGGAAATATTTTTTTATGGCATTTACATCTTTTTGAAATAAAATTAATTAGCCATTAAATAAGCAGGAAACAAAAACAGATTATGTACAATTAAAATAAAATTAACAAAATTAACTCAACAAAATTGTTCATTATATTTAAAAATTAAAAATATATCTAATATTTAATAATGCAGGCCAAAAGTTGATTAGGTCAACGCCACCGTCATCAGTCAGTCACTCGGTCGGTCTGTTTCAATGAAATTTCGACAAAATTTCTATTTTCAGCATGCACGCACAGTATGTAAATAAACCAACAGTCAAAAGGGCTTCTTAAAACACACAAGAATAGAGAAAATCATATTATTTTCTTCGATACATTTAAACGCAAGCAATGACAACAGCGACAAGTTTAGATATCTGCTTATAACAAAATCTTATGAGATTCTTTTTATTTTCATTTAAACTTCTAAATCCTATTACTTTCGATAGCTTTCTAGTGTTGTGTATGCAAAAACAACTCTATAACATGAATTTAGAGTTCAATGAACGAACATACATATATATTTAAATTTATTTATTTATTTAAATTAAGAAAAAAAAAATAAAAAATAACAATAATAAAAAGATTTTCAACTCATACTTTACGAGTGTAAAATGTAAGATATGAGCATTTTGTTCTGGCCTGCTAGCCTTTCTGGAAACTGTCGGTTGCCGGGTTTCTACCTAAAATTTTTAAATTTAAACATTTTTTTCACCACAAAACGTGTACAACCTTTTATACGGTTATGGTGGAGGGAATTCGTAAGGTATTCGCATCTTGTACCTAATAAATAAAATCATGCTCAATAAACTATTACTAGTACAGTCCAGCACTCGAAATTCGAGTGCAAATTCTAGGAAATATTATTTTTTCATTAAATTTTTATCTTCCAATGTATATTTAAGCTATACTAGCAGATTCCAGCCCTCGAAATTCGAGTGCAAACTCTAGGAAATTTTATTTTTTCATTAAATAAAGACCCTAAAGGTATGCTAATCAATTATAGCCAATTCACAAATCAACACAAAAAACAAACTCATTTTTATTACAAACACATTAACAAATTTAATAAACACACACATAGCATTGTATAATTTTATGCATGTGTTAGTAGCAACTTTAAATGCAATTTACTCAAAATAATGGAAAAAATTTCAAAATCTGTAAATCTGCAAAACGGCTAAAAAGAAATGCCTTTCAAATTATCTACGTTTGGTCACAATCGGGATAAAACGGTAGAACAAAACATCGGTCACAAGAAATCGTCTAGCCTATTATTAATATAGATGTATGAATATTATTTTGAGAAACAGACAAAATGTTATCTGATCGTAAATAACTTTTTGAGAAAAACAAATAAATTATCAAATTCATAAATGAAGTCCAAAGTATAAAATGGAACAACACGTTATTGGGATGAAAATCTTAAACACGACTTAAAATATAACTGAACTCGAACCTGTTTATTGTACATGTTCTGTTTTTTCTTACTACACGAGCCACAACACGACTTAAAATATAACTGAACTCGAACCTGTTTATTGTACATGTTCTGTGTTTTTTTCAGTACACTTACCAGAACATGAACTTCAAATAAAGCAACACTCAAAAATGTGGGCTTTATGTGTGATTGAAACAAAAAGTATGTGATACAAAAATGTTCGTGTAAATAACGAAATATTAAAACGAACACAGTCATGGTTGTGTTGGGCACCGTAGAAAATTTAGAAACGCACATAATTGATATGAAAATAAAGATATGTGTTGGCTGCTTTTGAACAGAACATTGTGTGTTTCATGTGTGTATTTTCTGAACCTTGGTTTTTTCTCACTGTTTCGCCTAACGGACCAAATTCCAAATCATAACCCAATTTAAGAATATGCTCCATGAAATGTATTCTAGTATGAAGAGGGGACATTCCAAATTCGTAGGCTATCGTCTTCTGGTGGGGGTTGGCTTAATTGACTTGATGTCTTTTGGCATTAATGCAGCTTGACGTTGACTTTGTTCCAGTTAAAGCTTGTGCAACTTTTCAATCAATCATTGTGAGACACATTTTAAAATGTACTTCAATGTCTTGGTCATCAAATTTAAATATTACTGGTTGAAGTTCCTTAATTTGATCTTTTATTTTTTGAACTTCTTCAGTTATGACATATTTGGTTTCCTTTTTGAATGCAAATTTTATTGGTCTGCAATACTTTGTTGAAGAAGGAATTTCATTTTTCCATATATCAATTTCTGTTGCTCTACTAGTTGACGGCTCTAAGACGTCCATATACCATAAATAAATTAGCATCTGATGAATTTTCGGCATTAAATTGTTTGTATTGTTTCTGACCAGAGGATCCATCACATCCCCATTTAGAAATTAAAGTAATGCTGCCATTACCAATTTTTTTAAATGATCAGTATCAAGCGTATTTTAGCAATCGTTCTGCAGTATGTTCAAGGAGATCTTGCAATTTTATTTCTGCTGAAGTGACACTAATAGCAGATCGTGAAGGTAAGCATTCTTTTTTGGCAGAAACTAAATCTCGATACTCTGGAAAAATCCCACAATTCTTTTCATTGGTTCGCTTCCGCAATTCCTTATATTGATTTTTGGTCAATTTCAAATCCAAAAATAGGGCGAACGCTTCTTCCGGCGTGAATTTCTTATCTTCAATTGGTGTAGGAATGCTTTTCAAAATCCTCTTTGTGCGCCTTGGGCTCGCTTCTACTAATTTTTCAGTTAATTCAATTTTATTTTTTTATTTTGGGTTGGTTGAATTTGATGCAAAAATGAATCCTTAATAATTCTTTGAGAAATTTCTTCATTGATATTCTCCAGCTTACGCCTTCGAGATCTTTCACAACATCCGTCAATTGGTTTTGCTGGTCGACCCTTTTTTCCACTTTCGTTGGCAGTTTTAGATGCACTCTCAAAAATAAGTTCCTTTATTAACCAGTCTTGGTAACGTTTGTACATCTTTGCCTTGCTATGAGAGCATTCAATGACCCGTCTTTTCAAATTCGATGCAAAATTAGTAATTTTTCCTTTGTGCATTTCAATGTCTTCTAGGTTACAATTCTTAAAGAAGTCGTTGCTCATTATGTGCAAAATTACATCGTCTACATCATTTCGTTGAAAATAAATATCTGCCAGATCTCTGTAACAGTACTTAGCCATTGCACAAATTGTAATGAATAATAATTGTGGAAACATTATTATAAATACTCTTTCTTGCAGTTGTGTAAAATAAAAATTTTTATCTTTTATTACCACTTTTAGAAGCATAAAAAACCCACACCCTAACCCCTTTTAAAAGGAGAAGCATACCTGTTCATATCTTAAAGGGCTATGTCGCAATAGTTTTTTTTTACCATTTACAAATTTTTATCTTTTATTACCACTTTTAGAAGCATAAAAAACCCACACCCTAACTCCTTTTAAAAGGTGAAGCATACCTGCTCATATCTTAAAGGGCTATGTCGCAATAGTTTTTTTTTTTTTTACCATTTACCTGTTATTTAAATTGTTTCCCATTTTGTCAGGTATTTAAACTATATAACTCTAATTCAGACTATTAATGTTTTTGAAAGATACCTATGTAAATGTACCTGTAACAATTAAGCGCATTATATCTCAACCCTTTTTTATAAGTATATAACAACTCGTTTAATCGACTCAGAAAGTGTTTTTGAGTCGATCCGTATAATAAAAGGTGGATAAAGGTCCAATATTTTTGGCAATCAATAAATAATCTCCATTCAGTTTTGTCATATGGCTGGTTAATTTTTTGAAATAAACCATCAACATCAGTACAGTACGGAATAGAGTGTTTCTTTTCAAAATATGCTGTCGATTCCAAACTTCTATCTCTATAAATTGTTACTTTTGTCCCAACTGCAAGATGTTTCCACTGCTGCATGCGTGAAGCTAGTAATTCTGCATCTTCCTTCGTTAAATGTGAATCCCGAATTAGATTATTCAGCTCAGCTTGAGTCACTAAATGGCGTTCATCATCAGCCTCATACAAACTACCACTGCTAGTGAAAGATGTTTCGGACTCACTGCTCATAGCACTGGGTAATGGATCATTTGCGGACGTTGGTTTGGAAACCGATGAGACATTTGCGGAATTAAATTTTTTTTCGATTTTTCATATTGAATCCAGTAATTTTTGTTAAACATAAATAACAAAATCTATTCCAAAGTACTGGAATTGAAAAATCGAAATAGATCTTCTTGCCATTTGAACACTTGTATAAAACAGTTCTGCAACTATTGCAAAACATTGTCGGTGTCCACGGTTTTGACATATTTTAATGACTGATATTGCATATCCTTTTTTTCCAACCAAATATTCACCACACACATAGCAAAAATAGCTTGAGTCAGTAACACACAGAGTTCAGAAAAAAACACACACTGAATAAAAAACTCGTACATATATGTAAACAAACATAACTTAGACCAACACACACATATTTTTATTTTCATATCAATTATGTTTGTTTTTAAATTTTCTTCGGTGCCCAACACAACCATGACTGTGTTCGTTTTAATATTTCGTTATTTACACGAACATTTTTGTATCACGTACTTTTTGTTTCAATCACACATAAAGCACACATTTTAGAGTGTTGCTTTATTTGAAGTTCATGTTCTGGTACGTGTAGTGAAAAAAAACACAGAACATGTACAATAAACAGGTTCGAGTTCAGTTATATTTTAAGTCGTGTTGTGGCTCGTGTAGTAAGAAAAAACAGAACATGTACAATAAACAGGTTCGAGTTCAGTTATATTTTAAGTCGTGTTTAAAATATAACTGAACTCGTGTTTAAAATATAACTGTACTCGAACGTGTTTATTGTACATGTTCTGTTTTTTCTTACTACACGAGCCACAACACGACTTAAAATATAACTGAACTCGAACCTGTTTATTGTACATGTTCTGTTTTTTTTTTCAGTACACGTAATGAAAACTATTTCTGGAAAAAAAAAAAAAAAAAAAAAAAAAAAAAAAAAACAGGATAAAAATCAGTGCCTACTAATTCGACGAGATAGATTTCAATTTATAGTAGTTTAAAAAAGAAAATTTTTTTTGTCATCACCCGTTAAATAACATTCAAATCAAGTTGGAAACACAACTGGAACGAATGACGAATTTTTCGTTCCGAATATTCGAATATTCGTCCTAAGAAATAAAACACATTTGTGTATATGAAAATGCACACAATCAATGCGTCGAACGAAATACGCAGTGCGTAACGAACTCTGCGATAGGTTTATTTCTATTTCTTACGCCGACGAACGACGAATAAATTGGTGCAGAGTGGCCATATTTTATTTTAGTTTTTCAAATGTTTTAGTAAATAAAGTTAATTTTGTCTTTAAGAATTGTTTCATATTTTATATATAACTTATAAGTTAAATAAAATCTATTTTTAATTATATAATTTTCTTTCACATAGTTTTTTGTTACTATGTACTCTTTTTCGTTTAGTGCTTCTTTTTTTTATACAATATACCACTATGTGGTTTGGGTATAATGACTTTGTGCTGCTGTTTGTAACAACCAAAAATATTTGACCTAGACCTATCTTTAATTATACCGATCGAATCAGAATCACTTTTTGAGTTGATTTAACAATGTCCGTCCGTCCGTCCGTCCGTCCGTCTGTGTGTCCATGTAAACCTTGTAATCAAACTGCAGGTCGCAAATATGAATATATTTCGATGAAATTTGGTATATGAGCTTTTATCGGCCATGTGATGAACGCTATTGAAATTGGTGAGAAGCGGTCCATGTTCAGACCTAGCCCCCATACAAATTACCCTTATGAAATCGACATAAATTGCCATAGGATCCAAATTGTCATATAGATCTTACTTAAATTGGGTTTGTAAGCGTTCGTTACATCCACTAATGAGTAGTCCAAAAATGCTCCCTTTGGCCCCATATAGAGCTGCTTCCCGATATTCACTTAAATCTATTAAAAAACAAAAATATTGCACTGATTCTTCTCAAATTTTGTTTGTATATGTTTTTGCAAAATACAAGAGACGTTACCAACCATGGTCAGGATCGGTCCATTTTTGGACCTAGTCCCCATATAGATATAGCATCCGATATGAACTTTTTCAAAATTTTTTCAAATTTGGTTTTTGCTTATTTTCTATGTCCAGTTAGTTGGGCCTAAGAGATAGGGTTTCTAAAGGCATGGTATAGGGCATCGTATAGTCGGTCTAGACCGACTATAATTTTCTTACTTGTTTAAATATGGTCTCAGTACCAGCTGCAACATGTAAACAAAAATGACATAAAATTAATTTATTAATGAAAATTTATGTAATTTTTTCAGAATTAAAAAATTAAACGCTGCCGCACAAAAATAAAGGCTTTTACCATCGTGAACATGATGTTTACAATTGTAATAACTCGTGCAAAGCTAAAATTTCTTTTATTCATATTAGTTTTCCAATATTTATTTATATAAATTACACACAATTTCAACTGACGTTACAGCTGTTATGTGAATTCGTCGTAATTGTATTTCATTCGACGAATTTACGCCGACAAATTCGTCGAGCTGTGCGAAATTCGTCGTTCGTCCCAGTTGTGTTTCCACCTTCACCGCGCGCTTTGAAGACCTTCCCGGAAATCGACTTTGATAAATGTTGCGACGATTAAGAAAAACATTGGCATAACTGTATTGTACCGGAGGGGGATTACTTTGAAGGCGAATATGGAATGGAAGAATAAATAACGATGTTTTCAACTTATAACAAAACTCATGTTTTTGTTTTGGAATCCCTAATCTCGGGGAAAATTTTTTTTCCGCAATAAAATTAATGTCGAAAAGTCTAGTGTGCTAATAGGGTATTTTCAAAGAATGCAAATAAATAAATTTTAAAATAAATTTGCGACAGATGTTTAATTTGTAATATAAAAATAAATGACTTAATAAATTTACACAAAATATAGTCAGTATTTTTTAAATATTTTCTAAAATCAGAAGAAATTTGAAAAACTACATGTGTCAACGTCATTCATCATTAAACAATGACAAAAAAAAAAAAAACTATATTGGGGTTCTATTGTTATCTGGCATTACTGTTTGACAAATTAAAAAGAAAGAAAGAAAAAAAATTACGTTAAATCACCACCCAAAAGAACAAAGCCGCCACTAAAATGAAAACAAATAAATTTATGAAAACTATTAAAGAAAATATCTCTAATACGTATTAACTAAATTTTCACTAATTTGTTTACGTCTATCTGGCAAAAATATACATGAGTTTACAAATGATTTGAACATTAGATAGAAAGATTTAAATTAATGATCACAAACGACACAACGATTACACATTATTTGTTAATAAGTTTGTAAGGATGAATATGTAAGCAAATTCAAAATAATAGAATCGGATTTAATTATATTATTGGATTCAAAAGCATTGATCTTAGCCATGAAATGAGCTTAACATTTGTTTATAAACATTTTCAAGGTGAATGTGTTTGAAGATTTAGTAGGGATTTGTATGATCAGTGTTGCCGTCTCTTATTTTGCAATGACATCTAAATCGTTTAAAAAAGAACACATCCATCACTATCGACTGATTCATCATTTCTGAGTCATTTTATACTCGTTTAGAGGCAACCATATTTTTAGTATGATCCGAACTTTTTATCATTTCTAAAAGTTAGCAAGTACAGTGTTGGAAAAAATAATAAGAACAACAATTTTCATTTCGGTGTTCTTCAAAATTTATTTATATTTCAATTAAAAAAAGTATATACGTTAACTTAAAGTGTGGCTCAAAAAAAAAAAAAAAAAAAAAAAAAAAAAACAATATAAAAAAAAAATAGCCTGGAAAATATAAAAACGATATATATTTTTAAATATAATTAGCAATTGATTTCATAACCTTGTATCCCATTAGTATTTAGTTGAAGCTTCATCCATCTTTAGGATTTGTTCACATCTGTGATGCATCGATCCGACAAGGTCAACACTTACTTCCGGGCGTAGTGAGTGCCACGCCTCTTGAGTTTTTCTAACATGTATTTTTTGTTTTTAGATATATGAGGGCCAATTTTCTTTTTTAGGCCAGTTCATAACTTCGTTCTGCTGGAACCAAGACTAGACCAGTTTGTATGAATGTTTTGCGTCATTATTGTGCATAAATTCCCATTTCAGTGGCATTTCTTCTTAAACATATTAAGCATAAGATATTCTAAAATCTTAATGTAATCCACAGCGCACAGTTTTTCATCTGTCCAATAAATGATGTCCAATTGATGAAAAATAATACCATATCATAATGGATCTCCCCTCCATTTTGTATTTTTTGGTCTACGTACAAACATTTTCCCCTCCCAACCAAACAAATTTATCTTTATTTTATCGGATCAAAGCACGTTTCCTCAATTTTCCCTCTGACGGTGTTGCTTGGTAAAAAAATAATCGTTTTTGAATGTTATGTTGCTCATCAAATGTACTTTTCTTGGCTTAGGGCCTTTAATCCAACTTCTTGAAGTCTATTTCGTATTGTGCGACTCGTAACTGGTGCACGTAGATAAATTTTCAGCTCTTCTGATAATCGAAATCGATCGCATTTGCTTTTGCGGACTAGACGTTGATCAAATCGAGCTGTTTTAAACTTTCTAACTCTTATCTCAGAATTAAAATTTGCGTGAATTGCATGAAAAATCTTTGATTTAGGACAATCCATCAATTTTGAAATTAGACTCATAGATTTTCCTTGGTTTCTGAAATTTTAAATAATTTATTTTTCAATTAAAGTATAATGTTTACTAAGACCCATTTTTAACATGTTTGCCGACCAAATACAGTATTAAAACATAACGATTATAACTAAGTTATCGTTTATACCTAGATTTTATATATATGTATATTATATCCTGTGGTTCCTATTGGGAACAAAGGCCCACAACGAATTTATTCCATTCGGTTCGGAATTAATTATTATCTTAAAACATCTTTACTGAAATTAAACTTTTTAAATTTTAAATAATTTTTGGAATTTCGTTTTTTTCCAAGCAAAAACACACCTTTTCTCAAAATTAGGAAATTAACGTCTGGGTTTTAAAGAGAATAGAAAAAAAATATCGAAATCATTCCTTTTTTAATTAGTTTTTACCAGGTTATTCTGTGGTTGTCTGGAATAACCGCATATGTCCGTTTTGGTCAGTTTTGAGTTAACGATGCCAAATATATTAATTTTTAACGTTCTTTACATGTGTTAAATTTTTAAAAAGAAAATATTGACCATTTCTGAGTTTTTTCTTTAAATAACGACATAACTTAAATGTTCATTAAATTAATTTGCAGCACTAACGACGTATGTCAACCTACGTTTGATCGCTGACACATTATTTTCTCAGAACACGACACATAGCGACATACGTTGTTATTAATGAAAAAAATGCAAAATAATTTTGGATTATTTTTCAGTTTATAACCACTTATAAAAACTTGTGTGCTTATTTCTGTTATTTTTTGTCACTATTATTCTTGATACGTTGTTATATTCTCATCCTAAGTCCCGTTAACTTTTTGTTGACGAACAAAAAATCCATTTTTCGAGCAACAACAACTTATGTCTACATGGATGATTTCAATGGTAGTTTTCTTTTTCAAAGAAAACGACGTTTGTCGACATAAGTTGATTTATCTGCACACACTTTAAGTGTAATTTACATATTGTTTTTTCGTCCTTCTCTAGGATCTATTCTTTTGAGGATTTTTGACTCAAAATTTTTTATAAAGTATTTATTGCCCATATCTACAGGACTGTTAAATAAAAAGCTCTAAAATCTTTATATCGAGCCCATAATTTCAAATATAACGTTTTTTGGCTCCCCTGAACATTTTGATTTTATGACATACGCGGTATTCTAGAAAACCACAGTATTAACATATATATGCAATCGTTCTTATTATTTTTTCGAACACTGTAGTTGCCATTTGAAGCAAGAGGTCCATAAGTTAGCAAGCAGGGACTAGAACTATAAAAATATCTTTTTTGTAAGCTTTAATTTAATTTGAGTTAAATAAAAAAATATCAAAACTCAATTCTCACTGGTTTCCAGAGTATTACATTTTATGAACGATAAGGTTTTTTCGATCTCACTCTTTATAAATTAGTACGAAGATTAAACTTCTCTTAGTATTTTTTTTTCTTTATCAAAAATATTTTTATAGATGATATGTTTTGGATCAGGGATTTCCAAAAATTTTTTGGTTGTGTAGTAGTGAGTACCAGAGAGTAAAAAATTGAGAGAATGCATTCATTTACAGCCGAAATAAGATGTTAGTAATATATTTTATAAGTTGTATAACACAAGGGAAAAAATTAAACATTTTTTTGTGTTGATAGAAAATTTGTAGCAGTTCTTTACCAATTCAATGTCGCTGATTTTTAAACTGCACTTTTTTTTCTATCAATTACAATTGTTTGATAAGATATTTGAAACAGATTTAGAGTCAGTTTCGTAATAGTAGAATGCTTTTCAAATGGGATGAACTTAATTTATTACGTTGCTTGGAACAAATAAATTTTAAATCCGAAAAAATTTGTTCGCATAGGTAAGTAGTGCCGAATAAAGAGAGGCACTTAAATGAATTTTTTTTAATTCAGGATAGAACTCGCCATCCAAATCTTTCCAGAAATCTACTATATTATTTTCGTCTGGAGCATTTACTTCGCTTCGTAGTATGATTAGTTCTGATTGAATATCAAATTCGTAGTTGCTTACATCGCAACGAAAGAGGTTTTCGAAAAGATCTAATAGCGGTTGTAAAATTACAAAATCTTGAAACCTGTCTTATTCGGAAGCTTTTTGACTCTAAATCTGTTTCAAATATCTTATCAAACAATTGTAATTGATAGAAAAAAAAGTGCAGTTTTAAAATCAGCAACATTGAATTGGTAAAGAACTGCTACAAATTTTCTATCAACACAAAAAGTGTTTAATTTTTTCCCTTGTGTTATACAACTTATAAAATAAAATGTTCTAAATTTATACTTTTATGGCAGTTTCGTAATAGTAGAATGCTTTTCAAATGGGATGAACTTAATTTATTACGTTGCTTGGAACAAATAAATTTTAAATCCGAAAAAATTTGTTCGCATAGGTAAGTAGTGCCGAATAAAGAGAGGCACTTAAATGAATTTTTTTTAGTTCAGGATAGAACTCGCCATCCAAATCTTTCCAGAAATCTACAATATTATTTTCGTCTGGAGCATTTACTTCGCTTCGTAGTATGATTAGTTCTGATTGAATATCAAATTCGTAGTTGCTTACATCGCAACGAAAAGGGTTTTCGAAAAGATCTAATAGCGGTTGTAAAATTACAAAATCTTGAAACCTGTCTTGAAAATTATTGAAAAGTGTTTCAAATATTTCGGCATATTCATATCTTTTGTCGATTTCGAGATTTCTATAGACAAGTGAAGTTTTTGGAAAATTGGAAAAATCACCAGTTTTAATTTGGGAAAAAATTAGAAAAAGTTTTGTTTTAAAATTGTGAATGATTTTTGACAAGTCGCATATATTGCGTTTCTTTCCTTGCAATTCCAAATTAAGTTCATTTAACATACTTGTCGTATCTGCCAAAAAAGCTAAGTCTAAAATAAAATTATTGTCTTTTAAACACTGTACTAAAACTTTTTCTATTTTCTCAGTTTCTAGGAACTGAAGAACTTCTTCTCTTAAATCATAAAGTCTATTCAGGCAATCACCGCGACTTAGCCACCGAACTTCTGTAAACGTTTTCAGGTCAAAATTCACAGCATTTTTGTTTTTTAAAAAGGTTAAAAATTTTCGGTGGGTAAGCGCTTGATGTCCGCCTCGAATTTTATTTATTATAGCCTCTGCTGTCTTCATAGCTGGGGTATCATTTATGAATTTCGATGCAAGAGCGGTCTGATGAATTATGCAGTGAAAATTATGAACTGCAAATTCGTGTTTTTTTAATTGGCCTATAAGCCCATTATATTTGCCCAACATTACATTGGCTCCATCTGTGCAGACTCCAGCAAATTTGTTTATGTCTACAATGGAAATAAGCTTTTCTGTGACAACATCATACAACAACGTACCAGTTACATTTCAATAAAATGTTTCTAAAGTAAACATTAACTCAAAAATAGTGTATTCGCTGTCTACGCATCGAATACAAAATACAAGTTCACACAGATCATTTATGTCAGTGCTTTCGTCTAAACAAATTGAAAAAAATTCGCAATTAATTACTTTTTCCCTAATTGCAGATTCTACACATGTTCCTAATTCAACAGTACGACGGCCTACAGTTTGACTGGACAGGGGAAGAGACTCTATAAATTTAGTATTAAAATTAAGCCTTTCCCAAATTTTTTCCAGCAATTGCTTGATAAAAACACCATCCCACAATGGTCTTCCTTTCTTAACAATTTCCAATATTACTAAACTTGAAATCTCCTTTTTCAATTTGGGAACTGATTTTGGTTTATAAATTTCATCTTCTAATAACCATTTTTTCAATTTTTCTAAAAAAATTGTTTTATTTTTATAAAACAGCTCTTCTCTTTCCTTATCATTTAAATTATTTATATTATTATGAAAACGATCGCAATGCCGTTTAATAACATATTCCGTTCCTTCCTTAAATGTTGCATAGCATATAAGGCATTGGATGTTACCAAAAGCGTTTTTGACCGCACAATATTTTTTAAGTGCCATCATAAAGTTTTTTTCTTTTAACCTGAAACAAAAATATGTATTAGTAGTGGCATTCAATGTCAAAACCGCACAATATTTTTTGAGTGTAAGCTGAAACAAAATAAGACATGTACACTTGTCGAAGTCACATCGACAACTGAATTGAAGAGTATAAAAATATGTGTTAGTAGTGGTGTACACAATTGTGCAAAGAAATGGAAATCCCTGATTTGGATATTCATTTTTAAAAATAAAAATAAAATCTAAAAAAAAAAAATATTTTTTGATAAAATTATGAGTATAAGCTTTACTGAGCCATACGAATGTCGCTATAGCAATTGGTGAGCATCGGGCCATGTTCCGCCCTGACCTCAATATTGCCCTAGGATCTTGATTATTGTATATATCGTGATAAAACTTGGATTGTGTGTATATCCAAAAATAAAGAGTATAGGATGTATTCTATATTTAGTGCTCATATAAAGCAAAAGTGACTTCATTAGATATGGTCTTGATCGGACCTTTTTGAATCGAGTTCCCATATAGTAATCACATCCGATATGAAGATGATCGGATCAAGATCATATTTAGTTAGATCACGTATGTGCCTAAAAACTACATAAAAACCAAATTTGAGAAAAATGTGTTATATTTGTAAGTCATAGATTTCAGTGAATATCGGGAGGCTGTTTTATATGGGGACTATGGTTAAATTATTCTTTATTCTTAAATTGTTCTTTATTTTTGAAGTGATGATTTATGGATATAATAAAAACTCACAACAATATTTATAGAATAATCTGGATTTTAGGGTAATATAGTCCGATTCAATCTATCGTCTGGGGGTTAGGTCTGATTTCTTAATGATTTTCACAAATTTCAACAACTTCCTTCCTATGGCTTACAAAGTATTTTGAAATACGCAAATAGATAAAACAAATTAAAAAAAATAATTTTTATGCTTTTACATAATTTCTAACAACAATATAATTTTTTGGGTTATTTTTGTTGGAAATAATTATTTTTCTAATAAAGAATTGTTCACATAAAATCCGGCCACACTGCAGAACCTTTTTTTAAAAGCACTTAAATTTTTTTCCAATTTTGTTTTCTTAACATATCTGAGCATCGTAATTTTTGCAAAATTTTTAATTAGTTGGAATATATTTATACGCGTGGTAAAGAATGGAAAATCAAATTAGAAAACAAAAATTGTGCACAAATTTTTGGAAAATCCGACATGGTCAGGTTTCATGATTGCCAAACAACTAAAGCTTTCAAAAAGTACTGTAAATGATGTTATAAAACGATACAAACAAAAGTTAAGCACAAACAAAACGAAAGTAAAAAAGATCCAAAAAAAAAAAAAAAAACCTAGAGCTAAGAAACAAAATATTGCGTTCAATAAAGCAAAATCCAGGACTCTCCGATAGTGACCGCGCAAATAAAAATGGCACCAGCGTAAGTACTGCAAGAAGAATACGCCTGTATGTTGGTTTCCGAACCTATCGAGCAGTTAAATACCCAAATCGGAGTGAAAAGCAGAATGCTGTTGCTATAAAATGGGCACGAATTCTTTACGACAAAGTTTTAACAGAATTTAACAACTGCCTTATTATGCCAGTGCAAAAATTTTATGTTGCAACGAAACGAGGAGATGCCGATCCAAAATACAAATATACAAAAAATTTTAAAAATGCTGACGCGCAAGTTGATCAAAAGGTTGTGCAACAGTTAATGGGATCCATTAAGGCAAAAACACAGACTTTTATCAGTGGAAATAAGTTTTAGTTTATTTTTTTAATGTTTAATATATCAATAATATTAATAGGCTAGGCGATTTCTTTTGACTGATGTTTTGTTCTACCGTTTTATCCCGATTTTGTCCAAACGTATATTATTTGAAAGGTATTTATTTTTAGCGGTTTTGCAGATTTACAGATTTTTTAATTTTTCCTTTATGTTGAGTAAATTGCATTTAAAGTTGCTACTAACACATACATAAAATTATACATATGCTATGTGTGTGTTTATTAAATTTGTTAATGTGTTTGTTAATGAGTTTGTTTTCTTCATTCGCAATAATAATAAACCAAAATAGTGTTGGTTTGTGAATTGGCTAAGTTGAAAAATAAAATTGCCTAGAACTTGCAGTCGAATTTCGAGTGCTGGAATCTGCTAGTATTAATAAATAAGTATCAATTCGTAGTTTAAAATTTTTTAATAGCTTTTTCATAAAAAAAAAAAAAAATATTAAAAACTTAATGCGGCCGGATTTCAAGTGAACAATGCTTTAATAGAAAATATAATGGTTTTCCTTTGCAGCCTGCATCTGTCTTTTTGTGAGAAATAAAAAATGTTTTTGGCTTTGTCCGATTTAAAGTTTTGCCAATTTTGCCAATTTTGCCACATTTCGCACCTGTACCTCTAAAGTGAGTCAACTCAAAATTTTTCAATTTTCACTTTTTGCAAGAAAACGATACACAGAGGTCATATCTATCCACTGTAAAAATCTTACATCGATTTTTCTAGCCTATCGCAAAAAAAAAAATACAGTTGTAACACTCTTTGTGTTATAAAAGTAGCTTCTTTAGAGTCCACTAAAAAGACATACATATTTTGTGTTCCACCCAAAAAACTTGTTATTTTTGATGATCACTGAAAAAATCGCAAAAACAACTACTGTTGTATACTTATTATTCGCAATTCCTTACAATAAAAGAACTGTTTTTCAATTTTATAGTAAATATTAAAAAACAGTTTTTTGCCTCTACTGAAAATTTATAAATTTTGTGTTGACTCACTTTAGAGGTACAGGTGCGATTTGTCAAATTTGAATTTTGGTAAAAAACAAAAAACAATTTTTTTTTTTAAATTAATTTTTTTTTAAATCACGTTGCCTTTGCTAAATTTTTAATTTGCACAAATCCTCACGTCAAATTTGCAACTTATTGGATTTTTTTTTTGCTTTAAAATGAGTTGTAAACTAAAAATACGTGAAAAGAATTATTAGATTGATTAAAGAAAATCCAAATTTTCGAGAAATGCCATTTAGCATATCTTTGAAAACTATGCTGAACATTTAACTATTGATAGAAAAAAGGCAGTGGTAAAAAAATTTTTAATATCCCAAAATGCTGCCCAAAAGTAGCCGAAAAAGTACAATGCTCTAAGGCTTTTGTCAGAAAAGTTAAAAAGATGGAAGGGCTAAAGTCATACAAAGTCCAGAAAGTTCCTGAAAGTATTGCGATGCAAAAAAAAAGAAACAGAGTCAAAGTACTTAACAAAGATTTCTTTAAGAAATTTGTGGGTCTATTATCGATAGCAACCCAACTTTAGTTGCGTTGCCAGTTGACAAAATGGTATTACGTATGGCAACTGTCAACTGAGAACTGTCAACTTTAGTTGTCAGACAGTAATCATATTGACAACTGTGTAGTTTTAGTTGCTGTAGTTTTTAAAGCAAAAAAAGCGGGAACATTAAAAAGGTATGTATATTTTTTTGTTTTTATTTTATTTGTAATAAATATTTAAAATAATAATGTTTCTAATTGTAGATTTGAAAATGGTGAAAATCACAACCAGACATCAATTTGAGTTGTTGATCCAACAAATGGAAATGTTCCCGCACATTGCTCGCGGTGTCCGGGCTTTTGGGGAAACAAAAGCAAACACTGAGGAGTTGTGGAAGGAAATTGCAGAAAAGCTCAATGCCCATGCCCCACCAAAGCGTACACCAGAGGAATGGCAGAGGGTATGGATCCATTTCAAGGCCAAATTGAAGAAAAAAATGGCACAAAATAAAAGAAACCTCATCACCACCGGCGGCGGACCCTCACAGGAAGTAAGTTTGTCCCCGTTAGAACAGACTGCAGCGGACGTGTTGCAAATGGATCTATCAGTGAATCAACTGGGTGACTTATTTGGCGTGATACAAATTGGACAGAAGCAACATGATCCAGAACAACAAAAAGATGCTGAGCAGCAGAAAAAACAGCCAGAAGAGACTGATCTTCCAAAAAATGTAAAGCAGCCACAAGTTGAAAAAAATATGCAGCAGCCACCTAAGAAACAAAAACCCGAGGACAGAAAGTTCACTCTACTTGAAGAGCAAACTGTGGCACAAAGTGAACTTTTAAAAACTATAAAAAAAATTGAGAGAAATCTTTAAAAAAAAAAAAACGATATTCTGAAGGAGATGAACAGTTTAAAAAGAAAAAAATACGAAGTGATGAAAGAAATTAAAGAAACAAAGAAAAAGAAATTTGATTCTCAAATGGAAGAACAAATGTTAAATACGAAAATTAAACAAAAAAAATTAGAAATTTTAGAAAAGCAGCTTGCGAATTTAAACCAATGATCTCATATATGTGCTTATATAATTTAATTTTTTTAGATTTAAGAATATTTTTAAGCAATGAACCTGACATGAAAAAGATCTGTGAATTCAATAAGTTTTATAGATTAAGCAACACGTGAATGTATTTTTTTTTTTATTTTTAATAATAATCTTTTTTTGTTTTGTTAAATGAATGTGATTTTCTTATTCTTTAAAAATTATAAAATGAATTGTTAAGAACTTAAAATAATAAAAACTATGAAATGAAAATATTTTAACTGTTTATTCATTTAAACATTGCATAATTCTGAGTCTAATATCTGTGGCCAAAATATTGTTATTTTCATTTACGGTAACGACTGCAGCATCCCGGCGAACTATCGGATCTTCTTCCCAATCAGCGTTATAATGCCTACCAATATTGTATAATGCGCAACATGCATTTACAATAGAAACAGCCTTATCGGGCTTGTAGTGCAGACTTTAGAACACCATTTGTTCGCTCAATCACATTCCGGGCCTTAGAATGAATTGTATTATATTTTCCTTCTGGAGATTGAGGTTCAGCTGAACGGTAAGGAGTCATCAGTTGAGGTTCCAAAGGAAATCCGGCATCACCTAAATTCTTAAATCAATTTTAATATTTTAAATTTTAAAATGTAATACAACCTAGCAGCCATGAGTTTTGTCCAAAATCTGCAGCAACTTCTTGTTTTAATGGGCTGTTGTTCCATATGAAGGCATCATGAGTAGATCCAGGATGCCTGGCATCAACATACCTTATTTTCATTTGGTAATCGCACAACTACAAAGAAGTCGTCTTTATAAAAAGAAATAATAATTATTAAATAACTTACCAACAAAACATTTAAACTATAGTATCCTTTCCTGTTCATATATAAATGACGAATGTCTTCCTTCGGTGCCATGATATGCACGTGTGTCCCATCTATGCAACCAACAACACCAGGAAACTTCGTCTTCGAATAAAAATAATTTTTATTTTTTGCTTTTTCCTCCTCTGTCATTTTTGAAACAATCCAGACTTTGCATAGATTTTGTTCTATTAAAAAAACAACTTCTTTTAATACCATTGACAATGTTGATTGCGCCATTCCCAGATTGAAGTCATTGCCGTGGGATTTCTGGAAACTTCCTTCGGCAAAAAATCGGAGAGCTGCGCAAACTTTCAACAATGGAGGTATTGCTGTTGCCCGATGACTTTTTTTAAAGTCATTAATTAAGGCTTCCACTACATAAACTACTGCATCCTTTGGAAGGCGAAAATAAGCTTTGAAACTAAAACAAGTAATGGTTTATTGGAAATAAATTTAAACATAAAAATTTACTCACAGTACAGACGGTAATTCCAGAGGATTACAGTTGTCCCTCAAGTGCCGTCTAATAGATGAAACGTCTAAGATCTCCTCCTCCTCATCCTCATCAAAAAAAAGTTCCACGGAGCTTATCATATTTAATAAAATTTTTTATAATATAAATTTTTTTCACACATTCACTACACAAATTCACTTCTGTCAAAGCTCTTTATCATTTGTTTACATTTATTTTCAGTTGCTAAACTGTCAAAATAGCATATTCGATAACTTTTGGGCAACTGAAGAAAGTTGCCTTACATAATACCAATTTAAATGTCAGTTGCGTTGCCTTTTGACAACGCAACTATAGTTCGGTTGCCATCCATAATAGACCTATTGATTGCTGCATTATGGACCATGAGACTTATTTATGTTCTTGGTGACTTTTCGCAACTTCCAGGTGTCGACTTTTATGTTACAGATCGTAGAGGAAATGTCCAAGAAGAGTATAAGATACAAAAGAAGTCAAAATTTGCTCGTAAGAAATTTGTGGTATGGCAGGCAATCTGTAGCTACAGCAGACGAAGCAGTTCGTTTGTTACAACGGGGACAAGGAACACCGAATTATATATAAAGAAGTGCTTGCAAAAACGACTTTTTGTATTCATAAGATAGAACGAGGTGTCTACATTTTTTTTTTGCCTGATTTGATTTAAACATCATATATAATTATACATACTAGCAGATTCCAGCACGCGAAAATCAAGTGCAAATTCTAGGAAATTTTATTTTTTCATTTAATGAAGACCCTAAAGGTATGCTTCACAATTCAACTCATTTTAAATGAAGAAAACAAACTCAACACATTAATACAAACACATTAACAAATTTATCCAAATTTTATAATAAACACACATATACCATTGTATAATTATACCCTATACCACTATGTGGTTTGGGTATAATGACTGTGCTGCTGTTTGTAACAACCAAAAATATTTGACCTAGACCCATCTTTAATTATACCGATCGAATCAGAATCACTTTCTGAGTTGATTTAACAATGCCCGTCAAATATGAATATATTTTGATGAAATTTGGTATCTGAGCTTTTATCGGCCATGGGATGAACGCTATTGAAATTGGTGAGAATCGGTCCATGTTCAGACCTATCCCCCATACAAATTACCCCTATGAAATCGACATAAACTGTCATAAGATCCAAATTGTCATATAGATCTTACTCAAATTGGGTTTATATGCGTTCATTACATCCATAAAGAGTAGTCCAAATATGATCCCTTTGACCCCATATAGAGCTGCTTCCCGATCTTCACTTAAATCTATTAAAAACAAAAATATTGCACTGATTCTTCTCAAATTTTGTTTGTATATATTTTTGCAAAATACAAGAGACTTTACCAAACATGATCAGAATCGGTCCATTTTTGGACCTAGTCCCTATATAGATATAGTATCCGATATGATCTTTTTCATATCTGCAGCCAAAAAAATTTATAAAAATCCGACTCAAAGTTGGTTTTTGCTTATTTTCTAAGTCCAGTTAGTTGGGCCTAAGAGATAGGGTTTCTAAACACATGGTATAGGGTATCGTATAGTCGGTCTAGAACGACTATAATTTTCTTACTTGTTTTATGTATGTGTTAGTAGCAACTTTAAACGATCATAACTTCAAAAAAATATCCCAGGCGATGAAAATCTGTTAATCTGGGTAACAGCTAAAAAGAAATACCTTTCTAATGATAGATTTTTTTTTTGTCATAATCGGGGTAAAACTGTGAAACTTATATCGGTCACAAAAATTGCCTTGCTCATTAATATTATAGATATACTAGCATATTTCTTCTAAAAAAAAAAAAAAAAAAAAAAAAAAAATCGAACAAAAACAAAACAAAATCAAAAATATGCAAAACCTCATAAGACCCATTGAAAGATATTGGGCTCTGGTAAAAAGGCTCATGAAGGACACAAAACAGGTTGCTGAAAACACTTGAACATTTTCAAGAAAGTGGTTATTTTCAAGCAAAAAAAAATCACTGAATGCACTATTAAAAGTTTAATGGGAGGTATTCTAGAAAAAAATTAAAATTTTCATTAAAAATCATTAATCTATGATATTTTATTTATTAAATGTAAACATAAATCTGATTTCTGTTCACAAAACGTATTTTGCAGAATTTTTTGTCAATTAGTTCAAAAGTTATTTGAAGTTATTCAATCTATATACTCGTGTTATGTCCAGTTGTTGCCTAGTGTTATTATACCTCCCTACACCATTGAATAATAACTTTTTCATTAATTGATTCTTTAGAAATAGTGGATAATAATTGACAAATTTCATCAAAGTATATTTAGTATACCAAGAACAGACAATCACGGACATATTGCTATGTATTATTGGTTGTTAAATAGACAGCCAAATATAAATAAAATGTGTTATTTTATTAGAAAAATAAATAAATAAAAAAAATTTCTAACAAAATTTATGCTACTACGACTAATCATATGCTTATTTGTTAAATATGACTACAAAAATCACATATTTTTTCAACACTCTTGTATGTGGTGGCACGAGATCATCTCATATTAGACATTTTAATACCTGTCGTCGTCAAACATTCTGTTGTCTTGCTCGTATGATGCCTTTCTGAAAATTCCCCAAAAATAGCAAGAAATACTGACTGTATCCCCATATCACAGGTGACCAAAATAACACATATGTTTGTCGTTTAAAATGCCATTAAATGCCTCAAGCAATCTCTAAACGGACCTTTCTGCGAATATGTATTTTGGTCATCTTTACTTGTGTTTAACAGAGAAATATTGAGAATAAATGAGTATAAAAAAAGTAATAAAGAATTAAAAGAGTCTTCATTTCTTTCATGTTCGAATACAATTAGCTTTGAACAGAAGTAAATTTTTGTGTGGGAGATGGGTTGCCAGAAAATATTTTGAGGAGCTTAAGTAGCGAAAAAATATGTATATATACACTAGGGTGGCCCTTCATTATATGGAGAAAAAAATGTTCAAACTCTCGGTCGCACCCCCTAGAAATATGCGAATAGCAAAAAAAACTGAGAAATACGAACTTTTGGGCCAATCAAAAAACATTTACAGGTAGCTCAACGCGATTGAAAATGTCAAGTGTGTTTTATATGGCGAAAATATGACTTTTTTCATGTTTTACGAAAATTTCATTTTATAGTTTAATTGTTATATAATTCGGGATCAGTATTAAATTATCTTTCCAAAAAGCTGTAAAACTTAAAAATCGAATAAAAACTCGTCAAGAAATAGCAAATGCCCCAGACCACTTTTGTGCAAAAAAAAAAAAAAAAAAAAAAAAAAAAAAACTAGGTCATGAAATTTGATGGCATTTTTTTCAACTTTAAGAAATTAATTAAAACCAACATTTTGTTTTAGTCCCTATACCTGTAAGTACTCAGATATGAAGTATTGTTTTATTACCACCTTGTTAACCTATTAAGCATTGAGACCGAAAATGGAAAATTTTTTTGATAAAATTTTGAAAACTCCTTTTTCAAGTTTTGAAAAATTTTCTTAAACAAAATTTAAAAAAATTGATCTAGCTCTATAAGGTCTTATTAAATGCATGTTAGAGATTAACTGTGTGAATTTTTAGGTAAATCCCTACGCCAGAATTTTTTTGACAAGGATTTTATTTTAGCGGATTTCGACAAAAATGGGATTTTTGTAAAATATCTGTAAATGTACCATTTCTAAATACTTTGTATCAAAAATTCATCACTTTTCTATTTTTAAATGTTATATTTTATCCTAATAGCCTAGGGTTCCGGAAAAAAATATTATGACCCCATTAACCCTTTTGGAATTGGCCCCCAAGCCAATAAAAAACAATTTAATCAAAAAGTTCAAATATCTTGTCAGTGCTATTGAATTTTTAAATGCGACGCTTAAAATGTAATAACTAAATGTGTAGAACTTCCGTTCCTAAAATTTGAGATAAATTCGAGAACGTTAACCAATTATTTGCCAAGGATTTTAAATTATTTTTAAATAAAATTACCGAAAACGAGTTTTTCTATTAACCTCGATGAAACCACTATTTAGAATTTAAGAAAAATAATTCGGTTATTTTGTATTTATTTAACCCTTCAGTGCTCCTGGGATCAAAATAATCAATTGTGATATATCTTTGGTGCAATTATCTGCTTATTGCCCGCGAATATAAATTAAAACAACTTTTAACAAATTTTGTTATAAAATTATTTTTGATGTATAAAAACTATTTATATTAATTAAAATAAGAAGATCCACAAATGACCCAAAGCTAATAAAAGACATTTTATTCAAAAGAATATGAAATATAAAATTAATATAATAATATAAAATTAAAGAAAAGCAATACTTATTGCAAGTCGTAAGTGATTACAGAAATCAATTTGAATCGCACACTAAATCATCCATAAATACACTAAAATAAATAGAATTAATTTTATATTTCATATCGTGAGTTGTAGCAATCGGGACCACCCATATTAATTTTTTTTTTCATCCGAAAAAATTACTTTCCGCCAATCATAATCACTTAATTATCTTCCAACATCCCATGTCATATGATTTTTGCCAAATTGAAGGCGTTGTTGTTGACGAGTTGCATTTAATGGAGGTTTTTTTCTTCAGTTTTCGGAACTGTAAATGTTCACTGCTTGCATTTACTCCTGCTAAATGCTTGATTTTAGATGTAGATTGGGCTGAATTTGAGGCAATTCGAAGAATTTTTAGCTTTTAAATTTTTCTGTAATATTTATTATATATTTCACGATGTTTGTGTAATTCATTACCACATTATGACTTCGTCCGATTTTTCTAGCGATTTCGCGATAAGAATATTTTTCAGAATAGTAAACATAAATTTTCGCAATTTCCAACGAATTTAAAGCAATTTTTCTACCCATTTTCTTTATTTTTAATTTTATTTGGCTTTATTACAGCCGCCTAATTTAATTTACAAATGCTCGTGTTTCGCATATTGACTTAAGTTAAAAATGCTTGTGGTTCTATTCTGCTGAACCATTAATGAAGAATTTTATGCTTGACTACAGGCAAAGAGAAAAGTATCGTTATAAATCATTTTCATAAGATTTTTTGTGTTTAAATTGTCATTTGAAGAATCAATTATTTTTCTGTAAAGCTATTTTTTTTTTATTTTTTCTGTATTTGAAATTTACAGAGTTTTTTAGTTTTAAATATGCTGGTTCTATCCTGATGTACCACAGTGTATACTATATATTGACTGATATTATATTTTTTCAACAATAAGCTTTATTTCAGTAACCAAATGATTCATTTCAAGTACTGACCATCTTATGCTTTTGACATTTCCTCATCTTTCAGCAAATAAATTAATGTTCAACTTTTGAGGCTATGAACAAATGGAGACAATGAAAACATCGATCGAAACAAACGGTAGTCAGAAGAGGCAAGGTCGGGGCTTTAAGGCGGATGGCTTAGAGCTTTTCATCAGATATTATCCAAATAGACTTTTAAATAGTCGCGAGCCATGCGACCAAGCATTATCATTGTCTCTTAGCTGGTCTTCCAATCTAGCCGCTTTTCCTTTTATGCTTGGTTCAAAGCATCAAGTACAGCACCCCTGGGATGATTTCACACGGTTTTAGCAGCCCATAATACACACTACACACTTCTGTGGTTTTCTAGAATAAAATCAAAATGTTCAGGGGAGCCAAAAAACGTTATATTTAAAACAAGTAAGAAAATTATAGTCGGTCTAGACCGACTATACGATACCCTATACCATGCGTTTAGAAACCCTATCTCTTAGGCCCAACTAACTGGACATTGAAAATAAGCAAAAACCAAATTTGAGTGGGATTTTTATTAATTTTTTTGGCTGCAGATGTGAAAAAGTTCATATCGGATGTTATATCTATAAAGGGACTAGGTCCAAAAATGGACCGATCCTGATCATGTTTGGTAAAGTCTCTTGTATTTTGCAAAAATATGTACAAACAAAATTTGAGAAGAATCAGTGCAATATTTTTGTTTTTTAATAGATTTAAGTGAAGATCGGGAAGCAGCTCTATATGGGGTCAAAGGGATCATTTTTGGACTACTCATTAGTGGATGTAATGAACGCATACAAACCCAATTTGAGTAAGATCTATATGACAATTTGGATCTTACGGCAATTTATGTCGATTTCATATGGGTAATTTGTATAGGGGGTTGGTCTGAACATGGACCGATTCTCACCAATTTCAATAGCGTTCGTCCCATGGCCGATAAAAGCTTATATACCAAATTTCAGCAAAATATATTCATATTTGCGACCTGCAGTTTGATTACAAGCAGAGCCTACGGTCAAGCTCGAGTACTCGAGTAGCTCGAGCTTCGAGTAGCTCGAGCTTCGAGTAGCTCGAGTAGCTCGAGTACTCGAGCTTGACCTAGTTAATGAGCTACTCGAGCTCAACGAGTAGCTCGAGTAGTAAAAATTAGCATTTTTCATGTTTGAAAGCATGTAAAAAGTTAAATGTTGGTATTTAGTATAACAAATGTATAGTTTTTAGAATCGTACAGATACAAAGAATATCACTATTAAATTTCACTTGAATCGGAGTGTCCCACTTGCGTGGGCAAACTACTACTCGAAAAAGCTCGACGACTTTCCATACAAATGTATGAAAATATTAACTTCATAGATGTTTGACTTCATTTAAGAAAAAATTTTCCCAAAATACATGGCATGATTTTATATATTTTGAAGTCAGTTACACTGATAGATTACCCTCCTGAAATATTAAAACATTCTGATAAAAACTATGGAGTGGGCTAACTACTACTCGGAAAAGATCATCCACTTTCCACTCAAATGTATGAAAATATGATCTTCGTATATGTTTGATGCCTATTTACAAAAAATTTTAAAGAACACTTGGAAAAACCTCTTAGTATTTTAATTTGAATATATGTAGAGGATACGTTTTCAAAATTTCTAAGCATTTGGACAAAAATGTTGGCGTGTGGGAACAACTACTCGAAAAAGATCGGAAATTTTGCAAAAAATGTAAAAAAATAAAAAAAAAATTTTTATATTTTTTCACTGCCTGTAATTGACTATATTCAGTGATTACTCGTAAAAAATTTTAAGCCATTCCGACCAAAATTGTGGCGTCGGTATAGCACTACTCGACTGATATTGACCACTTTCTATACAAATGTGTGAAAATATGCTCTTATTTGAAGTTTGATGATATTTTCCAGAAAATTTTCCACAATGACGTAATAAAAAATTACATTCGTTAGCGCTGTATATACAAAGAGAACACTTCCTTCAAGTTTCAAAGCATTCCGCCAAAAATTGAAGCTTGGAGGAACTACTACTCGACAAAAAACAAAAAAAAAAAAAAAAAAATTTAAAAATAAAAAAATGTTTTTTTCTTTCTTTTTACTGCTCGTAATTGACCTTATTCACAGATGACTCATTTCAAAAATTAAGCCATTCCGATGAAAATTGAGCTCTGGGCGAACAACTACTCGAAAAAGATCAGCCACTTTCTATACAAATGTGTGCAAATTTGCTCTTATTTCAAGTTTGATGTAACTTTAAAAAAAAATTTCCATCACGACTTCTTAAAATTTTTTACTGCTTGTGGTTGCAAATATATCAAGATAATCTTCTTAAAATTTCAAAGTATTGCGACAATAATTGTGCTGTTGGCGAACTACTACTCGAAAAAGCTCGACCACTTTCCATACAAATATATGAAAAAATACACTTCATGCAAGTTTGACATCGATTCACACAAAATATTTAAGGCACACATGGTACAAATTTATGCTTTTGAAAGTTGGAAATATGATTACATTTCGTACACGAAATTCCAAAGTAATCTGACCAAAATTGTGGCTCGGACGAACTACTACTCGAAAAAGATCAGACTCTTCCAATACAAAAGTGTGAATATTTGCTCTTATTTCATGTTTGAGATAATTTTACAGAAAATTTTTTATAATGACATAGCCGAAAGTTATATGTTTTAGATTTAGAAATGTAAGGAGAGTATTTCTTTTAAATTTCAAACGTTTCCGACAATAATGGTGGGGTGGACAAAGTACTACTCGGAAAAGCTCGAAATACTACTCGAAAAAAATCAGCCAGTTTCCATAAATGTGTTAAAATTTGCTTTTCTTTTAAGTTTGATGTAATTTTACAGAACATTTTCCTTCCCGACTTGCTAAAAGTTTATATGTTGTGAAGTTTTCGATTTGAGGACATTGTATCCTTCAAATTTCAAACTATTCTAAGAAAATTATGGAGGCGGCGAACTACTACTCGAAAAAATTCAGTTACTTACATACAGTGTGCGCAGATTTACTCTTCTTTCAAGTTTGATGTAAGTTATTACATTTATTTTAGTGAATATTTCATTTTATTTAAGTACATAAAATCTTATAATTTTTTTAACAATGAATGTTGAAAAATTATGGTTTCAGCGAACTTCTTTTAGCAGTGACAACATTATCAGCTGTATAAAAGCACCGCTCTGATTATGCTGAAGTTGCTGGGATACAAAGGAATCTCTTGGCCATTCGTGATATGTTCGGGTACTTTTCTTCACGATCCTGCCACCATTTTAGTGGACAGTCTTGTCGATAGCGCATATTTTAGAATGCTGAAATGTTGTATATTCTGTTGGTAATTCTTTTTCTTTACACAAAAGCCCTTTCAATTCCTTTTTTGATTTGGGATTGATTCAAAAGAGTTTCATGCTCCATATCTTTATAACGAGGATCGAAAAATGATGCCAACATTCTTGTTGCTACATCTGGTGAGATCTTCAAATTAAAGCGACTTTCCATTCTGCCTTGACGTTAGTTTTAAAAGAAATTGTCCAATCATCGTCGGTTATATCATCATTTAAGTACTCTTCAATCCAGTGGTTTAGTATTGGGCGAACCATCGAAATCGAAGATCTGTTAGAGCACAAAATATCGGTAAGAAGGTATGGTGGTTCCGCAACGCTTTTTATTTGTTCAATTTTGCTCCACTCAGCTTCAGATAATTCAAAATCCACCGCAACCCGCTGACTAGTCACATTTCTGTCCGCCAACAAGTTTATTAAAGATGTACGATTTTGGATGACACAAACCAACATGTTATACGTCGAGTTCCTTCTCGTCTTATAGCACTGCAAGAATTTTAGTTCCGGAATAAATAATTGTGCTTGTTTTTCCTTTAGCGCATTTGTGCACGTGTTGTACATGGCAAAAAAACGGTAATAATAAAAATAATAATCGCTTTACTGACCTCTTAACCGCAATAAAAACGTATTTCTTAATTTTGAAAATATTAAACACCAAAACACCATAAAAATTTAAAATTTTTTTTGTCCTCTTATATTAATATTAATTTTTACCATATACTTTTGAAAAATTTTTTGTAAATCGATGTCAAACTTCCATGAAGGGAATGTTTTCATACATTTGTATGGAAAGTGGTCGAGCTTTTCCGAGTTGTAGTTTGTCCACCCCACCATTATTGTCGGAAACGTTTGAAATTTAAAAGAAATACTCTTCTTACATTTCCAAATCTAAAAAATATAACTTTCGGCTATGTCATTATAAAAAATTTTCTGTAAAATTATCTCAAACATGAAATAAGAGCAAATTTTCACACTTTTATATTGGAAGAGTCTGATCTTTTTCGAGTAGTAGTTCGTCCGAGCCACAATTTTGGTCAGATTACTTTGGAATTTCGTGTACGAAATGTAATCATATTTCCAACTTTAAAAAGCATAAATTTGTACCATGTGTGCCTTAAATATTTTGTGTGAATCGATGTCAAACTTGCATGAAGTGTATTTTTTCATATATTTGTATGGAAAGTGGTCGAGCTTTTTCGAGTAGTAGTTCGCCAACAGCACAATTTTAAGATGATTATCTTGATATATTTGCAACTACAAGCAGTAAAAAATTTTAAGAAGTCGTGATGGAAAATTTTTTTTAAAGTTACATCAAACTTGAAATAAGAGCAAATTTGCACACATTTGTATAGAAAGTGGCCGATATTTTTCCAGTAGTTGTTCGCCCAGAGCTCAATTTTCATCGGAATGGCTTAATTTTTGAAATGAGTTATCTGTGAATAAGGTCAATTACGGGCAGTAAAAAGAAAGAAAAAAACATTTTTTTTTTTTTAATTTTTTTTTTTTTTTTGTTTTTCGTCGAGTAGTAGTTCCTCCAAGCTTCAATTTTTGGCGGAATGCTTTGAAACTTGAAGGAAGTGTTCTCTTTGTATATACAGCTCTAACGAATATAATTTTTTATTACGTCATTGTGGAAAATTTTATGAAAAATATCATCAAACTTCAAATAAGAGCATATTTTCACACATTTGTATAGAAAGTGGTCAATATCAGTCGAGTAGTGCTATACCGACGCCACAATTTTGGTCGGAATTGCTTAAAATTTTTTACGAGTAATCTCTGAATATAGTCAATTACAGGCAGTGAAAAAATATAAAATTTTTTTTTTATTTTTTTACATTTTTTGCAAAATTTCCGATCTTTTTCGAGTAGTTGTTCCCACACGCCAACATTTTTGTCCAAATGCTTTGAAATTTTGAAAACATATCCTCTACATATATTCAAATTAAAATACTAAGAGGTTTTTCCAAGTGTTCTTAAAAATTTTTTTGTAAATAGGCATCAAACATATCCGAAGATCATATTTTCATACATTTGAGTGGAAAGTGGATGATCTTTTTCGAGTAGTAGTTAGCCCACTCCATAGTTTTTATCAGAATGTTTTAATATTTTAGGATGGTAATCTATCAGTGTAACTGACTTCAAAATATATAAAATCATACCATGTATTTTGGGAAAATTTTTTCTTAAATGAAGTCAAACATCTATGAAGTTAATATTTTCATACATTTGTATGGAAAGTCGTCGAGCTTTTTCGAGTAGTAGTTTGCCCACGCAAGTGGGATACTCCTATTCAAGTGAAATTTAATAGTGATATTCTTGGTATCTGTACGATTCTAAAAAGTATACATTTGTTATACTAAATACCAATATTTAACTTTTTACATGCTTTCAAACATGAAAAATGCTAATTTTTACTACTCGAGCTACTCGTTGAGCTCGAGTAGCTCATCAACTACTCAAGCAGCTCGAGTAGCTCGAGTAGCTCGAAGCTCGAGTAATGGGGAGCCCTGATTACAAGCTTTACATGGACACACAGACGGACGGACGGACGGACGGACGGACATTGTTAAATCAACTCAGAAAGTGATTCTGATTCGATCGGTATAATTAAAGATGGGTCTAGGTCAAATATTTTTTTGTTGTTACAAACAGCAGCACAAAGTCCTTATATCCAAACCACATAGTGGTATAGGGTATAATGATGGGCTCGATATAAAGTTTTTAGAGCTTTTTATTTAACAGTCCTGTAGATATGGGCAATAAATACTTTATGTAAAATTTTGAGTCATAAATCTTCAGACGAATAGATCCTAGAGAAGGACGAAAAAACAATATGCAAAATAACACTTAAAGTGTGTGCAGATAAAACAACTTATGTCGACATATGTCGTTTTTTTTGAAAAATAAAACTACCAATGCAACCACCCATGTAGACATAAGTTGTTGTTGCTTGAAAAGTGGATTTTTTTTGTTCGTCAACAAAAAGTTAACGGGACTTAGGATGAGAATATAACAACGTATCAAGAATAATGGTGACAAAAAATAACAGAAATAAACACACAAGTTTTTATAAGTGGTTATAAACTGAAATATAATCCAAAATTATTTTGCATATTTTCTTCATTAATAACAACGTATGTCGCTATGTGTCGTTTTCTGAGAAAATAATTTGTCAGCGATCAATCGTAGGTTGACATACGTCGATAGTGCTGCAAATTAATTTAATAAACATTTAAGTTACGTCGTTATTTAAAGAAAAAACTCAGAAATGGTCAATATTTTTTTTTTAAATTTAACACATGTAAAGAGCGTTAAAAATTAATATATTTGGCATCGTTAACTCAAAACTGGCAAAAATGGACATACGCGGTTATTCCAGAAAACCACGGCCTTCTGATGCCATCAAATGCAGAGTGTTACCTTGGCGCCATGGATATTTGGCTTTGGCGTTAATGTTAATGTTTGGCCGGGCTTCGCATATGATTTCTTGCACTTCGGGTTCTCGTAATAAAAGCACTTTTCATCTTTAGTAACAATACGATGCAAAAACGACTTCTTTTCGAACTGGTGAAGTAGCATTTTAAATTTCGAGAATCGCCTTTAAACGTCTTTCGGCTTTAGCGGGAAATGCTGGCAATTTGCTTGCTTTCGGCGCTTGGAAATTACTGTTGGTGTCCATCAACTGATTTTACGAGTTCTTCTTGCATTTGAGTAGTCTCAAATTCTTAATTTTCGATTTTTTTTACATGGCCAGATCGTTCCTTGACTCCCGTGTGAAAATTACCACGTTTAAAGCATCGACACCAGAATTCTCATGTTTTAATTGATCGAGTACTATTGCGTTCAAATGAAATTGTAATTTTTGTTATAAAACGAAAAATCTATATATTCTTTAAAATCAATTGTATCGCCTTCAAAGCAATCCTTCTCCGATACAATACACTGATACCATCTTATTTCACATTGAAACAGTTGTTAAAGATTTACATGGCCTTCAAAGCAGGCACCGAGCGATTCGGCTTTTATCTCCTCAATCGATACAAGATGGTGTCCCCGGAGTGACGTTTTGAGTTTATTGTTGGTTGTGACATGTTATGAGTCGAAATTTGTGTGATCTGGTTTGTGAGCCCATAATTCTGACCTCTTTTCACGCAAACGTCGCATAACACTTAAATAATATTCCTTGTGAATAGCTGTTCCGACGCACATTGGCTCAGAATTTTTTTTCGTTGGCCAAAACTCTGTTTTTTTTGATCCAATTGAGATATTTAATTATTATATTTTTTGGACAGATAATTCATTCAACTTTTATCCAAATTTACTTAAAATCGGTTTAGTAGTTATTTTATAATTATTTAGGAATTCCAGGTCAAAGTTGAACTTACATTTTTTTAAGCATTTAGCATAAAAATGTGGGTTTTTGTGAATAAATAAACCTTTTAAAAATACTTAGGATAATTTTTTCAACAAATTTCGTATTGCCTGATTCTTGTTTTGGTTGATCTATAATCAACCCACATTTCGGATATTCATCTTAAACATGGTTCTTTTTGAAACTTCTTAACTCCTTGTTGGTGTCGTTGTTTTTATTGATCGTATAGGTCTGATTTCAAATATGTGTTCCAAAAATCGTATTCTTGGTTCTAGCGGTGATAATATTTTCACATACAAATTGCTTGTATTGATTTTGTACAGTGGAACTATCACATCTCCAGTTGCAAAAAAGGGTTAACATACATTTTCAATATTTCTTAAATCGAAATGATTTTAAATGATTGTAGCAAGCGTTGGACTACGTGATCAAGAAGAGCTTGTAGTTGTACCTTTGCCGATATCAGTGTGAATGAAATAGTGTCCTTTGATGGCAAGCAGTCCTTTTTAGCAGCAGTTGTGTGATGATATGAGGGATATAGATTTGAGTTTTTTCCGTCGATTGCGTCACAGTGCATTTCTAGGTGTAATAAACAGGTACAATAAAAAAAGAGCTAAAAAACTAAAAAGGGCTAAAAAAAATTACGCTTCAAAGTTAGAAGTTCAAAATCAGCAAATTCTAAGAAATTTTATTTTTTCATTAAATTTTTTTCAATTTTTTTTTAATCTACGATATATATAAACAAGAATTTATGAATATTTAAATAAAATTCATTAAATTGTGAACTTTTAAATAAAATTCATTAAATTGTGAATTTTTAAATAAAATTCATTAAATTTGATTATAAATATTTGAATAATAATAAATAATTTTATAATAAATAATTTTATAATTTTGTAAGAGCTAATAAATAATTTTATAAGAGCCTAAAGATATGCTGATCTATTTTAGGTAATTCAAAATTCATCACAGGGCGATTAAAATGTACTCTTTTTTGAAACCATCAATAATAAATGCACAGGTGATGAGTTGTGAATTGGCTAAAATTAGAATACTTTTAGGCTCTTATAAAATTATTTATTATAAATATTTTATTTTATTTAAATTAATATATTTTTAACACATATTATACATACATTTTATCATTCTGCACTTCAGCTCCATATGAGCTATAACTATGCCAATTTTCACAATCCTCCGTGCCCGCATTTTGCTTAATAACTGGTCGAAAGATTTACCATCACGTGTTAATGTAAAATTAAAAAAGTGTTCTACGGTTCCAGACTTACACAAAAGATATATGGGGTCAAAGGAGACGCTTCCACATTTCCCTAAGTGATTTAGATTCCTTGATCGCTTTCGAATCCCAAAAGTTCTATTTGTCTTAAATTGAAATTTGAGAAAAATATATTGCTTTAAAAATTATTTCATAAGACACCACATATAAACATTATAGTGGTCAAAAAAGGGCGCAGACCAGTGCCGGTGATAGTTTCTGAGGAGTGATAATTTATTGTTTTTTTTTTTTATAGATTTAAAAAAAAAAAATCAAATTTTTCCTTGATAATTTTGATAATTCTGATCCAGTTTTCTTGGTTGCCTTAGTTGTGATATGTTTGCTATTACATGACGATTAAATTTTTGCAATCGGTGACAATAAAAATTTAGGTTTCGGAATTCAATTTTTGAACCACTGTGTGGCGGAAATATATATACACACATGTTATAGGTACCAATGGAGATTTTAGATTTGAATGGTGCTGACCGATTTTTTTTTTCAAATGTCAATAATAGATCTCTGATTTTTTAGCACCATATCTTTGATTTCTCTCACTTGCTGTTATTCGGTTGATGTTTTTCTCGTCCGGAGCGCTTTGTGTCTTCAACGCTTCCTCTGCCTTCTAAGCAGAGACATCCCCTAGTCACCGAAATTCTTCTGCAGCATCCCTAACGTCTCTGTAGTAGAAATTTAATTCCTTAAAAAATTTAAACTTTTTTGTTCAACAAAATCATACATTGCTAAAAATTGCCAAAATAGCTTTTAAATTTTTTTTTTTTTTTTTTTTTTTTTTTTTTTTTTATAAACCAAAAAATATTTTGATATTAAATTTGCCACAGATGTAACAGTACTACCAACCTGAAAAAATTTATGACATAGTAAACAATGTGGCGTCTTCAAACTTAAAATTTTAGTTGAACGGGGTTGCCGCTATCTATTCTGGTTTTGATACCAAACCAAGGACCATATAATAAGAGGATGTGTAAAACGAATGGTTTCCAATGACACGAAATTCAAAGTTAAAATCAACATGTTTATAATTTATTTATTTTTATTACTTACCAATTTAAAAATGTTGCGTTATAGAAAATACGATAAAAATATATATCTAGAATTTTGTATTAAAAAATGATTTTTTTTTTTTTTTTTAAGTATAATTTGAAGAATGGAAATAATTTTTTTTTAAGTTATTTATTAAAAAAAAATATGAAAAAAAAAATTTTTTTTTTAAATAAGAAAAATGTATGAACATTTAATAGAAATTAATTTAAAAAAAGACATCTATATGAGGATTTGAACATGAGCGAAAAATTTAATGCGACAACGCTCTACGCGTTCAGCCACAGGCATGCTGTTATTATTATTTTTTTTTTTCGGTATATTACTTATATTTGCTCTGATATATGTAAATGTTGTTCAATGAAACCATAAACCAAAAAATTTAAACTAAAGAAACCATAAACCAAAAGTTGTAAACCAGTGAAACAATGAAACCATTAAGACAAAAATTGAAACCAGTGCAACCAGGGACCATATAATAAGGACAAAAAAAAAAAAGAAAAAAGAAAGAAACCAATGCCAGATTCGTAACCATACATATGAAATTTATGTGAAAAAGACGAAATATATATTTTTTTTATTTTTATTTAAAAAAAAATATAAACTACCATAATAGTCAACTGAAATTTGAATGACCGTTTTTTTTATTTTCAAATTTCTTTTTTAAAATTATTTTTATTATATTCCAAATTAAAAATTTATTTTTATTCTTTATAGTGATTAAATGTAAAAGAAAATTATAATATTTTATAAATTTGAATCAGTGAATCAGTGTTTTTTTTTTTACCAAAATGAAATTCTAAAAGAAAAGAAAAAAAAAAGAAAAAACAAGTTTCCATTTTTCAACAATTATATCAATTTTAGTTTATTGTCCAAATTCCATATCAAATTCTTCTTTGTTAAATGAAATTTGTCAAACATGCTTCAGATACTAAAATTGTTTAAAAATTTTATATTTTTGAATTTTCCTATTTGAAATATTTATTTTTCTTTAAGAAATTCAAAAATTGTATAAAAAACAGCTTGAATTTGAACTTGTAAACATAGAACTCAAATGCGAGGACACTAACCACTGTCCTACGAGCAGTTGTTAATTATGTTAAGTTATAACAATTTAATTTAAAAATTTATATAAATTGTTTCTATATATACATAAATTTTTTCAAAATAAAACCATTAAATTTCAATGGCTCCACAAGTTTCATTATAATAGTATGCTTTTCATTTTACTGGTTTCTTTTAGTTTCACTAGTTTAAATTTTTTGCCTTTACGTTTCACTGATTCAAATTTATAAAATATTATAATTTTCTTTTACATTTAATCACTATAAAGAATAAAAATAAATTTTTAAATATAATAAAAATAATTTTAAAAAAGAAATTTGAAAATAAAGAAAACGGTATTCAAATTTCAGTTGATTATTTATTTTTATTTAAAAAAATATATATATTTCGTATCTTTCACAAAAATTTCATATGTATGGTTACAAATCTGGCATTGGTGTCTTTCTTTTTTCTTTTTTTTGGTCCTTATTATGTGGTCCCTGGTTGCACTGGTTTCAATTTTTGTCTTAATGGTTTCATTGCTTTCCCTTTTTTGGATGGTTCCACTGGTTTACAAATTTTGGTTTATGGTTTCTTTAGTTTCAATTTTTTGGTTTATGGTTTCATTGAACAACATTTATGTACATATAATATCAGAGCAAATATAAGTAATATACCGACAAAAAAAAAAAAAAAAAAAAAAAAAAATAGCATGCCGTGGCTGAACGCGTAGAGCGTTGTTGCATTAAATTTTTCGCTCATGTTCAAATTAAATTAAATTCTATTTAAATGTTCACACATTTTTCTTATTTTTAAATAAAAATTTTTTAATAAATAAGAACTTAAAAAAAAAATTATTTCCATTCTTCAAATTATACTTTTTTTTTTATTAAAAAAGCAAAAAAAAAAAAAAAAAAAAAAAAAACAATTCATTTTTTAATACAAAATTCTAGATATATATTTTTTATCGTATTTTCTATAAAACTGTTATATAACGCAACATTTTTAAATTGGTAAGTAATAAAAATAAATAAATTATAAACATGTTGATCTTAACTTTGAATTTGGTGTCATTGGTCATATGGTCCTTGACCAAACTAAAATTATGGAAGTTCAAAAAACAAACAAAAAATCATTCGGCAAACAAATCGGGGACTACATACAGTGCGATAGTATTATAATTTTATTCCATAATTTTAAAACAACATAAAATTCTAATAAATCTGGCAACATTTTAGATCTCATTGTTAATAAAAAAAATTTCCCCAAATTTGCGTTAGAGCTTTCGAAGAACACAAAACTTTCTCATCTCATCATGAGAGTATATCGAAATTCTCTTTTTTGAGAAACTTGCGCATAATTAAAATGAGTATTTCTTATGATTTTCCATTTTTTCTTTTTTGAGGAAAACTAAAAGGTTTTATTAAATAAAATTTGATAAAATTATTATGAATTCAGTCAATATTTAGAGCTTCAACAAAACGTTTGTTATTCAATATATAAGAAAACTATAGGTTTTCAATAAAAAATTAAAAAAAAAAAAATAAAATAATTTCATATACAGATCTAACATCTTTAAGACGGTTTCTATTTGTTGTGGTAATCTTACGAATTAAATGAAAAGCAACGCATTTTAATAAAACAAAATAAATAAATTTATATATATCATATTTTAAACCGCAAATTAATGTTTCAAGTTACTGTGGACAAACAAATAAATTATATAAATCGAATATAATTTTTTTTTTATTATTTATCATTGATCTCTTTGATGATGTTCATAAATAATGTTAACAATTTTTTTTTTGTTTCAAATTGCGTTTTGTTTTGAAGTTAACTAACATCAATTTCTAAAAAGATCGTTTACGACGATAGATTTTTATTTTTGAAACCATATTTGGTTACCAAATTTTAACAAGTTTAAATAAAAACCCATATTTATTATGTTTTGGAAATCTATCAGCAATAAATTATAATTGAAACTTGCTAGTGGCTTCAATTTTTTTTTCTCTCTAAAATTATTTTCATTTTACTTGTTTTTTAATTAAAAATGATGTAATTTATTTTTTGATTATTAACAACATTCAGTTTTTTAACGTTCTTTGGTTGAAACGTGTCCAAATTGTTTGTGTGCAAAAAAAAAAAATTTTTTTTTTTTTGTTATAGTTTAAAAAAAAAAAAAATTCTATCTGCTTGACACAAATAATTGTGTTTTTGGTTGGTGACGAAATAAATGTATTTTTAAAATAACAACACCGGTACAATTTTAAATAAGCAGCATCACTTGTATGAAATATTCAGCCCTATTTTGCAAAACTAGCTGCACTTCAACAAAGGTGTCGTTTCACTTTCGTCAAATTCTAGGCAACTAGTGGATGCATAATAGATGACAGCAACTGTCATCTGTTATTATACGAACAATTATAATTAAAACAGTGAAAAATAAATATGAAATTTATTTTTTATTTTAAATTTGTTAAAAAAAAATTGATCGGTGATCCATTAAGAATTCGATATAAAGGCAACATTTACAGCTTAATTTCTCATGCCAAATTAGTGCATCTACGCGAATGGTTGAACTATTTTTTTTAAAGTTTAAATAAAATACTATTCGACAAAAAAAAAAAAGAAAAGAATACTTTGAGTCGATTCAAAAATTTGTGAAATCGATATATTCAAACAGAAAATTCACAAATTAAATTGTTTTAAAGGTTAACAACTGTATCTTTGATTGCATCCAGAGACGTTTAGTAGCAACTAACAATTTTCTATTGCTATAAAATATTCAAAATTCAGAATTGTGATCCTAATCAACTCAAAATTCGGTTATTAGCTTTATCGGAATTCGGTTGGCTATAAATGAAGAGACCTCTTATACGATATTTATAGCGTCAGGCGAAACAAATTATCGACATTTAATTTTAAAGTTATTCAAGTTTTAAAAAAATTTCAGGCGTGAAAGTTTTGTTAAACAAAAATTTTGTTTATTTGTTGGCAACGCGATGTTGGGCATACTTGCTTGACATAGTAATGTCAAAGTAAGAGGGCGATCCCAGAACAACCCGACCTAGCGTAGTTGCAGTAGTTTGCAAAAAAATTAAACCTAAAAAAATATATGTTTAAAGCTCTAAGGCACCACGTTATTTAGTATTTATACCCTATACCACTGTGGTCAGAGTATGAGTTTGTGCTGATGTTTGTAAGTATCAAAAAACTGGACCTATCTTTTGTTACACCGAACGACCCAGAATCACTTTCTGAGTCGCTTTAGCGATGTCCGTCTGTCTGTCTGTCCGTCCAAGTCCATGTGTCCATGTAGACCTTGTAATCAAGTTATAGGTCGCAAATATGAATATACATATTTTGATAAAATTTGGCATCTACGCTTTTGTTAGCCATAGGATGATGACCTAGTCGCCATGCTCAGACCTAGTCGCCATACAAATGATCCTTATGAGAACGATTGGAATTGCCATAGTACCGACTAAGACCATTTTCTTTTCAAATGAAATTTATCGAAGAAATTGAGAAGCATATTATATATCAAACAGAAAGCAAAAAAGACTTATTTTTGTGGAAAATATTTTCAAAAAGCATGAAAAAAAATAATTTTTCCAACATTTTGCTTCATAAGCACCACAAAAATTTTCGAAATCAATTTTTTTTAAAATTTTAATTGTTGCACAGTTCTAGCAATAATTTGGGTTTTACGGATTGAAAAAATATCAATTAGTCGACGAGTTATAGCCAAAAAACCATATAAACAATATGCTGAAAATCGGCATTGACTGCAAAGTTCGAAGGTCGATTAAAAAAAATTCGAACTAACATAAACAAACGCCGCGATACGGGTCTTCTAATTTAGCCTCTATTTTCACCTCTCTCTCTCAAAATCGAGCTACCTTTTGCTAACCCGAATTTGTTACACAGTGTAGTAATAATAAAAAAAAAAAATGCACAGATTTCTCTCAAATTTGGTTTGTTTAGGTTTTTGCAAAAAATAAGTGTCTTTACCAAATATGATCAAAATCGCTCCATTTTTCGACCTAGTCCGCATATAAATATAGCAACCGATATGAACTTTTTCATATCTGCAGGCAAAAAATTATAATACCACTCGAATTTGTTTTATAGTTGTTTCCAGATCCAAATAGTTGGACGTAAAACCGTTTCTCTTAGTTGTTTTTTTCGCCATCAAAAGTAAACGATCTAGTAAATTTGTAAACATGGGAAAAATGGGCCACCGTGATGTAATTCAATACTTTCATTTGAAAGGTCTTAGTCCGAGCTAGATTCTACTCTAATGGAGTCTGCTCCTTCGTCTACGACAATAAAATGTTTGGTCGTAGATATTAAACGAGCTGCCAAGATGAACACCGTAGTGGTCGACCAATTTAGATGGCACGCTAGAAAAGGTTAAGAAAAAGGTATTGAATGATCATCGGCTGAAGATGCGTGAACTAGCTGAAGAGAGGCATTTCAAGAAGTGCTGCTGTACATCAAATATTGACCGAGAATTTAGAGATAAGAAAGCTGTCCGTAAGATGGGTGCAAATCCAGTGTCGTGAAAATTTTTCAATAGAGTGTTTGGCGATGTTTCACTGCAATAAAGCCGAATTTTGCGTCAATTCGTAACCATAGGTGAGGCATGCGAGAAAGGAACACTCAAAACAGTGGATTGAAATGGGAGAATCGTGTCCAAAGAATACGAAGACAGTTCCATCTGAAGGCAAGGTTATGGCGTCTGTTTTCTGTTTTTGGGATGTATATTAAATTCAATAAAATTGAATTAAATTGAATTGGATAATTTTTAAATATCTTCAAAATAGAAAAATAATCAACGCTAGTTTATAGCAGTGTATAAGTGATCAAATTAAGGTAAGAAGGCCGCATTTGGCGGAAAAAAGTGTTTTTTCATCAAGACAATGCACTAGTTAACACATCCACTACTGCGATGGCCAAAATCCTTGAATTAAAGTTCAAATTACTTCATCACGTATTTATCGTCAGATTTAGCTACCTCGCATTATTTTCTATTTCCAAACTTGTAAAAAATGGCTTGGAGTCTGCGGTTAATAGATAATTTAAGGAGCTAGATACTTGTTACTAGAAACAATATTACTGGCAAAAGTGTATCTAGCTAAAAGGAGATTATGTTGAGAAATAAGGAAAAATGTTCCCAAATTTGTTGTATTTTCTTTGTCAGGTCGGTTCGTAACAAACAACAGGAATATTTAATTTACGAATTTAAGAATAAACTTGCCATACAGTTGAAAGTGACTAAGAATAAAGATGCAAATTTTGTGGATAAGTTTAAATAATGTATTCTGCAGAATTTAAATTGCTTTTAAAAACATTTTTATTTTAATTTGCAAATAATTAAGAACTTTAAAATGTGCTTTAAAAAAAGAAGGAAACCTTTTATTTTGTGAAATGCGAAATTTTAATCAATTTTGATTATTCACACTTGAAATCTTTTATACAGATTGATCATTTTGGTATTTTGATCTAGTTAATAAAATTCACATTTTTACAAATGAATTGTTTTGTTCTTTTATCAGGCGGTTATTTCAATTCACCAGCTTTCTATTTAATGTTCTAATTAAACGTTCGTTTAAAAATTTTGTTTTTTTTTTTCAAGGATTTTTTAATTAAACGGGCACACATTTCTTAGAGCCTGCGACCGGTTTATACTTTCCCGGTAAGAAATCTGAAAGTAGTATTCTTTCCCTTCAAGGCTTTTTTTTAGATGTCTTCTTGGTCATATCGTCCGTTCTAGTTATTTGGTATGATGTATTTGTTTCAATTTTAGAAAAAAAAAAAAAAAAAAAATATATTGATAAAACTCCCAAACCCTTGGGACTAAAGTACACTTTTCGAAAATAATTTTAGAATTGCTTAAAAACTATAGAAAAATATTATCTGGCCTCAGGGAGCATTATTATCAGCGTGTAGGGAATGAAATTGAAACAAAATTAAATTAAATGACATCAGCTCTGCGGCTGATAATGCGATCTTCAAAAACAGGGCGCAAAACATCGAGTGTAGCTTCGGCTGTGTGGCACGTAGCGCCATCCTGTTGAAACCAAATGTTGCAAATATCATCCTCTTCAATTTTTGTAAACAAAAATTCGTTCAACATGGCCCGATAACGATCGCCTTTGACTGTAATGGCCACTCCTGGCTCATTTTCGAAAAAAAATGGCCCAATTATGCCTCTGGACCAAAATTCGCACCAAACAGTGACTCGTTTTGGGTGTATCGGCTTTTCAATGTATGGGTGCGGGTTTTCTTTGCCCCAAATGCGACAATTTTGCTTGCTTACATACCCGCCAAGATCAAAATGAGCTTCATCTGAAAAGATGATTTTTTTTTTTGGCAAAATCGGCATCTTCTGTAAGTCGATCGCAGGCCCACTTAGCGAAGCGAAAACGCATTGGATGGTTAGTTGGCTTCAACTCCTGAACCAATTGGACTTTGTATGGCGTCATACCAAGGTCTTTATGCAAAATTCGTCTCAATGATGCCTCCGAAATGTTGAATTCTTGAGAACGACGGTGAATTGATGTTGATGGCGCTTCACGCACACTTTCTGCCACAGCAGCAATATTCTCGTGTGTACGCACTGTTTTTGGCTTTTCACGCTTTGGTTTATCGATGAGAATGCCAGTTTCTTTCACTTTTTTCACAAGATAACGAACATACGGAGCTGACGGAGCTTCTCTTCTTCCAAAATCCGTACGCAATTTTCGCACACATTCTGCAACATTACCATGATTTTCAAAGTAATGTCGCAATATTTCCCGGCGTTTTTCAAGCGTATACACAACCATATTCGTTCAGCGGAAGGATAAATCTAATTATCTGTCAAATCAGACATGAGCTAAGTGTTACCATTCACGAAATAAGCACTAGTTGAAAAAAAAAAACGTTAAATGACAGACCCTTTATATTGTACTTTTTTCTAGAACGAACGTAATTTTTATTTCACTATTTAAAAAATGTGGCCTGGCTCATCTATGGAAAGAAGCTTATGTGTCAAAGAATCATTTTAAACTTTTTTTTTTGCATTCGGAAAGAGTATGAGATGCTCTTTCACATGGTGAAAAAGAGAAAGTACAAATATGTGGAAAATGTTTCTAAAAATTTAGAATATAGTTATACACCAGACTATACAGATAAAAGGGAACAAATAACGCGAAACTAAGGCAACAATTTTTTAAACTTTTTCTTTTAACTCTTACTCTCTGTCTGTCTACCTGTTTGTCTGTCTGTCATGGGGCAACTCCATTTCTCCTCATCAAATTGATCTGAAACTTGGCCCATAGCCTTGTTGTGACTACTGATTAATTTTGGGTTAGGCACGCACAGTCACGCATAGTCACGCACTGCCACGGTGTACTTTAAAACCGATTTCCCATTATCCGATCCATCTGAAACTTAGTTGATAGACTTGTTGTGGCCAAAGATTAATTTTAAGATAGCCACAGTCACGGAATGATTTAAACCCCATTTCCCCTCATCCAATCGATCTGAAACCTTGTCCATAAATTGTTGTGGCCGAAGATTAATTTTAATTTTTGTCACGCACAATCACGGAGCGATTCAAAATTCATATGCATAAGGAAAGAGTTTTAATAAAAACTTTCTTCTTATGGGTTAGATTATTGAAATTCCATATTTTGGTTTATTATTTAAAGAAGACGGACCAACATCAGCCCTCGTTTTACTTTTACTCTTAACTAGGAGCCATAATTCGTTAACTGTAAAGTTATTCTTAGTATTTTATTTTGGAAAATAAAAAAATAATTTTGATCGAAAAATTTCGATAACGAATGCGTTGATTTGGCCCCAGGTCACACATTAATTTAATTTAAAAAAAGATTGGATTCCATCCGATCCATTTTGAAGAATTTTTTCCATAGCTGTTGAAAATATCGATGTTGCCAGTTTGAGGAGTTCCTTTTTAATTTTTCCGATCAGATTTTTTTTTTGTTGTTTTCGGTCTAAAGACACCAGCATAAATTCTTCGCTTTAAATTAGTTCAGAAATTTAATGTAATTGAGAAACATTTGGTGGGTTTATAGTAGCTGAAGTGTATCCATAGCTTAAACAGTTTTTAAAGCGTAATGACGAGAGGCATAATCTGGCCAGAAGGTCACATTTGGACCTTGATGCATCTTTTCTGTGAAATCAGCTGGTCACCTGTTTCTGAACGTATTGTAACAGCGCGTCTTAACACCAATATCGGGAAAATCACAATTGTACAATGCTACGCCCCCACTGACACAGCAGACATAACTATCAAAGAGAGGTTTTATGACGAATTGAAACGCACCCTACAGAATACTCCTTGAAACGACATTCTAATATTAATGGGAGATTTTAACGCTCGTATCGGTGGTGACAACGAAGGTCTCCAGCATATTATAGGAAATCATAGCCCCAGCAGCCGCACAGAAAGTGGAGAACTTTTCCTTGGCATCTGCGCAAAGTATGAACTATTTATCGGCGGCACATACTTCCCTCACAAACTTCATCATCAAATCACCTGGAGATCACGCGACTCCCGCGCCATTATCGAGGGGCACATTGACCACATCTGCATTAGTAAGAAATGGTATAAACTTCTGCAGGACGTAAGGGTAAAACGTAAAAAATTGCAGGCTCCAACAACTCACACCACTCGAAAAAAACATAACGTTAAGAGACTCAGCGTCGAACAGATTAGGTGTAATTTTACGTCAAAAATCATAGAGGAAAGAACGAGGGTCGAAATTCCGCCCAACCAAGAAAACAACATAAACCAGCAGTGGATATCAATCAAAACAATGCTGCATAGCACAGCCGACGAGATTGTCGGCTTCACCAAACACGAAGTAAAAGAATAGTTAACTCCCACTTTCTGGAATCTGTTCGAAGAAAGGCGAGTGGTAAATATGGTGAAGCAAGTAAAGCGTCAAGCCAGAAACGATAAACGTAGCTTTACGAATAACCTCGCTGCAGAGGGGGAAACCGCCACCAGAATTGGGGATATGAAAACAGTCTTTGATGTTATAAGACGACTTTCAAACAAGAAAAGCCAAGCTAACTTGCCCATAAAGGACTAAAACGGCGGGATTCTAACATCTTCAGAAGAACAGCTGGACCGTTGGCGAGAGTACTTCGAAGAAACGCTAAACCAATTCGATAACGAAAATACAGTAGGGGATGAAAGCTTATTTCCCAACGCACCTCCTCTCCAAACTATATCTATAGGAATGCCCGAAAAAGACGAAATTACACAAGCAATAACGCAACTGAAAAACGGTAAAGTAGCAGGGATCGATAACCTACCAGCTGAATTCTACAAAACGTGCCCAGAAGTTTTTGCAGATATATTGCACCTATTATTTAAGGAAATATGACAAACTGAGAGTATGCCCCAGGATTGGAAGGAAAGCTTAATAGTAAAAATCCCGAAAAAAGGAGACCTAAAAGAATGCTGCAACTGGTGCGGCATTGCACTGACTTCGGCTGTCAGCAAAATATTTAATAAGATCCTGCTCAACCGAATTATCACCCCCATAGATCAACAATTAAGGAAAGAGCAAGCTGGGTTTCGACCTTCTATCGACCATATTAACAGCCTCAGGTTGATTATAGAGCAATGCAATGAATACAACTCAACGTTATACCTGACATTCATCGATTTTTAAAAGGCTTTCGATGCGATAGACCGTAAAGCCATATGGTCGGCATTGAAGAATAAAGGAGAACCACCGAAAATAATAAATTTAATTAAAGCGCAATACGGCGGATCAAGCGCAAGGGTTTTTCATAGCGGCAGTACGAGCGAACCATTTAATTCCCTTACCGGAGTCGAACAGGGCTGCAAATTATCGCCTATATTGTTCGCCGCCACACTAGACGCAATCCTTCACAAAATAACGTGCGCCAAGAGAATCAACCAACATCTCGAAGACCTTGACTACGTAGATGACATCGTCCTATTTGCATCCAGGAAAGGACACATGCAAGACAAACTCAACGACCTCGTCTCAACAGCTGCAAAAGTCGGCCTGCGCATAAATATAAACAAAACCAAGACCTGTGCTCTAGCCACCACGCAACGCCCCTCCTTCAACAGCAAAAGCACACTCATCGAAAACGTCGACAAATTTTTCTATCTGGGCAGCATCATAACACCAGCTATACAATGTCTGGAAATCGAACGAACTCTCTCCGATGACCAAAGAACACGTATATAATGCATGCGTTAAATCTGTATTGTTGTATGGTTCAGAGACATGGCTTGTCACCACAAAAATCAAAAGCAAGTTGCAGACCTTTATCAATAGATGCTTGCGAAACATCTTTAGAATATGGTGACCTCGAATAATCACTAACGATGATCTGGTCCAACTTGCACACCAAGATGACATTAATACCCAAATACGACGGCAAAAACTGACATGGCTAGGTCACACCCTAAGAAAACCCTAAGACGAAATCTGCCATGCAACAATTGAATGGAATCCACAAAGGCGACGTGGACGACCAAAAATACATGGAGGCGGACAGTGCAAAGTGAAACCGGAAAATCTTTCAATGAATTACGTTCTTTAGCAAATAATAGACAACAGTGGAGATTCTTTATAATACTCTATGTTCCTGATGGAATACGACAATAAAATATATCATTGAGGTACTGTTTATTACTGTGTTTCCATCAGAATGAAATTCTCTTCCTAGCTCCCTATACGATTTAGCGATCTTAATTTCATTAACTTTTCTCAGCTGATACCTCTTCGATTAGTCGGCCAAACTACACTTTCTTCCGGATCCATGTTTTCTTTCTGTAATATTTCTTGTTTTGTACCTAGCCAGTATTCTTTGTACCTCATACCGCTTTTCTCATTGTCCTAAAAAATCAACCATTACCGAAGTTTTCCAATTAGGATGCTTATTGAGAAAATTAGAAATTGTTTCTTGACGTTGTTCATCTTTTGTCGACATTTTAAAATAATTGAATGTCAAATTGTTGATAAAATTGCAAGTAGGAGAAAACATGTGGTTATTAACTATAACGTTAAAAAATTAATCGCAACATTGCAATTTTATTTCGCATACGTTATTATATTTTTTATGGGAAAAATGAAATCGGTGATTTGTCCGAGAACAAATAAGATATCTAAAAAGTCCAATAAATGTCTTGTCGGAGAAAATTTGTGTAAAAAAAAGTTATTCGCTATGTAGTACAATACCAAATAAGGCAAGAAGAAAAAGCATGTTTTAAGATTAAGATTTCATAAATACCTGAGTTCAGACCAGGGTCCCAGGGGTATTTTTTTTTTCAATTTTGTGGTTTTATGTTATGTTACAAATTAATGAAAAATAACATTGTTTTAAATAAAAATTTAATGGTCCCGTTTTTAAGTGAAACTATTTTCTTTAGTTGTTTCAATTTTGTTTCTCATCGTATTTTTATACTCTCCACACCATTGTGCAGAGGGTATTTATCAGCTAGTCATACCGATTGTAACTCATGGATATCCGCCTGTCTGTCTGTTGAAATCACGTTCATTCACAAAATAAACCATTTCCTGTATATCATTAGAATAATATTTTTTTTTCTTTCAATGGTGCGTGGTAAAGAAGAAGAACAAGAAGAAAGCATATGTTTCAAAAATTCATAACTGCACTGTATTCTTAATCGGACCCGTTTCTGGCATTTCAGCCTTCATCAGCGATTTATTCAACATAATATTGTTTGTTATTATTTCGAGCAGGTTGGTATTTAAAATTGGGTAAATCGGGCATCATTGTGCCAAAATATGTCCTAAAATATGCTAAAAAAAAGGCTATAAATTCAGTGTGTTTGAATTAATTAAGTTTATCAAATTGTTTACTTTTTCAATAAGGCCAGACATTATTGTAAATGTAAAACCCAGGTGGAGGGTATTAGTCATTAGTCGGCATAGTCGAATTTAACGCTCTTGTTACTGTTAAAATTTATCGAAGAATATCACTGTGGAACAAACTCAGGTTCTTGGTCTTGGTTGATTCTTGCTATGAACAATTGTGTTAGGTAAGTGTTGTAAAAACCCCAAAGTTGGATGCTGTATGGGTGAAGCATCATTTTATGGACTTGTAAAGTTTAAAATTTTTTGGTTACCACCGTGAGTGTTGAAAACAAAAAAACATTTTAAATGAGTTATTTTTCTAGAACATTTCAACCCTGTATCTGTCATTTTCATTGGTAATTAAAGTCCACTTTTATAAAAAATACCACAAAAGTCCACTGAAAGGGTTAACGTGGTACGTTGATATTTTCCAGCTGTCATTTTCAATATGGGTCCTTTAAGACTATATGTTTATGCCAAAGATGACTTTTAAACTGCTTGACTGTTTGACTGAAGTTTAATTGACATACCAAAAACTTGATCTACGATATTTTGATTTTTGAATTAAAGAGACATTTACAAGTGGAAAATAAAATTTTTAATATTTCTGCCATTTCCATCTTTCGTAAGAAATTTTTCTCTATCACTACAGGCATTTAATGCTTAGAAATATCATTTTAGTGTCCTATTTTTTTATTTTTTAAAAGAGGCATTTAATGCTTAAAACTATCATTTTAGTGTCCTATATTTTTTATTTTTTTAAAAGAGGATTAAAAAGAACCCTATAAATGGCAGATCACGAATAAAATGTCTCGTGAAATTTCATAAAGGAATTCCGAGGGAATGTTTGCACACTTTGTTTCAACTTAAATATTTCAATCACTGTTGACAAAAAACAGAACAGGCCATTTAATGAGACTGTAACCACACTGTACCACAACCTTTCGGCAAACCGGTGCAAGCATCATCTATCCACAAACATACTGTTGCACAAATTAAAATTTCAATTGCTTTTCATAATAATAAAAAATAAATAAATAAAAATCGTGCGTACAATTTTTTTTTAACGACACATTAAGAATGGTTTCTTTCACTCTCAAGTAATTTCCTGAATTTATGGTTTATTTTTAAATTGTACACAATTTTCTACGTTTCGCATATTCTTCTTCACCGTAACACTGCGTGGGTGACTCAACAAACACCAGAAATAAAGAAAACTCATTCAGTTTTGTTTTTATTTTTATTTTATCTGAGGAAAAAAAGAAACAAACAAGTTCACGTTTTTTTTTTGGTTTCTTTAAAAGAAAATTAGTGTTAAAACAATTAATTAAATTTGTTTTTCGAATATTCTCCATTATTTACCTTTTTAACTCTTACATTTATCAATTTGACGTCATTTCATTTAATGTTTATTTTTATTTTAGTTTCTTGTTCTTTGCTGTTTATATTTTTAAATATATGAGGTTCAATTTTATAGAATTTCCATCGACCATTAAGTTCTTTAAATTTTTTTTTTAATTTGTTTTCTTTTAAACGTAACTGAAACATTGAATATTGCCAAGAATTAAGTTGTATACATGTTCGTTGTTAATATTTATTATCCAAATAATTATTTAAAAACATGTCTGCTTTTTCGTTGTTTTTTTTCAATTATTTTATGGATAAACTATTGGTTTAATAATCACATTACAGTAGCAGCAGCTTGTTCTGTATGATCCATATAATTTAATTAAATCAAATGTTATTCTGCCAAAAATAATTACTATATTGCAAGTTTCGTTTTGATAATATCTCAATAATGGTAGGATTTTTTTTTTAAAAACAAATGAAATATAATTCAATATTTAATTTTAAACTATTTTAAAAATGCAATCTTGTCTCACAAATAACAATGTTCGCCTGATTGTAGTATATTTAAAATTTTTCGGCGTATACAAACAATTCTTTCGGCTTACCAACTCTGGAACAGGTTACATATAATTTACTACCAGCGAAGTATAAATTTTCCAAGTCCAAGACGCAAACTTACATCGACTGGCCTTGAGAGAGAGCAAAAGGCTTTCCTTTTATTTAAATATTATATGATGTGAATTTAAGCCAAATCGGTCCAATAATAAGGTCAACTCACGAACATATAGTTTGAATATAAGGGGGATAACTTTAGTGATTCAGTCGTGATGATAGGGCATATATACGCACCCAAGTTTTTTAAGATTCAATATTTACTTAGTTTGGGAGCTACCACGCCCATTTATCCGTCCCCACCCATTTTCAGCACGACTATTAAATTAATAATAGAAAAGTCTCCAAAATTATCAAAGATCTTCCTGTCATAGTAATCGAAATATGTATATGATGTTCAATAACTATTTTGTTTGGGAGGTGCCGCCCATTCGACTGCTCACTCTAATAGCCTGTGATCTCGCACAAGGTATCGTTATTTTCCCTTTTATATAACTCAATATATATCAATTTGTGGCGTGCGTATATGAAAAAGTTCATATCTGATGTTATTTTTATATGGGGAATAGGTAAAAAAAAAGTGGACCGACCAATCATGATCATATTTAGTAAAGTTACTTGATTTTCTCAAAAGGATATAGTAACAAAATTTGAAAAAAAAATCATTGACTAATAATGGTCCTACAGGGTTTATTTTTAGACTATTGTGTTTTTTATGCCCGATAGAACTTGAAATTGTAAAAAATAAGACAAACAATTTAATTTTAATCAAAACCTAATTTTTTTCGAAAGATCAATATATGGCATTAACATTTAAAAATTATTTCGGGCCACGGCTGTTATTGACGCAGCGCATTCTGGATATCCATTATTGGGCCACTTTATGGAGCATTGCTGACCGCATGTCATGAATAACAGGAAATTATCGAAAAGTGCCAAATGACACGATCTTGGAGGCCAATTTACAGGTTCACTTCTGGATTTTATTTCAAGAAGTCGATGGTTGCGGTCGCCGTATGACACATAGCGTCATCCTGTTAACACATCTCGCCCGGATCAATGTCATCCATATTTTCAAAGAAAAAATCATTGATCATCGTGCGGTAACCATCTCCATTGATCATTACGTAAGTTCCGGCTGAATTTTTTTTTTTTTTTTTTTTGTAATGGAGTGGATTGGTCTCACTCCATATACGGCAATTTTATTTATTAACAAACCCGTTAAGCCGAAAATGAGCCTCATTGCTGAACACAATTTTGCGATGAAACATCGGGTTAGTTTCGAACTGTTCTAGAGCGACGTGGCTTTAATTCCTGCACCAGCGGGATCTTATATGGGTGTAGACCAATATCGCACAGAGCCTCAATCCTGCGACCAACGACGATTTGATAAATTTGGATTTTCTTCCACACCTTCGTTTACAGAGGCGAAATTCTCATGCACATTCCCCCGGCGTTTTGATGTTATTGCATCATTTAGAGAATACGTGGTATGAAATATATCCATAGTTCGACGGATGGCTCACGTAGTCGTCTATAAGTTGCGCGAATCGATGACTGATTTGCCAGAGTATACTGATATTAAATGTCGAAAAGTGAGCGCGGTATGTAAGCAACGAAAAAAAAAACAGGATAATCTGAATCTTACGTCAATTTTAGTCATTGATAGTGGTTATTTTTGTGGGGTTTAGGTCTGAACATGCACAAGTTTTTTTTTTTTTTTTCAAATTTTAATAGCAATCATCCTATGCTCAATAATAGTATATACATTAGGGTGACAGCGGTTTGTATGAAAAAAAAATTTTGAGGATTGACGAATTTTGAGGTGTGACGGACACACACTTTGAGAACCCCACGAGTTAATTTCAGAAAATAAGTCCAGAATATTGTTTTTTAGAATTATTTTAATATTATCAACAAGTTTTATCGAAAAATTTCCACATATATACATTATTTCGATATTTTATTAAAAAAAAAATAAATAAATTTAAATCTCCTTAAATTTGACCTTTGACCTAAAAGAGGGCAGTTTATAGTGTTGCAATTTAACCTTAATTTACAAAATGGAGAACACATATCAAGTAATATAATATTTTGATAAAAGATATTTGAAATATGAAAACACCAAAAAGATGTAGCCTAAAAGTTTAAAATGTATGAAAAATCACATTGTTCTTCAAATCCGCTGAAATAAAAACGCTACCCTCGCCAAATTAAGAAAAGGATACCTACAATATTTGGCATTTTTAATCACATATATTTTGTTAATAAGACCTTAAAGTCCAATCGTTGATTTCGGAAAATTTCTTGAACAAAATTTTTAAAAAAGCAAAATTGGAGAAATAGTGCTACAAGTGCTAATTTAGAACGGCATATACAATAGACGATATGCAAAATACTTTACGTAAGATCATTTTGGGATCAGGAGAATGCAAAAATGTTGTTGTTGTTAATTTATTTCAATGTCTTAAAAAATGTAAGCTCGATTTTCTTCATCAAGTGGTCTGCGGTAATAGATAATAGATTTTGTTGTTTTATTAGAAAGATAATTTAATCTAGATTATGGTTTATTAATTAATTTAATTGAAACGCAATTATTAATATCAAACGTTTTGTGAAAAATGGCTTTTTTTTTGATAATTTTTACATATAAATGCATATTTGAACTTTGAACTCAATGCGCGTCCAGAAAGCATTGTCCGATTTGGCTCAAATTTTGCGCACTAAAGATTTAGATCCAGTGCCACAATTATCCGACCTGCACGTGAAATTCAAAAAAAGAAAAAAAAAATGGCTGTCACCCTAATAAACATATATAAAATTTTATCAAATTATATTTTCATTTGCAGAGCTGTAGCTGGCGTGAAATTTACAGTGACACAGAAACGGACGGACGGACTATGAAAGACGGACGGAAGGATATTATAAAATCGACTGAAAAAGTGATTCTGACTCAAGCGGCATAATGATAGGTGATTCTAGGTCGCGTTATTTTCGTAGTTACAAACATCGGCACGAACTCAAAAAATATTGTTTAACTGAAGGCGCTACTGTAAATGTACACCGAATTGCTGTAAAATATGATGGTGTGAAAAATTAATGCCGTTTTCTTCTCTAACAAAAAATGTCGCATTTTATTTGCTCTTTTATACCCACCACCTGCATCTTAAACTCAATATTAGAACCAATATTGGGTACGGCTATCATTTTAAAACTGTTGTCGGTACTGAAATTTAAATTTCGAATACCAATTAAATTTAAAGTTAATTGCTTTTCTTGTTGGCCAGTTTCTATTATAATTCCTTGTTATAAAAAAACAATTATTGTGTCTTCTATAGAAAGAATTCGTTACTATTTGAAAAAAAGGCATTATTTTTCGTTTACTAGAGTAGAAAACCCCTAATGAAATTCGTTATATAACGCCAGCAGCGTTATAACACCCAAAGTTTGATCCCTATAAGAAAGTTTTGAGATAATTCACGATAATTAAAAAAAAAAATAATAATAAACTGATTCTTGGCTAAAAATTTCCAGATATTAATATTAAACAAGTAAGAAAATTATAGTCGGTCTAGACCGACTATACGATACCCTATACCATGCGTTTAGAGACCCTATCTCTCAGGCCCAACTAACTGGAAATAGAAGATAAGCATAAACCAAATTTGAGTGGGATTTTTATTAATTTTTTCGGCTGCAGATATGAAAAAGTTCATATCGGATGCTATATCTATATGGGGACTAGGCCCAAAAATGGACCGATCCTGACCATGTTTGGTAAAGTCTCTTGTATTTTGCAAAAATATATACAAACAAAATTTGAGAGGAATCAGTGCAATATTTTTGTTTTTTGATAGATTTAAGTGAAGATCGGGAAGCAGTTCTATATGGGGCCTATGACTAAGAGTTGTCCAATAGAGATCATATTTGGACTACTGATTAATGGATGTAATATATACATACAAACCCAATTTGACTAAGATTTGTATGATAATTTGGTTCTTATGGCAATATATGTATGTTGATTTCATAAGGGCATTTGTATGGGGGCTAGGTCTTAACATAGACCGATTCTCACCAATTTCAATAGCGTTCATTCCATGGAAGATTAAATACCAAATTTCATCAAAATATATTCATATTTGCGACCTGCAGTTTGATTACAAGCTTTACATGAACACACAGACGGACGGACGGACATCGTTAAATCGAATCAGATGGTTATTCTGATTCGATCGGTTTAATTAAAGATGGGTGTAGGCCAAATATTTTTGGTTGTTACAAACAGCAGCACAAAGTCATTATACCCAAACCACATAGTGGTATAGGGTATAAAAAGCTAATTTTAAAATATTTTTATCTGAATTAGCTAGTAATTTTTAATTTTTAATATTTATTTTTTATTTTTAAGTTTTAATTTTTAATTTTTTATTTCTAATTTTTAATTTTTGATTTTTAATATTTAATTTTTAATTTTTCATATTTTATTATTCATTTTCCATTTTTCAATTTTAATTTTTCATTTTTCAATCTCCATTTTCTATTTTCCAATTTTCATTTTTAATTTTTCATTTTTCATTTTCCATATTTCATTTTTCAATTTTCATTTTTGGTTTTTCATTTTCCATTTTTAATTTTTTATTTTTCTTTTTCCATTTTCCATTTTTAATTTTTCATTTTCCATTTTTCATTTCTCATTTTCCATTTTTCAATTTTCATTATTCATTCTTCATTTTCCATTTTTAATTTTTCATTTTTAATTTTTCATTTTCCATTTTCCATTTTCCATTTTTTATTTTTCATTTTTCAATTTTCAGTTTCCATTTTTCATTTTTAATTTTTCATTTTCCATTTTTAATTTTTAATTTTCCATTTTCCATTTTTAATTTTTAATTTTTAATTTTTAATTTTTAATTTTTAATTTTTAATTTTTAATTTTTAATTTTTAATTTTTAATTTTTAATTTTTAATTTTTAATTTTTAATTTTTAATTTTTAATTTTTAATTTTTAATTTTTAATTTTTAATTTTTAATTTTTAATTTTTAATTTTTAATTTTTAATTTTTAATTTTTAATTTTTAATTTTTAATTTTTAATTTTTAATTTTTAATTTTTAATTTTTAATTTTTAATTTTTAATTTTTAATTTTTAATTTTTAATTTTTAATTTTTAATTTTTAATTTTTAATTTTTAATTTTTAATTTTTAATTTTTAATTTTTAATTTTTAATTTTTAATTTTTCATTTTTAATTTTTAATTTTTAATTTTTAATTTTTAATTTTTAATTCTTAATTTTTAATTTTTAATTTTTATTTTTTAACTTTTAATTTTTAACTTTTAAATTTTAAATTTTAACTTTTAAATTTTAATTTTTAATTTTTAATTTTTAATTTTTAATTTTTAATTTTTAATTTTTAATTTTTAATTTTTAATTTTTAATTTTTAATTTTTAATTTTTAATTTTTAATTTTTAATTTTTAGTTTTTAATTTTTAATTTTTAATTTTTAATTTTTAATTTTTAATTTTTAATTTTTAATTTTTAATTTTTAATTTTTAATTTTTAATTTTTAATTTTTAATTTTTAATTTTTAATTTTTAATTTTTAATTTTTAATTTTTAATTTTTAATTTTTAATTTTTAATTTTTAATTTTTAATTTTTAATTTTTAATTTTTAATTTTTAATTTTTAATTTTTAATTTTTAATTTTTAATTTTTAATTTTTAATTTTTAATTTTTAATTTTTAATTTTTAATTTTTAATTTTTAATTTTTAATTTTTAATTTTTAATTTTTAATTTTTAATTTTTAATTTTTAATTTTTAATTTTTAATTTTTAATTTTAAATTTTTAATTTTTAATTTTCCATTTGCGATTTTTCATTTTTAATTTTTCATTTTTCATATTCAATTTTTCATTTTTATTTTTTCATTTTCCATTTTTCACTTTCCATTGTCCATTTCCATTTTTCGTCTTTCATTTTTAAATTTTAGTTTTTAATATTTATCTTTTGTTTTTATTTGTTTATTTTTTATTTTTTATTAATTTTTAATACATATATAATTTTAATGATAAAAAAAATATGTGCTAAAACTTGTGTAGGCCAATGTGACACGTTTAGTATCAATATACACACAACTGTAATGACTTCAACAATTCGAAGAATTACATATACAACATATCTTGAGTAAAACAACAAACACACTGAAAAATTTTATATTTCAAGAGTTTTTTCAAGGTTTTATTCATAACTCGTGACCCCTTAAACCGATTTTGACGACTCCTTTGGGATGTTTGACAACTCCTTTGGGATGTTAATAAACGATTTTATATAAAAACGAACGGTCTAGCTTATATATTGACGGCGTGATCGTGATTTCCACAGGCAGACGGACAGACGGTCATCGCTAAATAAACTTCCCCACTTGTTATAAAGATCAAGAAAATATAAGAAGCCTATATACCCTCTGCCACTGAGGTGTGGAGGGTATAAAAATACACTTTTCGAAAAAAGTGCAAATTAAATGCGACTGATATTACAAAAAGAGGTTTACAATAAAGCATTTAACACTCTGAGATACACGAGAAAGATTTAAAGTTTAAAGAGAACAAAATTCATTTAAACTCACACTATTTTGGTTCATGTGTCCTAAATTTAGCGATAAAACTTAAAACATTAATACATATTAAAAAAAAAAATTTTCGTTTCTTACAACTGAATCCAAAAACTTGAAAATGCGTTGTTTTTTTCTAAACCCATAATTTGTTGTAATGTAGGTTCTTTTGTTTAAATAGATATATAAGGAATAAACCATCTAAAGGAGCGTAAAATGTCATTTCGCTCACGTTCACGTCCAACGCAGCCTTTGGCCCCGCGGCGACGTTCTGCGTCAAGTTCACGAGCTCAAAGTTCGGGCTCTGGCTATAATTACAATGGTACTTCCTACAATACGGGATCATCAAATGGTTATACGCCTTCCTCATCAAGACCGCTAAGTACTGGTTACTATCAAAATGGCTCTGGCTCGAATTCATCCTATTATCAAAGTCCCTATAATAACGTTTATAGTACATCCAGAGATAATTTATATGGTGGAACGAGTTCGACACGTAATGGCTATAATAACTATAGTAATGGTAATAAATCATCATCGAACTATCGTCATGAATATAATGCTGCTTGCTCTAAGGAGAGTAACAATACTACTACTTCTGCTGCTGCTGCTGCTACTGCAACTTCTTCTACTAGCAAATTGCAAAAATCACCGCAACCATCAACATCATTTACCAGTCATCATCAGATCCATCATCATTCAATGACCATATCCTTATCACCCTCTACAAATTCAAATTCTACTGACCGATATAAAACTAGCCCCCTTAAATCCTATTCACGTTCACCGCTTGCTTCAGCTTTACCATCAAAATCTTTATTAGCATCATCTACTTCATACGCTTCTCAGGCTTCTGGCAATCATTCTTCTTCCAACGGTTATGATGGAAATTCCAAATATCAATCATCCACCACCTCCTTTTCCTCTTCTTCAGCTTCAAATGGTTATGATACGTCGTCACGCTACTCAAGTCCGTACACCAGCACCAGCGATCGTTATGTCAGTCCTTATGCCTCCTCGTATGATAAAGGCATTACCACAGCCTCTCTTAGCTTTAACATGGGTCCATCGGCGTCAGCATCATCGAAAAGTTCCAAACCGTATACGTCCAGTTCGTCGTTGAGATCTCTTAATAATACAAAAACTTTATCCGGATCCAATAGCAGTTTAAATGCTTACCCTTCAACATCCGCAACGAGCAACAATAATAAACCGAGTGCTGCTGCGATAGCAGCCATTGCATCACGTAGTAATTCATTGCGAGAACAAGAGCGTAAATCACGCACTCGCTCACGTTCGCGCACGGCTGCTCAGCGATCTATTAGTGCTTCTTCAGAGAAAAGTGAAGGTTATGAAGTACGTGTTTAATGGGCGATACTACTAAATAAAATAAGAAAGATCGAAAAAGAATTTAAAAAAATATTCGATTTTTCTTAAATTTTAAATCAAAGAAAGAAAGAAATTTGCATTCAAGTCAAAAAAAAAGTTATTTATTATATTCAGTTATATTATATAAATTTTTCTCTTTATTTTTTTTTATAATTTTCTTTTTAATTAGAGCGGTAGCGAGACACGTCCAACACGTTCACGTGTCGGTAGTACAGCTAGTACGGTATCTGTATCCACATCGACCACCTCGGCTACAGATGATAAGAAAACACGCGATAAATCGGAAAGTAGCGGTGATGCTATTGACTATAAAGCTCTATGGGAAGCTGTTAAGTAAGTTTCGAAGAGAAATTCTGGAGCTGGAGGAGCGACACTTTATTTCTCTTTAACTATGCCATTATCACTCTCTTCCATGCATTCTCCGAATGAGAAGGAGTGATAATGGAATTATTCTATATCTTATCAATTTTCTTATTTGTTTTGTAGATTGGAAAATGATAAACTAAAACAACATCTGAAAAAGAAAGATGATGAAGTTGTACAAACTAGAGCCACCCTCGAAAGATTTGCTAATGCAGTAAGTAATCTTTTTTTTTTGTATTATTTGTTTTTTATAACAGCAATTTAGGTTTTAAATATTGTTAAGTACAACACTGGCCTTGAATTCAGTGATGAATTTAAATAAAAACATTTTATAAATTTATACTAAATTAAAATGGTCTACTCGAACACCTTTTATAAATATTTATTAATATTTTGTGTTAATTCAGGAATATTTATAAACTGTATTAGTTTATGGTTTTGTACAAAAAAAAAAAAAAAAAATAAAAAAAAACAAACCTTCACACTAAAACTCTCTTTCTGTCAAAATAATAAAAATATAATAAAACCACAACCAACTCTGACGGTATAAACGGCGCTTTTCTATCACTACCTGTCAAGTTCTCTCTCTCTGTTTCTAACTTTAAAGGTTTAACATGTTCACTAATTTATTTTTGTCCCAAAAATCTTATAATTAACTACCCGAAACCAGAGCTTCGAAAGAATTTATTCCCTAATACACTTTTGTGGAATTTTCCAATGTAAAACTAGACAAAAGCGATTTCTTTTCGTTATTATTTTTTTTTAAAATTTATTTATCCAAATAAAAATTTTTCTTTATCATGGATAAAGTTATTTGGCCCCCGGTTTGAAATAAAAAAAAAAATGTGGTCCTCCGATTAACCATCTTATTTGAATTACACTGTACCACCAAGTTAGGTTTTGGTGTGGAGGTGGATTATTCCAACATAGCTCGATTGTATTAGCATAGTGTAATGAAACCGCCAAAGCGCTTGGCTTTGTGTGGGTACAGTCTAGTTTTATGACCTATGAGGATTATAATTTTTTCCAAAGACTGTATGAAATGTGAAGAACTAATCAGTAAAATAATCGTCTGTACCAATTTTTGTGTTTGGATGACCTCTATGAAATTTCATAGACAATTTTGTTGTTGAACATTTTAAACTTTTAATAACCCTCTATCTGTCATTTTCATATGTCATAAATATGAAAAGCCCACTAAAACGGACTTTTCTAGGGTTAAACAGTTCCGTGATATAATATGTTCAGCTATAAATTTTATTAATGTAATTTGTTCGTCAACATTTCGTTTGAGATAACTAAATACAAAATTTAGCTTAGCTTAACTGGTATTTTGGACTATTTTCTGACAGGTCGCTATGAGGGTTTTACTATACAATAGCGCTGTCGCAATAATCCACCCCTCCCACCAAAATAGTGTTGGCCAGTGGTATTTACCAAAATAACACTGTGGAACAAATTCAGGTTAGCAAAAGTTAGGTCGATTCTGAGAATGAGAGGTGAAAAAAGAGGCTAAATTAGAAGACCCGTATCGCGGCGGTTGTTTATGTTAGTTCGAATTTTTTTTTTAATCGACCGTCGAACTTTGCAGTCAAATGCCGATTTTCAGCATATTGTTTATATGGTTTTTTGGCTATAACTCGTCGACTAATTGATATTTTTCAATCTGTAAAAGCCAAATTATTGCTAGAGACCTGTGCAAGAATTAAAATTTTTAAAAAAATTGATTTAGAAAATTTTTGTGGTGCTTATGAAGCAAAATGTTGGAAAAAATATTTTTTCATGCTTTTTGAAAATATTTTCCACGAAACTAGGTCTTTTTTGCTTTCTGTTTGATATATAATATGCTTCTCAGTTTCTTCAATAAATTTCATTTGAAAAGAAAACAATCATAATACAAAACTTGCGTTTTCCAGCTTAATATTAATTTACTTTTCATTTCTTATGTACCAATTTTGTTCAGTGTTGGTTTTGAAGAAACATTGAAAAAGAAATTATAAAAATATGGAAAAAATATATATTTTTGAAAAATTTTAAGTAAAAAATTAAAAAAAAATAAATTAATGATTTGGCCAGTTGCCGTTTAGCAGGCGGCTGTGGATCAACATCACTGCTCTCTCTAATATCTTGGTCATCGTCATCATCATCAGAAAGGTCGATAATTTCGTCCAACAGATATTCTAGAATTTCATCTTCGTCTTGCCCTTTTTCCTCGTCTTCCTCTTCTTCAAAGGTGTTTTTATACCACCAACAAATTTCAGCGAGTATTGCATCTGGAGATTTCTTTCCTCTGTACCTGAAACGAAAATAGTTCTCAATCGTTAACATGTTTAAATTGTGCTCAGTGACAAAGATATTAGAAAAATCTAGGAATTCAAAATATGCACACTCCATAGTTACCTTATTTCAAATGGAAGCGCAGTTTGGTGATAACGTTCGCCTTGCTCATCAGATTCAGTTGGCAACTGTTGAGCGAGTTGATCAAGATGCTGATGCAAGAGATGAATTTTGTACGACATATTAACCCCAATTTCATCGAAAGCTGCCAACATGTTTGCAACAGATTGCCTGTAGTTGTCTTTGCGTTCTTTACCCAAAAGTCCTTTAATGACTGCTTTCAATGCGAGCCATGCATTTAATTCTCGGTCTGTCCGAACTTGGTCAAAATCTTGACGACTCATTAGTTTCCGTATTTTGGGACCATTAACAACCCCTTCCTGAATTTTGGCGTTACTTAGTCTTGGGAAAATGTCTTTTAAGCGATACATTTCAAAAAAATTTTTAGCATTGCCAAGTTTAATGTGGAGCAACGGCAGCAAAATTTTCATTTCAGGAACAAGACTTTCGTGTAGCCTATTGATTGGCTTTATGCCATTTCCGTCCAATGCGACTATTCCAGTTATGCTGTTTGTACTGGTTTCTTCCTTTAATACCTTCTCCGTATCGTGAATCCCAATCGCACAAAAAACACGGATATTTTGGAAGGCCAGATGCTGTTAAGCCTGTAATCAATGAAACTATTTTGAGGTCGCAGCAAATGCGCCACTGGTGTTCGTTATATTTGACTACTTCCAGAATGTGTTTCAAATTATCGAAATTTTCACTAGTGTCAGTGCTATACACAATCGGAACGGAAGGTATTCTATTTGTCTTGTGCAAAAGCACAACTTTTAAACTGATTAGTGAACTACCGATGAATAAACGCCAATCATCTTTTTTGTACTGGAACGAATTCTGAGTGCGGTAGTGGTAATTGGACACTTGGCACTGCTACATAAGTTTTATTCTTTGCTTTCCTTCTATTCAAAGTTTTATGGTAGTTGATACATCCATAGCAATTTTCTTCTTGAAGCGGGCTGTTGTCTAACCACATCATTGGTATACCAAAATGCATAGCCTTCTTCTTTTCACTTTTCCATTGCATAAGAGTTGAATAGCAATTAAAGCTAACTTTTTTAGGGCATAGTTTACGTCAGTGATAAACTCTTGCGAGAAATATTGTTTATAGGCTGCCAAAAAAAAAAATCACTCGCATTGCCACATTTTTCATCGCTTGCTATGAAACGTCGACAAACATTACAAAAATGGTCCATTTTACATTTTGATTCCGACATTTTTAATACAATATATATTATACAATGGTTTTTTTTTTTTTTATTTTTATGAAACCGATGCACTTAACTTAAATCACTCACAAAGTGAAATAAGTTCCAAAAAAATTAATAGCGAATTTTATCACGACCGAGCGAAAATTAAAGCTTCGACTGAGTTTCGAGTCTTAACTGAATCTTCATTTTTGAAATTAGTTCGCTTGTAAGAAATAAAAAAAATCGCTACCTGTGCGGTGGTTGAAAACAAAAAAGTTATTTTACTAATTCCTAAATCTTGGAACTTCCCTTTTTTAATTACTTCTACCTAAATCGCTATTTATTTAATGGTTTGGGATTTTTAACGCAAATTATCGACTAAGACCATTTTCTTTTTAAATGAAATTTATTGAAGAAACTGACAAGCATATTATAGATCAAACAGAAAGCAAAAAAGACTTAGTTTTGTGGAAAATATTTTCAAAAAGCATGGAAAAAAAAAATAATTTTTCCAACATTTTGCACCACAAAAATTTTCTAAATCAATTTTTTCAAAAATTTTAATTGTTGCACAGGTCTCTAGCAATAATTTGGCTTTTACAGATTGAAAAATATCAATTAGTCGACGAGTTTTAGCCAAAAAACCATATAAACAATATGCTGAAAATCGGCATTTGACTACAAAGTTCGAAGGTCGATTAAAAAAAAAATCGAACTAACATAAACAAACGCCGCGACACAGGTCTTCTAATTTAGCCTCTATTTTCACCCCTCACTCTCAGAATCGACCTGAATTTTGCTAACCTGAATTTATACCACAGTGTAATTGTACGCAGCGATTCGATAGCACAACAAACCCAATCCCCCCCCTCCCAAAATGTATATTTTCACCAAAGAATCAATAAATTTTTCCTGCATTTACATGATAACATGATAAAAGGCTGGGAGTTTTATTAAAATTTAAAACATTGAAATATTTAAAAAAAAATTTCATATTAAATATTTCAATACGTTTCATTTAATAGAGGGGCCCATAAGTCTTTCTTTTAACTTTGTCCCTAGAAAATTCCACGATTGAATAAATAATTTTTCGTACATTAAACCCTAGAAATACGCACTTTACAGACCCACGATTTTATTAATAGGATCAGTCTGTAAAACGAAACGTAACGAAATTTTTTATAAAAATATTTGAAATATATTTCTAAGTTTGAATTTTTCTTAAAAATTTTTAACGTTTCGTTACATTTCGTTTTTTAAATCTCCTTAATCTTCCTGGTACATTTGTCCTTATTGCATCAAGTCTGTTTTTGTATATTATGTTCAGAGACATCTACTTTTGTCTAGACTTTTATATAGTGATAGTACCGTTAAAGATACGGAATTGTTTGAAGCATTTTACTTTATAAAGCCAATTATATTATTAGGACTTTTTGGTACTTAAGTACTTACAAAAGAGCACGTTTATATTAAAGCACGTTTTTATAGACTTATATTTAAATTTTCTTTAACTTTTGTTCCATTAAAACGCCATTGGAACTTGTAGGTTTATTTTTGTCCTTCTAAAACTGGACTATTGTGAAAATTTTTTTTTTTCAAATTTTATAAGAACATCATGGTACATTTGATAAGTTTTTTTTTCGGTATTTCTTCGTTTAGTAGTTTTGCCTTTAGCAACCTAAATGGAAATAAATACATATATTCTATGAATTTATTACAAAAAACAAAATATTCGTTCGAAGCTCTACTTTAACTCTTTGGAAAAACACATTTAATTAAAATTATTGTTTTTTTTTTTTTGTAAAAATTTTGCACTTATTGAATTTATCCCACCAAATCAAAAACACCAAAAAAAATTTTCTTTTGCAAATATTAATTTTTGCAGACTAAAAATTCTCTGTCAGAGATTGAAAAGCGCGAAAGGAGAGCTATGGAACGAAAACTTTCCGAATTGGAAGAAGAGCTTAAGGTAATTACCTCTAAAAATTTGTATATATTTTTTTTAACAATAAAATGTTGCTGATTTTTTTTTTGTTTGTTTCCAAAATAACTGCCAGAAAAAACACCCCTTTTTTTTGTTAAAAATACATAAACTATTTGTTTTTTCTTCTCTTTTTATAATTAATTTTTATTTGGCTTTTTACTTACAATTTTAAATCAAAGTGTATGGCTTTTGCTTCGACGAGAAATTTTTTTTATTTTTATGCTTTATTTTTTTTTTTTAATTTAATTTTTCAATATTCTTTTGTTTTTAATATTTTTTTTTTAAATTAATTTTATGTGGGGTCTAATTACGACATTCGTGAACGTATTAGCTTTCATATAAATATTAATTACATAGTTAATTGTTCGTAATTTTTGTATGATGGAACACATTAAATATCGAAACGATAAAAAATAGTATACTTTTAGTCATAATTTTTTTTTTACATTTTATCTTTAACAAAATTTTTAAAATACATGAAATTTTATATATTTTCGAGCAACTAAATTATATTTCACTTTTATACTGTTTTAAGTAAAATTTCTTATAGTTATACTATCGGATAAAATTTGAAATATTTTAGAATAAATTCCGTTTAACTTTACCCTATCGAAATACTCAGAAAGTAAATTTTACTCGGACACGCATGCGGTAATTTGGCCCTTGTTTTATATATTTATATATTGTTTTTTTATAAATGTTTTTTTTTTATAATTGTTTTTTTTTTATAATTGTTTTTTTTTTATATATGTATATTTTTTATATATATATTTTATATATATATATATATATATATATATATATATATATATATATATTTTATATATTTATATATATATATATATATATTTTTAAATTGTTTTAAAAAAGTGAGTAATTAAATAATTTTTTTTTTCAACGACCCAACAAATGTAGAATATGTAGATTATAGTACTTGAACTAGTTTTGGGATTTAATTTTAAGAAAATCCCATTATTCATGAAACTATCAAAAGTCTTTAACTTTTAGGAGTTTTTAATGATTTAATTTGTTGGCTGGATAAGGGTTTTTATTGCAAATGTACTTCTTAGGCTAATAGGGAGATTTTATTAAAAGTTTCAAAGATAATATAATTTTAATTTTTTTACATTTTTAAATGAAGTTAGTAAAATGTGCGATTTTTGCCGCTTTGTCTTTGTCAATTTCAAACTGTATATTGTTCATGTCTTTAACGAATTCAATTCACTTTTGAAATCGATCTAGTTCTATCACCTACCGGATTGTTTTATCGTTTCTATACTTAACGAGTCCCATCATATGAAAATTATCAACTTTCGTAAAAATTTCATACCAAAGCTTATAATAATAAATGCAAAACAACTTAACTAACATATTTTTTTTTTTATCTAAAATGGTAATCAAAAAACCTATTTTTATACCGCATACCATTATGTGGCCGGGTTATAATGGATTTGTGCTAATGTTTGTAACTACCAAAAATAGTTACGTGAGCTAGGCGCACACCTTTTATTATTTATTTTATTATATATTAGAATCGCTGTTTGAGTCGATTTACCGATGTCCGTCCGTCTGTCTGTCTATATGTGTATGTAAGCTTTCTATTTAATCAAACTATATGTCGCAAATATATAGACATATTTTGACAGAATTTGGTATATAAGCATACAACGACCGCTATTTAAATTTGTGAAAATCGATGCATGTTCAGATCTAGTCTCCATACAAATTAGCTCTATAAGATCGACCAAAATTGCCCTAAGCTCAAAATTATCACATAGATCGATCTTGGTCAAATTTGGTTTGTGTGTGTTATTACACCCATTAATCAGTAGTCCAAACATTCTTAGTCATAGCCGCCATATAAAGCTGCTTCCCGATCTTCACTTAAATCAAGTTTGGGTTGTATATGTTTTTACAAAAAGAAAAAAAGAAAAATATAAATAAAACAAGTAAGAAAATTATAGTCGGTCGGATACGATACCATATACCATGGTTTAAAGACCCTATCTCTTCGGTCCAACTAATTGGATATAGAAAATAAGCATAAACCAAATTTGAGCGGCACTGTTATTAATTTTTTGTGGCGCAGATATGAAAAAGTTCATATTGGGTGCTATATTTATATGTGGACTAGGTCGAAAAATGGACCGATCCTAACCATATTCGCTAAAGTCACTTATATTTTGAAAAAATGTATACAAAATCAAATTTGAGAAAAATCTGTGCAATATTTTTGTTTTTTGATAGATTTAAGTGAAGATCGGGAAGCAGCTCTTTAAGGGGCCTATGACTTAGAATTTCCTATAGGGATTATTTTTGGACTATTGACTAATAGATGTAATAAAACATACAAACCCAATTTGACTGAGATCTATATTATAATATGGATCTTATGGCAATTTATGTAGATTTCATAGGGGTCATTTTGATCGGAACTACGTCTGAACATGGACCGAGTTTTACCAATTTCAATAGCGTTCATCCTATGGACGATGAAAGCTTTTATACCAACTTTCATCACAATATATTCATATTTGCGACAAGGTTTACATGGACACACCGACGGACGGACGCACATCGCTAAATGGACTCAGAAAGTGATTCTGAGTCGATCAATGTAATAAAAGCTGGGTTTAGATCAAATATTTTTGGTAGTTACAAACAGCAGCACAAAGTCATTATACCCAAACCACATATTGGTATAGGGTATAATAAAATTACAAAAAAAAAGTAAGAAAATTATAGCCGGTCTAGACCGACTATAAGATACCCTATACCATGCGTTAAGAGACCCTATCTCATAGGCCCAACTAACTGGACATAGAAAATAAGCATAAACCAAATTTGAGTGGGATTTTTATTATTTTTTTTTGGCTGCAGATATGAAAAAGTTCATATTGGGTGCTATATTTATATGCAGACTAGGTCGAAATAGGGTCTCTAAACGCATAGTATAGGGTATCGTATAGTCGGTCTAGACCGACTATAATTTTCTTACTTGTTTTTTATTTGTAATTTTTTTTTGTTAGTTACGTGGTTTTGCATTTCATCTAACGATATATCAAAAACAGGAGGAGTTGGCTTTAAATATTTAGAATTTTTTATTTTTCGGTATTAATATTCATGCCATTAAATTGCATTACTGCTCGTATCATTAAGAATTTCTTGAATTGTTAATTAGAATTTATAAAAAAATTGTAAAAGTACATTTTTTTTTTTTTTTTTTTTTTTTTTTTTTTTTTTTTTTTTTTTTTTTTTTTTTTTGAGAGTGACAAAGTACCAAATTCTTTATCACTGTTAAAAATTTCTTAAGTTGATTGCATTCCCAAATGCCAAAGTGGTTGTTAAAATTTCAGGAAGTAAGGTTTTTTTTGCGATATTTAAAGTCTTAGTTTATTCTTAATTAAATTTTTAAACAAGAATAGAGAGAAGTACATTTTACTATGAAAAAAAAAAATTTTTTTTCTTTTTTTAAATTTCAGCTAGCGAAAAAAATTATTTTCATTTCTTTTTGGACATACATTTTTTATTTGAAATTTGTAATATTACTTTTTAGTTTTTGTGCACTTTTAATATAAATAATGATTTGTCTCCCGATAAATAAACACTATTAATACTCTTTTTTGTGCAAATTTTTCAATAAAAAAAATTTTTTTTAACACCCAAAAAGTATTAATATTATTGTTGTTTGCTTCATAAAAACTTTTAAACTAAAACAATTTCGAAGCTTATAGAAAATTTTTTTTTTTTTAAATTTTTTTGATTTTTAAAAAGTTTTTAATTAACATAAACAGTTTTGTATGTAACAACATAAAAATTGTTTAAACAAATTAAATGATGTATTTTTTATTTTTGTTGTTATTTTTTTTTTTTTTTTGGCAATAAGACACCTAGCAAAACATCATTACTTCATCCAATCGAAATAAACATACGTGGGAGGTCTTATAAATTTTCGGCAATTGACCACAACTAACTTTTCTTTCTTTTCTCACAATAACATTATTTGTAATTTACCTTTATATAAGCTTTGAAAATATGATTATTAATTTTGATATAATAAAATTATTAAATTTTATTCAAAAATTGTCTAATTTAAATCACTTAGCAGGAAAAGACCCTCTTACTTGTTGGGTTTAATTTGAAATAAATAAATACTGTATTTTAAGCCATCTGTATGCAAAAGATTTTTTACGAATTAGACAATTTTTTTTAATTGCATATGAGAAAATTAAGTTAAATATTTAACAAGGAGTGTGAGATCGAAAAAATCTTAACACACGTTTTTCCTCTTAACCTCAATATTTTTGGATCAAGTTATGTTTGAAATATAGGTCAGTTATTAAGCTTTATGACAACCCTATTCATTTGTTGTTAGTCTGATTAAAATGAGTGACGAAATAAAAGTACGGGCTAAAAATATTTAATATTCACAACAAAATCCAATTTTGTCCTACAAAAAGTTGGCAAAAAAATTAAAGGTCTGCCGTCAAACTGTTTGCAGTGTTATTAGAATGTATCAGGAGAATTTGATGGGAAACTTGGTTCGGGAAGAAACAAAAGTACACACGATGTTTGTAAGGCCAAGAAAATGCAAATCATATTTAAAAGAGATCCCAACACATCTGGAAGTAAAGCAGTCCGGTTAGCTCAGTGATTGGTATATTTGGTGGGAAAAGGTAATGCTCATGCAGGTTTGAAAATATACAAAGTAGAAAAAGTTCCAGACAGGAACGCTGCAAATAAATTTAGAGGCCTAAAATAGAGCTCGTAAATTGAAATCATGTTTTATAAAACATACTCCTGCTGCATAATGGCAGATTTTTTGCAGCTTTTGGCTCAAAAATTTTGCTAACGCTCGAGAAAATATTGAAGATAAGTTTAGAACCGAAAGGCACACAAAATTTCTAAATAAAAGTTTTTGGGCTTTATTAATTCCGAAATTTATATTAAGGAGTGTTTGCATAAAGACTTCTTCTTTTTATAAGCCAACACAATGTTTCCACATATTTTTGGCCCGATTTGGCATCCTGTTCCCACGGTAAGAAAGTTCTTGGGTGATACAAGAACCATAACTTGGTTTTTGTATCAAAGGAGGCAAATCCTCCAAACTTTCGAGACCTTAGGCTAGTGGAGAGATATTGTGTCCTTGTGAAAAGAACGTTTAAGGGCGCAAAAAATGTGTGCCAAGATATGAAAGATTTTAAACGGAGATGGGCTATATATTTAAAAACAAGTAAGAAAATTATAGTCGGTCTAGACCGACTATATGATACCCTATACCAAGCGTTTAGAGACCCTATCTCATAGGCCCAACTAACTGGACATAGAAAATAAGCATAAACCAAATTTGAGTGGGATTTTTATTAATTTTTTTGGCTGTAGATATGAAAAAAGTTCATATCGGATGCTATATCTATATGGGGACTAGGCCCAAAAATAGACCGATCCTGACTATGTTTGGTGAAGTCTCGTGTATTTTGCAAAAATATAGACAAATAAAATTTGAGAAGAATCAGTGCAATATTTGTGTTTTTTGATAGATTTAAGTGAATATTGGGAAGCAGCTCATTATGGGGCCTATGACTAAGAGTTGTCCCATAGCGATCATTTTTGGACTACTGATTAATGCATGTAATAAACACATACAAACCCAATTTGACTAAGATTTATATGATAATTTGGATCTTATGGCAATTTATATCGATTTCATAGGGGTCATTTGTATGGGGGCTAGGCCTGAACATCGACCGATTCTCACCAATTTCAATAGCATTCATCCTATGGCCGATAAAAGCTTATAAACCAATTTTCATCAAAATATATTCATATTTGCGACCTGCAGTTTGATTACAAGGTTTACATGGACACACAGACGGACGGACGGACATCGTTTAATCGAATCAGTTAGTGATTCTGATTCGATCGGTATAATAAAAGATGGATCTAGGTCAAATATTTTTGGTAGTTACAAACAGCAAAACCACATAGTGGTATAGGGTATAAAAATATGGAAACCACTATAAAACCTCAAATAGAAGGGTTTCCGGAAAAGGTCCATAAGTTCTTTGGCAGTGATTAGGAATCAAACTCAGAGTTCAATTATTTCCTTATTAATACATTTGATGTATGTTAAGATTTTTTCGATTACGCTCCTTAATTAATCTTATGCGGATCTTAAATTGGCCGAGAATGTACTTATCAGACCACCTTTGTATATTTACAGATCCCACAGTGTGTATGTGTATTTATTTCCATTTCTTTTTTTAATTTGTCATTTTCATAATTATTCATATATAATAAATAAGTATGTATGTGTTCGTTTCATGTCATAAATATACATTCGATTGTTCTTACGTTTTCACCTTGTCATCATATCACTCATGTTTTGTGTTTTTAATCGCCTTGTTCACTACGTTTTTGTTGTTTTTATGTTTCAGACTCCCAAACGCCCCGCCAAATTGCAGGGTTACCAAATATATTTGTCATGTTCCATTTTGTGTATATATTTTTAATAGAAACAAAAAAAGTTGGGTTTTCAAGATATCCATGAAGACATATTGTAAAAGAGATTATTCGCAATGCAAACGAGGAAAATTGCTTAGCTTTTTTACTTGCTGTCAAAAAATAGCTTAATCATGAAAGCCCCATTGGTGTCTAAATGTTTTTTAATACAACCATTACCGGTGTTTTGCGACCAAAACTGTTGTTGCTTTTTTTTTTTATGTAGCAGAGTGTTCGTAATTTTTGTTTGTTTTTGTCCCATCTAATTTATCATTTTTTTTCGCACTCATTTATTTCTTTCCAAAAACCTCAAACAAATTAATGTCATTTCATGCAGTAATCCATATTTTTGTTTCATTGTTCAGTAAAAATAAAATGTTATTTCACTCATGATCTCATATGTTTCTCTACGTTTCTATTATTTTTTTCCCCTTGTAATTCTAGCTACTGCAGAAGCTAAAGAATGAGAACGAACGTTTACGTGCTGAAAATCGTGCTCTCACGCGTGTTGTCTCTAAGTTGACCACGTCAGCCCAGAGTCAATTATCCAAATCGACTAAACATTAAACCAAAATAAATCATAAAATTAATATCAAATCAAATACTCGTAGATACAAATACAAATCATATAAGAAAGAGAAAACAAAAACTGCATTAACCAAATATCAAAATTATCAATATAAACACTGCACTTTTACACCAAAGTAGTTACAATTAAAATTTTATAAAGGAAACGTTTTTGTTTTTTAAGAGAATATTATTTATATTAAGCGTTAAGGAAAAAGTTTTTAAATAATACATTTTTTTTCTAAGTGTAATTTGTTGTTTTTCTGGTTATATGTTATATTAAAGCTAAATTTATTTAGTTTATTTTTTTAGTAAAAAAAGTCTACTGATAAAGAAAGAGAACTATATCAAATTTACACAGTATTTTCTTTGGAATTCTGTTATTACTTTTTAATTATTAATTTTATATTAATACTTGTAAAAGGTATGCAAAATTAAGTTTTTTTTTTTTTTTTTTTTTAAATAAATTAATTTTGATTCAGTTGTTTTTTTTTAAATTGTCGTTGAAAAGGTCCAATAATAGGTTGAACTAATATTAACCTTTGATTGTTTGTGCCTTTTCAAGGATGTAAATGAGTCAAGCAAAAAAAACTGGCGCCCTGACCTTGTTGGTGGCAAGGTCCACCTTCAGCTACTTCGACGCCGATTTGCCCAGAGAATGCCGTTGTAGTTTTGACTGTGGTGTGTTCTGGTGTGTTCTGATGAATATGGCGCCATCAATCGTTCAAGGTTTTCACACGATTGCGTATGTGGACAGTTGTGATTCTCTATGCCCAAATTTGCGTGCTGGATATTCCCAATAAGTTCGTTAGAGATGTATGGCATTTCACGCACCTTTACTTGGCGATCGTTCAGAACGATAACATGAATTTTGTTAGTCATTTCATCAATAGTAGTCACCTCAATTGAACGTCCCGAATGGCGGACGTTTGTACTGTAAACAATCTGAAACGCTGGTGCAGATGCGCCATGACCTACATACAACTCGGCTTCGGTTTATTTTTCTCGGTATTTTCCCTTTGAAATAATTTGATTTGTGGAAATTTTTGATACTGATTCCATAAGTTTTTGTTATTTATATTTTTTATTTTATTTTTTATTCCACAGTTAAATTTAAAAGATCTAACTAATTGGATTTAACTTATTTCCTTCCACTGTTTGATTTTTTGAAAAGCAACTTTGAAATTATGTAACGGGAAAACTATGAAAGATTTTTAAAATCAGTTTTAACAGGAAGGCACTTCATTCATCTGGGCATCTAAAAAGAAAAATATTTTTCTTTATATTAGGTACCCTATATGCCTTTTTAGACATTTACAAAATACTCCTTTTTTGGACCATTAAAAAAATTTTGGGAATATGAAAATGAAAATTTGTTTATAATACATCGGTCCAAATTAAAAAAAAAAACCCGTTGTTGTTTTGGGCAATATCACGAAGTTATGTTTCCGTTTGGCATACACCACTATTTCTAACTGTTCGTAAGATCTAATTAATGATTTATCGAGCCACGACCGCGCGAAATGGCTTAAGTGACATGATAATCGATTTTCGTTTCTATTTGATGAAAATCCATAATTTACGGTAATTTGCATCATACATTTGCTAGAAAAAGTATTCGTACACTTAAAACTACTTCGAAAAAAAAAAAAAAAAAAAAAACAATGAGAAAAATTAACCCAGTTTAAATAATTAAAAAAAAAAAGCTATTAATATGTTTTTAAACTCTTTCTTTTAACTCATAATCTCTGTCTGTCTGTCTGTCTTTCGTGGGTCAACCACATTCCCCCTTATCCAATTGATCTGAAACTTGGCCAATAGTCTTGTTTTGACTACAGATTAATATTGGAGTAGTCACGCACACCCACGGAGAGACTTAAAACGGATTTCCCCTCCAATCAATCTGAAACTTGGTCGATATAGTTGTTGTAGAGAAAGATTAACTTCGACATAGTCACGCACAGTCACGCATAGTCACGGAGTGATTTAAATCCCATTTCCCCTCATCCAATCAATTTGAAACTTGGTCCATAGACTTTCTGTGACCACAGATTGATTTTAAAATAGTCACGCACAGTCACGGAGAGATTCAAAATTCATATGCATAAGGAAAGAAAGAGTTTTAATAAAAACTTTGTTTTTATGGGTTAGATTATTTTATTATTTATTTATTTATTTATATTTATTTATCTTTATTTATTTATTTTTATTTATTTATTTATTTTAATTTATTTATTTATTTTTATTTATTTTTATTTATTTATTTATTTTTATTTATTTATAATTCACTATAATACAAAAAAACTTAATAAAAACTTTGTTTTTATGGGTTAGATTATTTTATTATTTATTTATTTATATTTATTTTTATTTATTTATTTATTTTTGTTTATTTATTTATTTTTATTTATTTATTTATTTTTATTTATAATTCACTATATTACAAAAAGCCACCAAGGCCAATAAACTGTATTACATAGCAATACTCCTGATTATGAAACTTAAAATAAAATACAAAAGTAAAAAAGTATAAAAGTTATATAAAGAATAATGGCCCTTATTATGAGTTGGATTCGCTCTTCGATCTTCGCTGGCTATCGAACATCGACTATCGAATGTCAAATTCGTATTATGAGCTGGCAGCATGGTCGAAAATTTCGTTGTACAACGAATTTTCAATCGAACACAATTTTGCTTTCGATGCTGGATGGCACTTTGTAAAACTTATTGAAAATATAAGTTGTAAATTATTTTAATTTCATGAGATTGATCTGCCTGGTTTGCATTACCATAGCATTTCATCTGTAGTAGACAGCAATTCCATAAACGCTTCCTTGCAGTCGAAAATTTGCTATAAATCTGCAAGCAAATTCTACCCTTGTTAAAACCTCGCATACTTACGTAGTGGAATCCATTTCCAATATGTTGGAAGCATCTCTCTTGACGAAGCATCTATCATGACGAAGCATTCTTTTTCATCAGACGATCATAGAACCATAATTCCATGTTAATAAATAATTAATTATTTTTTTTCTTTAATAAATTTGTAAACAATGTTTATTCATAGTGCCAGCTGATAAATATGTACTATTGTGAATAATCCAATTGAGTGAAATTCACAATAGCGCTATTTTATCGAATGTGCGCCTAATACCAAATGAAAATTCGTTCGATCAGTTAATTCGACCACAATCGAAAATCGAAAGTTGCTCATAATAGGCATCAATAAATATGGTTTCAACGAAATGTTAGCCCAGCCAGTGACAATTAAGTAACAAAGGACTATGGGACCAAGTCACTGAAAAAATCGAATACTTTTTTTTTCATTATTGGAATGTGAGAAAATCCGTACTTCAAGCGGCAGGTAATTCCAACATCGGGATATTCTGATAACAAAAGATCTCTCAAACACAAAATGTCGAATAATTGGAATAAATAACTGAGGATTTCAAGTTGATCACGTAAAAATAAAGTTGCTGAGTAGAGGCAAAGGCGTACGTACCACTTATAACGACCTTGTGAAAGAAAATCTAGTTACGACATATTTTGCCGGTAGAAAAATGTAAAAGAAAGAGAAAAAATCATAAAAAATTTCGTAAATTTTAAATATTAATAAAAAAACTAAATTTATCCGCGATTTCCATTGACCTAATCAACTTTAAAGTATCCTCTTTACATATTTAACATTTTTTAACAATTCCTTAGAGGTTATTTTATGCTGGCGTATTCTGAGCACCAGTTAATCCCATAAATGCTTCATAGGATTAAGATCGAGTGATTGGAATGGTGATTTCAATTGCTTTTTAGTATTTAAGAACAATAACAGCTTGACATTAAGCGACTTACGTGGGCGGTCCGAGAACAACACAATTTTAAACGAGGCCAATTGAGGTGACCACGCCAGAAAGAGTTAAGAGAATCGGCTGAAGATGCGTGAGCTAGTTGAAATAATAGGCATTTCAAAAAGGCTATACAGCGCGAGATGAATTTGGAGATGAGAAAGTTGTGTGCCGCTGTGCAAGATGGGTGCTGCGGTTGCTTATAATAAAACAAAAAACACCGTCGTGAGGATTTTGCTATAGAGTTTTTGGCGATGTTTAACCGCAATAAATCCAATTTTTTACATGTCGATTCCTAACTATGGATGAGACATGTGTCGAACACTTTACACCTTAGACAAAGGAACAGTGGACTTCATTTAGAGAATCGTGTCCAAAGAAGGCGAACTGCGAGTTTAAGTGATGAAATTATAGAAAAAAGGACGCATTTCGCGAAAAACAAAATGTTGTTTCATTAAGACAATGCGCCAGTTCACATATCCTCTATTGCGATGTTCAAAATTCACGAATTAAAGTTCTAATTGCTTCATTACGCATTTTATTTGCCAGATTTAGCTCCCTCGGATAACTTTGTATTTCGAAACTTGTAAAAATGGCTCAGTGGTAAAAGATTTGCTAACAGTGAACAGGTGGAGTCTGCGGTTGATCAAGCTAGACAGTTCTTACTGTAAAAAGGGTATCGACATTATTGAGTACACTATGCAGCAAAAAAATAAAAATTATAACCACTATCTGACCATAACATCTAACAACAAAAACAGACGAAATTTAAAATTCTATGGATAGGTTCTTTTTTTTTAATTTTATTTTCTAAAATTTGGGATTTTTAAAGACAATGCTCCATCGGTTTTATCATAACTTAAGAACAACTTTACCAATTTTATTATGAAAAATATCTAAAAATTTGAATTTAATTCTACTTATGCTAATATTCAGCCCTGTTCTTGAAACGTTATTTGAATAAGAGTGAATTTAAAATCACATGAAATTGAAATTTTGGGTTTCTTGAAACCTTTTTTTTATTTATTTAATGGAAACATATGTTTGAGTTAAGAACCATATGTTTGAGTTAAGAGCATATGTTATCTAGAAACCGAGGTGCCATATAGTTCTTTATTCAGTTTCACAAAAAACTTGTAAGTATTTTGTGCATGTTTTTTTTCTTAAGTTTATAGAAAAAGTATAAAGAAAAATATTTTCTTTTAAAATAACTTATTTGTTCATTTAATTGTTTTTGTTCTTCAATTTCATTCAATTAAAAATGAATTTTCTATTTTTAAAAAGTTAGGCATCACCAAAAAAAATTTCGATATTCAAATAAATTGGATTTGACTGGCATCAATCACTACTGTTTCGAACATATGCAAAAAAATAAAAATATGTGATTTGATGAAAAAAAATTTTTTAATTCCTTTATTTGCAATAATTAGTGCATTAAGAATCTATGTTATAATTGAAAAAATTATAATGGAAAATAGATTGTGTAAATAAAAAGTTTTTATTATAGTTATAGAACAGCATAATCGCAAGAAGTGTGTTTTATTAACATCGACCACTTATTACGAGTTTTTTTTTTTTTTTAAATCAGCGCAAAATGTAGACGTTTTTTAAAATCGTTTTTTTTTTTTTTTTTCATAAAATTAATGTCTAATTTTTTAAAATAATGACAAGGTTCAATAAAAAACATGTTAGAGATTAAATATCAATTAGTTTTTTTTATCTCTTAAGACCTGCTTAGTTGAAAAAGGCATTTGTTTTGATTTCACAAAGCCTTTTCTATGTCAATTAAAACGAGATAAAATATTCTTATTGAAATTAGAGAACAGCAAAAAACTCGTAGATTTAAGAATTTTTTCATTTACGATTTTTTTTTTTTTTTTTTTTTTTTTTTTTTTTTTTTTATATATACTCAACAGTTTCTGAGTTATTCAGAATAAAGTGGTGAAAAAATATTTTTTTTTTCGAAAAATGGCAAAACATGACATTTTTATTGCTAAATCATAAAGCTACATACACCGCAAATAAAACGAGCCATAAATCATGAAAATCTATGGGTAAATGTTGGTTTTATTTTTAATAAAATGAAGGTTCCTGGTTTTGACAAAGGTTGCGAATTTATATTTAGTTTAGTTGTTTTTAATTAAATAAGTTCTACAACGTTAAATAAAAGATCTACAAATGATTTCTACTCTTGTTTTGTCTACTGTGAACTTCAGGTGTTGAATCTTTTATAAGGAACCAAATAAAGACTCTCATCCTATTTTCGTTGTTCCATGGGTTTAAGTTATTGGCGAAATCGTTCACCATGCTCGGCACTGACTTCGCTGAAGAAATCATTCGTGACAAATAATAATGGCTATTCAAATAATATTATTATCGAAACTTTTAAGTAATTTAAATTAAAAATTTTCATGTTTTTGCAACGATTGGTTGTTGTTCTCAAGATATGATAAAATCAAAAATCACGAATTTGAGAAAATTTAAACAAAATATTAAAAACTTTTTTTAATTTCTACTGTTTTTGTTGTTAGAGTACCATAACACAAAAAAATATAGAAGTTATCAGGTGTCATAAAATTTTCTTTTGATATCGCTGGAGAAAAGTGTATCGAGCTAAAAGGAGGATTATGCTGAGAAACAACGAATTTTTTTTTTTTTCCAAATTTGTGTTTTCTTTGTCAGGAGGCGTTGTTCTGTGACTGCCCTTGTATGTTTTTGATCATTATCCTGTTGAAACCAAAAATCTGTTCCAAGGCACTGTTGTTTTGCGCTTTGTTTTTAATTTTGTTTTAAAACGTTTATGTATCCAATTGAATCCATTATAGACTCCATAAATAGAAGTTTACCATCACCGTTGCCCGCCATACAACCCGAAACCATAATGCCACCTCCAACTTGTTTAACCGTTGGCCATCTTCATAGATGTCTTTGCGGAAGCATTCTTTGATATTATAACTAATTTGTTCAGTATTAATTCTGGGATTCTGCTTTACTGGCACCAAAATAGTTTGTTTCTCGTGCTCAACTAGTTTGGAGTGGCAACAAAATTTTTTTGACAAAATTTGTCGACGACATACTACTCTGAGGAGCTGCTTCTCCATATGGTCCAAGCTATTCACGAAAAAGATTTATCCTCATTTCTAAACATTAGGGTAGTTTACCTCTCGTCAGAACCGATTTCTTTGATTTTGGGTCTCATCTCAAAATATAGTTTCCAAAAGTATTAAAATTAAGTCAAATCAACCTTGTACACTTTTGTTTGCCTTTTACAAAAATAAAAATAGAACAGCCCTATACGTTGTATTATTGTTGGGATTCCCCTAATTGTAAATGTACAAATACTTTTTCTAGAAAAGTTTCGTAAGTTGTTTTTTTTTTTAATAAGTAAAATTCCCAATGTGGCAATGGTAAAAAATTCGAAATTCAAAATATTTTATTAAAATTTATTAATTTTTTTTTATTCTTTTTTTTTTTATTTATTTTTTTTTTTTTATTTTTTTTTAGTTTTTTTTTTATTTTATTTTATTTTTTTTTTTTTTATTTTTTTTATTTTATTTTTTTATTATTTTTTTTAAAATTTTTTTTTATTTTTTATTTTTTTTTTTAATATTTATTTTTTTTGTTATTTTTTTTATTTTTTTTTGTTATTTTTTTTTATTTTTTATATCTTTTTTTTTTATTTATTTTTTATTTTTTTTTTTTATTTTTTTAATTTTTTTTTTATTTTTTATTAAATTTTCATCTTCAAGTGTACGAATACTTTTTCTAGTAAGCGTATATAAGCAAAAGCAATTTTAGCTTAAAACAAAAAAAAAAAAAAAAAAAAAAAAAAAAAACTAAGATTTTCTTTTTGTCAAAAATGTACTACCAACCATATACAAATATGAATTAATATATTTCTAAAATCAATACTATTTTTCGATATCCTTCTACTTTTGGGCTACATTAAGTTATAGTTATTTTTTTTTTAATTTCGGAAATTCGGCAAATTCTCAAATTTTCAAATTTGCTTAATGTGCTACAAAAAAGAACGCTTTTATCGAAGTAGTTGCAGGAAATGGGCTGAAATTATAATGTCGAAAAAATAAATAAATTTATTGTTTAAATTTGTTAAAAAAATATCATTTTTGAATCACTATAATCTAAACAGATTCGACAATATGGTTTGCTTAAGCCCGTCAAAAAGTGGTAATGTTAAAAAAATTTGCCTAGACAAAAATCGAATCCGATACTATCTGCTTGGCATGCCCACACATCTCAACTATTAAATCAAAAATAATAACTTCCATAAGACAGTATAAAGCCCCAAACCATTTCTTCTTCTTCTTATTATTATTTTTTTTAATAAAAAAACTTATTTATTTATGTTATTACTTTAAAACATCACTTTAGATTTTTGAAACTAAAATGATGATTTTAAAAATCAGCAACACTGTGTAAATCAAATTTCTAAAAATTAAATTAATATAGTTAAAATATTTAAATTTAAATATACAACAGAATTATTAAAAAAAAATACTAACAATTATACAACAAATATCAAAAATATTAGACAAATTTTCGTACAATATAATCAAATATATACAAATAAAAAAAAAAAAACATCGATCTTACTCGTACAACTATCAAATATCGAATATGACCACCACCAGCACTAAATACATCCTACCTACAATATTTAAATAAATTACTCCGACTCACTCCAAAATTTGCCTTCATTCTCTTGGCAGTAGTGGACACAATCCACCTCTTTAGACACAAACATACAAAAAAAAAAAGAACAAGATTTATTTAAAATGGCTAATGTTAATTTATGTTTTTATCGATCCGGAAACGAAACTACTACAAAAATGGCTGGTATGATGATAATGATGATGATGAGTATTTATTAGTATGAATCGTAATAATTATACCTGTTTTGTTAAAAAAAAAAGAAAAAAAATGTGTTGTCTGTCTCTATAAATAAAATGTTTCCTCTACATCATGTTTCTAATTTGGTTTGAAAAGCTTTTTTTGTGTTAGTATTAAAAATTAATACATATACTCATAATTTAATTTTTCTTTTATTTTTAAGAAATTATACAAAATTATATAAAATGTTAAATAAATGTTATTTATTATTTTGATGATGGTTTGTTGTTTTTATTATTTTTCATTTTATATAAATACTACATTGATTGAATTTGAGATTTATTCTTCATTTAACAATGTTTTCTTAACCGAGTTTCTTGAATGAGTTCTGTTTTATCTCTTTTCGATTTGTACTTTGAATGTGTTTTGAATAATAGTTGATTGATATTTTATCTATTGGCTTTTAGAATGTTTTTTGTATATAAATAAACTAATACTTTGTAAACACCTTAATATTGATTATTTAAAAAGTCCTTTATTTTATTTAACTTGAGATATTGTTGCTACTTTTTGCATATTAGAAATATTCCAATTACACTTAATTTACACTTAAAAATTGGACATTTTAAGATATTCTAAATATTTTCGAAAATATAACCTTTCAATGATATATCATATCATGTATGTATGTATGTCTTTTTTGATATAAAAATTATATAAAAATATGTAGTTCATTGAATTTGAATTTTGAAAATTCAAAATACCACAAGTATTTGTGGCCATATTTTTTAAGTTTACAAATCTTTAAATGAGGTGAATTTCAAAAATTCTATATTTTTTTACATACAAATTTCCAACTTTTCGTTTTATCAAACTTGCCCGTTAAGATTTTAACAATTTAGATATCTTCTTCTTATATATAAAAATGGATGTACGTTTGTATGTATGTATGTTTGTTTGTCCTTTATAGGAGACTGCATCACTGGACGGATCGTCTTGAAATTTTTACAGTAGGTAACTGCCTATCTGGAAGGAAAAATAGGCTATATTTTTTGGATTTTTCAAATGGGCGTGGCACCTCCCATATATAAAAAATTTTTAACATCACATATCTGTAGCTCTATGATAGCAATAGTCCTGAAACTTAGTAGTAGTACATAAATTAGTAATGTGAGAAGTCGGGCTAAAAATGGACGGGATCACACCAGTTGGCGTGCTACCTTCCATGTATGGTAAATACGTATCATCATATATCTAGAGTTCTATGATGACCAGAGTCTTGAAACTTTCTGCACGTCAATCGGCTGTAAATGTGAGTAGTCGTACCAAAAATGGGCGGGATTGGGTTAGTGGGCGTGTCATACAAAAAAATATTATTTGGAGTACTATATACCTGACAGTCTTGAAACCAGGTGTGAGTTCACGAATGATGAGTGTGCGAAGTTATGTGAAAAATGGGCGGGATCAAACCAGTGGGTCTGGAACCTCCTATACAGAGATGCATAGAAATAAGTCATATGGCAAAACAACGTTTGCCGGGTCAGGTAGTTGTTAAAAAAAAAATGGAAATTCAACCAGAGAGATACTTTTTTGAAATTATGAAGATACATTCTAATAAAACTGATTTGAAATATGTAAAATATTATTAGAAATATTTTTGGAAAAAATGAAAGTTTATTAACTCATTTCCTACCACTGTTCTATTTCTCGAACAGAAAGAAGAATTTTTTGATCCATTAACAAAGAAAATATACATAAATAAAATATTTTAAAAATTTTCCGATCTGGAAAAAAAATGACTTTTTTAAATCTTAACAAAATTGGTTATCGTATGACACGAGCTTTTTTTAATTTTTTTTTAATTTTTGGTGATGTTCCAAATTTAAAAGTGTGTTTTTTCGAAAAAAAAATATTGACTTTAAAAATTCATAAAAACTCGAAAAAAAAATTGAAAAAAAGCTCGTGTCATACGATAGCGAATCAAGTTTAAAAAAATAAAAAAAAAAAAAAAAAAATAAAAAAATTGGTCAAAAAATGAACCCGCTAGTGCCGCAACCAGTACGAAAAACATGGTTTCGAGATAAACGCGTTCAAAGTTTGTGAACATTGTACGGTTTGGCATTTGAAATTGTAGAAAATGTTTTTGAGTCTCCATCTCCGATGTAATACTGATATTTGACACCATATAGTAGTTCAAATCTTTGAAACATAGTCAAAATTGCATCCGGTTCCATTTTTCCTGCGCTGCCGCTATGATTCATGGAGCACGATGCTTCATGCTCTGATAACCATTGTTCAAATTAAAATTAAAAATGCGCTCTTACTAATCCGGCTGTAACTTTTAAACCTGTAGGAATTTTCCCATGAAATTGTTTTTTTTTTAGAATCTTAAGAATATTTACTAAAATACAAAATTATAAAAAAAGTCGATTTCAAAAAACGGCCAATGTCATGTCCCCCCTTAAGAAAGGGTTGGCTGTCAAACAAATTGTCATACTTCGCTCACTTTTTGAGATTTATGATCAGTATACTCTGGCAAATCATCATGAATAGATAAACGTTTGAACAACGCTGCCAAATTATACAAATATAATTTTAAAATCAGTCAGCGATTCGCGCAACTTATAGATTACTTAATGCTTTTTATGGCGCACATAATCGTCCTTCTGAGCAAGCCATCCGTCGAACTGTGTATAGATTTTATAACACATATTATCTAAATGATGCAATAACATCAACACGTCGAAGGATTGTGCGTACTGAAGAGAATTTTGCCGCTGTAGGCGAAAGTGTGGAGAAAATCAAAATTTATCGATTCGTCGTCGGTCGCAGGAATTGGAACTCTGTGCGGCCACTATGTGAAAAATTTTTGGGGAAAGATCTTGGTCTACACCCGTATAAGATTCATCTGATGCAGGAATTAAAGCCATGAAAACATCATATGCGTCGTTCTTTCGCAGTTGGCCCGATGTTTTATAGCTAAATTGTGTTCAGTGATGTTGCTCATTTTTGGCTTAATGGGCTTGTTAATAAACAAAATTACCGCATATGAAGTGAGGCCAATCCACAAGAAACCCTACAAACTCTATTACATGCAGAGAAATGCACCATTTGGTACGGTCGTACGATCTGACACCTCTTGATTATTTCCTGTTAGGCTACGTGAGGTCACTGGTTTACGCTGATAAACCAGCAACAATTGAAGCCTTGGAGGCCAACATTGTTCATATTATTCGCGAAATTCGGTCAGGGGTCCAAAATTGGACGTCCAGAATGCGCTGCTTTAAGAACAGCCCCTGTGGCCATATAAGTCTTATGGTTTTTCGTGCGTGCCTGTCTTGTCGACTTAACCACACGGTGTTTTTAGCACTAGGTGATATACAATGCGTCCACCGACGCCCCTTCCTTAGATGAATAGCAAGCTAGGAGAGATGATTTGGCACACTCTCCTCACTTTGCTATTGGGTTGGCCCGATCTAAAAGCCGTCTACTCTGTGGGTCGTAGATCCCGGTTGAATGCAACTCCACATCGAACTGTGTTCTTCCCGGGATTTTGGGCTACCACAGCCACCACTTCCCGAGGAGCCATTCCCAAAAAACCTATTTAAGGGTACAACACGTTGTCGGTCATCAGCAGCACTTGCAAAAACACATACCTTCAATAACCGCACATTTGTCTACTACGTTCGTTCTTACTAGCTGTTATTATCAGGTGGCCCTGATATGTACAACGTTCCGTACCAGCTTTTCAACCGATAACCGTCTCATCCGCGAAACGCTTATTGTCAAATGACTCAAGCACCCTTGGGCTCGTCTTCCATCCAACACTCTCGTCTAATAATACTATCGTAATGGTTATCTTTGACCGGACTGGTACAGGCTCACCCATTTACGACATTGCTTCTTCGACTCATGTCTTCATCCGTCTACTACGCTCCGAACTTACTAATTGTCGCCATCATGCTGGATGATGCTTACGTCCACGTTCCGTACTTCATTTTCAACTAGTCTCCGACGCTGTATTGACATGTGCATCTGCCTCAAACGCCTTTGACTCGTCTTCGACCCATACTCTCGCTCAAATTTCTCCGTCATGGTATCTTGTCAGGATCACTGACGCACCAACACCCGACCTCCTTTTCGCTTATGTAACATCTTTACCAACATTTGCACCTTGGGACACTAACACAATTATGGGATGTGACAACCATTTCATCTGGTAGGTTTTGACACCTCCAGTTTTATGTTTTTGCTTGTGCTGCCTCTGACTTTACAACGCTGTGAGGTAACCTTGGGCTCATAGCTCACCCGTGGTACCTATTTATAGCCTCAGGTAAGGCTTCGTTGCCATTCTGGCCACATACTAGCCACTACCAAGTTATTCCCCAAATAGAATAGTACTTGGTGGACCTGACCTTAACCTTTAGCCGCTTTAGAATTAACTGGCTTTGCCTAGCGTTGCCTGGGAGCACCACTTGGAGTTAGGTTATAGGCAGGGTAGGTATAGGGTAGGTATCAAACGTCACTGACGAACCAGTAACTTTATGATACAACTTTGCTCCCGCTGCGGCCATATGCCCGAAAGCATGTTCAAATAAAAAACATTTTATTTTTATATAAAATTTAATATGTTGTGTTAGTTTTTACAATTTCAAGTTCTAGCGGGGTTAAAAACACCATTTATACTTATGTGAAAAAAAAAACTTAAAAAAAATTAAGTAAGACAATTAAAGTCGCTCTAGACGGACTATACGATGGCCTATACCCCATGAATTTAGAGAATGGGTCTTAGGTCCAACTATTTGGATCTAGAAAATAAGCATACAACAAATTTGAGTGATATCAACATTAATTTTTTATGTGCAGATATGAAGAAGTTCATATCGGATGTTATATTTATGTGGCGAATACCGATCCTGACCATATTTTGTATACACTTATATTTTTTTTTTTTTGCAAAAACATACATAAACTAAATTTGAGAGAAATCTCTGCAATATTTGTGTTTTTTGATAGATTTAAGTGAAGATCGGGATTCAGCTTTATATGGGGGCTATGACTATGAGTAATGGGTGTAATAAACACTCATAAACCAAATTTGTCCGAAATATATATGATAATTTGTTTACAAGGGGTACATGGACACACGGACGGACGGAAATACATCGCTAAATAGATTCAGAAAGCGATTCTAAGTCGATCGGTATGACATTTTTGGTAGTTACAAACATCAGCATAAACTGACTAAACTCTGACCAAATAGGGGTATAGGGTATAAAAAAAAACAAGCAAATGTCACATCTTGAATTTAGATTTGGCATCAACCAGTGAAACCTACGATGATGGCTCTTATTCTGATGATGACGAAAAAGGGTCCATAAAGCCGACTGGTTTGTCCAGGGACCATTTTATCAGCACATACTGGATAAGAAAAATCGTTGATGTATCGAATAAAATTTCTAGAATACTTTACAAGTGATCCAAAATATCTAATATGAGCAGGGAATTATATCAGCATCAAACAGAAGTTACCAATAATGGCTGATGGTTTGAGAGCAAAAAGGAAAGTTCAATGAATATTCGACTATTGAAAGGAATGATCACAGTGACATAAGAAAGATCAAAAAGTTTAAAATTTTCCAAGCGCACTTTGCGTTCGATCCGCTTGGTTACTAGCAACACTAGCATATTGTGATAAATGAATTTAAAAGTTTTAAACCGATCGATCGATCCCTGATCGATTTATTAACAAGAACTCACAGCAACTAATAAAATATATCAAGGATGATATATGAAACATATAATGTTGAAACATATTGCCTCGCAAACATCAGGTAGAAAGCAGGGCATTATCTGTATAAATCACGTAGTTTTGGAGATGCTCTTGCTCTCTACAAGAGAAAAATGTCTAAAAAACGTATTTTACCATTTAAAAGCTCTTATGTTACTAAATAGTTGTTTTGACCAAATTTAAGGCCTGTTTGAAAATGCATCACTGAACTACAGGTGCAACAGTCGATGTACAAACAAATATTAGAACTTCTTCTTCTTTTTTTAAAACAACAATATCCATTATCAATTAAAAATTGATGTAATTAATTTAACTATTTATTAATTATCCAATTTAAGAACCAAAATGCACATTTTTATACCCTATACCACTATGTGGTTTGGGTATAATGACTTTGTGCTGCTGTTTGTAACATCCAAAAATATTCGCCCTAGACCCATCTTTAATTATATCGATCGACTCAGAATCACTTTTTGAGTCCAAATAGCAATGTCCGTCCGTCCGTCCGTCTGTGTGTCCATGTAAAGCTTGTAATCAAACTACAGGTCGCAAATATGAATACATTTTGATGAAATTTGATATATAAGCTTCCATCGGCCATGGGATGAACGCTATTGAAATTGGTGAGAATCGGTCCATGTTCAGACCTAGCCCCCATACAAATGACCCTATGAAATCGACAAAAATTGCCATGAGTTCCAAATTATCGTATAGATCTTAGTCAAATTGGGTTTGTATATGTTTATTACATCCATTAATCAGTAGTTAAAAAATAATCCCTATAGGAAAATTCTTAGTCATAGGCCCCATATAGAGTTGCTTCCCGATCTTCACTTAAATCTATCAAAAAACAAAAATATTGCACATATTTTTCTCAAATTTGGTTTGTATATATTTTTTCAAAGTATAAGTGACTTTACCAAATATGGCCAGGATCGATCCATTTTGCGAAATAGTCCCCATATAAATATAGTATCCGATATGAACTTTTTCATATCTGCAGCGAAAAAAATTTATAAAAATGCCACTCAAATTTTGTTTATGCTTATTTGATATATCCAATTAGTTGGACCGAAGAGATAGGGTCTATAAACCATGGTATAGGGTATCGTATAATCGGGCTAGACCGACTATAATTTTCTTACTTGTTAAGATTTAAAAATACAATTGCAAATATTTCCTTTATTAATTCACTTATTCTCAACTTTAAAACGTTCTCAAATTTGTGTCATGACTGAGGAGAATAAATACTGTACTATGCAGAACAAATACATCAGATATGGTAACCGAACTGTGAATAGTGTAAATATGAAGTGTACATACATAAGATATCTATAAATAGAAATCCGAGGGCAGTTTGATAACTCCGAGACTACTGTAAAATTTTGAATAAGCATAGTCACTCAATTTGTGTTTGACAGCCATTAAAATCAGACAACCTTGAGAGTTCTCATAAAACATTATATTTTGAAAAAAAAAAAATAATAATAAAATAAGACAAGTAAGATAATTATAGTCGGTCTAGACCGACTATACGATACCCTATACCATGGTTTAGAGACCCTATCTCTTCGGTCCAACTTATTGGATATAGAAATTAAGCATAAAACAAATTTGAGTGGCACTGTTATTAATTTTTTTGGCTGCAGATATGAAAAAGTTCATATCGGATGCTATATTTATGTGGAGACCAGGTCGAAAAATGGACCTATCCTGACCATATTTGGTAAAGCCACTTATATTTCGACCGAATTTGGGAAAAATCTGTGCAATATTTTTGTTTTTTGATAGATTTAAGTGAAGATCGGGAAGCAGTTCTATATGGGGCCTATGACTAAGAATTTTCCTGTAGGAATTATTTTTGGACTAGTGATTAATGGATATAATAAACATATACAAACACAATTTGACTGAGATATATATGATAATTGGGATCTTATGGCAATTTATGTCGATTTCATAGGGGTCATTTGTATGGGGACTAGGTCTAAACATGGACCGAATTTCACCAATTTCAATTGAGTTCATCCTATGGCCTTATATACCAAATTTCATCGAAATATATTCATATTTGCGACCTGTAGTTTGATTTCAAGGTTTACATTGACACACTGGCGGACGGACAGACGGTCGGACATCGCTAAATCGACTCAGAAAGTGAATCTGAGTCGATCGGTATAACAAATGATGGGTCTAGGTCAAATATTTTTGGTAGTTACAAACAGCAGCACAAAGTCATTATACCCAAACCACATAGTGGTATAGGGTATAAAAATGGCAAGGCTTGATAAATACTAGGGGGACTCTAGAATAAGAAGTGGTTTATTTAATAGCGTTGTGTTGTACCCCAGCAAAAGTGACGCAGAACGTTCAGGTCGCTTAAAATAGGTCGTCTCGTCAAAAATGATGATAAAATCCATGGAATGATATTGAATGATCTGAGAATGAAAGTGCGTTGACAAAATATGGATCCATCACAACACACCAACAACCAACGTGTCACCTTGATACACGTCTGTCGGCATTCGTTGTCATTCACATAAATTACCTTGACTAACGTTATTCACAGCTGTAGGAAAGATTCGACATTAATTTAAACAAAAGGCAGCATGGCAACCCATCGGCCCACACGACTTATGTATTCTTTAATTAAAACAATTTAATATTTTTTAATAACAATTAAAATTCAACAAAGGCTAAAGTTTTTATTGTCATGCAGAAGTTATGGTATCTTACCAAATCACACAAAAAATACTACAACACAGGTAACACATCTTTTTCAATGTCAAACTATAAAGGGACAAACAACTAGGCAAAATTCAATACAATTTTCACAAAAAAATCTTGAATTTGGAAATCTCACAAACAAATAATAATATTAAAATTATTAAAAGAAAACTTTTTCATCTTGAAACTGGGGTAAAGAACATGATAACAGCTGACGATTTTAATAATTTTACTAAGAAACAAACAGCAAAACAAATAACTACGAATACAAAGGAACGGCAAATAAAGAAACTAAATACACTGAAAGAAAAACACTTTAAAATTCAAGGCCTTAATTTTAATGATCATTGGTTTGAAAACAAAACTAACTTAGTAATACCAATGGAATGTAAATGGATGTTATCATTAGGGAAAAAATTTGTCATACCGATAGACAGAACTAATTTCTCATCTTTACACATAATTGCAGACGTAGAACAGTGTATCCAAGCAATAGAGGACAATACAGACAGAGAAAAAGACATTGTCAGAACTAAGCTAGCGAATAAAATTTCAGAATTTAACAGAAGGATAAAAAACACACCAAGAGAAAAACTGATTCTTACAGTTTTTGAGAAGACGAGAAAATTTCTTAAAAGGCATAGTGACATTATGGTAATACAAGCAGATAAGGGAAATAAAACGGTTGCGATGTATAAATATGATTACGAAAATAAGATGAAAATATTATTAGATGACAATAACACATATCGCGTATTAAGAATCGACCCAACATCAAAACTACAAAGGGACAACAATAATATCATAACGGACCTGCACAAAAATGAATATATGGATTCATGGCAAAAACGTCGTCTTTTTTGTTCAGCGGCAACAGCCCCAAGAATCTACGGATTACCGAAAATCCACAAAACTGGAATCCCTCTGAGACCAATTGTTTCCTCGATGCAAGTACCATGCTACCAACTTTCCAAATACTTGGGAAAAATTTTAAAAAACTTAATTTCGATTAACTACAATATAAAAAATTCACCACAATTAAAATCGCAGTTAAAAAGCGTAAACATCTGCCCCGGGGAAATTCTGGTATCTTTCGATGTCATATCACTGTTTACAAACATCCCAGTTCATACCGCGATAAAGAACATAATGGCAAAATGGAACGTTTTAAAAAATTTCACCAGAATTCCCAGTTCTAAGTTTTTAAATATACTCAAATTCTGTCTTACACACACAGAAAACAGATTCATTGTGGCTACCGAATTTATTGCCAACCGAATTGCGATAATGCTAATAACCGCTTTTCGGGTTCACGTCGATTACAATTCAATTGCCTTAACAGTAAATATTTTATCACAATAGAAAATTTGCTGACGATATTAAATTTCAATTGATGCAATCAAAAATGCAGTTGTTCCACTTTAGAACAATTCGGTTGGCAAATATTTTTTCTGTGTGCAGAAAATAACTATTTTATATACGATAAAAAAATTTTTAAACAAATATTCGGTATGCCGATGGGTAACCCCCTTTCACCAACCATCGCTGATATAGTCCTAGATACTTACTTGACGAAGCAATCAAGGAATTGGAAACTAAAAACATTCACATAAAATACATAGCAAAATATGTAGATGATATTTTAGCCATAATAAAATCTGACGATAAAGATGAAATCCTGAAGACTCTAAACAAATATCATAGTAAAATCCAGTTTACAATCGAAATACAAACTAACATGGGAAATGCATACCTTGATACGAAACTACGTATTAGTGGAAATAAAATAGATTTCGACTGGTATGCAAAAGAAACTTCATCGGGAAGGATCATGAATTTTAATACAACACAACCACGGAGCCAAATAATTAATACTGCCAGAAATTTTATTGACAGAGTACTCAATATTAGTGACACACAATATCACTCTAAAAACATAGGAACGATAACCAAAATTTTAACAAACAATAGCTTTCCAAAAAATCTTATAAAAACTTTAATAACAAATGCAGTGAAGAAAATAGAAAACAAAACATCTGGCCACCCTAATACCGACAAGGAGAAAAAACAATTTTACAGTGTAAAATACATCCCGGGCCTCACTGACAAACAGAACATCAAAGAAACAATAGAGGAGAAAAACATATGTTTTGCTTACAAGCCTAATAAAACTTTAAGCTCTATATTTGCAAACATAAAAACACCAATAAACAAACAACAACAAAGCAACGTTGTTTATGAAATTTCATGTAAAGGAATAAACGATCAAAGCTGCGATTTGGTTTACATTGGTACTACAAAATGAACATTAGAAACAAGAATAACAGAACATAAAATGGACATAAACAAATCAAAAGAAAGTACTGCATTAGCCCAACATATAAAAAATACAAATCATACGGCAGATTTTGACAAAATACGAATATTAAATCGAGAAAAAATAGAAAAGAAAAGATTCACAATAGAGTCGTTAAGGATACAACAGAAAATAAAAAAGACGATGAACTTAAAAAAAGACACACAAAACATTAATGCCAGTTACTGGGTTGCAATATTATAATTAAACTGTGATATAATTTTTAAGTTTGTGTTTGATATAATTTTCATGTTTACTGTTTTATGTTTGTCTACAACAAATTATTGTTCAATGTAATAAAAACATTTTTCTTACTGTAAGTCATAATTGTTTGTGGTAAAAGTTTTTGCAATGTTGTTAAATATATTTTTCTTTTAATTTAAATAGACGAATCCCTTGATAAAGTGAACATAACATTCACGAAACGTTGGGAAAATATGGATTAAATGCATTTTTCATTACATAAAGAACTTTAGCTAAAATAAATATAAATATAAAATTCATGTTTATTAAAAAAAATTGGACAATGACCGAATTTAATTTATCATAAAATTATAATTTCAACGTTATACATAAAACTCTTTAAACTAACGTAAAGGTAATACAAAATTAAACCTAAAGAGAAATAATAAAAAAGTGAAAGATGGAAAGGATAATCAATATAAACATTAAATACGAATACACGATAATAATAAGTTATCGAAACTCACGAGACAAAAATGCATAAATCGGGCTACGAACTGTTACCCCATCCAGCATATTCTATAGATAAAACCCCCTGCTACTATTTTTTGTTTCCAAACTTGAAGAAATGGCTTGTGTCGAATGAATAAGACATCACGTCTATTTTGTTGACCTTGAAAACCTATTATTCGTGAAGAATAAAAAAAAAAAAATAGAAAAACTCTGGACTATATTTATCGAGTTTAAAGAAGGCTGTTGAATTATAAAAATTTTTTTGCTGACAAAATATTTTTAAATCAAATTCACAGAGTTATCAAAATGCCCTCGCATATAGTTTCTTATGTTTTTGTTAATGTTGTAAATTTGTTTCAAACTGATTCATAACACTGCTCATACATCTGACTTTGGGACTATCAACAAACATTTTGACACAAAACCCTTTAACCCTGCCCACTTATGTGGGCGTAATCGTAATTTCAATAGACAGACGGAAAGTTATAAGAGTAAATATTATTTTTACTTTAATTACAATAACTTACAATTGAAATAACATACTTTTATAAAACCCTCCTGAGCAGTGGTGTTGAGGGTGTTCAAGGGAATTTGTAATATTTTAAAAACGTTTTTAATTTAAAGCATATTTGTAAAAGTTTCAAGTTTCAAAAAATTAGTATAACACGTTGTAGTTATAATTTTAAAATCTCTAAAATAGAATCTCAAATGAATAAATACTCAAGCTCGAGGTCATAAGTTTTAAATGTTTTTTATTTATTTAAATATTTCCAATATTTCGATAGTCTTTGAATATCTTCATCAGGGACAGTTAAATTTTATAAAAATCACACAAAATATTTTTTCCTTATTAGCTATGTAGTTTTCACTACCATCGTCATGAATGGTTTTTCTTAATAATTTTAATATAAAAATCTGAATAATCAGATATCTGCAACCCTTAAAAGCGGGCATTTTCTTTAGTCGTTTGAACCCAATCCGTTTTTCAGAAGGTTTAATAGGGATAATACGATGGGCGAGGCCTAAACCATGGAATATTTATATGGCTACGACATAAATGTTTACCCGTGTACTGTCCGAGCGAACATTTTCCCTTCAAAAATAATAAAATAAAAAAACGTTCAAACAATGTATTTTGTTTTTTTTACTAATTTTTACTTTCTGAAAGTTATCGATTGTAATCAATCCTTTTTGGTGTAGCAGAAGAGTAAATTCAGGAGCTTAATGTTTTTTTATTATTATTTTCGAAAATAAAGGTTCCCCATAAAAAGGTCACCATATTCTAAAGGAAGTATTTGATTCTTTGATCACGATATTCACTTTTTTCGTTTTTGTAAAAGTGTCGCTGATTCACAAAATGAGTGACACAGCTGTCCGATATTGTAACAGTGTCATCCATTTTTGCGCATCATAAAGATCTGCACTTGTAGAGTTGCATTTTAAAAGATTTGTCACGTGTAGAGTTGCATTTACGAGCATGCTGCTCATCACATTCAAAGCAGTAATGCATATCCGAATAGGTCCAATGCTACGTTTCCTAAAAACTTTCAAAGTTTAAACTTAAGGGGTGATATGCAGACAGATGAGTCAAAAAAAAAATATTTTTAATAAAACATAGTTTCGAGAAAACCGCAATTAAAGTTGTTTGAGACTATTCCTAGAATATAATAGGCGAGTCGACATCGGTTGCTTGCAGCTGTTGTCCGCCACCTGTCATGTGGTTCCGAGACCCCTTCAATGATTTTAAGATATAGAAACTATTCATCGGATTGACTTGAAATTTTCAGAGAATATTTGGAAACATACTTCAAGAAAATGCAAAAACAAAAAGTAAATTTTTTTTAATCTAACTTGAATTTGTTTGACAGCCACCAATAGGTAGAGCTTTCAGTAGTGGATTTGTAAGCATAGAAACAATTGATCATCGTGATGTGATGCAATACTTTAATTTGAAAGGTCTTAGTGCAACCAATATCAATACCAAGCTATATTCTATTTTGGGGCAGTCTGTTCATTCGCTTACAATAGTAAAGTATTGGGTGGCAGAGATTAAACGAGGCCGTACAAAAAAACGCGGTGATCACGCCAAAAATTGGTGAAGAAAATCCAAAAAAAAAAATAGTTTTATTGGATAATCCTGGACTGAAAATGAGCGACCTAGCCGATATAGAGACATTTTAAAAGTACTCTACATTGCATATTGGCTGAAAATTTGGAGATAAGAAAAATGTGTGGAAGATGGGTTCCGCCGCAGTAACAAACGGAGTTTCCAATAAACACGTTCTTAGGGAAAACAAATTTAGTAATCGCTTACAAACCAGCTTGCAGAAAACATGATTTTTATATGACAAATTTATAAGCACTAATTTTGTCGATTTAAACAGCAGAAAGCTTTTGACATATGCGCTTTTGTTACGTCCTAACAAAATTTGAAACTGGGGCATTTGCTCACAATGGAAGAAGAATAGCATGAATAGAAGAATATGATTTTTCAATTAAGTGTTTAAGTAATAAGGCCAAGTTATTGCGTCGATTCATAACCATCATTTTGCACCTAGGATGAAGGAAAAGTCAGAACTGAAAGGGAAGAATTGGCTCCAAAGGCGACGGAAACAGTTGTCATCAAAAAAGGAAACGTTATTTCATCAAGAAAATGCAGCAGCTTCACACATCCGATATTGAGTTAACGCATCTTATTCGCAAAATTGAGGCCCATCGGATTATTTTCTCTTTCAAATCTATAAAAAATGGTATTATAGGATTTGCCAACAATGATGTGGTGGACTTAGTGGTTTATGGCTTTTTGGAGCAGCTTGATAGTTCTCTAGAAGCTCTAGTTCTATTGAAGCTATTTAATAACGTTGGGAAAAGTGTAGCGAACTGAAAGCATATATTTAGACCAAATGTTTGTTTTTCGGGTAGTTCTATGAACACTCTTACATTAATAATTCAAACTAGCAGGTTCCAGCCCTCGAAATTCGAGTGCAATTTCTAGGAAATTTTATTTTTTTATGAAATAAAGACCCTAAAGATATGCTAATCAATTATAGCCAATTCACAAATCAACACAAAAAACAAACTCATTTTATTACAAACATATTTACAAATTAACTAAACACATACATAGCATTGTATAATTTTATGTATATGTTAGTAGCAACTTTAAATGCAATTTACTCAAAATAAAGGAAAAAATTTAAAAATCTGTAAATCTGCAAAACGGCTTAAAAGAAATACCTTTCAAATAATAAACGTTTGGTCAAAATCGGGATAAAACGGTAGAACAAAACATCGGTCACAAGAAATCGCCTAGCCTATTAATATTATAGATGCGACGAAGATGTATGGGGGCATGAGCATTAGATATAAAAATTATATATGCGCATTGCACACTGGGGTGGAGGGTATATTAAACCATTTTCGAGAGAGACGATTTGCAAATTGAATCTAAAGAAATTTATAATTGTAACCTACAAGGTTTACGTGGACTAACAGACTGAGAAGTTGATTATCAAACTTATAATACCTCTGTAGTGTTGAATATTACTGTTTATTTTCTTGTCGGTCATTTATTCAACTCTTCATATCATAACTATATTGGAGATGACGAGGATCGATCGTTTATTTTAGGAAATATTCCATGTCAATTCTGTACTCATATCTCTGTATCATACGCATATACATTGTATATCGTGCATATTAACATATTTTCTGTTATAGTTTTTCTTTTCTAAATTACTTTCATTTAAGTTTGCATGAAATTTAAGCATGATTTAATTAATTTAACTTCAATTTTTGTATGTTATTTATTTAAATGGGATGCGACACGATAGAGAAATCATATGTTGCAATTGTAAAAAAGATCCTTAAAAATGGATTCGTTCACGTTCAAATATTTATTTATAAAAGCCCTCCACTATTTTAACGCTAACAAAGTTCTACACACAAGCTGCATATTTTGATCATTTTGTTAAAATACATTTTTATGTAGTTTATTTTATAATTCTTCTTTTTCAGCTTAAATTTTCCCAGTAAACATTTTTAGTACAATACATTTACTCTACCAGAACTGTATGAAGCCATAGAATATAAGCATAAACTAAAAAGAGTGAGATTGTTAAAATTCATATAGAATGTGATAATTATATAGTATATGACCATATTCAGTGAGACCACTTATAAAAAAATGTTTTGATGTGTAGACATCTACACGCGCAGGGGGGTAAATTTCTATTTCACAATACAGTCACAAAAACAGCGTAACATGTATGACGTAAGACAAAATCGGTTTGACTTATGATTGTATTGGTGAAAAAATTGTGATATGTAATAACCTGTTTAAAAATGAAACATGAAAAATAAAAAATAAAAAATAAAAAATAAAAAATAAAAAATCAAAAATGAAAAATGAAAAATGAAAAATAAAAAATGAAAAATAAAAAATTAAAAATAAAAAATTTAAATTGAGAAACGAAACCTAAAAATGAAAAATAAAAAATGAAAAATGAAAAATAAAAAATTAAACAGAACAATAAAAAATGAAAAATAAAAAATTAAAAATAAAAAATGACAAATGAAAAACGAAAAACGAAATACGAAAAATTAAAAATTAAAATGAAAAATGAAAAACTAAAAACAGAAAAATGAAAAACGAAAAATAAAAAATGAAAAATAAAAAATGAAAAATAAAAAACGAAAATTTAACAATAAACCAGTTGAAATAATAAATAATAATAAATATTTGTATACTAGCAGAGCCCCTGCAGTTGATTGGTAGTAGTGATGACGCTTTCTGTTTGATTTTAAAAAGTGCCATAAGAAATCTTTAATTACTAGATGTTTACACACCTCCCCTGTGATCGGACTCACATGATTTTTTTTAGTTAAATCATTCGGTTGTGCCCATCATTTGACATACTACTGATGAAAAGGTGACTTTGTTATAAAGTGAAAAAAATCTTTATTTGTTCTACCAAGTAAAGTAATCTCCCTTCGATACAATATACTTATGCCAATGTTTTTCCCAACCTCCGACACTCATTCGATTCAAATCGGTGTCCTCGGATTAGTCTTTTGAGTTTAATTAATAGCCACACACAATGCTAAATCAAGCGAATACGGTTATTGTGGAACGACGTAAGACAAATTAAATGCGAATTGATCTCAAAGAATCAATGCAGTGTAAGACACTGTATTAACGTGGTGCAAAACCCAAGAGTTGTCTGCCCATAATTCTGTCTTGTCGGAAACAACGCATAACACTAAAGTAATATTCCTAGTTCACAGTTCCTTTTACTAAAAAAGGACTTTTTATTTATTAAAAAAGTACATTTATTAAAAAGGACCTTTTATTAGGAAAGTACCTTTTATTAAAAAAAAATACCTTTTATTAAAAAAGTACCTTTTACTCAAAAAGTATCTACCTATTACTAAAAAAGTAGCTTTTATTAAAAAGTGCCTTTTATTGGAAGGTACCTTTTCTTAAAAAATGACCTTTTATTAGGAAAGTACCTTTTATTAAAAAAATACCTTTTATTAAAAAAGTACATTTTATTACAAAAGTACCTTTTTATTGAAAAGTACCTTTTATTTCAAAGGAACCTCTTTATTAAAAAGTATCTTTTATGAAAAAAATAGGTTTTATTTGAAAAATTACCTTTAATTAAAATAGTAAATTCAATAAAAAATATATATTATTAAAAAAGTACCTTTTACTAAAAAAGTACCTTTTACTCAAAAAGTATCTACCTATTACTAAAAAAGTAGCTTTTATTAAAAAGTGCCTTTTATTGGAAGGTACCTTTTCTTAAAAAGTACCTTTTATTAAAAAAGTACATTTTATTAAAAAATTACCTTTTATTAAAAAGTACCTTTTAATAAAAAAAAAATAAATTTTATTAAAAAATTACCTTTTATTACAAAAGTACCTTTTATTAAAAAGTACCTTTCATTGAAAAAGTACCTTTCGTTAAAAAGTACCTTTTTGTAAGAAGTAACTTTTATTAAAAAGTACCTTTTAATAAAAAAAAGAATACCTTTTATTAAAAAGTACATTTTATTAAAAAAGTACCTTTTATTAAAAAAGTACCTTTTATTAAAAAAGTACCTTTTATTAAAAAGTACTTTTTATTAAAAAAGTACCTTTTATTAAAACGTAGATTTTATTAAAAAATTACCTTTTATTACAAAAGTACCTTTTATTATGTGCTCCTAGTGTTAAAATGATCCAATATTCAGCAGTATTTGCAAAATATTTGAATTTTTTTACTTAATCGTCCTATACTAGCTTGGGGTCATTTGTGGCGCCAAGTCCAAATTAGTTAATGACGTCAAATTATAAAATCGTCATAATCATCAAATCATAAAAATCGGTAAAAATAAAGTACAATTTCCCAACCCATAGTAACGGATTCATCTATAGGTAGTTTACTAGGACAATTAATTTATTTAAATATGCCAAAATTCATAGTTTGGCCTCGGCAAGGAATGGGTTAACTTTGTTCGATTTATTCCAAATTTTTAGCATGGAAGACTTGCACATTTGGTTATTATATTTTGAACGTCACCTCTAAAAATTTAACAGCACTTATAAAATATTTGATTTTCTTGAATACATTGTCTTTCATTAGCTTGAAGTCATATGCGACCCCAAGTCCAAAAGGGTTATTGGGGTCATATTATTTTTTTTCAGAAACCCTCATTTCGCAATAGGTTAACAACGTAGTAATAAAACAAGTAAGAAAATTATAGTCGGTCTAGACAGACTATACGATACCCTATACCATGCGTTTAGAGACCCTATCTCTCAGGCCCAACTAACTGGATATAGAAAATAAGCATAAACCAAATTTGAGTGGGATTTTTATTAATTTTTTCGGCTGCAGATATGAAAAAGTTCATATTGGATGCTATATCTATATGGGGACTAGGCCCAAAAATGGACCGATCCTGACCATGTTTGGTAAAGTCTCTTGTATTTTGCAAAAATATATACAAACAATTTTGAGAAGAATCAGTTCAATATTTTTGTTTTTTGATAGATTTAAGTGAAGATCGGGAAGCAGTTCTATATGGCCTATGACTAAGAGTTGCCCAATAGGGATCATTTTTGGACTACTGATTAATGGATGTAATATATACATACAAACCCAATTTGACTAATATTTGTATGATAATTTGGATCTTATGGCAATATATGTTGATTTCATAGGGGTCATTTGTATGGGGGCTAGGTCTGAACATGGACCGATTCTCACCAATTTCAATAGTGTTCATCCCATGGCCGATAAAAGATTAAATACCAAATTTCATCAAAATATATTCATATTTGCGACCTGCAGTTTGATTACAGACCGACGGACGGACGGACGGACGGACGGACGGACGGACATCGTTAAATCGAATCAGATAGTGATTCTGATTCGATCGGTATAATTAAAGATGGGTGTAGGTCAAATATTTTTGGTTGTTACAAACAGCAGCACAAAGTCATTATACCCAAACCACATAGTGGTATAGGGTATAAAATACTTCTTATCTGACGTACTTATATGAACTTTTTCTTATCTGGACAACAAATTCATAATAATGCCACTCAATTTTAGTCAATACTTAGTGCATATATCCCATTAGTTGGGCATACGACCTATTCTCTAAAATCATGGTATAGAGTATCGTATATGTCGATCTGGACCGACTATTTTTCTTGATTTTTTTTAATAAAAATTCGCCTTTACATACATGTCGGTCTGGACCGACTATATTTCTTGCTTTTTTAATCGTTTTTTCTATTGTTTTTTCCACCATCCATATCTATAATGCCGAGATCATTTCCAATTTTTTCTAGAAAACGATCACAAACAAGTAAGAGTGTGAAATCTTTGATACCCTCCACCTCGGTTTGAGTATTGTTAATAAGTGTAAACAAAATATTTGAAAAAGTAAACCATTTACTAAACTTAATACCAAATTATTTCAGCAAATTCTTTGGCTTGATCCGGATTTTTGTTTATTTCAAGAGTTGGTCTGTAAAGCTCTCACACATTAGTAATTCGCGCTCCAACGAGGAAAGATCGTTTTCGTCTTTCTATTATTTCGGATAAAAGAAAACACGTTTAGTTGTATGCTTTCTGGTCATCGGAATTGCTGATCGGCATGCATTTAGGTAATATACCTGTATGCATGCGTTTCCGGTTATATGACATAACCTTTCGTTTAATTTAGTTTGTTTTTGCAAATTAAATAGCTCACCCTAACCTCCATTGCGAAGGTAATGGAGATGGCCGTATAGTTTCTTTTAACTGGCCAAATAATTCTTCATTGCGGCCGTATAGGTCGGATGGAGTAACAAAATAATATCAAAAAAAAAAAAAAAAAAACAAAAAGCTCTTTAAATTTTTTTTGTTAAAATATTGCCATATTTGGAAAATAATTTTTTTTTTCCTAATTAAAGGGGAGTTTTCACTATTTGATTTTGTGGTAACACAAAATAACAACACAATACAATACAAATTCTAATTATGTTAATAAAATATATTTTCATTTATTGGGAATTATTATCGAACTTAAATTTTTTTGGGTTTTACTTTGTCTACCATGAAGTCAAATTTTGAAGTCAAATTAGGGATGCCAAACGCAAAAAACCAAATGTCCCAAAAATTTTAAATAAAATAATTTGTTATCTTTATTTTCTGAAAAATTCAAATATTCATCCAAAAAAAATTGTGAAAATTTATATATAAAAAATAACATTCTCATCAAATTGCGCTTTATTTATGTAACAATTTTTATTTTCGCAATTCTTAAATATCATTTGAGTTTTTCTAAACTTCATTGAATTTTTATTAATGTGTCCTGAATCTCAATATTTTTTTAATTTCAGTTGATTTTTTAAATGTAAACATTATCGCACCTGTACCTCTAAAGTGAGTCAACTCAAAATTTTAGAGAATTCTAAAAATCTTAACAAATATTCAAAATTTTTCAATTTTCACTTTTTGCAAGAAAACGATACACAGTGGTCATATCTATCCACTGTAAAAATCTTACATCGATTTTTCTAGTCTTTCGCAAAAAAATATAGTTGTAACCCTCTTTGTATTATAAGAGTAGCTTCTTTAGAATCCACTTGAAAGACATATTTTGAGTTCCACCCAAAAAACTTGTTATTTTTGATGATCAGTGTATACTTATTAGTCGCAATTTTTTACAACGTAACAACTGTTTTTAAATTTTGTAGTAAATATTTAAAAAAAAAACCGTTTTTGCCTCTACTGAAAATTTTTAAATTTTGAGTTGACTCACTTTAGAGGTACAGGTGCGATATGGTGTGTTCTGAATTTCAGAAATTCAACTCATTTTAACTCATTTTAAATGAAGAAAACAAACTCAACACATTAACATAAACACATTAACAAATTTAATAAACACACACATAGTATTGTATAATTTTATATATGTGTTAGTAGCAACTTTAAACAATCATAACTCCAAAAAATATTCCAGACGATGAAAATCTGTAAATCTGGGTAACAGCTAAAAAGAAATACCTTTCAAATGATAAATTTTTTGTCAAAATCGGGGTAAAACTGTGAAACTTACATCGGTCACAAGAAGTCGCCTTGCCTATTAATATTATAGATTATTTAGAGTATTTGGATATTTGCAAAACTTGCGGTGTTACATGGTGTCTCGACTAGCCATAATTCAGGGCAGTGTTCAAGTCAATGGCTAGTGGAGGCCGCTAACGTTCATGTCATGACTTTAAAATCCATCCCTGCCATTAATTTGAAGTTTCATTCGATTTTGACGTTATATTTTTTAAAATGGCGCAACTTAAATCAAATAAAAGCCAAATTAATAATTTCATTAATATGTATCGCAAATATGAGTTTTGATGGAACTAAAACAGTGAAAACTATAAAAAACGGATTTAAAAAGAAAAACGTGGGAGGAAATTGGACACAAATTTAAGTGTTTACGGTTCAAAGACATTTTGGAAATGAAATGTCTAGACATAATTTGCCGACTTCGCGTTTTGACGTTATTATGTTTCTCTGACTTGAACATTGCCATGACTTACAGCTAGTCGAGACACCATGTTATTATTATATTAAGGATCTTTATTATATTAAGGGTGATCCATTTCGAGGTTCCCTACTTTTTTAAAGAAAAAAAAAAAAAAAAAACACAGAAAGTTAAAATATAATGGGGAATGTTTATTATCATATGAAAGAACATTCTTTGGCATTTATTTTTTGAAGATTATGTCTATCAAATGTTGGCCGCGGCTACGTCTCAGTTGGTCCATCCGTTGAGTCCAATTTTCGATGACTCGTTCGTGCATTTCGATTGGTAACTGGCGAATGACACGCGTGATGTTTTGCTCCAAGGCCTGAATCGAAGCGGAATAGTCCGCATAAACTTTAGACTTTATAAATCCCCACAGGAAAAAGTCTAATGGTGTGATATCACACGATCTTTGTGGCCAATCGACCGGCCCATAACGTGAAATTATCTGCTCACCGAAGTGTTCTCTCAATAAATCCATTGATTGATGCGCTGTGTGGGAAGTGGCGCCGTTTTGTTGAACCCAAATGTCGCTGAGATCACGAGCTTCAATTTCAGGCATCATACGTCAGACCGAGTTGCTGCGAACGGCGCCGAATCGACTCTCCCCGGTTTTCGTGTACACTCTGAGCTACGGCCGCTATATTTACTTCACTGCATGCTGGACGTGGTCTATTCGGTCGAATATTATCCAATAATGAATGCTGGGTCTCAAGATGGGTACGCTCAGTAGGCCGATTGTGTTGACCATAAGTTGAGCGCAGTGCACGAAACACATTCTTCACAGAACGTGAATTTTCGTAATAAAGTTGAACGATTTGTAAACGTTGTTCAGGCGTAAGTCTTTCCATGATGAAATGCTAAACAATACTAAACTAAAATAACATGACATCATAACACGACTCACACGTGATCTGTTAAAAAAGGCTATTGAAAAAAGTATCTCTATTGGATCACCCGGTATATATTTTTTTTATTTAATATATGTATGTATATGTAAATATTACACACAAAAAATACAACATCAAAAGTTATTGTTGTGTTTTTCTTTAAATAAATACATAAAATTTTTTGTTTAGTAAATTTACATTGTTTTTTCTTTTTATTAACAACTAGGTAGTTTAGATTTATTTGCTATGCTGGTGCTTTTAACTCGTAGTGTCTGCTTGTGGGAAAAATTTTGGATCGATTTTTAACCCCTTTCCCGTGACCCAATCGATCTGAAACTTTGCAGGCAGGCTCGTGGCGATGACAAAAATGACCTAACAAATGTTTTTAGTGATGCCAAAACAATGGAAACTTTTAAATTTTCCTACCAGAGTTGATAAAAAAATGTACTAAGGGTTAGTTTTCATTATATTATTACCACAACGACCACAAAAACAAGTCCAGCTATGACAACAATATAACATTTAGAATAACAACAAGAACAATATAGAAACATCATATTTTTAATTTTTTTTTTTTAATTTTTAAGAGATTTCCCTGGATCTATTGCACCGATTTTAATGATTTTTGAAATAGAAATCTGCCCATGATTTTGGAGAATCATTCTCACTAAAAATGATCACTCTAGCTATCCTATTGAGGGCGTGATCGTGCCAAGAACAACATAGAATATCATATTTTTTCAAGACTTTTTTTTAGTTCTTCATTCAAATCTCGGACCCTAATCAAGCGATTTGGATGCTTTTAAATAGCAAACTTCTCATAATGTTAGTGAATCATTTTTTATGTAAACGAGCACCCTAGCTGCCCGATTGAAGTTGTCATCGTGATTTTCACAGACGGACAGACGGACATCGCTATATCAACTCCGCTTGTTATAAGGATCACAAATATATATATATTTTATGGGGTCCAGAATTTTTTTCTAATTCTTACAAACGGAATGACAAACTTATATATACACTCTGCACACTGGGGTGGTGGGTATAAAAATGTTGTTTAAGAATTCCTTGTTTTTTAAATTCCCCCAAAAAAAAAAAAAAAATATAGAAATTTTTGCTTAAGCAGGATAATCACATCAGGTTATTTATTGTCGATATTGTGAGTAATGGATTTATTAATTCGAGTTTATCCGGTTTTTAATTATAAATTAAAAATTATAGAATCGTTTTAATCGATATAAATTCATTCGAATTATTCCGTATTTGCAATTTACTATTTTTAAATTACATGAGTAATTTTACGTCCAAAATAACTCGATTGAGATTTAAAGTGCATGTTAAAATAGGTTGGTACAGTATGGCTCTTTTGCTTGATATAAATGTGTTTTTTTTTAAATGGATTATTTTCCTACAAATTAAAAAATTAAAGTTTAATTCATAACAAAAATGATCAAAATCTCGCAGTATTGTGTAGAATTATACTTATTGCTGTTTTTATATCTCCCAGCTGCTTAAAATGTTATACAAATAATTGCTTAAAATATTTTGGAATGACTTGATTGTTATTAACTTAATTATGTAAAACTCAAATACAATTTTAATAACTTATTTTTTTTTTCGTTTCTTATTTTCTTTAGCAATTGGATGCTTACAAAGCGGAAAACTTACGCCTTAAAGAGGAGAATGGAGCGCTTATTAGAGTAATAAGTAAATTAAGTAAATGAAATTCACTTAATTAATATTAATTAAATAATAAAACCAACAAAATAAAAAATATATATATTAATATTCTTAATAATAATACTAACAAATTAAACAGAATGAAAAAAATTATAATAATGAAATGAAACTTTAAAAAAATATATCATACCCAACCAATAACAAATTTGTCCTCCTCCTCCTCCACCTCCTCCTCTATTATATAAACATACATAATTATTAAAATAATTTGTATTTTAAATAAATTTATATATTAAACAATAATTTAATAATAAAAAAAAAATGAAATAAAAGTTTCAAATTTTTATATAAGTTGGTGTTAAACATTATTTTTAAGCAAAATACACAAAAAGTAAAACTTATTGAAAGCAAAAAATATATTTAGAAAAAAAAAAAACAATTTTATTATAATATTGTTTTTGGTTAATTTGTAATAAAATAAAAGATTTAAATTATTTTAAATATAAGAAAAAATTTCATATTTACATATATATTTTTATTTGTTTTTTAAATCAGTTAATAAGAATATTAGCAATGTTTTACAAAAAATTTAAATTTATCAAATTCGAAAAAGAAAAAAATATTTTTTTTAATAAAGAATTAAAGAGCGAATACCTAAAATTTTAAAACGAATATATTAGAGAATCGAAAAAAATTATAAATCTTTGGTTGGTTTTTTTTTCAAATCCAACGATAATCCTTCCTTTTAATTTGAGCAACTTAATTTTTTTGACCAATGGGGTGATTGAATATTCCAAAATATGTTAAGACTTCATTCAGAAATTTGTTCTGCATCCCTTGGTTTTAATGAAGAAAAAATCGCTAATTCGTTTTAAGGCCTTTTAAGTTTTTAATTATTTTGGCCAACACTAAGAAATAAGTCGAAAATTCTAGTTTAGTGTTTCTCTTAGCTAAATTTTGTGTTTAGATATCCTCTATGAAATAACACGAGGATTTTTTAGAACATTCTATGTATTACTTCCTATTAACTTTACTCAGCTCTTTTGTAATCTAAACTTTTAAGTCTCAATAAAACTCAAATTGAAATTGAAAATTAAAAAATTACTTTAAATCATAATCAATTTTTTCACATATCGGTGAAACTGGTTGGTTAGAAACCCTGAATAGACCAGTATAGGTGTTTAGAAATTTTTTTTTGTAGAACATTCTAACCCTTTATCTGGCATTTTCATAGGTTATATTAGGTCCTTAAAAAAAATTACAAAAAAGTTGACAAAAATTTAATTTTAGGCTTTATCGGGACTTCAAATCTTTCGTACGAACTTATAGTCTTTGTCGACCCCCTAGTAAAATTAATAGCTGAACAAATGCATGGAATATTTAAACCCATGAAACGCACTTTTTTATGGATTTTTTTTGTAATAATTAAAACTAAAATGACATATGAAAATGGCATATACAGGGTTAAAATGTTCTAAAAAATCCCGTGAATTACAATAGAGGACACCCCAATACAAAATTCAGCCCAGAAAAAAAAATTTTTTTTTGTCCAATTTTCTACAGATTTGAATGAAAAAATTAAAAAAATTAAAACTTTAAAAGGCCATAAAACGAAACTGTAATCACACAGCGCCAAGAGGTTTTACTACACATTTAACCTAATAAAATCGTCCTGAGACGGAAAAATCCACTCCCAGACCGAAAGCCTAAATTTGACAAAAAAAAAAAAAATAAAAAATAAAAAAAAAAATTAAAATTAAAAATTCAAACGATATTTAACGAAAACAAAATATTCACGTTATTTCGAAATTAATTGTTATTTGTAGTTCAAATTTTTTTCACACAATTTAGTTTACTCTTTTTTTTTTTTTTTGAATGATAATATATGTAACAAACTTATATCGGAGGTCAATTTAGACTCACTTTCTTTTTTATTATTTTCGGTATATATTTTATCCAAAATTATGTTTTAATTACAACTGTTTTATTTAACTTTGCATATTTTTTTTTAATTCTACATATTTCACTTATAAAATTAACAACAACAAAAATAAAATAAAATAATATAAAAAATTATGTACGTTATCAATCAGCCACATATTTTTATTTTATCCATATTATAATTTTATCACATTATATATACACATACATATGTATAATTTTTCCTTTTTTGCTTTTTTATGCATTTTTTTAAATTTTGTTTATTATTTGTATTTAAGAATTTTGTTTTATTTGCACACTGACCTTTAATTCGAGTGACAACAAAAAAAAAAAAAAAAAAAAAAAAAAATATATAATAATAATGATGACATCTTATTTTATCTGTAAAGTTTAGTTTAGTGCATTTGTTTTTGTCTTAAGTTTTAAATATAATTTCGAATTTCTTTTAAAAACATAACGAAAATTCCCATTGTTCTTACATAAATACATAAAATCATGCATATTTGCTCAATTATTATTATTTCTTTTTAATTTTAATTTATTTGTAAAAAAAAATCAACAACAACAAAAAACTATATTATTCAATGTGAGTTAAGAATGTGCTTTTTGTTAAAATAAAAATTATTTAATTATTGTAAAACAAATTATAAATAAATAAAGAAATAAATAAAAAAATATATATTCTTAATTTAACATCAGAAAAATTATTTAACATCATAACAGGAATCAAAGGGTGTCTCAGTCTAGTATCAGAGAAAAATCGATTGATATAACGAAATTCCTTGGTGGAAGCACCTTATTTGAGATAGATCATAACCGTAAAAGGAAAAATAACGTTTTATCTCTCTTAAATATGTGGGTGCCGGGTTCGTCTTTTTTCTAAAGAAAAATAATTTTGTACCTTATGTAAATATTATATATAATATTTATAACTGGGAAACTGCTAATGGACTTTGTCTGAATCCCCTCAAGTCCAAATGTCTCATCTTGCACGGAAAAAGTCTACGTCATAATCTAGATTTTGAAATTGTTCTCAACAATCAGAGTATTGAAATTGTGTCCTCATCAAAAAATCTGGGTATTGTTTTTAATGACACACTTAGTTGGAACAGTCATGTAAACGTTGTGGTAGGGAGAACGTACGTACGAACTCTTTTTTTTATTTAATGAAAAATGCCATATTTGGATTTTAATAATAACACTGTGGAACAAATTCAGGTTAGCAAAAGTTAGGTCGATTCTGAGAGTGAGGGGTGAAAATAGAGGCTAAATTAGAAGACCCGTATCGCGGCGTTTGTTTATGTTAGTTCGAATTTTTTTTTTAATCGACCTTCGAACTTTGCAGTCAAATGCCGATTTTCAGCATATTGTTTATATGGTTTTTTGGCTATAACTCGTCGACTAATTGATATTTTTTCAAAAATTTTTTTTAAAAAAAATTGATTTAGAAAATTTTTGTGGTGCTTATGAAGCAAAATGTTGGAAAAATTATTTCTTTTTCATGCTTTTTGAATATATTTTCCACAAAACTAAGTCTTTTTTGCTTTCTGTTTGATCTATAATATGCTTCTCAGTTTCTTCAATAAATTTCATTTGAAAACAGAATGGTCTTAGTCGATAATTTGCGTTAAAAATCCCAAAACCATTAAATAAATAGCGATTTAGGTAGAAGTAATTAAAAAGGGAAGTTCCAAGAATTAGGAATTAGTAAAACAACTTTTTTGATTTCAACCACCGCACAGTTAGCGATTTTTTTATATCGTACAACCGAACTAATTTCAAAAATGAAGATTCAGTTAAGACTCGAAACTCAGCCGAAGCTGATGTCTTTTAATTTTCGCTCGGTCGTGATAAAATTCGCTATTAATTTTTTTGGAACTTATTTCATTTTGTGAGTGATTTAAGTTAAGTGCATCGGTTTCATAAAAATACCAAAAAAAGCATTGTATAATATTTATTGTATTAAAAATGTCGGAACCAAAATGTAAAATGGACCATTTTTGTAATGTTTGTGGACGTTTCATAGCAAGCGATGAAAAATGTGGCAATGCGAGTGATTTTTTTTTTTGGAAGCATATAAAGCATATTTCTCGCAAGAGTTTATCACTGACGTAAACTATGCCCCTAAAAAAAGTTTGCTTTAATTGCTATTCAACTCTTATGCAATGGAAAAGTGAAAAGAAGGCTATGCCCTTTGGTATACCAGTGATGTGGTTAGACAACAGCCCGCATCAAGAAGAAAATTGCAATGGATGTATCAACTACCATAAAACTTTGAATAGAAGGAAAGCAAAGAATAAAACTTATGTAGCAGTGCCAAGTGTCCAATTACCATTTACCGCACTCAAAATTCGTTCCAGTACCAACATACCAACATTTTGAATTCCTAGATTTTTCTCATATCTTTGTCAGAGTGCACAATTTAAACATGTTAAGGAAGAAGGGGAAGACAAAGATGAAATTCCAGAATATCTGTTGGCCGAATATCTGTTGGCCTTTCTGATGATGATGACGATGACCAAGATATTAGAGAGAGCAGTGATGTTGATCCACAGCCGCCTGCTAAACGGCAACTGGCCAAATCATTAATTTAATTTATTTAATTTTTTTACTTAAAACTTTTCATAACTAACATTTCAAAAATATATTTTTTTTCCATATTTTTATAATTTCTTTTTCAATGTTTCTTCAAAACCAACACTGAACAAAATTGGTACATAAAAAATGAGAAGTAAATTAATATTAAGCTGGAAAACGCAAGTTTTGTATTATGATTGTTTTCTTTTCAAATGAAATTTATTGAAGAAACTGAGAAGCATATTATAGATCAAACAGAAAGCAAAAAAGATTTAGTTTTGTGGAAAATATTTTCAAAAAGCATGAAAAAAAATATTTTTTCCAATATTTTGTTTCATAAGCTCCACAAAAATTTTCTAAATCAATTTTTTTTAAAAATTTTAATTGTTGCACAGGTCTCTAGCAATAATTTGGCTTTTACAGATTGAAAAAATATCAATTAGTCGACGAGTTATTGCCAAAAAACCATATAAACAATATGCTGAAAATAGGCATTTGACCGCAAAGTTCGAAGGTCGATTAAAAAAAAAATTCGAACTAACATAAACAAACGCCGCGATGGATCTTCTAATTTAGCCTCTATTTTCACCCCTCACTCTCAGAATCGACCTAACTTTTGCTAACCTGAATTGGATCCACAGTGTAATTACAAGCATTTTTTGTAATAATGTACATTAAAAAAAATTTACACTAAAAAAAGTAAAATCAACTGGAAATTATTACTACTAAAACAGTAAAAATTTGTTGCTGTCAAATTTGCAAATTTGCTTACACTCAAAGAATATTTCCACTTAAAAAAACGTTAGTAATATCATCTAATAATCTTGCTATTACTACAGAAAAATTTATCATGTTTTGCTGTCAAATTTTTGCAAAATGAATCTGCTAAACATTAGCGCAATGATTTCGATTTTGATGTCAAAATAAGGATTTTTATTTTTTGAATCTTATTTATTAAATTATTTAATTTAATAAATAAGATTCGGTCTAGACCGACTATACGATACCCTATACAATACGTTTAGAGACCCTATCTCATAGGTCCAACTAATTGGATATCGAAAACAAGCATATACCAAATTTGAGTGGCATTTTTATAAATTTTTTGGCTGGAGATATGAAAAAGTTTATATCGGATGCTATATTTATATGGGGACCAGGTCGAAAAATGGACCTATCCCAACCATATTTGGTAAAGTCACTGATATTTTCAAAAACTATATACAAACCACATTTGAGAAAAATCTGTGCAATATTTTATGTCGATTTCATAGGGCTCATTTCTATGAGGACTAGGTCTGAACATGGACCGATTCTCACTAATTTCAATAGCGTTCATAATATAGCCGATAAAGGCTTATATACCAGATTTCATCATATATTCATATATGCGACCTGTTGTTTGATTACAAGGTTTACATGGACACACAGACTGACGACTCAAAAGGTGAGTCTGAGTCTATCGGTATACTTGTATTGCATACTTATAGGGCTGTTTAAGTTACCGTAATTTGTAATTTTTTTGAGTAATTTTATTAAAATGAAAAAGGTATTCTACCCGCGGATCGTCACGGGTGCAAAAGTATACACAGGGTTAAAGAGGACACTTTCACATTTCTCTGGGTGGTATACGTTCTTGTTCCCTTTTGTCTCCTACAAGTTCTATTCCACTAAAGTTGAAATTTGACAAAAATATAGTAGTTTAATAAATATCTCAGAACACCCCTAATATTAAACGGTAGGGTTGTGACCACTAACAACAACTAAAGACTAAAATCCTACCAACCTTGTAAAGAAGACCGCAAGTCATTATCGAAGATAACTTGCGAGTAGTAACCATTTATTTTTGATTAACAAAAAAAAAAAAAATCACCTTTTTCTGAAGTTAAAAAAACAGTTGAATTTGACAACATGCCACGCCCACAATTAGCACTGTGGCTGAAATTTTGATCTCATTTGCCAAAAGTCCAATTTTTTGGTCACCGATTTTTAAAATTTTAACGCCATTTTTTTAGCTAATATGTCCAAATTAATGTAGCCATAAAATTAGGTTAAACTATTGCTAATTGTGGGCGTGGCATGCTGTCAAACTCAACTGTTTTTTTAATTTCAGAAAAAGGTGATTTTTTTTTGTTTTTTATCAAAAATAAATGGTTACTACTCGCAAGCTATCATCGATAATGACCTGCGGTCTTTTTGATAATGTTGGTAGGAATAAAGTCTTTAGTTGTTGTAAGTGGGCACAGCTCTACCGTTTAATATTAGGGGCGTTATGAAATATTTATGAAACTACTATATTTTTCTTAAATTTCAACTTTAGTGGAATAGAACTTCTAGGGGACAAAAGGCAACAAGAAACGTATACCACCTGGATAAAGGTGAAAGTGTCCTCTTTAATCCTATATATACTTTTGCACCCGCGACGACCCGTGGGTAGAATACTTTTTTCATTTTAATTAAATTACTCTAAAAAATTCAAATTACGATAATTTAAACAGCCCTATAAGTACTCGTGTACAATGGTGTATTAAATTTGTGTATGTATTTTATGTAATTTATAGCTTATAATAGTCATTATTTTTTCTATTACCATAATATATTTGTAAGTAAGAATGTCAATACACAGAGGATGTAATTCATTAGTAACCTGGGGTTTTTTTTTATTATCATACCTTTTTTATACCTTTTTATTTTACCTAACAATGCACTAATGCAAGTAGTAAAGAAAATACACACAGGTAATTCATTTGTATAGTGGGTGTTTTTATATATTATTTTAGGTAGTAATTCACTAATGCCATTTTCTTACCTTTTTATTTTACCTAGAAAGATAGTATGATGACTTATGGCTTTGAATACAAACTCAATTGCTTTAATATATTTCAGCAATAAGAGTCGCAAATAAAAATACTCAGAAAAATATGGAGAGCTTCAGTTATAAAGAACTGGCCGAAGAGTATTTTAGAAACAAAAACCAGGAAGATGTTCTTAGTTACGTTAAAATACAATTAAATTTAAATTCGTGTAGCACCGAAATATCAGAGGATGCTCAGCAAAAAAGGAATAAGGATTACAGATTTTGTAGAGAGCACAATACTAGAAAAATTTCACGAAATTCCACAAACGAAGATCTGTTTAATATATTATTGGCAACGTCAGATCCGTTCATCTCCAGTATTCGAAATCAATGGAAAGTGAAACATCGGGATTTAGATGAACAAGTCAAAAAACTACTAAACAACAGAAATAACACAGAACAAAATATGGAATAATTGCAATCAATATTTGAGTCAAATGAATAATAATAATTGCCTTTCATTGTTATTTAAGTACGAAAAACATAGTTTTAGTAGAAAAAAATAATAAACAGAACCCACCATTGTTACAAATGCAATTAAAATCTATTGCAGTTTTTATTTTTAAAATGTTTTTTAAAATGATCAAATTTGACAGCAAAAAGCAAGTAAGAGTGTTAAATTGGGCTGTGCCGAATCTTTGATACCCTCCACCTCGGTTTGAGTATTGATAATAAATGTAAACAAAATATTGGAAAAAGTAAACAATTTGTTAAACTTAATACCAAATTATTTCAGCAAATTCTTTGGGTTGGTTTTCGTCTTTTCTATTATTTCGAATTTATTTCGGTGTTTGCTTTTTGGTCATCGTGGTTGCTGATCGGCATGCATTTAGGTTATATACCTATATGCATGCGTATCCGGTTATATGACATAACTTCTCGTTTAATTTAGTTTTTGCTAATTAAATAGCTCACCCTAACCTCCATTGCAAAGGTAATGGTTGTGTAGGGTGGCTATATGCATTAAATCGTGCTAATTGGAGATGGCTGTATAGTTTCTTTTAACTGGCCAAATATTTCTTCATTGCGGCCATATAGGTCGGATGGAGTAACAAAATAATAACCAAAAAAAACTCTAAATTTTTTTATTAAAATATTGCCATATTTGGAAAACAAAGAGAATAAATTTATAATAATACATATTCAAATTAGGGATGCCAAACGCAAAAAACCAAATGTCCCAAACATTTTAAATAAAATAATTTGTTCTCTTTATTTTCTGAAAACTTCAAATTTTCATCCAAAAAAAAAAATTGTGAAAATTTATATATAAAAAATAACATTCTCATCAAATTGCGTTTATTTATGTAACAGTTTTTATGTTCGCAATTCTTAAATATCATTTGACGTTTTCTAAAATTCATTGAATTTAAATTAAGGTTTTCTGTATTGTGATTCTGTAAATTTCAACGATCCGACAATCGCAAAATATATCGATAGCTAATGTTGTTTGCACTAAGGATTAAGTGATTCACTAAGTACATACATCTTAACGACAGTCGACAAATCTATTTTTCTATTTATTTAAATTGTAAACGAGTGGCACCTCTGTCAATATAAGCGAAAAATACAAAGACGAATAGAAAAAACAAATTACTTCGTGTTTCACAGGATGATTTTATGTTTATGTTTAATATCTTTATTTTTTTACTAATATTTCTGTGTATTTATTTGAAAATGAAATAATGAATTGAATATGCTATTTAATTTTTTTATTTATATAAAAAAGTTTTTTAATTAAAGCTAAATATTTTCACTAATTTATGATTTTTATTTATGTCAACCTAAAAATTTATTTCAACCTAAAAATTTAAGTTTTTATCGATTGAATAAACAACACAAAAATGGTTGTCGTTTAGATAATAACAATAGATTTAACAAAAGCGAATATCGTTTAAAAATTTTACTGATAATTTTGCAATTTTCTTTTTTTAACGATTCGACTATCGTTAAAAGAAGTTACTGAATCGCTGTAGTGAAAAGCTATTAATTTCTCCTGAATGTCAATATTTTTTTTTATATGTAAAAATTTTTTAAATGTAAACATAGGTATTTGGTGTTTTTTTTTTTGGGGAATTTCAATTTGTGTTTAACGAATAAAATTTATATATTAAAGATGCAATTGATGCCTTCTAAATTTAAAATTTTTATTTCCGACGTAATTTATAATTGGAAATTTTTAATTCCAGTTTTTAGAATTGATATTTTCTTAAATTTGAATGGAAAATTTAAAAAGTGCAATTTTGTATTTATGTGAATAATAATGCTTTAGTAATTATAAACAATTTTTAAAAATTAGATGTAATCGCAATCAGATATTTTGTAGGTAAAGCAGAATAATAATTCTATATAACTATGTAGAACTGTTTTGAAAGCAAAAAACTCATTGATGAACTAGGTAACTCTATTTTATAAAGACAACAAAAAGTTAATATGCCAAACTTGTGTTCATATTTGTAAAAGAATAATGAAAAAACGTATGAAATAAAAGACCTGCCCGTGTATACTTTTAACATTGTTCTGTATGATATCTAGTTGAAAATATTAACATTCATGTTAAAATAGAAATAACTATTGCAAAGTTAATTAGAACAAACAACAAGTAAGAAAATTATAGTCGGTCTAGACCGACTATCCGATACCCTATACCATGCGTTTAGAAACCCTATCTCATAGGCCCAACTAACTGGACATTGAAAATAAGCAAAAACCAAATTTGAGTGGGATTTTTATTAATTTTTTTGGCTGCAGATATGAAAAAGTTCATATCGGATGCTATATCTATAAAGGGACTAGGTCCAAAAATGGACCGATCCTGATCATGTTTGGTAAAGTCTCTTGTATTTTGCAAAAATATGTACAAACAAAATTTGAGAAGAATCAGTGCAATATTTTTGTTTTTTAATAGATTTAAGTGAAGATCGGGAAGCAGCTCTATATGGGGTCAAAGGGATCATTTTTGGACTACTCATTAGTGGATGTAATGAACGCATACAAACCCAATTTGAGTAAGATCTATATGACAATTTGGATCTTATGGCAATTTATGTCGATTTCATATGGGTAATTTGTATGGGGGCTAGGTCTGAACATGGACCGATTCTCACCAATTTCAATAGCGTTCATCCCATGGCCGATAAAAGCTTATATACCAAATTTCATCAAAATATATTCATATTTGCGACCTGCAGTTTGATTACAAGATTTACATGGACACACAGACGGACGGACGGACGGACGGACGGACGGACGGACATTGTTAAATCAACTCAGAAAGTGATTCTGATTCGATCCGTATAATTAAAGATGGGTCTAGGTCAAATATTTTTGGTTGTTACAAACAGCAGCACAAAGTCATTATACCCAAACCACATAGTGGTATAGGGTATAAAAATTGTGGCGCCATCTACTGTGGCATAGTCACGCTGAGCAAATTGAAGTAACACTCTGTTAATGCAAAATAAATGTATTTTCCCCACAACAAAATATTGCAGAATTTTATGTAAATAAAATAATATACCGACTTATTTCTAACATGCAGTTGTTATGGATATACATATGTAATATGTATATGTATACTATTTGTATTGTTTAATATATTTATAAAAATTTATAAATAATTTTATACATAAAATTTTTTTTTGCTATATTTACATTGTTTTTTTTATTAACAACTAGGTATTTTAGCATTACTTGCTTTAGATGTTGGTGAATTTTTACTCCCTTTATATTAACTCGTAGTGTCTGCTTGTCGAAAAAATTTTGGATCGATTTTAACCAATTTCCCGTGAGCCATTCGATCTGAAATTTTGCAGGCGGGCTTGTGGTAATAACAGAAATGCTCTAACAAATTTTTAGAGTTATGCCAAAACAATGGAAACTTTTAAATTTTTCCAGCAGAGTTAATAAAAAAAAGTAGAAAGTGTTAGTTTTTGTTATATTATTACCACAACGACCACAAAAACAACAAGTTCAGCTATGACAACAACACAACATTTAGAATAACAACAAGAACAATATGGAAACATCATATTTTTCATTTTTTTTTTAATTTTTCAGTGATTTCCCTTTACCTGTTCCACCGATTTTATTGATTTTTGAAATAGAAATCTTCCCATGAATTTGGTGAATCATTCTCACTAAAAATGATCACTGTAGCTGCACTATTCAGGGCGTGATCGTGACAAGAACAACATAGAAATTTTTTCAATACTTTTTTTAGTTCTTCATTCAAATCTCGGGACATAATCGACTGATTTGGACGATTTTAAATACCAAACTTTTCAGGATGTTAATAAATCATTTGTTATGTCAATGAGCACCCTAGCTGCCCGATTGATGCCGTCATCGTGATTTCCACAGACGGACAGACGGACAGACGGACATCGCTATATCAACTCCGGTTGTTATAAGGATCACAAATATATATATTTTATGGGGTCCAAAATTTTTTTTCTAATTATTACAAACGGAATGACAAACTTATATATACCCTCTGCACACTGGAGTGGAGGGTATAAAAATAGTACATTTTTCTGTAGTAATAGCAAGATTTTTAGATAATATTATTAACGTTTTTTTTTTAAGTGTAAATATTCTTTGAGTGTAAACAAATTTGCAAATTTGGCAACTAAAATTTTTTAATTTTTCAGTAATAATAGCAAAATCTTCAGTTGATTTTACTATTTTTTTTTGAGTGTAAAAATTTTTTTGAGTGTAACATTAAAAACATCCCATTATTACAAAAAATGTTTATAATTATTATTAAAATCCAAATATTAAATTTTTTAATAAATAAAAAAATAATAAACACATATTTCACTCTAAAAGTTAAAAAAAAATCAAAAGTTCAACTTTGACCTAGAATTCCTTAAAAAGTCCTCAATCAATTTTAATGTAATTAAAACTGAGTTAATGTAATTAAAGCTGAACTAAATATCCATTAAAAAAAAATTACTTAAATATTTTGATCGGTTCAAAAGTTACAGAATTTTGGCCAATGAAAAACGATTTTCAGCCACTGTGCACCGTCTTACATAGAATCAAAATTAACACAAATAAAATTAAGATTAGTTCAACTTAGATGGCCGATTGGCAGAAATTCAAAGCTAAGTCTTGATTGCAAGTTAATGATATATAATTCAATCATGAAACCCATTTGGTGCTACGGTATACAGTTATGGAGAACCGCGTCAGCTTCTAATATATAAAAAACAAAGATGCCAAAATAAGATCCTAAAGTTGATCACCCGCGCCCCATGGTATGTGAGAAACTCACAATTGCACCCCAGTTGGTATTCGTTTACTACTAGCTAAGACCTAGCTAATACAAAAATTACTTTATGCATGCGAAATCTTTGCTAGTTGTGACGCCAAGAGTAAAACCAGGTTAAACATCACGTTTAACAATATCGCAAGGTACTTTGTTGGTCTCAGAAGTTTCGATCACATTTATCCTACTCAAAGACAATCTATGGGGTCAATTCCGATGAACTACTAAAAATAAAATCACTAATTTTTTTACACAAAATTATTATAAATCATGAACCAGAATATCTTTATAACGTTTGCGTTTTAATAGGCTCCGAAGAAATAATTTAAAAAAATTTTGGCACCATACTTTGATATCTGAATGGTAGTTTTTCATATTTGCGGTACGTCTTTGAAATAGTTTACCCTCTACAATGAAGGAAGTTAGCAACGCTCCACTTTTTAAGAAAATAATTTCTCAGCGATACAAATAAATAGTAATTGTTGTTTTAACACATCCTCTACATTACATAAAATTTACATTTGTCAAAATAATTTTTTTCTTTTCCTTTTCTTTTGTTTTTTTATTCTAAGTAGTATTGTAATTTTTCTATATTTTTTACATCAAAATTGCATTGTTTCTTTTTGATTTTATTCTTTATTTTATATTTGTTTTCATACTTTCTCCTTTTTTGAAAATTAATTTTTCAATTATTAATTAATTTTTTTACTTATATTTTTAATGCTTAATATAATTAATAATATATTTAACGTCAGTTATTTTTTTAAATTCTTTTTTAATTAAATTTAAATATTAAGATAATAGCTTTAAGTTCCATTGTACGTCATAATTAATTTTAACACATGGGGCGTTTCATGTCAAGTGGTCCAACTTTTGAAACCAATATCTTCCGATCGGGATAAAATTTACACCAAGGTTAGTCCTATTAGATAGTTGTTCAGACACAATTTTTCAACAAGGTCGGTCCAGAACGCTCTGAGTTAGAGGGGGTCAAAAGTTGACACTGACCAAACAGGTGTTTTTTCTCATCCATGTAACGTTCTACCTATTGTTCTTAGCAAAATTTGTCCCAAATAGTTTCGATAGCAATTTCTTCAGTCTTTCGAAAAAAAATTAAAAAAAAAAAATTAAAATTTTTTTTTTGACTTTGCAAAATCAAAAATTTTTTTGACTTTTTCAAAAAAGGAAATTTTTTTTTTAGCTCAAAAGAAAGCTTAGGTTTTTTCTTTAGAGCTTTTTGGTCGCTTAGTGGGATACTATCCACTAGGACTAATCTTGGTGCAAATTTCATCTCGATCGGAAAACATCGTTTCAAAAGTTGGATCACTTGACCTGAAACGCCCCATATATTAGAACCTGCTCTGTTTGAAGATTACATATCTTGTTGAGTGGGATACCAAATTAAATAAATAAAGAAATAAAATTCTTTTTTAAACTGCAGAAAAGCATGACATGTCCTTCAGCTGTTCCTTGTTCCAACTGGGTAGTTTTATGATTCTACATACGTAAGTTTATCGTAAATGAATATAACTGAATTTTGGTAAGAAATCAAATTTAGATATAAATTGTATTGTTGGTTGCATAGGTCGTGTAAGAACATATGTACTATATTTGATCTACTTCTTTTGTATTTATTTACAAACTTTCGCTAAATAAAGGTGTGAAATTAACAAAGAAAAAATTATTTTATATTTTTTCTGACAATTTTATCTTTATAATTATTAAATAAATAAAGAAATCCATTTATTTGAGGTCTGTACAATTACTTTCTGACTCTGAAAGATATTTAAAGTTTGTGATTAGATGAAAGTGATTGTTAGACCGTACCGAAAAGTATAACACTAAAATAAATAATTAATTTGAATTTTTTTTAACATAAATTTTTTGGCCAACAAGCATTAAAGTGATTTAAATATTAATCATAAATTACCATGTTTTTTACAATTGCAAACACATTTGTCATTGTGCGCTGAAAGTTCTTGAATTTTGTTTATCATCGGCTAATCTATTGTTTTTCGTAGATTTTTGCTATATTAATCAAATGCGGCATTGCTACTCTGGTAGGCGTATGTAATGAATGCATGTCATCCAATAAGGTGGCCTGTGCAGATGAAACTACATTTTCCATTTGTGTAAATGGTATGCGTATTCCAACAATAACACCATGTCCTGACGGTTATGTTTGTACGGACGATTTATTGATCTGTCGTTCGTTGAACGAGGGTTTTACTCCCATTTGCTATCAGGATTATTGTGGGGATTGTGAAGTTACAAATAATGTTTTCAGCTGTTTGGATGAGACTACATATGCATATTGTTTTGGTGGAAATACTCCAAACCAGAATTCTATACGTTCGTGTCCCAGTGGCTATGTTTGTAGTATAAATACGGCAAATATTTGTGTGCCAGAAGAATTCAATCAGGTAATGAATGTTGTTTTAAAATACAAAAACTGGTTAACAATTGTGTTCGCTATTAATAGTTGCGTTTCCGTACATTACCAAGCTAGTCCAAACTAATCCAAAATTGCGCAAAGTTACGCAAAAGTGTATTTGTACTCGAAAATTCTCTTCTTACCAGGAACTTTTTGCGTTAAAATTGGTAAAATTATCAAACTGTCGGCTGTTTTATTATACCATCTACTCCAGTGTGCAGAGGGTATATATAAGTTTGTCATTCCGTTTGTAATAATTAGAAAAAAAATTTCGGACCCCATAAAATATATATATTTGTGATCCTTATAACAACCGGAGTTGATATAGCGATGTCCGTCTGTCCGTCTGTGGAAATCACGATGACGGCATCAATTGGGCAGCTAGGGTGCTCGTTGACATATAAAATGATTTAATAACATCCTGAAAAGTTTGCTATTTAAAATCATCCAAATCAGTCGATTAGGGCCCGAGATTTGAATGAAGAACTAAAAAAAGTCTTGAAAAAATATAATTTTCTATGTTGTTCTTGATCCCTCAATAGTGCAGCTACAGTGATAATTTTTAGTGAGAATGATTCACCAAATTCATGGAAAGATTTCTGTTTCAAAAATCATTAAAATCGGTGGAACAGGTCCAGGGAAATCTCTGAAAAAGTAAAACAAAAAATGAAAAATATGATGTTTCTATATTGTTCTTGTTGTTATTCTAAATGTTGTGTTGTTGTCATAGCTGGACTTGTTGTTTTTGTGGTCGTTGTGGTAATAATATAATAAAAACTAACCCTTTGTACATTTTTTTATTAACTCTGGTGGAAAATTTTAAAAGTTTCCATTGTTTTTGCATCACTAAAAAAATTTGTTAGATCATTTCTGTTATTACCACGAGCCTGCCTGCAAAATTTCAGATCGAATGCGTCACGGGAAAGGGGTTAAAATCGATCCAAAATTTTTTCGACAAGCAGACACTACGAGTTAATATACATATGTAAAGGGAGTAAAAATTCACCAGCATCTAAAGCAAATAATGCTAAAATACCTAGTTGTTATTAAAAAAAAAAAACAATGTAAATTTAGCAAAAAAAAATTTTATGTATACATTTATTTAAAGAGAAAAACATAAAAATAACGTTTGATGTTGTATTTTTAGTGTGTAATATTTACATATGCATACATACACATATTAAATAATACCAATAATATAATAATAATAATATACCGATTTATTTCTAACATGCAGTTATTATGGATATACATATATATAATATATTACATACATTTTACTGCATGTTAGAAATAAATCGGTATATTATTTTATTTACATAAAATTCTGCAATATTTTGTTGTGGGGAAAATACATTTCTTTTGCATTAACAGAGTGTCACTTCATTTTGCTCAGTGTGACTATGCCACAGTAGGTGGCGCCACAATTTTTGTTTGTTCTAATTAGCTTTGCAATAGTTTATTTCTATTTTAACATGAATGTTAATATTTTCAACTAGATATCATACAGAACAATGTTAAGAGTATACACGGGCTGGTTTTTTATTTCATACGTTTTTTCATTATTCTTTTACAAATATGAACATAAGTTTGGCATGTTAACTTTTTGTTGTCTTTATAAAATAGAGTTACCGAGTTCATCAATGAGTTTTTTTCTTTAAAACAGTTCTACATAGTTATATAGAATTATAATTCTGCTTTACCTACAAAATATCTGATTGTGATTACATCTAATTTTTAAAAATTGTTTATAATTACTAAAGCATCATTATTCACATAAATACAAAATTGCGCTTTTTAAATTTTCCATTCAAATTTAAGAAAATATCAATTCTAAAAACTGGAATTAAAAATTTCCAATTATAGATTAGAAAATATTATCTGAATTTCAGAAAATCATATCAAAACGATGGATTGCAGTGTAACTGCGGCCCCCATGTTGTTAATATAAATCTACAAACGCAGTTTCCTCCAATACAAGAAATAGCTGACGCCATAAAGGCCCTTAAGTCAAACAAAACGCCTGGCACCGACAACATCGCCCCAGAATTGTTGAAAGCAGACCCCATAACCAACGCTAAGCTTCTTCATCCCATTAACATAAGATTTTGGGAAAGTTGATGTCTCCCTAGCGAGCTGAAGGAAGGTGTCTTAGTTAAATTACCAAAGAAAGGTGACCTGTCAAATTGCTCCAATTGGCGAGGCATAACACTTCTACTTCGCGAAGAACAAGCAGGCTTCCGACAGCATAAAGCATTCGTAGACCATTTCAACAGCCTCCGTGTAATAGTGGAGCAACGTGTGGAATACCGATCGCCTTTGTACTTAATATTCATCGACTTCGTAAAAGCATTCGATAAACTACGTCACGACGCAATCTGGACTGCTCTTCGATGCAAAGGCTTCCCCGAAAAAATTATTGATTTAATAAAAAGCCTATACCGCTAAGCGAGTTGCCGTTTACTGCATGAAAGTCAGCTAAGCGACAGTATAAATGTTAACATAGGAGTGCGGCAGGGCTTCATCCTCTCCCCAACGCTCTTTAACATCGTGCTTGATTTCGTTATGAATTATGTTATGAATTATTACATGACCTCGACTATGCGGACGATATCTGCCTGCTTGCGCATAATTACGAGGATATGGCCCTTAAACTCAACTCGGTTGCTACGGTCGCGACTAGAGCAGGGCTCTGCATAAACGGTGACAAAACAAAAACTATGCGTGGATACGCCATACTTTGACGAAACAACCAAACGACATAACTAGGCAAGCCATTGAGTGCAATCCGCAGGGCAGTCGTAGAAGGGGTCGTCAGGCGCACACTTGGAGAAGACAGCTCGAAAAGGACATTGAGAAAAGCGGAAAGAGCTGGAGCGAAATAAAAGTTTTTCATCAAACAGAACACGATTTAAAAATTTTGTTGTGGCCCTATGCTCCTCATAGGAGTGAAAGGAATAAATATATATATATAAAGGGGTCATTTGTATGAGGACAGTACAACCCGTTTTCATACAATTGACAATAATTGACAACAATTGATGAACACCGATGTTGAACATGTCGATAAAGATATTCCTGAATCAAGACAACCACAAATTTGTATACCAAACGATGTAGTTACGAGTATTAAAATCAGAAGAATATACATTAGGCTGACAGCCATTTTTTTTCTGGAATGTCAAGACGTGCGGTTTCGATTATTGTGACACTGGACTTAATTGCGCAAAATTTGAGCCAAATCGGACAATGCTTTCTGGACGCGCATTGAGTTCAAAGTTCAAATATGCATTTATATGTAAAAATTATCAAAAAAATAATTTTTCACAAAAATTTTGATATTAATAATTGCGTTTCAATTAAATTAATTAATAAACCATAATTTAGAGTAAATTATCTTTCTAATAAAACATCGGTTGAAAAACAGCCAAGTTATATGAAGTTCCCCAGGTAGTAAATGCGCCGCAGACCACTTTATTAAGATAATCGAGCTCACATTTTTAAAGACATTGAAATAATTTACAACAACAACATTTTTGAATTCTCCTAATCTCAGAATGATCCTATGTAAATAATTATGGATCTCGTCTATTGTTATGCCGTTCTAAATTAATGTCAAAACGGTACGTATTTTTTAGCACTATTTCAAAATCTCCAATTTTACTTTTTAAAAAATTTTGCTCAAGAAATTTACCGAAATCAACGATTGGACTTTAAGGTCTTATTAACAAAATGTTTAAAAATGCCAAATATTGTAGGTATCCCGTTCTTAATTTGGCGTGGGCAGCGTTTTTATTTCAGCGGGTTTCTTTTTGGTGTTTTCATGTTTTAAATACCTTTTATCCAAATATTATACTACTTGATTAAGTTCTGCATCTTGTTAATTAAGGTTAAATGAAACATTATAAATTGTCCCTCTTTAAGGTCTAAAGTCAAATTTAATTTATTTATTACATATTACATACACATTACACACATTTTTACATTACATTTTTTTTAAACAAAATATCGAAAAAATTTATATTTGTGAAAGGATTTCGAAAAACTTGTTGATAATATTGTAATAATTCTAAAAAATAATATTCTGGACTTAGTTTCTAAAATTAACATGTGGGGTACTCTTGATGTCGAATTGACTCTTTATGAAAATCTATAAATATTTTCTTCATCAGGATTTTTTTTAAATAAAACAAATTTATAAAATTCATTGATATAATTTGGCTGTTTTTCAACCGATAATAGATTTCTTTGTTTTATTGGAAAGTTTACTCTAGATTATGGTTTATTAACTAATTTAATTGAATAGCAATTATTAATAAGATCAATGATTAAATCAATTAGCACCTATGGAGTATACCCTGATGATAATGGAATTAACTTTCATACTTATCTGTCTATTTTCTTTTTTGATTTGGAGCCAAATAAAAACAATAAAGACATATATGTACATATGACTTAAAATATCTCCGGCAGACGGTTATAAACCATGCCGTTAAATCTTTATTATTTATTTACCTTTTAAGTAATAATGTTAAATGTATTGAAAAATTTTAAATAATAATAAAGAATATAACTATCTATCTATCTATCAATCTATCTTAAAATATCTGCATAATGCAGCAATTAAAGTAGAACCACCCAAGTGTGATAAAATAAGGATTACGCCATCACGCAGAATCACTTTCTGATTAATTTGTATGGGGATTAGGTCTGAACATTAACCAATTTTCATCAATTTCAATAGCGATCGGACAGACGGATAGATTGACGGACATCGCTAAATCGACTCAGAGAGTGATTCTGTGTCGATCGGTATAATAAAAGATGGTCCTAGGTCAAATATTTTTAATGGTTACAAACATCAGCAGATCAGTAAGTCATTTTTCGATATAGTCCCCATATAAATATAGCATCCTATGTGTACTCTTTCATATCTGCAGGCAAAAATAAATTGGATCTAATACCATTTATCAAAACGCATGGTATAGGGTATCGCATAGTCGGTCTAGGCCGACTATAATTTCCTTACCTGGTTCTATTTGATAAAGAAATTTTTGTTTAACTTATTTTATTTAACTTTCACCGAAAAGTAAAGGAATGAAAGATTTTGTTTGGTTCACATGTGTCATATAGCGTTTTAGCCCCCACCCCAACATTTACCATAATATGCCTTAGTCATTAATGAGTTGCTTTAGTGATTTTTTGTACCATATAGAAATTATATCTTATAAGATTCAGGAATATCTAGAAACAATATTTCTGTGGTCACAAGCATTAATCGCCGAAAATCATGCTTTCGAGAAAAATAACTGTTTATATAAAATAAATAAATAAATAAATAACTGTTTATATACTTTTATTATTATCTTTTTAAAAAATAGCGCTGGAGAAATGGGGATTTCTCGTATATATAAAGCGTTGCTAGTAGAATATGATAGCATACATAACTCAAACCGTTGTTATGTCGACTTAGGCGGTTAGTGCTTGTGACCACAGATTTATATATAGATAAAGCTAAAATGCTGTTGGTGTAAGTCTACGTAGCTCCCTTCTCATGTAATATTGTTATAATATAACAATTTTCTAAGCCAAAATTGGTCATATTTTATACTAACATTAAGAAATACACGAATTAATTGTATGCCAACTAAAGGGTCCGTCAAACAAATTTTTTTTTTTTTTTTGAAAATGCTATAAAAAAAACTGCTGAATATTATCTCAAATTTCTTTTTTTATTTGAAAGTACAATCCTTCCGGTTAATAATGGAAAATAATTTCATTCAAATGGCTGCCTCGGCTGGCCATGCATTAGCCTACACGATCGGTCCAATTTTTAAGCACATTATCGATTGTGTGCAGCTGTATTTCACCAATGGCTTCACGAATATTGTTCTTTAAAGGTCAATTGTCTCTGGCTTGTTGGCGTAGCACTTATCTTTGAGGGCACCCCACAAATAATAGTCCAACGGTGTCAAATCTCAGCTCCGAGGTGGCCAAACGACATCAGCTCTGCGGCTGATATTGCGATCTTCAAAAACAGGGCGCAAAACATCGAGCGTAGCTTCGGCTGTGTGGCACGTAGCGCCGTCCTGTTGAAACCAAATGTTGCCAATATCCTCCTCTTCAATTTCTGTGAACAAAAATTCGTTCAACATGGCCCGATAACGATCGCCATTGACTGTAACGCCCACTCCTTGCTCATTTTCGAAGAAAAATGGCCCAATTATGCCTCTGGACCAAAATCCGCACCAAACAGTGACTCGTTTTGGGTGTATCGGCTTTTCAATGTATGCGTGCGGGTTTTCTGTGCCCCAAATGCGACAAAATTGCTTGTTTACATACCCGCCAAGATCAAAATGAGCTTCATCTGAAAAGATGATTTTTTTTTGGCAAAATCGGCATCTTCTGTAAGTCGATCGCAGGTCCACTTAGCGAAGCGAAAACGCATTGGATGGCTTCAACTCCTGAACCAATTGGACTTTGTATGGCGTCATACCAAGGTCTTTATGCAAAATTCGTCTCAATGATGCCTCCGAAATGTTCAATTCTTGAGAACGACGGTGAATTGATGTTGATGGCGCTTCACGCACACTTTCTGCCACAGCAGCAATATTCTCGGGTGTACGCACTGTTTTGCCTTTTCACGCTTTGGTTTATCGATGAGGATGCCAGTTTCTTTCACTTTTTTCACAAGATAACGAACATACGGAGCTGACGGTGCTTCTCTTCTTCCAAAATCCGTACGCAATTTTCGCACACATTCTGCAACATTACCATGATTTTCAAAGTAATGTCGCAATATTTCCCAGCGTTGTTCAAGCGTATACACAACCATATTCGTTCAGCGGAAGGATAAAACTAATTATCTGTCAAATCAGACATGAGCTAAGTGTTACCATTCACGAAATAAGCACTAGTTGAAAAAAAAACGTTAGATGGCGGACCCTTTATATCTTATTAGCGTCCGAACGCGTCGCTTAGTGGCGCCCTTAGAACAAATGAGTTTGTAAATAAAATATTTCATGTGCGCTTACGATATTGGAAATTGTTCAAAGATTAAAAATTTGCTACCTTCAATAAAATCAGATCTTTAGTTTAGAAGATATGACCCTTCAAAGTTGACCAATTTAAGTTTTCAAAAAAACACACAATTTTTAGTTAATTGGTCCAGTTTCAGGCAGATTATAAAAAAAAACAGGTAACTAATCGTAATTTTTTTGGTTTCTGTTGATTTTTGTATTTATAAGGTATATTATAGAGAAACTTTTTTTTACCATTTGCTTTGTGTTTCTCCAGGTAAATCGTTATTAACCAACTGTCTATTTTTTCAATATTTTTCAACTTTGATGGAAAATAAAATAACAATGAAATAAAAAATTCAGGACCACTGCACAAGAAAGTTACGGAAGTTTCTGTGAAAGTCAATTTGTAGGATTTTATGGATCATACAGTAACACGGCTGTTGCAGAGTCTTCCTGAAAATGAGTTGGAAAATCTTCCTGAGTAGCTAACATTAACCGGTAAATAAGGCTGCGATAGATTATCAGGACAAATTATTTATAAGTAAAGCATATATCAGCAATATCAGACGGAAATATGTCTATGGTATCTGTTATTCTTTTGGGGCTTAAATCTGATGTTTCCGTCATCAGTGCATTACTACCGCCCAATAATGTTTCAGTTAGCAAGGGCATCGCCGGAACTCGTAAAGACAAATTGACAATATTAAGCCCACAGAGCTTAAAATTAGAGAAGTAAAATATCTTGAATGTACGATACGAGTTCCACCTGAGAAATACAACCTTTACATTGTCAAGCCCGATTTACAAAAAGTCGCACAAGAACTTTGGAAATTTGAACGATTCTGCAAACGAGTAAAAGTAGACTACCCCAGCGGCGGATAGAGGAACTTAAATCACTGGAATTGACAATCAAATCATTAAAAGAATGGGAATGCTTTTGAATTAAATCCATCGTATTGAAGGCCAATCTCGTAGACTCAATTTTTGTAGTTGGCGATTTTAATTTACCTTCAGTATTCTGGAATTTTCTACCTGATACTTTTATTTACACTTAGGTGAGTGTGTTAAAGCGCTGACCAAAAAGTGCAAGTACGAGTGTGTGTGAAGGTTCATGGTTCAAACCTCACGGCCGCCCTAAGTAGAAAAATTTTCATATAGAAACAATCTATTCAATTAAAAACATAACAATTATCACAATGTTCAATAAATCGCTGATGAAGGCTGAAATGCCAGAAACCGGTCCGATTAAGAATACAGGGCAGTTATGAATTTTTGAAATATATGCTTTCTTCTTCTTTACCACGCACCAGTTAAAAAAAAAATTGAATTCAGTTGATGAATTTTTAAACAATATACTTGATTTATGCCTGTTTCTCCTTAAGCTTTTTTAAGAAGTTGTTGCGAAATCAATTTTTGTAACCACTGTTATTTTGAATTGAGTTTAATTTTTTTAAATTCTATTTTAGGACTATTCTTTGATATATGAATTCGCACGAAAAAATTTCAACACCGGTCTGTTTCAAATTCAATACAAGAATGATTTTATTAAAAATTCAAAATGGATCCTTAAAGCTAACATTTCAAATTTCCCAAGCGTTTTGACATATAGTGATGACAATTCAATATTAAAACTTATTATAGCCGAAAACTTAAATAAAAATACTAATACTTAAAGGAGTAAATTCATTAAATTCAAAAATATTAAAATATAAAAATATAAATGACGAAAAAGATAAAATGATGAAAAAATAATAATAAAATAATAAAATAATAAAATGCCAAAAAAAATCCATGAAATGACTAAACAATGCCTATTTGAAATAAATGGTGTTTATAATGATTTAAATAAGTTGCTTGATTTAGTATTTGCTAATGAACCGGCTTACTGTATCTTGACTCGATTTGATCCCATTACTTGACCTGAGGACCGACATCATTCCACCATTAAAACATTCCTTTTGTACCAGAACCTAACATACATTGTAATAAACAAAAAGTTTATTGTTACGAATGGACGAATTACTCGGATTTAAATTATCTGATATGTAACACCAACTGGCTGTAGCTATTACATATCAATGAAGGGAGTCCTGCTGCCATTGATGCAATGATAAATTGTTTTTATAATACTCTTTCGGATTTTATTGATGAAGGCTAAATCCGATCCTCCTTGGAGTTCAAAAGAATTAAAAATTTTAAAAAAACAACATTACACTTATTGACTATGGTAAATATTCAGTTGCTCGTGCAGAATAGAACTTACTAAACTTGAAGTTATATACTAATTACATTAATAACATGAAAATAAATTTTAAATGTGATCCTAAACCTTTTAAAACTTCGTAAATTCTAAAAGAAAATCTGTTGGCTTTTCACCTGTAATGAAATATTTAAATAACCCGCCCGTTACACAGGCCACTGCCAGTTCGAAAAACTCAATACACTCACATATTTTTTTCTAATACACACACATTTTTCGCAGTGGTCATACTAGTGGCACCAAATTTTTCATGCGAGTAATTGCTGCCACTAACGATGCTTAATGTTTCCCTGTTGCAAATTTAATATTTATAATTTTACTGGATTAATGAATCCAGTGATTACCTTATTAACCTTATTACTTATTATGGCCTTATTATGACCTTATTACTTGTTGACCTTATTACTTTTTCTCCACCACATGTTCGGATGCTGCCTATGATAACACTGTGGAACAAATTCAGGTCAGCAAAATTTAGGTCGATTCTGAGAGTGAGGGGTGAAAATGGAGGCTAAATTAGAAGACCCGTATCGCGGCGTTTGTTTATGTTAGTTCGAATTTTTTTTAATCGACCCTCGAACTTTGCAGTCAAATACCGATTTTCAGCATATTGTTTATATGGTTTTTTGGCTATAACTCTTCAACTAATTGATATTTTTTCAATCTGTAAAAGCCAAATTATTGCTAGAGACCTGTGCAACAATTAAAATTTTTAAAAAAATTGACTTAGAAAATTTTTGTGGTGCTTATGAAGCCAAATGTTGGATAAATTATTTTTTTTATGCTTTTTGAAAATATTTTCCACAAAACTAAGCCTTTTTTGCTTTCTGTTTGATCTATAATACGCTTCTCAGTTTCTTCAATAAATTTCATTTCAAAAGAATTAATTAAAGAGGGAAGTTCCAAGAATTATGAATTAGTAAAACAACTTTTTTGTTTTCAACCACCGCACAGGTAGCGATTTTTTTATTTCGTACAAGCGAACTAATTTCAAAAATGAAGATTCAGTTAAGACTCGAAACTCAGCCGAAGCTGATGTCTTTTAATTTTCGCTCGGTCGTGATAAAATTCGTTATTAATTTTTTTGGAACTTATTTCATTTTGTGAGTGATTTAAGTTAAGTGCATCGCTTTCATAAAAATAACAAAAAAAAACATTGTATAATCTATATTGTATTAAAAATGTCGGAACCAAAATGTAAAATGGACCATTTTTGTAATGTTTGTGGACGTTTCATAGCAAGCGATGAATAATGTGGCAATGCGAGTGATTTTTTTTGGAAGCCTATAAACAATATTTATCGCAAGAGTTTATCACTGACGTAAACTATGCCCCCTAAAAAAGTTTGCTTTGATTGCTATTCAACTCTTATGCAATGGAAAAGTGAAAAGAGGAAGGCTATGCCTTTTGGTATACCAATGATGTGGTTAGAAAACAGCCCACATCAAGAAGAAAATTGCAATGGATGTATCAACTACCATAAAACTTTGAATAGAAAGAAAGCAAATAATAAAACTTATGTAGCAGTGCCAAGTGTCCAATTACCATTACCGCACTCAGAATTCGTTCCAGTAACAACATACCGAAGTATTGATCTTCAAACTGATATCAGTACTACAACCGCCGCTTCTACATCCATGGACCTTTGAAGAAGAGGAAGACGAGGAAAAACAAGAAGAAGGGGAAGAGAAAGATGCAGAATATCTGTTGGGCGAAATTATCGACCGTTCTGATGATGATGACGATGACCAAGATATTAGAGAGAGCAGTGATGTTGATCCACAGCCGCCTGCTAAACAGCAACTGGCCAAATCATTAATTTAATTTATTTAATTTTTTTACTTAAAACATTTCATAACATTTCAAAAATATATTTTTTTCCATATTTTTATAATTTCTTTTTCAATGTTTCTTCAAAACCAACACTGAACAAAATTGGTACATAAAAAATGAGAAGTAAATTAATATTAAGCTGGAAAACGCAAGTTTTGTATTATGATTGTTTTCTTTTCAAATGAAATTTATTGAAGAAACTGAGAAGCATATTATAGATCAAACAGAAAGCAAAAAAGACTTAGTTTTGTGGAAAATATTTTCAAAAAGCATGAAAAAAAATAATTTTTTCAACATTTTGCTTCATAAGCCCCACAAAAATTTTCTAAATCAATTTCTTTTTTTAAATTTTAATTGTTGCACAGGTCTCTTGCAATAATTTGGCGTTTATAGATTGAAAAAATATCCATTAGTCGACGAGTTATAGCCAAAAAACCATATAAACAATATGCTGAAAATCGGCATTTGACTGCAAAGTTCGAAGGTCGATTAAAAAAAAATTCGAACTAACATAAACAAACGCCGCGATACTGGTCTTCTAATTTAGCCTCTATTTTCACCCCTCACTCTCAGAATCGACCTAACTTTTGCTAACCTGAATTTGTTCCACAGTGTAATTCAAGAGATTATTCATTTAATGTGTTTGAACATCAGTCAATTTCATTTCCTGTTATCACTACATCTTATATTGAAACTTCATTATAAAAATTAAAACCTTCATTTCATCACGGACCTGATGGTATTCCCAGTTGTATTCTGATTAATTGTGCTAACTCTTTATCAACTCCGTTAAATAGTATTTTTAATTTATCAATCAAATACGTATAGTTTCCAAAATTATGGAAGGAATATTACATTGTACCACCTTTTAAGTCTGGTAATAAATCTATCATTATAAACTACAGAAGCAGTGATAAACTCAGCGCAATTCCTAAACTCTTTGAGAGTTGTATTACTGATTTTCTCCGCCATCAAGTTTCATCTTTATTAGCGCCTGATCAACGCGGATTTCGTAGAGGATGTTCAATAACAACAAATCTTCTTGAACTCTCAACATTAATTAATCGTGGTTTCAACAACGGTCAACATACTGATGTTATATATGTATATAGACTTCAGTAAAGCTTTCGATAAAGTTAATCACTGTCTTTTACTTAGAAAATTGCACTTAATGGGATTTACCAACAACTGCATAAACTGGATTCAATCTTACCTGATTTGTAGAGTGCAATAAATTCTGGTGATGTTCCATCTCTAAAAAATTTTTCTAAAGTTTTAATGAATGCTGATGATGTAAAAATCTTCCTTAGCTAAAACGATTCCTGTGAGCAAGCCTTGCTGCAAAATGTTTAGAAAATTTTTTCGTGTGGTGTAACTTAAATTTTTTTGGGTTTAAATTTTAAAAAATTTAAATACATGCGTTTTTCAAGAAAACAAGAATGTTTGGGTAAATATTCTCTTAGCGGTTATCAGTTGGAATATGTGAACGTCATTCTTGATCTTGGAGTTTTGTTAGATACAAAACTAACATTTTCTCAACATATTGCTACGTCAGATAATACTGCACGTGGAGTACTTGCTTCTCTCAAACGTTGGGCACAAGAGTTTTGCGATCAAATCATAAATGCTAAATGTGACATTTTTAATTAAACAAATAAATGGCGACGTATGCTCTGAATTCCTGCTGAATAATGTTACTTTTAATGTTCCTCAACGTCCGACCCGTTACTTCAATCCTCTGTCCATTCAGTATTTCGGCTCAAACTACGCAAATTCTGATCCGTTTAGAAGATTATCTGAGAATTATAATGATCTTTATAATTTCATAGATTATTCTTTAAATATTGATGTTATTAAACGTAATATAATTCTGTTTTTAAATACTTGGTTTTAAATACTATTATAATTTTTACATATGTATGTTATAAAGTCTGAAATGATTTATTGCACTTTGATTGAGTTGAGCTCCGCGACTATTCATAATGTGAATAGCTCGTGTCTAAAATTTTTGGTAGTTGGGAATGGCGTTTGTGTTAAGAAAAGCATGAATGCATGTTTCCCAGGGCAAGGCTCGATCATTGCACATTGATTGAGCTGAGCTCCGCGGTTATTCTTAATGTGGATAACTCATGAAAAAAAATTTGGGAATGACGTTTGCCTCCGTCCCGACATTAAATAACAAATTTTAAAAATTTTTTGTAATTAACATCTGACAAAAAATAGTATTTTTTAAACACCAATTTTTTTACAGGGTAAATATGTTATGGTTTACCTACCTACTACTTTTTAATGCAAGTATGCAGAGTTTATACTTGTAATAAAAATACAACTCTTAAAACCATACTATTTTTGCAACTCTAAAAATTTCCGAATTTTGTATAAATAAAATAAAATACCGATTTATTTTAATATGCGCTTATTATGGATATAAAAATACAGAATATATGAATATTATTTATATTAATTTGATATTGGCAACAGTAGTATGTATCAATTTGTAACATTTTGTGATGTTATAAAATTCGCAGAATATTTATATTGATTTTATATAGTTTCTTTTATTAATTAATTAACTTAAATATTACACCAAAAATATTGATATTGATGAATTTTTATATTATTAACACAACGACCACAAAAACAACATGCACAGCTATGACAAAATACAAAATCTAGGAAAACAATATAGGAAAACGTCATATTTTTTTAACTTTTCAGTGATTTCTCGGAACCTATGAAACCTATTGTCATGATTTAAAAAACAGTAACCTTCTAATGATGTTGGTGAATCATTCTCACCAAAAACAAGCGCCCTAGCTGTCCTATAGAGGGCGTTATCGTGACAAGAACACATACTCAAATCATATTTTCTCAGCACTTTTTTTTACCTCTCCTCGGGACACTTTTTTTTACCTCTTCTCGGGACTAGATTAACCGATTTGAACGATTTTAAATAGCGAACTTTTCAGGAAGGTTAGTGAATAATTTTTTATACCAAAGGTTACCCTAGCTATCCGATTGAAGCCGTCATCGTGATTTCCACAGACGGACAGACGGACAGCCGGACAGACGGACATCGCTATATCAACTCCGCTTATTATAGGGATCACAAATATATATATTTTATGGGGTCCAGATTTTTTTTCTAATAATTACAAACGGAATTACAAACTTATATATACCCTCTGCACACTGGAGTGGAGGGTATAAAAACCTTGGAAAATAAAACATAAAAAAATATAAAATGGTTAAAAATCATGGTTTTTAGTTAACATAAATATGATTTTTTCACGCCGTTAACAAATTTCAAGTTTGATAACCCATAAGGCGTAGGAACCTTGTTCAAACACTTATTTCATAGGTTTGACAAATATCTAGTATATGCCTTTTAACTTATTTAATTACCTCGATTGGTTCAAAAGTTATGACTTTTGCAACGAAAAAACTCGCGCTGCAAAATGGACTGTTGGCCATCAACAGACACTATTACAATCACACCAATTTCGGCAGAGGTACAACTACAATATCTACTTGATCAATAAAATGAAATGAGTTAAAGAAATATGGAAACACAAAATAAATATCAAGGCCCAAATTGAAGTAAGCTACCAATTAATGCTGACAATGATATATGGAAAAGTAGGCCAGGCTTTGACTATCACGAAGGCTGCATCTAGATGCATTATATGCCAGGCAACATCGAGCCAATTAAACCAAGTCCCGACAAAACCATTAGATAATACCGATGCATATGAATTTGGATTATCACCACTACATGCAAGAATACGACTTATGGAACACATACTAAAAATCAGTTACGATTTGATTTCGGGTCTTCAGGATCAATAAGAAGCAAAGAAACCAACAAAGAGTTAAGAAGTTCAAAAAAGAAACATGTTCGAGATGAATATCGAAAATTTGGATTGATTATAGATCAGCCAAAGCAAGGGTCAGGCAATCCAAATGATGGCAATACCGCAAGAAGATTCTTTTCAGATCCAGAAACAGCATCTGAAATAACAGGAGTGGATTTAAACCTTATTTTCAGATTTAAAATAATCCTGGAAGTACTTGCGTGCAATGAAGATATTGACTCCAAAAAATTTGGAGATTATGCTAAGGAAACTGCAAAAATATATACAACCAAGTACCCATAGAGAAATATGTCTGCAACAGTTCCGATCCAATAAGTTTATTGGCCGAATCAGAAATGTTAAAAAGCTTTTGGAGTTTGGTCAGTAGAACGGAGTGGTCAACTGTATCAAAAGTTTTACTATGGTCTAACAGCACAAGGAAAGATACCATATCCTTCTCCAGTTTGGACCTAAGTTCTTCGAGAACATCGATCAACACCGTGATGCAGCTTCTTCCCAGTCTAAAACCAGCCTGTTTTTTCTGTTAGAAAATTGCTCTCTTTTAAATATGCATTAATTTGCCTTTACATGAGATTATCCATCACTTTGGACAAAAATGGTAGTATGGCAATTGGTCTAAAGTCACTGTTGTTCTTGGGGATGGGAATTATTTTGGCTTATTTCCATACACCTGGGAAGATTGACTTGGTTAATATTGTATTAAATATATACGTAAGGAAGAGCAGAAGTTTAGGTAAGATTAGTTTCAAAAATCTAGGATTTATTCCATCCAGACCAACGACATTAGATTTTATTGATGATATACTTTCGAGAACTTCAGCTTGATCTACACATCGAAAAAATAAACAGTTCTCAACAGGGACTACATGGATTTTAGCATATTCATTATACCCTATACCACATTGTGGCTTGGGTATAATGACTTTGTGCTGCTGTTTGTAAGTACCAAAAATATTTGACCTAGACCCATCTTTAATTATACCGATCGAATCAGAATCACTAACTGGTTCGATTTTACGATGTCCGTCCGTGTGTCCATCCGTCCGTCCGTGTGTCCGTCCGTCTGTGTATCCATGTAAACCTTGTAATCAAACTGCAGGTCGCAAATATGAATATATTTTGATGAAAATTGGTATGTAAGCTTTTATTGGCCATAGGATGAACACTGTTGAGAGAAGCGGTCCATGTTCAGACCTAGCCCCCATACAAATGACCCCTATGAAATGGACATAAATTGCCATAAGATCCAAATTGTCATATAGATCTTACTCAAATTGAGTTTGTATGCGTTTATTACATCCATTAATGAGTAGTCTAAAAATGATCCCTGGTACAACTCTTAGTCATAGGCCCCATATAGAGCTGCTTCCCGATCTTCACTTAAATCTGTCAAAAAACAAAAATATTGCACTGATTCTTCTCAAATTTTGTTTATATATATTTTTGCAAAATACAAGAGACTTTAACAAACATAGTCAGGATCGTTCCATTTTTGGGCCTAGTCCCCATGTAGATATAGCATCCGATATGAACTTTTTCATATCTGCAGCCAAAAAAATTAATAAAAATCCCACTCAAATTTGGTTTATGCTTATTTTCTATTTCCAGTTAGTTGGACCTATGAGATAGGGACTTTAAACGCATTATATGGGGTATCATATAGTCGGTCTGGATTTCCTTCCACTTACTCTTGCTATCTAAAGCTTATTTAAAGTTTCTGTTCATAGTACGTAGATTTAGCTATATTAATACTGCCCACTACTTTTCTTCTAGCAGATTTGAACAGAGATTGCAATTCTGAAGTTTTAAATTTTTTCCATTTTTTATACGCTAAATTTCGGGTGTAAATTAAATGTTTTTTATAGTTGAATTAAACCACGGTGGCTGTTTATCTTTGATAGTTTTGGTCCTATCCGGCACGGTTTCATCAAATGCGTGAAGTGTGTTATTCTGTACGAAAGTTATTTGAGAATTTACATTTTCAAGATTATAAATTGCATTCCAACTAATGCAATCGAGTTGCTGGTGTAATGCCATATAATCAATGTTTCGAAAATCACGATAAGTATAGTGAATATCCTCAGTGTTAATAAAAACATCATACACTGCAAACATAAGGTCATGTATTGAAAAAGCTGGTGCGGATAACTGGTCATAAAGCAAAATTTTGTTTTTATACCCTATAACACCATGGGGTTTGGATATAATGACCTTGTGCTGCTGTTTGTATCTACCACAAATATTTCACCTATTATACCGATCGACTCAGAATCACTTTCTGAGTCGATTTAGCGATGTCCGCCCGTCCGTCTGTCCGTCTGTGTGTTCATGAAAACCTTGTATTCATACTACCTGTCCCAAATATGAATATATTTTGATGAAATTTTATATAAGCTTTTACCGGCCATAGGATGAACGCTATTAAAATTGGTGAAATTTGGTCCATGTTCAGACCTAGTCCCCATGCAAATGACCCCTATGAAATCGACATAAATTGCCATAAGATCCAAATTATCATATAGATCTCAGTCAAATTAGGTTTGTATGTGTTTATTATATCCATTAATCAGTAGTCCAAAAATAATCCCTATAAAACAATTCTTAGTCATAGGCCCCATATAGAGCTGCTTCCCGATCTTCACTTAGATCTATAAAAAAACAAATTTGGTTTGTATATATTTTTTCATAGGTCCATATTTCGACCTAGGCCCCATATAAATATAGCATCCGATAAGAACTTTTTCATATTTGCAGCCAAAAAATTAATAACAATGCCACTCAAATTTGGTTTATGCTTTTTTTCAATATCGAATTTGTTGGACTGAAGAGAAAGGGTCTCTTTATCATGGTATAGGGTATCGTATAGTCGGTCTAGACCGTCTATAATTTCTTAATTACTCTTACTTGTTCTTACCGAGATTATAACTAACAAAAAATACATCAAGTAAATTCAAATATGACATTTTTAATAAATAAAAAAATAAAAACCCATATTTCACCCTAAAAGCTTAAAAAAATTAAAATTCAACTTTGACCTAAATTCCCTAAAAAGTACTTAATCAATTTCAATGAAATTAAAACTGACTCAAGCTCAACTAAATATCTATCCATTAAAAAAAAAATTATTAAAACATTTTGATCGTTTCAAAAGTTACAGAATTTTGGTCAATGAAAAACGATTTTTAGCCACTGTGTGTCGGACCATTTTTAAGTTTGCTCTCACTTAGTAATTAAGTGTTAAATATATAGTAGACACCTGCACCACGTAATCCGGCTATACGTATTGATAGTTGTAATTCCTTGTAAATACTTGACCTAGACTTTATTTCATATCATTTGTTTCAGTCATTTACTGAGTCAAAATAGCAGTGTAGGTGGCTCCATTAGATCATGGCATGTATAATGTTATTTTGATGTATGCTTTGATCGGCTTACAAACGACAGTTTTGTAAGAGTATCACCAAAGCCATGGAGACCATTTGCTCGATGTGTGGTTCCATACCTAACCCTGTACCTATCCTGTTTACTTTGTGATTCAATAAAAAAAAGTACAATCAAAAGAAACACAATTGGCTTTCGTAAATTTTGGGATGCCCTTTATATGGTTTCTTTAATGTCAATGCGAAACTCTGCAAAAAATTTAAAAAAGCTTCCGGTACCTTTTTTATCCCCTAGTAGTGGGTAGTAAGGAAAATGCATTATCATTTGCGTATAACTAAATAATATTTTTTTTTTAATTATTTAGCCATCATGTTTATCAGCAACAACCACAACGACTCCTTCTGAATCTACAACAGATGACACAAGCACCGATACAACTACCGAGATTATAACAGATACAACCACAGATACAACCATAGATACAACAACAGTTACAACAACAATTACAACAACAGATACAACAACAGATATAACAACAGATACAACCACAGATACAACAACAGATACAACAACAGATACAACCACAGATACAACAACAGATACGACTGCAGATACAACAACAATTACAACAGATACAACAACAGATATAACCACAGATACAACCACAGCTAAGCCACCTAGTGAAACAACTCCAGAGACATCTTCCACCACTTCGGAACCGCGACACCCAAATGTTATATGTGCCGAAATTGCTAAACGAGGATATTTTAAATCAGACGATCCTACCTGTCGGGAGTAAGTTAAACGCAGAAGTTTTATATTTTATGTAGCATTATTATTATTGAAATTTTCTTTATTCTTATTTTAGATACATTTATTGTTATCTATTATCTGGCCAGTATTTGGGATGGTTATATTACTGCGATCGTTATTTTAATGCTGAAACACAAAAATGTCAAACTGATAGACCTTTCGATTGCATTGAGTATTAACTTGCTTTATACACAACTTCCTGCTTTTTTCGTTGCGCACAATTTCAATGTTGGGTCGAAATACATATCGCTGGAACACGATCTTTTCATACCCAGCAATTCTCCATTAAATTGATAGCATACTAAAAATCTAAAGAAAATAATAAAAAAAGAAGTGTTCCATTTTTTTAAGCTTATTGGTTTATTAAATTGTAATTGTTTTCTAATGATAATGAAGCCCCACCAAACCATTGATGTTAAAATTAAAGTTTTGTTGATCATGTCCGGCCATGATAAGCTCGAACAAGATGTGTAAACCATCTGATATATATGTAAGTACTTACTGGTCAGATTGGGATCCGCAATCATAGGCAATGGATCCCGTTTCACCATGTTGTTCACAGATTTCGTTGGGATCTCCACAATCTCCTTGGATTTGATTTGCTGTTAGCAAAACTATGGACTAAAACATTTTTGTTAAATATAAAATGTCGTATTCCGTAAAAAAAAAAAACATAAACTGCTTACCAAAATAATAACGAAATTCTTCATGATTTTTTGTTTTAACTTCTCACTTTGAATAGAAGTGTTTGAATGAAAAAATAAAGAATTAATATTTTATATGGTGAATGCTTAGGAGTATATATAGTGGAGGATATTTTATATAGCCTTCATAAAAACAAAATACTCATGAAAATATAATTGATACTATTGATAACGAATAAATGTTTTTGTTTGTATTATCTAGTAAATGAAAAAATAAGTAATAAAGTTAAAGTCGATCTTGGCCGATTATTCAATACCCAACACCCAATACCCGACATCAATTTCTTTTTAATTTTTGTTTTTCGTCGTATATTAACATTAAAAAAATTTTTTTTTATATTATTTCATTCTAAACACCCTTGGTGGGGCTTCCGAACATCTAACCGAAAGGGAAAAGAACTATATAAGTGCATACAAAATAGTAACTTCTCTGCTATTTCAACAGGAAAACTTACTTATTGGCCAACAGATCCTATTAGACTCCCAGATCTATTAGATTTTGTTGTGTACACCATTTGGATGTTCTTGACCTCAGCTGTGTTCATTCACCAATATTCTTAACATATAGTACTACTCTCTGTTTTACTGCAGATCATCTATTTAAAAAAAAAAAAAACCGATATAGAATCATTCGAATACTGGATTGACAAAAACATCAATTTAAACATTCCTCTGAAAACATGAGCTGAAATCGACGAAAATGTTGAATTTTTTACGAATCTATTGATAGAGGCCTCCGTACTTTCAACGCCTGCAAACGACAGTTTGTCAAATAATAATAAATTCATAATTTCAACCGAAATTAAAACCCTAATAAGCAAAAAAAGGAAACTGCATAAACTCTGATAAGAGAAATCTCAACAAAGCTACGAAAGAATTAACTCAACTCCTGCAACAATTTAAGAACAACTCTATTAAAAATTACCTACAACAACAGCTCGTAACGAAAATAATTTGTGGAATGCCACGAAGTATATAAATCGACCACAAAAAAGAGATGCGCCGATCAAGGTTGAAAGAAATAGATGGCTCAAATCTGACCAGGAGAAGGCATCGGGTTTTGCTCTATATTTAGAAAGGGTATTCAATTTTAATTCTGGTTCTTTAGATGAAGCAAATGTACTAAAAATCAAATGGATCTTCCAATAAGTCCCATAAAACCAACTGAAATAAGAAGCGAAATTAATAATTTAAACTCAAAAAAATCACCAGGTTATGATCAGATAAGTGCCGAAATGCTCAAAAACATACCAAAAAAAGGGTTATTATTTTTAACATATATTTTAAATTCCATAATTAGACTTAGTCACTTGCCATCACAATGGAAGTGTGCAGTGATTATCATGATTCTAAAATCCAACAAACCAGAAAACTCCATTACTTCTTACAGACCTATAAGCTTGCTGGGGACATTCTCTAAAATATTCGAAAGAATATTCATTCGTAGAAAGACGCCCTTGATCGAAGCGTTTAACATAATACCAGAGCATCAGTTCAGTTGAGCAATGTCATAGAATTGTACAATATGTTACGGAAGCCTTGGAAAACAAAAAATACTGCTCCGCAGTATTTTTGGATGTTCAGCAGGCTTTCGAACGCGTATGGCCTGCAGGGCTATTGTACAAGCTAAAGGGATTTTTACCAACACCATATTATTTACTTTTAAAATTGTACCTATCTGATAGATTCTTTTATGTCAAACACAACAATGATTATTCACAATTTTTAGAGATAAACTCTGGCGTACCGCAGGGTAGTGTTCTGGGACCCGTTCTGTACACTATATACACATCTGACCTACCAATATCCGATGATGCCTTAGTAGCAACATATGCAGACGATACAGCTATACTGGCAACAAGTGATACGCAAGCCGAATCATCTTTTTTAATGCAAAATCAACTCAACATCAACCCCAAACTGGCTTACCAGGTGGAACATAAAAGTCAACTCAAATAAATCTAACCACATTACATTTACAATTAGAAAAGGCGACTGTCACCCTGTCAGCATCAACAATGAAATTATACCACATAAAAACTGTGTCAAGTATAACTGCGAGCAATTCCAATTTGGAAATATTACAGAGATTTCAATCCAAGTCACTGCGGACTATTCTGAACTCACCATGGTTTATGAAAAATAATATAATTCATAATGATCTCAACATACCGAAAGTGAAGGATGAAATCAAAAGGTTTTCGGACAAATATTTAAATAGATTGAGTTATCACTCTAATACATTAGCCATTTGTTTATTAGATGAAACCAATGAAACAAAAAGATTGAAGAGAATACATGTGTTAGATCTCCCATTTAGGTAATAAATTTGTAAATATATTGTATAATTGTATAAATTTCTGAAACTATCTTAATGTTATTTTGTATATAAATAATTCTATTATTATATTATAGTAGTGATATTACATAATGATATAATATACTATATGTTTATTTTTTATTATACTGGATTGTATCAAATTTGCTTATTATCATATGATAGATTGCAAATTAATAAAGAGAAAAAAAAATATTATTTCATAGTAAAATTATTTACGAAATTATTGTTGAAGTCTTCCTTATGTATAAAATAATAAACTTACTTATTGTTAGAGATGCCACGAGTATTATAGTTTCTCTGAAGATATTTTTTAAAATTGCTGTCAACGACCAAGACGGAGTACTATCTCCAATTCGAATAATTGAAGTGAGATAATAAGTAGCGTTGATTTATTTAAAAACCACTAAAAAGTGATGACCTTCTCAGCAGAGTATTAACATCAGTACACCGAGGTGATATTGTGAAAATGATGGGTGACTTTAACGTTCAAGTAGGAGCAGACAACACCATCGTAGAGAGCACAACGGGAAAGTATGGATTATGACAGAGAATGGATAATTGCTGGTAGAGACATGTACAATTTAGTTATTGATGGCACGCTGTTTCTTCACTCAAGTGACATGGGTTTCTCCTGACGGGATAACTGAGAACCAGATCGATCACATTACTATTAGCAGAAAATGGCGAAATTCACTTATAGATGTGCGTAATAAAAGAGGAGCCGATGTCTCAAGTAATTATCATCTGGTAATCGCAACAATCCATATAAAAATTGCCGCCATTAAAAAGGACACACAAATCTCCCAAAGAAGATATAACGTTGATAAACTCAAAAATTCAACAGTAGCAAATTCCTTCACGTTATCATTGAGATCATCGCTTCAGAACAACAATAATAGAGATCGTTGCTGGGAGGAAACAAAAAAGATATTAACACAAGCTGCAGACAATCACCTGGGGTATAAGAACAAATCCCGTAAAGAGTGGATTAATCATGAAACCTGGAGATTGGTGTTGGAAAGAAAAGACGCTAAAGGTTCAATTAATAATAGCAGAAAGTGGTCATGCAATGCATTGTGTCAACAGTTGTACAATCGCCCCAACCGAGAAGTCAAGCGCAGTGCCCGGCGTGACAAACGAAGCTGTGTTAACAATATGACTAAAGAGGCGCAGGCTGCTGCCAAAACATATCGTATGGGAGATCTCTATCGTGCGGCAAAGAAAATAACTAATAGTTCCAAACCCACTGTTAAACCAATGAAAAACGATGCTGGAGAACTCGTTACATACAAACAATAACAACTGAAACTATGGGAAGAATTCTATACAACTATGTTGTCGTCGTCCCTAACCACACAGCAGTCAATATGCAAAAAAAGCCACAATCTGTCTCAGTTAACATTCATCATGAGATTATATGATCTCATTCCTTCACCAGAAAACAGATTTATAATTAAATTTTTTGTTTAAGCTTTCTTTACGATTTTGTGAACCTTACCCACCGGATTCTATATGGACCCCATACAAGATTTATTACAAACAAGACGATAAAAAACATAATTTTAATATTCAATTACTCTATAAAAAGATAAAAATTAAATCTATAATATTAATAGGCTAGGCGATTTCTTGTGACCGATGTTTTGTTATACCTTTTATCCCGATTTTGACCAAACGTATATTATTTTAAAGGTATTTCTTTTTAGCCGTTTTGTAGATTTACAGATTTTTTAATTTTTTCCTTTATTTTGAGTAAATTGCATTTAAAGTTGCTACTAACACATATATAAAATTATACATATGCTATGTGTGTGTTTATTAAATTTATTAATGAGTTTGTTTTCTTCATTCACAATAATAATAAACCATAAAAGTGTTGGTTTGTGAATTGGCTAACTTGAAAAATAAAGCTGCCTAGAAATTGCGCTCGAATTTCGAGGGCTGGAATCTGGTAGTATATACAAATACGATAACAGAGTTCTAAACATATTTTTTTTCAGAATAGTTTATACATAAATTTCGATTATATTTTATGGGCAGAAAATTGTTGTCTCATCTATGGTAGTTGTCTATAAGTTCCTGGAGAGCTGGAATAAAAAATAAATATTTCTTGAGAAATATTACCTTCAAATTTATTGCAATTTTTCGGGTGCTTCCTGGGTAGATGACTCAAAATAATGTTTTGAATACTAATATTTTGTCTTCACCTGAAAAGTAAGACTCGCCATTCATCATAAATTTTTAAACTTGAGGAGCTGAGAATTAATTTTTAATAAAAAAAAACAAATTTACATTATGTAACTTGTAGAATATCCTTTCCGTTTTAGGACCTCTGTGAGCCAATTTGACGTCAACTTAACTAACTTTTGAAGTATCCTCTATGCTTATTTTATCCTATTTATCCAAATATCGCTTTTTAACATTTTCATTGAGGTTATTATATGCTGACGGATTCTGCGCAACATTAAATCTCAACAATGCTCTACGCGATTAAAATCGATTGGAGTGGTGATTTCAAATGATTTTTATCCGTATACCCTATATCCCTATGTACTGAGGGTATAATGAGATTGTGCTGATGTTTGTAACTACCAAAAATATATGGCAAAGGCCCATTTTTTATTATACCGATCGACTCGGCATCATTTTTTAATCAGCAGAATCATTTTCTGAGTCGATGCTGCGATTTCCGTCCGTCTGTCTGTCTGTCCGTCTGTGTGTCCATGTAAACTTTCTAATCAAACTACACGTTGCAAATATGAATATATTTTTATGAAACTTTGTGTATAAGCCCTTATCGATCATGGGACGAAGATTATTGTATTATTAAAAATCGGACCTAGTCCCCATACAAATGACCCCAATGAGTTCGACTTAAATCACTCTAAGGTCCAAATTATCATTTAAATCTCGGACAAATTTGGTTTGTATGTGCTTATTACAATAATTAATTAGTACCCTAAAAATAAACCTTGTATGACCATTTTGTCTCATAATCCCCATATAAAGTTGATGCCCGATCTTCACTTAAATCTAGCTAAAAAGAAAAGTATTGCACAAATTTTACCCATATTTGGTTTGTATATGGGTTTTCGAAAAATTAGTGACTTCACCATTTGGTCAGAATCTATAAATTTTTCGACGTCATACAAAAATAAAAATAGACAACAAATTTATAATAATGACTTACTAATTTCCTTTATGCTTAATTTCCATATCCAATTAGTTGGTCATAAGACCCTTTCTCTAAACTTATGGAATATCGACCATGACAGCCAGATTTGTTTAATATTTTGCTAACGGCATCTTCATAGATGTCCTTACCGAAGCATTCTTTGACTTTAGGATTAATTTGGGAATCAATAATTCTGGAATTCTGTTTTACTGACGTCAAAATAATTCGCTTTTCGCGCTCAGTTCGTTTTGAGAGGCAACCAAGACGAGGTTCTGACAAAGTTAATTTGGTGGGTTTTTTGTTTTGTAAGCTCTACGATATTTTTTCTCGTCAGCACTGTGTTATTTGATTTTAAGACTGATGTCAAATATTGTTTCCAAAAGAAATATAATTAAGTCAATCAGCTTTATACAAAAAACCTATGTAACAGATCTGTATGTCGTTGCATAATTCGTGGGATTCCCCTAATTGTAAATGTACGAATACTTTTTTTGGCACTTATAGTTGCCATATTGCATGTTTTTCCGTTGTAAACGTTCGTAGGTTTTTTTTTAAACAACTAAAATTCCCAAGGTGTCAATTGTATAAAGTTCGTAATTCAAAATATTTTATTGCAATTTTATTTATATTAAAAATTTTAATTTTTAAGTGGACGGATACGTTTTATAGCAAGTGTAAATATTTGTTGATATAGTAGTGCTTTTGTGATTTACGACTCTTGTTCCCGTCTAACGGTATGATTTCTAGTATGGCCATGGTTTCAGCTTTGTATTCATTCTGTATTTACAGTAATCGACCAGGTTTTCTTTCTTCTTTTATATAAATCTTGACCAATTTCGCTGTCTTCTAAAGGAAAGATTTTTTTAAAGCCCATGTCTTCAAATGTCGAACAGTTTTATTTTAGGCGGATTTATTTTACGACGCTCTAATACTAACTGATCAGAAAAAAATATGGTTTTGATTTTGTAATTGAAAAACAAAATACTGCAGTTATATTTTTAGAAAAAAAATGTGTTGCTAACAATGCGTTTTTTTTTAACGTTTCCAACAATTTTCCATATTTGAGTGGCCATACGTTATATGTAGTGTGATGTTAAATTCGATAATATGTCGGGGTACATATTTAGATATATACATGTTCATTTGTACATTATATAAATTTTAATTACAGGAAGTCTTTATCATTTAGAATCATAAAATGCCGTAATTGACTAATTCTAAAATTAACTTATTTTTAGAGATTTATGTCTATATAGCATTAGATTGTCGTCTATATAATATGAAAGATTAGAAAACAAAATATTTCCGAGAATTTCAATATTATACTACGAATAGCTTAGAATAGCTTTATCAGTGCCTTTTAATTTATAACTGTTAGATTGTTGTCTTAATAAGTTTAACATTTCTCTTAGTTTTATTTTTCGTTTAATTAAAAAAAAAAAACATTTTTATATGATAAAATACTTTGCTATTGTTAAAGGTGTCCCAAAATGCATGCAAGATTTAAAATTTTCCCCCATTTGTGTAGTAGTCCGTTGTAGACAGTTCGACATATCGCACCTGTACCTCTAAAGTGAGTCAACTCAAAATTTTTCAATTTTCACTTTTTGCAAGAAAACGATACACAGAGGTCATATGTACCTATCTACTGTAAAAATCTTACATCGATTTTTCTAGTCTTTCGCAAAAAAAAAATTCAGTTGTAACCCTCTTTGTGTTATAAGAGTAGCTTCTTTAGAATCCACTAAAAAGACATATTTTGAGTTCCACCCAAAAAACTTGTTATTTTAGATGATCACTGAAAAATCGCAAAAACAACTACTGTTGTATACTTATTATTCGTAATTCTTTACAACGAAACAACTGTTTTTAAATTTTATAGTAAATATTTAAAAAAAAAAACCGTTGTTTGCCTCTACTGAAAATTTGTAAATTTTGAGTTGATTCACTTTAGAGGTACAGGTGCCATATGATAGTTTAGTTTTAAAAAAGTAGTATCTATAGTTTAGAGAATTGGTCTTATGTCCAACTAAATATGTATAGAAAATAAGCATAAAACAAATCTGAGTGGAATTTTTGTACCCTATACCACTATGTGGTGAGAGTATAATGACTTTGTGCTGATGTTTGTAATATTTGACATAGACCCATCTCTTATTATACCGATTGACTTAGAATCACTTTCTGAGAATCATTTGTCGAGTCGATTTAGCGATGTCCGTCCGTCCGTCTGTCTGTGTGTCCAAACACAGGTCGCAAATATGAATATATTTTGATGAAATTTGTTATATAAGTTTCTATCAGCCATAGCATAAACGCTATTGAAATTGGTGAAAATCGGTGTATGTTCCGACCTAGTCCCCATACAAATGAACCCTATGAAATCGACTTAAATTGTCATAAAATCCAAATCATCTTATAGATCTCGGTCAAATTGGGTTTGAGTATGTTTATTACTGCCATTAATCAGTAGTCCAAAAATTAACACTATAGGACAATTCTTAGGCATAGCCACATATAAAGCTGCCTCCCGTTCTTCACTTAAATCTATCAAAAAACTAAAATATTCCACAGATTTTTCTCAAATTTGGTTTGTATATAGATTTGCAAAAAATAAGTGACGTGTCACACTAACTTAAGCGATCATTGTCGGACATTTTTTTTATCATTATCCCGATATAATACAGAAAATCGCCAAGGTGGAAGAAAAAATATAATCATTTCTCTTAAGAAAGTTCTTTTTCTTAAAAAAAGAACCTTATCTTAAACAAGTAAGGGCCATTATTACAACTTGCCAATAGCTAAAGTTTGGATGTTATCGGGCAGATTATTAGTTTTTCGTTATTACAACTATACTTTAAGCTAAAAGTAACCAATAAACTAAAGGGAAGATATTGTTGTCTTTAACTTTTAACGTGAGCTTTATGTATTTAATGTTGCCACATTTTCTGATCTATGAAGAAGAAATTCACCAAATTTAGTTTTGGAAATAAATTTATTTGCATATATTTAAATAACGGGTGATTTTTTAAGAGCTTGATAACTTTTTTTTAAAAAAAAACGCATAAAATTTGCAAAATCTCATCGGTTCTTTATTTGAAACGTTAGATTGGTCCATGACATTTACTTTTTGAAGATAATTTCATTTAAATGTTGACCGCGGCTGCGTCTTAGGTGGTCCATTCGGAAAGTCCAATTTTGGGCAACTTTTTCGAGCATTTCGGCCGGAATAGCCCGAATTTCTTCGGAAATGTTGTCTTCCAAAGCTGGAATAGTTGCTGGCTTATTTCTGTAGACTTTAGACTTGACGTAGCCCCACAAAAAATAGTCTAAAGGCGTCAAATCGCATGATCTTGGTGGCCAACTTACCGGTCCATTTTTTGAGATGAATTGTTCTCCGAAGTTTTCCCTCAAAATGGCCATAGAATCGCGAGCTGTGTGGCATGTAGCGCCATCTTGTTGAAACCACATGTCAACCAAGTTCAGTTCTTCCATTTTTGGCAACAAAAAGTTTGTTAGCATCGAACGATAGCGATCGCCATTCACCGTAACGTTGCGTCCAACAGCATCTTTGAAAAAATACGGTCCAATGATTCCACCAGCGTACAAACCACACCAAACAGTGCATTTTTCGGGATGCATGGGCAGTTCTTGAACGGCTTCTGGTTGCTCTTCACTCCAAATACGGCAATTTTGCTTATTTACGAAGCCATTCAACCAGAAATGAGCCTCATCGCTGAACAAAATTTGTCGATAAAAAAGCGGATTTTCTGCCAACCGAACCGAACACTGATTTCGGTAATAAAATTCAATGATTTGCAAGCGTTGCTCGTTAGTAAGTCTATTCATGATGAAATGTCAAAGCATACTGAGCATCTTTCTCTTTGACACCATGTCTGAAATCCCACGTGATCTGTCAAATACTAATGCATGAAAATCCTAACCTCAAAAAAATCACCCGTTATATGCTTGTATATTTTTTAAAAAGTTTTATTACACATTTACAACAATTATGCAACTTATAATAAAGGTTTTTAGTTTTTATTCTATTGTTTGTTTGCGAACAAATAAAGGAACGTTGCCACTACGTATTTTATAAAGCAATTCATTTGGTCAAAAGTAATCGGTTTTTCCTTTGGTGTTGCCACAATATCAAAAATATTAATTTTATTTTACTGGGAAGTTGTAATAACGAAAAGAAGTTAAAGGTAACTTTATTGCTCACTTTAGCTAAAGTTACCTTTAACTAACATTTACTTTAAAGGTAAGTTGTAATAATGGCCCTAAGAGTGTTAAATTTGGCTGTGCCGAATCTTTGGTACCCTCCACATGGCTTCTACATCTGTAATATTAATAGGCTAGGCGATTTCTTGTTACCGCTGTTTTGTTCTACCGTTTTATCCCGATTTTGACTAAACATATATTATTTGAAAGATATATTTTTTTAGCTGTTCACTACTGCTACTAACACATACATAAAGTTATACATATGCTATGTGTGTGTTTAAAAAATTTGTTAATGTGTTTGTTAATGAGTGTGTTATCTTCATTCGCAATAATAATAAATCAAAAAAGTGTTGGTTTGTGAACTGGTTAAGTTTAGAAATAAAGTTGCCTAGAAATTACACTCGAATTTCGAGAGCTGGAATCTGCTAGTTTACATTTATATATTGATAGTACAATAATTTTTAACGAGTGTACAAAAGATATTTGAAAAAGTTAACAATTTGAGAAACTTAATACTAAATTATCACAACAAACAGACACACTTTTTAGTATTTTTTAGAGGTGCTTTTATATTTTTGGATATGGCGTGGCACAATGATGCCTGATTTACCCCATTTTCAATAGCAGCCGAAACGAAATAATGAAAAACAATATTATCATAACTTTAACCAGCTAAATTGGTTTTTTGTGAATGAGCGTGATTTCAACAGACTCAAGTTGTTTTAAGGATCAAAAAAATATATACACTATGGGATCGCAATATGTATACCCTCTGTGCAACGGTGTGGGAATAAAAAGAATTTAAAAAATGTTTTTTTTACTAATGTTTTTAAAATAGTGCCTATTCTTTAAAAAAAAACTTTTATTAAAAAAGTACCTTTTTTTAAAAAAAATTAATTTTCTTAAAAAACTACCTTTTTCTAAAAAAGTACCCTTTTTAAAAATGAATTTTTTAAAAAGGTACCTTTTCTAAAAAAAAATATTTTTTTTAAAAATCATCTTTTCTTTAAAAAATCCCTTTATTTAAAAAGTAAAATTTTTTTTCAAAAAGTACCTAGTTTATTAAGGTAAGATGTTCCTTTTCCAATTGCGCAATGGTACTACTTGTGCGTACCATGCGAGTAACTAATTTCATATGAAAAACTAATTGATGTCCACTTAACCGTTTTTCTAATTTTATAAACTACAAATATTTTAACCTTAACAAAAGTTTTGGTTTATGCATTCACCTTAAATCATATTTTACTACAGTCAAACATAAGGATGGAATTTGGTATATAACCGTTTATCATTGGGGCATGTTCAGACCTCGTCGCCATACTAATGATCCCTATAAGATCGAATTAAATTATCATAAGATCCAAATTATTGGATCAATTAATCAATAGTCAAAAATTAACCTTATAGGACAAAAGGTTAATCTTAGCAGTCCATATGAAGCTGCTTCCCGATTTTCAATTAAACCTATCAAAAACAAAAATATTGTACAGATTTTCTCCAATTTGGTTTGTATATGTTTTTGCAAACGATAAGTGATTTATCAAATATCCTCAGGAACTGTCCATTATTCGACCTAGTCCCCATATAAATATAGCATCCTATATCGTGCTGCAGAAGTGCAGCTAAAAAAAATTCAAAAAATTCCACTCAGATTTGGTTTATGCTTATTTGCTATACCCAATTAGTTATCTAAGAGCAATTCTCTAAACTCATGGTATAGTGTTGTTTAGACCCCACTATTCATTATAACAATTCCATAGTATTGTGTTTAGTTGTTGTTAAAAATCATTATACCCTATACCACAATGTGGTTTGGGTATAATGACTTTGTGCTGCTGTTTGTAACTACCAAAAATATTTGACCTAGACCCATCTTTTATTATACCGATCGACTCAGAATCACTTTCTGAGTCGTTTTAGCGATGTCCGTCTGTCCGTCCATCCGTCCGTCCGTCTGTGTGTCCATGTAAACCGTTTAATCAAACTACAGGTCACAAATATCAATATATTTTGATTAAATTTAATATGTTCAGACCTAGTCCCCATACAAATGACTCTTATGAAATCGACATAAATTGCCATAAGATCCAAATTATCATATATATCGCAGTCAAATTTGGTTTGTATGTGTTTATTATATCCATTAATCAGTCGTAGGCCCCATATAGAGCTGCTTCCCGATTTTCACTTAAATCTATCAAAAAACAAAAATATTGCACAGATTTTTCTTAAATTTGGTTTGTGTATATTTTTTTGAAAATATAAGTGACTTTACAAAATATGGTCAGGATCGGTTCATTTTTCGACCTAGTCCCCATATAAATATAGCACCCGATATGAACTTTTTTATACTTGCAGCCCAAAAAATTAATATCAATGCCACTAGACCGACTATAATTTTCTTACTTGTTTTAATGATATACATGTTTGTTACAGAAATGCCAGTAAAAGATGTCAAAAACCTATAACTAATTTTAGGATATCCTGCTTCGTTTTCCTTTCCAGCGTACCGAAAATAATTATATTTTATTTTAAAATTCCAATCTTCATCAAAATAAGGTTTAAAGATATCAAAGGTTATTAGGTAATTAGACTAAAATGCAGAAAATTATAAAATAAATTTAAAAAAATGTTTTTATAAGAATGTATATTTTATTAAGCATCAGTTCAAATAAGCTATTAACATCATATTAGTCGCATCCTTCTGGTTTATTTGAAACACACAATTTTTGTGTGGTATCAAAATATTTGTTAGCAGCACAGTTCCTTATCATACCATGTATGCCGCTGTTTTCATAGCACAGTATAAACCTATCATAAAATTTAGAAAAAAAAAAAACAACAAATTATTTTGAAAATTGTTAACAGTAGACATTGGAAGTAGAATTTATATTGAGACAAACGAATTGCTGTTAAAACAATTTATGTGTATGGAATGTATATAAATGAACTTCCAAAAAAATTTTTTTTTTCTTCTCAGGCAGACGAAACTATTAAACTATTTAATATACAATACTATTATTGTCATTACAAAATATATGTATAAAAGAACTTACGTTTTACAGGTTGTATCACTATCGTATGGATACGAACCAGTTGTTGCTTTATCTGTACAAAAAACTTCTGGATCAGAAGCTGCTGCTTGCGTTGTAGTTGTACTTGTAGTTGTGGATTCCGTTGTGGTAGGTTCCGTTGTAGTTGTAGGTTCTGTTGTAGTTGTTGTTGTGGTGGGTTCTGTTGTAGTTGTTGTTGTAGTAGGTTCTGTTGTAGTTGTTGTTGTGGTGGGTTCTGTTGTAGTTGTTGTTGTAGTAGGTTCTGTTGTAGTTGTCGTTGTGGTGGGTTCTGTTGTAGTTGTTGTTGTGGTGGGTTCTGTGGTTGTTGTTGTAGTTGTTGTTGTGGTGGGTTCTGTTGTAGTTGTTGTTGTAGCAGGTTCTGTTGTAATTGTTGTTGTGGTGGGTTCTGTTGTAGTTGTTGTTGTGGTGGGTTCTGTTGTGGTTGTTGTTGTAGTAGGTTCTTTTGTTGTTGTTGTTGTGGTGGGTTCTGTTGTAGTTGTTGTTGTGGTGGGATTTGTTGTAGTTGTTGTGGTAGGTTCTGTTGTAGTTGTTGTTGTAGTGGGATCTGTTGTAGTTGTTGTTGTGGTAGGTTCTGTTGTAGTTGTTGTTGTGGTGGGATCTGTTGTAGTTGTTGTTGTGGTAGGTTCTGTTGTAGTTGTTGTTGTTGTGGGTGCTGTTGTTGTTGTTGTAGTTGTGGTGGGTTCTGTTGTAGTTGCTGTTGTTGTGGGTTCTGCTGTTGTTGTTGTTGTTGTAGCTGTGGTGGGTTCTGTTGTAGTTGTTGTTGTAGCAGGTTCTGTTGTAATTGTTGTTGTTGTGGGTTCTGTTGTAGTTGTTGTTGTAGTAGGTTCTGTTGTAGTTGTTGTTGTTGTTGTAGGTTCTGTTGTAGTTATTATTGTAGATTCTGTTGTAGTTGTTGTTGTGGTGGGTTCTGTTGTAGTTGTTATTGTAATTGTTGTTGTGGTGGGTTCTGTTGTAGTAGTTGTTGTTGTGGTGGGATCTGTTGTAGTTGTTGTTGTAGTAGGTTCTGTTGTAGTTGTTGTTGTGGTGGGTTCTGTTGCAATTGTTGTTGTAGTGGGCTCTGTTGTAGTTGTTGTTGTGGTGGGTTGTGTTGTAGTTGTTATTGTAGTTGTTGTTGTGGTGGGTTCTGTTGTAGTTGTTGTTGTAGTAGGTTCTGTTGTTGTTGTTGTTGTTGTAGGTACTGTTGTAGTTGTTGTTGTGGGTTCTGTTGTAGTTGTTGTTGTGGTGGATTCTGTTGAAGTTGTTGTAGTTGTGGGTTCCATTGTGGTTGTTATCGGTGACTCACTTACACAACTGGGCTAAACATTGTATTTATATGCAAAGGAAATTATTATAAATACAAATATTTTTATTCAGTAGTAATGAAGTTGTTTTAGATTTCTCTCAAATGAAGTTGAATTGTAAATTTTGAAAAAGGATCAGGCACAACTTTTTTTTAATTGCCAATTAAAAATTCCAATGAACCTCATCTTTTGTAGATGATTTCTCCTTTTATACCCTTTACACCCTCTGCGGTCAAGGTATAATGAATTTGTGGCGATGTTTGGAATTCCTGAAAATACTTGACCTGAATCTAGTTATACCGATCGAATCGTATTCACTTTCTGCGTCGATTTAGCGATGCCCGTCCGTCCGTCTGTCGGTGTGTCCATGTAAACCCTAGAATTAAGCTTTTTGTCGGCTATATGAAATTTAAGTTGTTGGAAATCGGTGCATGTTCAGACCTAGTTCCCATATAAATTACCTCCATGAGATCGACCAGTTGCTCTAAGATCCAAATTATCATATAGATCGTGGTCAGATTTCGTTTGTGTGTGTTTATTACATCCATTAACCAATAGTTCAAAAATAAACCCTATGATAATTTTTATTTAAATCCCTATATAGAGTTGGTTCCCGAACTTCACTTAAATCTATCAAAACATCAAAAGTATTGCACTGTTTTTTCACTTTGTAAAAAATAAGTGACTTTGACAAATATGTTCATGATTAAACTACTTTTCGACCTAGTTCCCATGTAAATTAAGCATCCGATATTAACTTTTTCAGATATGCAGGTTAAAAAAATTAATAAAAATTCCACTCAGATTTGGTTTATACCCAATTAGTTGGACCTAAGACTAATTCTCTAAATGCATGGTAAATTCTTAAAATAACTTTAATTTTGTGACTTATGTGATAAAAGGTACAACTTTTTCGGTGCCTGTTTTATACACTATGAAAACTATTTATTTAACGCTAATTAAATAAAGTGTTTTATTGTATCGAAAAGATACCGATTCGTCTGACTGACTGACGTATGCTTGTTTAAAGACTTTAAAGTAAAATTAAAATTTAAAATTAAATTAAATGTTAAAAAATTGTTATGAGTTCTCTGTGCGTCTTAAATTCGGTTCCAAAAACTAAAAAAAATATATTTTTATACCCTATACCACTATGTGGTTTGGATATAATGACTTTGTGCTGCTGTTAGTAACAACCAAAAATATTTGACCTACACCTATCTTTAATTATACCGATCGAATCAGAATCACTATCTAATTCGATTTAACGATGTCCGTCCGTCCGTCCGTCCGTCCGTCTGTGTGTCCATGTAAAGATTGTAATCAAACTGCAGGTCGGAAATATGCATATATTTTGATGAAATTTGGTATTTAATCGTTTGTCGGTCATGGCATGAATGCTGTTGAAATTGGTGAGAATCGGTCCATGTTCAGACCTAGCCCCCATACAAATGACCCCTATGAAATCAACATATATTGCCATAAGATCCAAATTATCATACAAATCTTAGTCAAATTGGGTTTGTATGTATATATTACATCCATTAATCAGTAGCCCAAAAATGATCCCTATTGGACAACTCTTAGTCATAGGCCCCATATAGAGTTGCTTCCCGCTCTTCACTTAAATCTATTAAAAAACAAAAATATTGCACTGATTCTTCTCAATTTTGTTTGTATATATTTTTGCAAAATACAAGAGACTTTACCAAACATGGTCAGGATCGGTCCATTTTTGCGCCTAGTCCCCATATAGATATAGCATCCGATATGAACTTTTTCATATCTGCAGCCGAAAAAATTTATAAAAATCCCACTCAAATTTGGGTTATGCTTGTTTTCTATATCCAGTTAGTTGGGCCTGAGAGATAGGGTCTCTAAACGCATGGTATAGGGTATCGTATAGTCGGTCTAGACCGACTGTAATTTTCTTACTTGTTTGTCCTTCAACTAATTTATGTATGTATGTCATGTTTAGCATTTCATAAAATATTGCTGTGGGCCACCTTTTGGTTTCTCTGGAACATGACATCAACGAACACATTTGGTCGATAGTATCGATTTTGTTTGATTATACGAAACATCTCGACGTCCCATTGATGGGTCCCGATAGTACCTTGACATAGTATTCTCCTAATGGAAGGTCAGACTTGTTTGTCGTTTTTCCTAGATATGGAATTGCAATCAACATATACTTCGAGTACTGTCGCGTATCATTGGAATTTTGATTCCATATTTATTTGTGCGGTCTAAGCGTGAAGCAGACTGCCCTTCTGATCAGAACCTTGTAGTAACCCTCGATTAAAGGTTGCCGCCATCCTTAAGCCGGAAAGAATTGAACGGAAATACGATGTGAATATGCTAACAAACAGTTATGTTGAAGAGTTTAAAGGAAGCTTAGCTATACAACACGCCCATTCAGTGATAGAGTGGAAAAATATAAGAAATAACTTCAATAACGCTGCCAGAGAACACGTTGGTTTCAAAATGCCCAAAAGAATTCTGGAGAGAAAGGAGATAAAGGCAAAAACGAAAATAGCAAAAACCCGTGGAGAAAAACCAACACTTGGAGAATACGCTCGGCAAGATAAACAAGTGAAGCATAGTGCCAGAAATTACAAAAGAAGATGGCACGAAGAACTCGGTACCGATGCGCAAAAAGCTTCAGAAAGAGCATAGATCCAAAGACTTATATGCAATTACGAAAAAGCTCACTGGCAGAAACTTCGCAAATAGTAAACCACTGAAGAATAGTGAAGGCGTTTTGATAATATCCTCACACGCACAACTGGAGATATGGAGACGACATTACTCCAACATGCTTTCAAATCCTCCCGCAAATCCAATAAGCATCTGCTCATGTACAGCCCATACAGTAAGACCAGATATCTTCATACAGATTCCTGATTTTCCAGAAGTTCTAAGTGCTGTCATGGCCCTTAAGGCAAATAAAGCTCCTGGAGCTGACAGTGTACCCCCTGAAATGCTCAAAGCCGACTGTCAAAAACAACAAATTTACTGCTACCTCTTACAGAGAACTTTTGGGTTACCCTCGAACTGGATTCGCATCTAAAGGAAGATATCATCGTCAATATCCCCAAAAATGGATATCGTACCGAGTGCAGAAACTGGAGAGGTATTACAAGCCTTAGTGCAGTAAATAACATAATAGCCCATATTATTAACAGAACAATATCAGATGCTATAATGAGTGACAGAGTCTCTTGAGTTTTTACGTGTATTCCTGTCTTGACGACTTAACCACACGGTGGTCTTAGCACATGGAGAGATATTATGCGTCTTGCCTTCGCCCCGCCATAAGACGGTTACAAGCTGGAGTGATGTTCACGGCATCACTTCACACTTTGTTATTGTGTCGAGCCTATCTAAAACTCTTTTGCTTTAGAGCTAGCAACATCTGGGTGAATGCACCTCCACAACGATCTGCGATCTGCCCGCGGTATGGGCACCACAAGCCACTGCGAAACTCCCCGAGGGGCCGTTCCCAATGAGATCATAAAAGATTCGTCAAAGACTTCTGCTTTGACCTTGCTTACCATGACCCTGTTTTCTGACCCATTTCTACGCACTCTTGTAGCGTCAAATCTACTCATGCTACATCCGACATTCTCGCATCCGATTCATCTTGCGACTCATCTTCCACTCATGCCACCCAACCAACGTATATACCAGCATTTCCATCCAACGCATATATCAGCTCTTCCACTCACAACCACCCCTACTAGTCACACACAGCGATCTCCTCTGCACATCAGATTCGAAAGCCTCTAGTGCCACGTTCGTAATGTGGTCCATCAATTCCGTCAATTCAACTTGGACTCACATATATTAAAGGGTTGTGACAACCTTTTCATCTGGTTGGATGTTTCACGATCCACCAGTCGGCTATCAGATTACAGTGTCATGGCTCGCTTGGTATCCACAAGAAGTCGAAGAGTCCTCTTTTTGGGCAATTCGATCTCCCCGCAGTACCAAATTTAGCGCCTTTTGGTAAGGCTTCGCTACTAAGTAGCCAATTTAGTAGCTACCAGTTATCCCCCGTGAAGGGATTGCACTGGCAGACATTTCTCTTCCTTAACCCTTAGCCGCTAGGAATAATCACCAGAATTAACTGGCTTTGCCTAGCGTTGCCCAGGAGCACCACTTGGAGGTAGGTTATAGGCAATTGTATCATGTCCCTGGCAAGCCAGTTCTATGAATACAACTTTTGCTCCCGCTATAATGAGTGACCTAAGACCAGAGCAGGATAGCTTTTGCCCACAGAAATCATGCATTGACCATATCAATAGTCTTCGGATAATTGCTGATATAGTCAGCCGGCTATCCCTCCTCCATATGATCCTAATAGACTTCGAAAAGGCACAATGCAATATGGAGCGCTCTAGGCTTCAAGGACATTCCTTCCAAAATTGTCACACTAATTCAAGCCCTGTATAGGGATGTTAAATGCCAACGCACTGAGCAACAACTTTGACGTGGTAACTAGTGTGTCTCAGAGATGCATACTATTCCCCTTACTTTTAACACCGTTCTAGATGTTACAGTGCAAAATGCTACTCGTGTGAACAGAGGTATAAAATCGGAACTCAACCAGCAACTCGAGAGCCTGGAGTACGCAGACGATATTTACCTTTTATCTAACCGAAGCATCAAAAGCCAGATTGAAGACACACATAGGCAAGAGTAAAGTGGTGCAACACCCTTAACAACTCCATATGCAAGATACATGATGTTTTGAACTGGAAGAAGTTAAATCCTATTGCTATCTTGACAGAATTTTAACGCATACCGGCGGCTCGAACAGCTAACCAGTACTTCGTCATGCTTCGCCCTGTATGGTAATCTACAGTAATATCTAAATGCAGCAAGGTAAGCATATTTAACTCCTGCGTTAAATCGGATCTCGTTTACGCATGTGAAACTTAGAACACAACACCACGCGACTTGAACGCGATCCAAGTGTTTGTTAACCTCTGTCTTCGTAGGATCCTAAAAATAGTTTGGCCTAACACCATATCCAACATGCAGCTCTGGCGACTTATTCAAACCGAGATCATTAACCGCAAATGGCGTTGGGTTGGTCACACTCTGCGCAGACATCAAGGCGACATTGCTAAAAATTGATATCAACTGGAACCCCCAGGGCAATACTCGAAGAATAGGACGACGCTCAAACACTTGGCGGCGTCAACTTGACTCCGAAGTCAACCAAAGCGGCATGAGCTGGGGAGAGATCAAAAATCTATCATAAAATCGACCCCGATGGAGATACTTTGTTGCGGCCCTTTGTTCCTTATAGGAACCATATTACATCTGGTAGGTTTGTGCTCGTCAGGAAGGCATGGAACATTTTTATAAAAAAATTCCAAACTAGCCAAACATACCAGCATCGTATTATACAACTGATGTTGGGCTTTCGTGGTCGCTACCCATTTCAAATATGTATGCCAAACAAGCTAAAAAACGAGTAGATAGTCTAATCTGTCACAAATCATGGTTGCCGTATATAGCGTTTCACCAACACATGAAACTTGTTCGTGCAGGGATGTCTACTCCCGAGTTGACCGCTTTGCCATTCTAACTATATTTATTGAAGATATTCGGGCTGATTTCAAACTCCACGATATAGTCAAGCAATGCTCACTTTTTCTTCTTAAGGTGGGTAGCGCTACCGTAATTATGCAGCTATGGGAAGGTGTAGTTAAATTACACTGTGGAACAAATTCAGGTTAGCAAAAGTTAGGTCGATTCTGAGAGTGGGGGGTCGAAAATAGAGGCTAAATTAGAAGACCCGTATCGCGGCGTTTGTTTATGTTAGTTCGAATTTTTTTTTAATCGACCTTCGAACTTTGCAGTCAAACGCCGATTTTCAGCATATTGTTTATATGGTTTTTTGGCTATAACTCGTCGTGTAATTGATATTTTTTCAATCTGTAAAAGCCAAATTATTGCTAGAGACCTGTGCAACAACTAAAATTTTTTTAAAAATTGATTTAGCAAATTTTTGTGGTGCTTATGAAGCAAAATGTTGGAAAAATTATTTATTTTTCATGCTTTTTGAAAATATTTTCCACAAAACTAAATCTTTTTTACTTTCCGTTTGTTCTATAATATGCTTCTCAGTTTCTTCAATAAATTGTATTTGAAAAGAAAATGGTCTTAGTCGATAATTTGCGTTAAAAAATACCAAAACCATTAAATAAATAGCGATTTTGGTAGAAGTAATTAAAAAGGGAAGTTTCAAGAATTAGGAATTAGTAAAACAACTTTTTTGTTTTCAACCACCGCACAGGTAGCGATTTTTTTTTTTTTAATTCGTACAAGCGAACTAATTTCCAAAATGGAGATTCAAATAAGACTCGAAACTCAGCCGAAGCTGATGTCTTTTAATTTTCGCTTGGTCATGATAAAATTCGCTATTAATTGTTTTTGGAACTTATTTCATTTTGTGAGTGATTTAAGTTAAGTGCATCGGTTTCATAAAAATAACAAAAAAAAAAACATTGTATAATATATATTGTATTAAAAATGTCGGAACCAAAATGTAAAATGAACCATTTGTGTAATGTTTGTGGACGTTTCATAGCAAGCGATGAAAAATGTGGCAATGCGAGTGATTTTTTTTTTGGAAGCCTAGAAACAATATTTCTCGCAAGAGTTTATCACTGACGTAAACTATTCCCCTAAAAAAGTTTGCTTTAATTGCTATTCAACTCTTATGCAATGGAAAAGTGAAAAGAAGAAGGCTATGCCTTTTGGTATACCAATGATGTGGTTAGACAACAGCACGCATCAAGAAGAAAATTGCTATGGATGTATCAACTACCATAAAACTTTGAATAGAAGGAAAGCAAATAATAAAACTTATGTAGCAGTGCCAAGTGTCCAATTACCATTACCGCACTCAGAATTCGTTCCAGTGCCAACATACCGAAGTATTGATCTTCAAACAGATATCAGTACTACAACCGCCGCTGCTACATCCATGGATTTCTTCTCAGAATAGGACCCTGGTGAAGGTACATCCTATGAAACATCAAAGGATCCAATCCTAGTCACACAAAACCAATTGGATGAAATTGTTGCAAATTTGTGTTTGACTCAGAAAAAATCAGAACTACTGGCTTCATTTTTGAAAGAAATAATTTGCTGGCGAAGGTACCAAAATAACAAAATTTCGCTTATTGCAACGATATTGAAAAGTTAATGGAGACTATAGGGTTAACCTTTAAAAAGATGATTGGCGTTTATTCATCGATAGTTCACCAATCAGCTTGAAAGTTGTGCTTTTGCACAATACAAATAGAATGCCTTCTGTTCCGATTGAAAATTTCGATAATTCGAAACACATTCTGGAAGTAGTCAAATATAACGAACACCAGTGGCGCATTTGCTACGACCTCAAATTAGTTTCATTGATTACAGGCTTAACAGCATCTGGCCGTCCAAAATATCCGCGTTTTTTGTGCGATTGGGATTCACGATGCGGAGAAGGTATTAAAGGAAGAAACCAGTACAAACAGCATAACTGGAATAGTCGCATTGGACGGAAATGGCCTAAAGACAATAGGCTACACGAAAGTCTTGTCCCTGAAATGAAAATTTTGTTGCCATTGCTCCACATTAAACTTATCATTTTTTTAAATGTATCGCAAAAAGAACAGCAGTATTCAACCGCTTAAGAGACATTTTCCCAAGACTAAGTAAAGCCAAAATTCAGAAAGGGGTTGTTAATGGTCCCGACATACGGAAACTAATGAGTCGTCATGATTTTGACCAAGTTCTGACAGACCGAGAATTAAATGCATGGCTCGCATTGAAAGCAGTCATTAAAGGACTTTTGGGTAAAGAACGCAAAGACAACTACAGGCAATCTGTTGCAAACATGTTGGCAGCTTTCGATGAAATTGGGGTTAATATGTCGTACAAAATTCATCTCTTGCATCAGCATCTTGATCAATTCGCTCAACAGTTGCCAACTGAATCTGATGAGCAAGGCGAACGTGATCACCAAACTGCGCTTTCATTTGAAATAAGGTAACTATAGAGTGTGCATATTTTGAATTCCTAGACTTTTCTAATATATTTGTCAGAGTGCACAATTTAAACATGTTAACGATTGAAAACTATTTTCGTTTCAGGTACAGGGGAAACAAATCTCCAGATGCAATACTCCCTGAAATTTGTTGGTGGTATAAAAACACTTTTGAGGAAGAGGAAGACGAGGAAAAAGAGGAAGAAGGGGAAGACAAAGATGAAATTCCAGAATATCTGTTGGACGAAATTATCGACCTTTCTGATGATGATGACGATGACCAAGATATTAGAGAGAGCAGTGATGTTGATCCACAGCCGCCTGCTAAACGGCAACTGGCCAAATCATTAATTTAATTTATTTAATTTTTTTACTTAAAACTTTTCATAAGATTTCAAACATATATTTTTTTTCCATATTTTTATAATTTCTTTTTCAATGTTTCTTCAAAACCAACACTGAACAAAATTGGTACATAAAAAATGAGAAGTAAATTAATATTAAGCTGGAAAACGTAAGTTTTGTATTCTGATTGCTTTCTTTTCAAATGAAATTTATTGAAGAAACTGAGAAGCATATTATATATCAAACAGAAAGCAAAAAAGACTTAGTTTTGTGGAAAATATTTTCAGAAAGCATGAAAAAAAAATAGTTTCTCCAATATTTTGCTTCATAAGCACCACAAAAATTTTCTAAATCAATTTTTTTTTAAATTTTAATTGTTGCGCAGGTCTCTAGCAATAATTTGGCTTTTACAAATTGAAAAAATATCAATTAGTCGACGAATTATAGCCAAAAAAACATATAAACAATATGCTGGAAATCGGCATTTGACTGCAAAGTTCGAAGGTCGATTAAAAAAAAAAAAAAATCGAACTAACATAAACAAACGCCGCGATACGGGTCTTCTAATTTAGCCTCTATTTTCACCCCTCACTCTCAGAAGCGACCTAACTTTTGCTAACCTGAATTTGTTCCACAGTGTTATCTAATGCTTGGTGTTCATGAACGGACACTATGTTTTCATGAGGCTCATAACTATCAACAAGGTCATCCTCTATATCACTTTGAATATAGTCATCCAGTAAATTATATTCTATTCGCTTATATTTTCCGATGAATTTGAACACTTTGAATTTTAGCTAAACTGAACCCTATTTAAATTTTTTTTTTTTGCAGATAACAAAAAAAAAAAACGAAATCTCAAATTCATTTTAAGGGCAAATCCGATTCAATAAATAAAGTAATCTTACCTCGGCCAATGTTTGATCCATACAGTACCCTTCTGTACTGTTAATATTACAAAAAGTTCCTTCAGGACAATATGAAAGGACGCCTTCCATAGGCGCCTCATTGCCCAAACAAAATCCGATTGTAGTTTCATTGAGACATGCAAAGACTTTATTCTCACTACAAACACGACATAAATTTACGGCCGGTATTTGCTCTGGTATGCAACTTGGTGTAGCATCTGGCAGAGGATAGCACACATAAGGATCTGATGTACACACATAATTATCCGGACATGTTATATAATCCTCTGTAGCTTTGCCTTAATTTAAGAGAATTTACAAATTTAAAAAAAAAAACGAAAATTTGAATAAATTAAAATTTATCTACCATCAATGCATAAAGAAAATACAGTTTCGTTAATACATGCAGCATTGTTTTCAGATTGGCAATCATTACAAACACAGTAGATTTGGGCAACAGACAACAATAAAAGTAACTAATTTAAATGAATAAAAACAAATGCAAATTAGACAGTTCTTGATGGTTTTTAAATTAAAATTACCAATATTATTAAAAGAGCCATTGTGTGATTTCTTTATTTCTATTTTGTATGTTTTTAATTTCACTTAAAATTTATTACAATTGTTTCTAAATGAATTTCACTAGTTTTCCTCAAAAGCCTTTAATTTAAAATAAAATAATTCCATCATACACATCTTCTTTTATAATAACATTTAATTAGCTAATATTAGTATGAAGATAATATTTATTTTATTGTGGTCTCTATCCGATTATCTTTATGATTTTAAGCTTCCACGAAATAATTGTAGCGAAATGCTAATTAAATGAGTTGATTACTTATTCGAATGCGTGTCATACATATATTTTCACAATTAAGATAAACCTTGTTACTTTCGTGCGTACATGTTTAGCAAAGAAATTTTAATAATGTCTGCGTGTTCTTTCATCGTCCAAATATATTTCATTGAAAAATCTGTTTTGATTCGTAGGTAACTGCCGATGTGTTTTTAATAAGTGTTAGAGAGCTGAGTTAAATACAAATGATATGAGGGTTTTGGCAGATAAAACAACACATAAAATGGAGAGATTACTAGAGGACAAGACCACAGAACAACAGAACAACAAGAACAGCCCCAACCATTAAACCACAAAAAAATAATAACACAATCGTCTTATGCCGTTTCTTTTCTGACAAAAAATGTCGCATTTTATTTGCACCTTTTTCGAAAAGTGTATTTTTTTATATATTCTAAATTAAGAGCAACCTTATCTTATACATCAATCGAAAGGTCTCAAAGAGCTGTGTTCACAAAATGCAAAAATTTTTGATTATTATCCTCTTTCCAGTCATAGGGTGAAAATATTAAAGAAAGGAGATCAATGGGGAAATATTCTAATACTGTAAGCTGAAAGAAGTCAATGGCTGCAATTTTTTCCAATTTACAGGGCTTGCTTTTGAGACCTTTCGATCGATGTATAAGGTAAGGTGGCTCTTATTTCAGAATCATAAAAAAATTCACTTTTCGAAAAAAGTGCAAATAAAGTGTGACATTTTTTGTCAGAAAAGAAAACGGCATTAGATTTATATGAAAACAATTTTATAGATTTGTGGCAAAAACGAGAATTGCCTTGCTCAGCAGCCATAGCCCCTAGAATATACGGTCTCCCGAAGATACATAAAACGGGAACTCCTCTTCGACCTATTGTATCGTCAATACAGGTCCCATGCTATGGACTGTCAAAATTTGTTGGACAAAGTCTCAAGCACATCATATCAGAAGACTACAACATCAAAAACTCTACACAACTAAAAGAAAAATTAAGAAACGTTAAACTTAATGACAGAGAGATTCTAATGTCCTTTGACGTTGTATCTTTGTTCACGAATATTCCGGTACACACTGCGATAAGATACATAATGGGGAAATGGAACACAATTAAGAAATTCAGAAAAATGCCAAGTTCAAAATTTTTCAAAATCATCCAGTTCTGTCTTACAGAAAACAATTATTTTATACATATATAACAATTACGAAATTTATAGTCGGTCTAGACCGACTATACGATCCCAATACCATGAGTTTAGAGAACCTATCTCTCAGGCCCAACAAACTGGATATAAAAAATAAGCATAAACCAAATTTGAGTGGGATTTTTATTAATTTTTTTGGCTGCAGATATGAAAAAGTTCATATCGGCTGCTATATCTATATGGGGACTAGGCCCAAAAATGGACCGATCCTGACCGTGTTTGGTAAGGTCTCTTGTATTTTGGAAAAATATATACAAACAAAATTTGAGAAGAATCAGTGCAATATTTTTGTTTTTTGATAGATTTAAGTGAGGATCGGGAAGCAGCTCTATACGGGGCCTATGACTAAGAGTCGTCCCATAGGGATAATTTTTGAACTACTGATTAATGGATGTAATAAACATATACAAACCCAATTTGACTAAGAGTTATATGATAATTTGGATCTTATGGCAATTTAAGTCGATTTCATAGGGGTCATTTGTATGGGGGCTAGGTCTGAACATGGACCGATTTCAACGGCGTTCATCCTGTGGCCGATAAAAGCTTATATACCAAATTTCATCAAAATCTATTCATATTTGCGATCTGCAGTTTGATTACAAGCTTTACATGGACACATAGACGGACGGACGGACGGACATCGTTAAATCGAATCAGGTAGTGATTCGATCGGTATAATAAAATATGGGTCTAGGTCAAATATTTTTGGTAGTCACAAACAGCAGCACAAAGTCATTATACCCAAACCACATAGTGGTATATGGTATAAAAACAAAACATATAATCAAATTTTTGGAATGCCAATGGGCAACCCCCTGTCACCCACCATTGCTGACATAATTCTCGATAATCTACTGGACGACGCGTTAGCGGAACTACGGAATAAAAACATTCATATAAAATATATAGCAAAATATGTAGATGATATTATAGCCATTGCTTACGAAGAAGACATAAACGATATCCTGACAACTTTTAATAAATACCACCCAAAAATACAATTCACCGTAGAGTTGGGAGAAAACAAAGAGATCGCGCATTTAGACACAAAACTCCGAAGGGAAAACAATACCATTATTTTTAGTTGGTACACAATAGAAGCCTCTTCAGGATGACTGATGAATTTTAATGCCACTCAACCAAAAAGCCAAATTATAAACACCGCTAAAAACTTTATTTTTCGCGTTTTAAACATTAGTGATGTAAAATTTTACACAAAAAACATTGAAAAGGTCACTAATACATTAAAAAACAATAGCTTTCTCTTAAAACTCATAAATTTATTAATAAATGAAATACGCAGAAAACTGAAAAACTGTGATAAACAGAATCCTGACGCTAATGAAACTAACAAACGTTTTTTCAGTGTAAAATATATACCAGTCCTAACTGACAACAAAAATATGAAAACAACAATAGAAATGAATAACATAAATTTAGCGTATAAACCTGATACAACTCTCAATACTTTATTTTCCAATGTTAAGGCTCGAATAGACAAAAACCAACGCAACAAAATTGTCTACGAAATACTATGTAAAGGTAATGACGATCAAGCATGTGATTTAGTATATATAGGAACAACAAAGCGAGCATCGGAGACGAGAATGGGGGAACATAAACAAGACATCACGAAAAAGAAAGAGACAACTGCATTATCATAGCACAAAATACAAACTGGGCATACAGCTGATTTTAATAAAGTCAGAATGCTGGACAAAGAAAATATTGAGAAAATATTGTTGTATACGTAACCAAAGAAAAAATAAGTAAGAAAATTATAGTCGGTCTAGACCGATATATGATACCCTATACCAGCGGTCACCAACTGGCGGACCGCGGTCCGGATCCGGACCGTAGACCTATTTTATGCGGACCTTGTGTTAACAATACAAAATATTTTGCATTATGTAACAACAAATTCATGAGAAATATTATCGTCTCGACATCAGCCTTTGGTGATGATCCGTTAACTAATAAATAATAGGGAAACCTATGCAAAAAAATGATAATTTGGGAGCGATAACACAAACAATTTCATTAGTAATATTCATGTCATCAGCGAGGTGCAACAAAATATCACACACACACTCGTCGGACAGGCTCTTCAAATCATTCAAAACTATCAACACAACCTGTTCGACGAGTGTATGTGTGAGATTTTGTTGCATCTCACTGATGACATGAATATTACTAATGAAATTGTTTGTGTTATCGCTCCTAAATTATAATTTTTTGCATTAGTTTCCCTATTACTTGTTAGTTAACGGATCATCACCAAATGTTGTTGGTATTTTTTAATGATTTGATGATTTGAGGATTTCGGTCGCTTATGGGTTCAGTGTTTTGTTTTTAATTGAGTGACGGGCGCTAACACGGAATGCTCTAAATACGATTACCTAGCTACGCTAAGACTTAAGGTACCTGATGAAATTTGCAAGTTATTTTTTTATAATGGAACCGAAATAAAGAGAGGTGGAAGTCGAAAATAGACAGTTTTTGCCAGAATGGACCGATTTGCATTGTTTCGAATATAAAACGACATTATGAGACTAAACACAAATCATTTGCAGACAATTTTCCACTTGGCAGTAATCTGCGTAAATCTAAAATGGCAAATTTATTGTCAAGCTAGCATCGACGACTCAAATCATGAGTCGTTCATTGACTGAGCAGGAGAAATGTGGTGAAGCTTCTTTATGTATTTCTTGGACTCTTGCTAACCATATGAAACCATTCACTGATGCTGACATAGTCAAGGAATGTATGCTCGAGGCAGGCAATGTTTTGTTTGAGAACAGAAAAGATGTTGTTGAAACTATTCGACGGATTCCATTATCTGCGAGTACTAACACAAGAAACGCACACGTTCCGGCAGAAAAAATCATTGTGATGTTAACGGCAGTTAAATAATTCCGATTATTACGCCTTGGCTATGGATAAATCATGTGTCATCACTGATAAGGCACAATTGGTTATTTTTGTACGTTTCTTGGAAAAAATGAGACAAACTTTTGTTGAGGAGCTATTAATTATTTCGCCATTAATAGGAAGAACCCGAGGAGAAGACATGATGGACGCGGTGATTTCGTTAAAAATGAGTTAGCGCTGGTTGGTGCTAAAAAAGGACTAGTTCAACTATTGAGAACCAGTGCAAAATGTAATGAAAATTTGATTTCTTACCATTGTATCATTCATCAAACTGTGCTTTGCTGCAAACTCAATCTTAATCTCGAGAGAATAATGCAAGAAGTGATAAAAAATACTAACTTTTCTTCGGGCAAAAACAGCACCGAAACATATTGATTTGAAAATATTTCTTGACGAAGTGGATGCTCAACACGACGATCTGTTCTTGCACAATAATGTGAGATGGTTAAGCAAAGGCTGCGTTTTACAACGATTCTTCACATTTTAGAAGACTTGAAGACATTTCTTTTCAAAATTGATCAAACGTCAACAAACGATTACTTAAGTTTTCTTAGCGATAAAGAAAACGTAACTTCCAATGCTTTCTTATCAGATATTTTTAAGCACGTCAATTATCTGAACCTTAAACTTCAAGTCAAAGGAAAGCGGAGCTCCTGTCAGAAGTAAAAAGCTTTTCGAGAAAACTCGATCTTTTCAACATTGACCTGGATAATGGACGCGTGCACATCCCTAATTTAAAAAAAATCTGCAATGACAACGAGCTTGCCGTTGGCCAATACAAGACGTTCATTGGGGATCTAAAATCGGAATTTGAAAACAGATTCACAGATTTTAAGAAAATTGGGAATGTCGTCGATATCCTCAGTAGCATTTACTCTCTGAATCCTGGGGATGAATGGAGTAATGAAGCTGCAAATATTTTCGGGAGTGATGGAAATGATCGTATTCCAAGAAACAGGAAGTTTCTTGTCAAGAGTTTTGGATAAAATTTCTTTGTGCTAATAAATACCTTGAATTAAAAAAATTAGCCTTGAGAGTTCTCACTTTGTTTGGGTCAACATATGTTTGTGAAGCAGCATTTTCTAAGATGAACTTCATTAAAAATAAATTCCGGAACAGACTTGCCGATGAACATATCCAAGACTTAATGACAATAGCCTGCACAAGCTTTACTTCAAACTTCAGACGGATAGTCCAAGACAAAAAAATTTAATTTTTCTCATTAATATTGTAAGAACCCTTTAGTACTTACTTCTTTTTATTCAAAGCATTTGTTTATTATTTAATAAAATAATGCACCGAAACCCATTCGTTTTATTTGTCCATTGATACAGTATCTAAACATATTACTTAAATAGTTCAGTTTATTACCTTTCGGACCGCGACGGTCGTGATTTTTTAAAAAACGGACTCCAAATGAAAGTAGTTGGTGACCGCTGCCCTATACCATGCGTTTAAAGACCCTATCTCATAGGCCCAACTAACTGGACATAGAAAATAAGCATACACCAAATTTGAGTGGGATTTTTATTAATTTTTTTGCCTGCAGATATAAAAAAGTTCATATCGGATGCTGTATCTATATGGGGACTAGGCCCAAAAATGGACCGATCCTGACTATTTTTGCTAAAGTCTCTTGTATTCTGCAAAAATATATACAAACAAAATTTGAAAAGAATCAGTGCAATATTTTTGTTTTTTGATAGATTTAAGTGAAGATCGGGAATCAGCTCTATATGGGGCCTACGACTAAGAGTTGTCCAATAGGGATCATTTTTGAACTACTCATTAATGGATGTAATAAACCCAATTTGAGTAAGACCTATATGATAATTTGGATCTTATGGCAATTTATGACGATTTCATAGGGGTCATTTGAGTAAGATCTATATAACAATTTGGATCTTATGGCAATTTATGACGATTTCATAGGGGTCGTTTGTATGGGGGCTAGGTCTGAACATGGACCGCTTCTGACCAATTACAATAGCGTTCATCCTATGGCCGATAAAAGCTTATATAGCTTTGATTACAAGGTTTAGATGGACACACAGACGGACGGGCGGACGGATATCGTAAAATCGAATCAGTTAGTGATTCTGATTCGATCGGTATAATAAAAGATGGGTCTAGGTCAAATATTTTTGGTAGTTACAAACAGCAGCACAAAGTCATTATACCCAAACCACATATGTAGTGGTATGCGGTATAACAATGAATTTGAAGGAAGATACAGATGGAATAAGCGCTAGTTATATAGTTGCAATACAGCTGTGATAATTTTAATAAGTTGTGATGCATTTAAATTATATACAATTTATGTTTTAATATTTTTATTAAATGTTAAATGTAGTGCATCTTAATGTTAAAAGATTAATTTTACTGTAAGTCATAATCTGCTCTTTGGTGTATTATTGCAATAAAATAATGTTTTTCTTTTTAATTAAAATAGACAAAAAAAAACCCTGATGAAGTCAACAATAAATATTGACGAAACGTTGGCATAAAATATGTAATAAAAATCTTTTATTTATATTAAAACTTTAGGTCAAAATTAACTCAAATAATTAAACTACTAGAAAACTATTAAACTTGACCAAAAAATAATAATAGAAAACACAGCTTTTTAGTTTTCACATCAGTTAACAACTAACTTTATTTATATAAAATTTTTGTTTTTTACTTAATTTACATATTTATAATAATAAATGCTGACACAATCAATAAATGTTAACACACGACAACCGAATTTTGTCTGTGACCTATTTATTTAGGAATGGCTTTTACTTTTAAGTTATCATTTACTAAACATCTAGAAAACAAGCTAATAACAGGTCAATTGCATCGACATGGTCAAAATATGTAAATCATCTTAAGATTTCCAATAAAAATAATGTTGGTGCTCAAATCTGGGGTTATAAGAATTATGATGAAGTGGAAAAATTATTTAGAGATTTTATTAAGAAAATGTTATATTTACCGCATAACACGCCAACTTATATATTTATTTAGAAACTGGTCTTACTTCTTTGGATATGGATACTTTAAAACTACATTTTTCATATATTACACTTACATATACTACACTTACCTGTGCATAGATTACAATGATTATTAGCTGAGAAGATTATTTTTAAAACAACTTTTTGGGCTGAGGAGTGGGTAAATATATGTGAAAAAATACATTTTGTACCTGTATCACTTTGTGAATACTGGAAACAGATAGATTATGGTGCTAACCATACTTTTACTTCAGTATTTCATCCCACACACAGAAATAATATTTGCCAACCGAATTTTTCTAAAGTGGAATAACTATATTTTCGATTGCGTCAACAGAAATTTAATAGCATCTGCAAATTTTCTATTATGAAAAAATATTTACTGTAAAGGTAATAGAATTGTAATCATAGTGAACCCAAAATGCGGTTATTAGCATTATCGCAATTCGGTTGGCAAAAAATTCGATACCACAATGAATCTGTTTTCTGTGTGCACGCTATGAGTCTCATTACACTGTGGAACAAGTTCAGGTTAGCAAAAGTTAGGTCGATTCTGAGAGTGAGGGGTGAAAATAGAGGCTAAATTAGAAGACCCGTATCGCAGCGTTTGTTTATGTTAGTTCGATTTTTTTTTAATCGACCTTCGAACTTTGCAGTCAAATGCCGATTTTCAGCATATTGTTTATATGGTTTTTTGGCTATAACTCGTCGAATAATTGATATTTTTTCAATCTGTAAAAGCCAAATTATTGCCAGAGAAAAATTTTTACAAAAATTGATTCAGAAAATTTTTGTGGTGTTTATGAAGCAAAATGTTGGAAAAATATTTTTTTTTTCATGCTTTTTGAAAATATTTTCCACAAAACTAAGTCTTTTTTGCTTTCAGTTTGATCTACAATTTGCTTTTCAGTTTCTTCAATAAATTTCATTTGAAAAGAAAATGGTGTTAGTCGATAATTTGCGTTAAAAATCCCAAAACCATTAAATAAATAGCGATTTAAGTAGAAGTAATTAAAAAGGGAAGTTCCAAGAATTAGGAATAAGTAAAACAACTTTTTTTTCAACCACCGCACAGTGGCTGAAAATCATTTTTCATTGGCCAAAATTCTGTAACTTTTGAACCGATCAAAATATTTTAGTACTGTTTTTTTTAATAGATAGATAGATAGTTGGTCTTGACTCAGTGTGAATTTCATTTAAATTGATTGAGTACTTTTTAAGGAATTCTAGGTCAAAGTTTAACTTTTGATTTTTTTTAACTTTTAGCGTGATATATGTTTTTTTTTATTTATTTTTATTTATTAGAAAGTGTCATATTTGGAGTTAAATAATTATTATAAACATTTTTTGTAATAATGAAATTTTTTTAATGCTTACACTCAAAAAAATTTTTACACTCAAAAAAATTTTTAGACACAACAAAATAGTAAAATTCACTAGAAATTTAACTAGTATTACTAAAAAATTAAAAATGTTTGCTATCAAATTTGCAATTTGCTTACACTCAAGGAATATTATTATTACTACAGAAAAATTTATTAGTGTTTGCTGCCTAATTTGTTACACTAGCTAAATAAATCTGCTAAACATTAGCGCAATGATTCTAATTTTTTTTTTAATTTTGATATGAAAATATGGGTTCTTATTTTTTGAATCTTTCTTATCTATTAAAACATTGCATTCATATGTGGGAAACCTTTTAAGAATAAAAACTGCAATAGATTTAAATAGCATTTGTAACAATGGTAGGTTCTGTTTATTATTATTTTTTACTAATACTATGTTTTTCGTACTTAAATAACAATGAAAGGCAATTATAATTATTATTCATTAGACTCAAATATTGATTGCAAATATTCCATATTTTGTTCTGTGCTATTTCTGTTCTTTAGTAGTTTTTTGGCTTCTTCATCTAAATCCCGATGTTCCACTTTCCATTGATTTCGAATACTGGAGATGAACGGATCTGACGTTGCCAATAATATATTAAATAGATCTTCATTTGTGGAATTTCGTGACATTTTTCTAGTATTGTGCTGTCTATAAAATCTGTAATCCTTGTTCCTTTTTTCCTGAGCCTCCTCTGATAGATCTCCAAGTGGCACCAAATGATATTTAATGACATCTTCTCCATGATAAAGGATTTTGTGGACTGTTGCAGACATATTTCTCCATGGGTAGTTGGTTGTATATATTTTTGCAGTTTCCTTAGCATAATCTCCAAATTTTCTAGAGTCAATTTCTTCATTGCACGCAAGTACTTCTAGGATTATTTTAAATCTGAAAATAAGGTTTAAATCCACTCCTGTTATTTCAGATGCTGTTTCTGGATCTGAAAAGAATCTTCTTGCGGTATTGCCATCATTTGTATTGCCTGACCCTTGTTTTGGCTGATCTATAATCAATCCAAATTTGCGATATTCATCTTGAACATGTTTCTTTTTTGAACTTCTTAACTCTTTGTTGGTTTCGTTGTTTCTTATTGATCCTGAAGGCCCGAAATCCAAATCATAACTGATTTTTAGTATGTGTTCCATAAGTCGTATTCTTGCATGTAGTGGTGATAATCCAAATTCGAAGGCATCGGTATTATCGAATGATTTTGTCGGGACTTGGTTTAATTGGCTTGATGTTGCTTGGCATATAATGCAGCTGGATGCAGCCTTCGTGTTAGTCAAAGCCTGACCTACTTTTCCATCTATCATTGTCAGCATTAATTGGTAGCTTACTTCAATTTGCTGCCCATCTAACTGTAATTGTAATGGCTGTAGTGTTGCTATTTGGGCCTTGATATCACTAACTTCTTTGTTAATGGCATCATGACTTTCTTTTTTGAATTCAAATTTGATTGGCCTGCAGTATTTCGTAGAAGATGGTGTCTCATTTTTCCAAATATCCATTGTTTGCGTTGTACTACTCGAAGGCTCCGAATCTTCCAAAATCTTTTTCAATCGCAATGGTACAAATGATACCATGAACATATCTGAGTCCGAAATATTTTCACATACAACTTGTTTGTATTGTTTTTGTCCCGAAGAACCATCACATCCCCATTTACAAAATAGAATTAACTTTGTGTTTCCATATTTCTTTAACTCAGTTCCTGTTATTGATTGTAGCAAGCGTTTGGCTGTGTGATCAAGTAAAGATTGTAGTTGTACTTCTGCCGAAATTGGTGTGATTGTAATAGTGTCCTTTGATGGCAAACAGTCTATTTTAGCAGCTGTTATGTGATGATATGCTGGATACATATTTGAGCCTTTTTCAATCGCACGCAATCTGAGCTGAATATATTGGTGTTTTGTTAATTTCAAATCCAGAAATAATGCTAATGCCTCCTCATTTGTGAACTGTTTTGCATCGCTCGGAGTTGGTATACTTTTAAGAATTCGCTTTGTTCTCACTGGACTAGCATTACAAGTTTTTTCAATGATATCCACTTTTGTTAATTGGTTTTGTGCTCGTAATTGATGTAGAAAAGATTCTTTTATATTTGTAGAACCAATTTCCTCGTTAAAATTTTTAAGTTTCCGCCTCTTAGATCTATCGCTGCAGTTGTCCAATGATTTGCGTGGTCTTCCAGCCTTATCTAGCTTTGCTGTTTCTCCACCAACATTAAGTTGGCCTTCTAACCAGTTTGCACTTTTATTATAAAACTTTTGTTTACAGTAGTTAACTTCTTTCAATCGTTTTTTTAGTACTTTGACGAAATTAGATAATTGCTCTTGTATTTCGGTACTAGACGAATTTAAGTTTAATTTTATTTTAACGTAACTAAGAACATCTTCCTGGTTTTTGTTTCGAAAATACTCTTCGGCCAGTTCTTTATAACTAAAGTTCTCCATATTTTTCTCAATATTTTTATTTGCGTCTGTTATCACTTTTTTATCACTTTTTATCACTTGCGAATATACGTCCGTACACTTGAAGTATTAACTTATTATTGAGTAATCCCTTATAGAATCCGTCATTTTATACATTTTTAGGTACATGTTATTCACACATTGATCTTTAATTTCATATCAGGTAGTACTTAAATTGAACAAAACTGCACTTGTTATCCAGACTTCAATATCAGGTAAAACTAATTAGTTTCTCGCCAATATGGGGTGGTTTTTTATCTTTAGTGGTTTAGTGCCGCGATTATTGACAAACTTATAAAATTGTTTATGACTTTGGTTGACCCTTAAATTTGACAACAGGTAAATTAAGAAAGAGATCATTTGTTTACTGTAGAACCTATTGTGATCATTTTATGACTTATTTTTTTGCTGATCAAAACAAAGCCAATAAACCCTTTCGCAGGTATTTTATTTAATTATTTTACTTTTACGTAGTCTAAACTAAAAAAACAAAATTTTTTTTAGAGTAATTTTTTTAGAGTAATTTCATTAAAATGAAAAAAGTGTTCTACCGGGGGCTCGTGGGGGGTGCAAAAGTATATATAGGGTTAAACAGGATACATTCGCCTTTCTCCGGGTGGTATACGTTTCTTGTTCCCTTACTTCCTTTAGAAGTTCTATTCCACTAAAGTTTAAATTTGAGAAAAATATAGTGGTTTCATAAATATTTCATAACGCCCCTAATATCAAACGTTAGAACTGTGACTACTTACAAAAACTAAAGACTATAATCCTACTAACATTATAAAAAAGACCGCAGGCCAATATCGATGATAGCTTGCGAGTAGTAACCATTTATTTTTGATAAAAAACAAAAAAAAAAACACCTTTTGCTGAATTAAAAAAAACAGTTGAGTTTGACAGCATGCCACGCCCACAATTATCAATAGTTTAACCTAATTTTTTGGCTACCTTAATCTGGATATATAAGCTACAAAAAGGAGTAAAAATTTTAAAAATCGATGACAAAAAAAAATTTGACTTTTGGCCAATGAAATCAAAATTTGAGCCACAGTGCACCGCACAGGTAGCGATTTTTTTTTATTTCGTACAAGCGAACTAATTTCAAAAATGAAGATTCAGTTAAGACTCGAAACTCAGCCGAAGCTGATGTCTTTTAATTTTCGCTCGGTCGTGATAAAATTCGCTATTAATTTTTTTGGAACTTATTTCATTTGGTGAGTGATTTAAGTTAAGTGCATCGGTTTCATAAAAATAACAAAAAACAAGTAAGAAAATTATAGTCGGTCTAGACCGACTATACGATACCCTATACCATGCGTTTAAAAACTCTATCTCTTAGGCCCAACTAACTGGACATAGAAAATAAGCAAAAACCAAATTTGAGTGGGATTTTTATTAATTTTTCTTGGCTGCAGATATGAAAAAGTTCATATCGGATGATATATCTATATGGGGACTAGGTCCAAAAATGGACCGATCCTGATCATGTTTGGTAAAGTCTTTTTTATTTTGCAAAAATATATACAAACAAAATTTGAGAAGAATCAGTGCAATATTTTTGTTTTTAATAGATTTAAGTGAAGATCGGGAAGCAGCTCTATATGGGGCCAAAGGCATCATTTTTGGACTACTCATTAATGGATGTAATGAACGCATACAAACCCAATTTGAGTAAGATCTATATGACAATTTGGATCTTATGGCAATTTAAGTCGATTTCATAAGGGTCATTTGTATGGGGGCTAGGTCTGAACATGGACCGATTCTCACCAATTTGCCGATAAAAGCTTATATACCAAATTTCATCAAAATATATTCATATTTGCGACCTGCAGTTTGATTACAAGCTTTACATGGATACACAGACGGACGGACGGACATCGTTAAATCGAATCAGATAGTGATTCTGATTCGATCGGTATAATTAAAGATGGGTCTAGGTCAAATATTTTTGGTTGTTACAAACAGCAGCACAAAGTCATTATACCCAAACCACATAGTGGTATAGGCTATAAAAAAACATTGTATAATATATATTGTATTAAAAATGTCGGAACCAAAATGTAAAATGGACCATTTTTGTAATGTTTGTGGATGTTTCATAGCAAGCGATGAAAAATGTGGCAATGCGAGTGATTTTTTTTTTTTTTTTTGGAAGCCTATAAACAATATTTCTCGCAAGAGTTTATCACTGACGTAAACTATGCCCCTAAAAAAGTTTGCTTTAATTGCTATTCAACTCTTATGCAATGGAAAAGTGAAAAGAAGAAGGATATGCCTTTTGGTATACCAATGATGTGGTTAGACAACAGACCGCATCAAGAAGAAAATTACAATGGATGTATCAACTACCATAAAGCAGTCATTAAAGGACTTTTGGGTAAAGAACGTAAAGACAACTACAGGTAATCTGTTGCAAATATGTTGGCAGCATTCGATGAAATTGGGGTTAATATGTCGTACAAAATTCATCTCTTGCATCAGCATCTTGATCAACTCGCTCTACAGTTGCCAACTGAATCTGATGAGCAAGGCGAACGTTATCACCAAACTGCGCTTCCAATTGAAATAAGGTAACTATAGAGTGTGCATATTTTGAATTCCTAGATTTTTCTAATATCTTTGTCAGAGTGCGCAATTTAAATATGTTAACGATTGAAAACTATTTTCGTTTCAGGTACAGAGGAAAGAAATCTCCGGATGCAATACACGCTGAAATTTGTTGGTGGTATAAAAACACCTTTGAAGAAGAGGAAGACGAGGAAGAAGGGGAAGACAAAAATGATGTTGATCCACAGCCGCCTGCTAAACGGCAACTGGCCAAATCATTAATTTATTTAATTTAATTTTTTTACTTAAAACTTTTCATAACTATCATTTCAAAAATATATTTTTTCAATATTTTTATAATTTCTTTGTCAATGTTTCTTCAAAACAAACACTGAACAAAATTGGTACATAAAAAGTGAGAAGTAAATTAATATTAAGCAGGAAAACGCAAGTTTTGTATTATGATTGTTTTCTTTTCAAAAGAAATTTATTGAAGAAACTGAGAAGCATATTATAGATCAAACAGAAAGCAAAGAAGACTTAGTTTTGTGGAAAATATTTTCAAAAAGCATGAAAAAAAAAATAATTTTTCCAGCATTTTGCTTCATAAGCACCACAAAAATTTTCTAAATCAATTTTTTTAAAAATTTTAATTGTTGCACAGGCCTCTAGAAAGAATTTGGCTTTTACAAATTGAAAAAATATCAATTAGTCGACGAATTATAGCCAAAAAAACATATAAACAATGTGCTGAAGATCGGCATTTGACTGCAAAGTTCGAAGGTCGATTAAAAAAAAATTCGAACTAACACAGACAAACGCCGCGATACGGGTCTTCTAATTTAGCCTATTTTTTCACCCCTCACTCTCAGAATCGACCTAACTTTTGCTAACCTGAATTTGTTCCACAGTGTTTAAGAGCTGGAGGTGGGCTATTAGACATCAATGGCAGATCTTTCTGACGTTCACCTGTTGCTTTATGTACCCCATCTTATAGGGGAAAGATATCTGGAACATAAATGAAGTTATAAATATTCTTAATTGTAACAATTATTACCATAGATTTTTTAAATATTTGGATATTTGTCCCAGGTACAGAAAACAAATATTAAATGAATTCAATTAATTAAATTTCAAATCCTTCCTTTGTACATACATATATTATATATTAAAAGCTTTAAATTTGTTTAAACAAAATAAAATATAAATTTATAAATAAATCGGAAATCAGCTTTATTATGCCAATTATAGATAATTATTATTATATGATCTCAAATATTATAATATATGTGACCTTCACCGATTGTGTCAAAAAACGGGTTGTGTCAAAAACGGTGGATTCTGTTACATAAAAGGGTGTAGAAACTTTAAACTTTTTTTCTCAAAACTTAATTTTCACACATTAGGTCCCTTTTCTCGGAGAAGGTCACATATACATACTTTTGTAAAGATCTATTAATATAAAAATAATAAATAACATTAAATCTCTAAAGAATAATGTTTGCAGTCAATGATTTTGTAACTGTAATAATCCTTTCCTTTATTTGATGAAGGTGTTTATTTCAACGATGCCAACTTAGCGCTTTCGCTATTTATGCAGTAAATTTTTGGCTACCAAAAGAAAAAGGCAATTTGACAGCTGACAGTTTACGGTTAATAAAAAAGCAGCATTATAATGGGGTTTCATTGTTGAAAAATATTTGGCAGCTACAGTTCGAAAATTTCGTCAAAAATTTTTTCGGAATATTAATCTAACTTCATCAACTGTGAAAAGAATAATTGAAAAATTCAGGAAACCCGGATCAATTGGTGATGCTAAACATACTAGTCGTCCAAAAACAAGCCGTTTAAGTGTCAATTTTGAAGCACTACGTAAGAGTAAAGAAAGTCCAGGAGCATCAATTCTGCGTCGATGTCTCAATATCGCGACATGATAAAAGAGTTCGTTCTGCCTAAATTGGATATTTATTTAAAAAATTTTGTGTTACATTTATTAAAAAAAAAAAAAATAAAAAAAAAATATTTATTTATTTAAAAGTTCTCATTTTTATGCTGTTGACAAAACAATGGAAACCTTTACTATACAATAATTGGAAAAACTTTCCCTCTATCTTTGATCTAAATATTTTTTTTGGGTATCGATTACTTTTTAGTACTGCTCAATTAAATTGTTGATGATATCGACTGAAATTTTTGCTACTCTGAATTAACAAACTCTATGGGATCTGTCTTGCTTGTGAAATTTCCCGACTGTATTTTTCAATCTACAATTTCTACAGATCATGTGGTCCTTAGCAAACTTTATGCGCTCCAGATAATTTTTCTCTTATATCAGTGGTTTCTGCACAGGACGAATAACCAAGATCAGCCCCAATTGCTCGTCGGGAAACAATTCGAGCACATATTCTTTGTTTCAGATTGTAAATGACTTCTTTGGGTAGCAATTTTTTTTTTATATTTTTTAAATTCTTTTGATATCAAATTATCCTGTCTTGGACTCATTTTACGGCCGCCTCTTTCTCGATATTTCTTGATAATTTTTGAAATTATCTTTCAGATTTCCTGTTGCTTAAGACCAGCAGTAACTTTATTTTTTATAATAATTAATATGATTAAAACATTGAAAAATACAATTGTGTTTAAGAAACAGTTGAAACAAAACGCCAGAAACCACAAATATTTAAATAACATTCAAGATTATATGCATTTTCTGTCATAGCATCATCTGTTTTTATTGTTTTAATCAACTCTGGTGTAGAAGTTTATAAGTTTACTTTGTTTTGGCATCACTAAAAAATGTTTTTTTTTTTGTTTATCTATTTTTTAATCGAATTTTTGTAACAAATTTGTTATCTTTCAATAGAGAACACACCAAAGAGTATTCGTGCAACTGTGTTGTCACCAACTGTATCCCAATAAACATTTTTGTTTGCTATCAACTTGAGGTGCATTTGAGATCAAATACATTTCTCAAATCTCCAACGTTAATTCTCAAATGCACCTCAATAGTCGGATTATAGTCTTCTCAACTTAATAGGCACATTTTTTATATGGTGATTTTCTTAGTTCTCAAATTGAGAAATTTGTGATTCTCAACTTGATAGCAAAGAAATTTCTCCAATTGGTATCAAATGGAAGGTACGGAATTGCCATATTAAAAAAAAATCTTATTAATTTTAGAAATGGAAAAATTGTACTTTTTTTTGAATGTTTCAATTTAATTTTATTACATATTTAATATGTATTATCATGTACATGTTTTTTTTTTTAATTTAGAATTAAAAATAAATTAAATAATTATTTGTACTTTTTTGAATATTAATATTATATAGGACATAAGTAAGAATTTAAATTAAAAAATGCAAAAAATAGAATTAAAAATATATCAATTAATTATCTGTACTTTTTCGGCAATTTTTAATATAATTTATTATTTATGACATACTAAATAGTATAACATGTTAAAAATTGTTTAAATATAGAATTAAAAGTAAATGAATTTATTATATGTACTTTTTTATACCCTATACCACTATGTGGTTTGGGTATAATGACTTTGTGCTGCTGTTTGTAACAACCAAAAATATTTGACCTAGACCAATCTTTAATTATACCGATCGAATCAGAATCACTTTCTGAGTTGATTTAACAATGTCCGTCCGTCCGTCTGTGTGTCCATGTAAAGCTTGTAATCAAACTGCAGGTCGCAAATATGAATGTATTTTGATGAAATTTGGTACGTAAGCTTTTATCGCGCATGGGATGAACGCTATTGATATTGGTGAGAATCGGTCCATGTTCAGACCTAGCCCCCATACAAATTACCCATATGAAATCGACATAAATTGCCATAAGATCCAAATTGTCATATAGATCTTACTCAAATTGGGTTTGTATGCGTTCATTACATCCATTAATGAGTAGTCCAAAAATGATCCCTTTGACCCCATATAGAGCTGCTTTCCGATCTTCACTTAAATCTATTAAAAAACAAAAACATTGCACTGATTCTTCTCAAATTTTGTTTGTATATATTTTTGAAAAATACAAGAGACTTTACCAAACATGATCAGGATCGGTCCATTTTTGGACCAAGTCCCTATATAGATATAGCATCCGATATGAACTTTTTCATATCTGCAGCCAAAAAAATTAATAAAAATCCCACTCAAATTTGGTTTTTGCTTATTTTCTATGTCCAGTTAGTTGGGCCTAAGAGATAGGGTCTCTAAACGCATGGTATAGGGTATCTTATAGTCGGTCTAGACCGACTATAATTTTCTTACTTGTTTTAATATTAATATATAGGACATAAATAAGAATTTAAATTAAAAAAGGAAAAAAAATAGAAATAATTAAAAATATATCAATTATTTCCACTTTTTCGGCAATTTTTAATTTAATTTATTATTTATGACACATTAAATATTATAACATGTTAAAAATTTTTTAACTATAGAATTAAAAATAAATTAATTAATTATTTATACTTTTTTTGAAAGTTGCTGCAAAAGACTATTGGAAGAGGTAAAATTTGGGGAAGGTACGGCAATCTTAAAACGTAAGCCAATATTGGCAAAAGCACCAATTAAGCAGGTAAGTTTGATAAAAAATATAAGCAATATTCAAGGCTAATTACTCAACTTGTTATTAGGTTGCCGAACTTATGGCCTTAATTTGTGGCTATTAAACAAAATTTCTAGGAATCGCATGTTAAATATTTAAATTAATATTAAATTAAATTAATATTAAAAAAATAAAAAAAAAGCAGAAATAGTTAAAAATATATCAATTAATTTTGTTTCCATCCTTTTCATTTAAATATTTCACCTCTTTTGTAGGCGGTTGTTGGCATGCTGGAAAAATGAAATTATCGTTCTTTCGAACTCGCTGTTCGAAGAAGCAGCAGAAAATTTTTGATTGTAGGCGTCTGGAAAGATTAATTAGATTTAATTAATATCAATTGGAATCAAAACGTAAAAATATAATCACGTTTTAATGCCGCCGTTACGCTGAGAGCTCGTACAGGTTCTTTGGAATTTGTTCCTTGCCAGCAGTATTTGTTGGCTACTTCATCAGTGACCAATTTCCGCCATGCAATTTTTAGAAATTTTGTAGAATTGCCACAAATTATGGCCATAAGTTCGGCAACCTAACAACAAATTAAGTAATTAGCCTTGAATATTGCTCATATTTTTGTGAAACTTACCAGGTCGCTAAACTTGTTTTCCGATGATTGTACTTTGGACTCGAATTCTTTAAATTCAGAGGCCTGCTTAAATGGTGCTTTTGGCAAGATGACAACACACTTTTCACTTTTTTGTTCTATAATATATATCACAAATTTAATTATAGAAATATATCATTAATTATATAAAACTTATTATACTTTTACCTCCCTTTTATTTATTTAATTTTTCTTTTCTGCAACAATTCCTTTTTAAATCAAGATAATTAAAATTTACCACAAAGCTGAAAACTTTCACAATTATTATTATTTCTAGAAATTAGAACATATGATTCGCAATGTTAAGGCCGAGTTAGCCACACATTATTAAAATGTAACCGTACCGTAAATGTAACGTTGGCATTTAGTGCAATTATAGAACGTAAAATTAACCAAACTTTGTAAGCTGTTCACAAATGTCACGTACAAAAGTAGCGAAAATCAAATTCAGCAGGTTGGGACGTTCCAGTTACGTTACAGTTCAGTTCGGTAACTGTTTTTCATGTAAAAAAAAAACGGCTGACACGTTAGGTTACGGTTACGTGGGGCTACCTCGGCCTTTACTGTGAGAAATGAACAGCGCTGCCATACGAGAATACAAAAGTTGTAAATAATATCTCAAACTCAACACAAATCGTACTCAAGTTGAGAAAAAGTTTGATCTCAAGTGGAGAAAGGTGTTGGTTATCCAATTAATGTTAAAATATTTCTCAAATATTGGAAAAAATTTTAAGTCTCAACTTGATATCAAGTTGAAAGCAAACAATGAGAAAATTTGTTCAACTCAAGTTGAGAATTATATTAGATATCAATTTGAGAACTTAACTTTTCTCCAACATTGGAGAAATAATTTTTCAATGCATACTGGGATGTATCAGCGATGCATACACATGCTTGCTTGCTTTTTATTTTTTGTACATGTGAACGAATGGTTTTTTGATGAAAGTAAGAGAAAAATAAGATGGTTATGCTTTTACTCTCTTTAAACAAACATCTTACATTTTATGCTCATTATATTTAATAATTGCTTCCAATTAAAGTAGCATGAATTATTTGTTAATTATCTTTTTAATCTTAAACATCATTGTAAAAATCTATAATGTGAAATCTAGTCGTTCTTGCCTCTTGGTGTTGACAACCTTGTTTGTAATATTGTGTTTAGAATATGGGTGGAGGGTATGAGAGATTCGGCAAAGCTGAATTTAACACTTACATGTTTTGCAAAAAAGTCATTCAATTCAAAAGTCAGTCCGTCATTCATTATTTAATAATGCAATAATGAAATCGAATGAAATCTTGAAAGATCTCTTTCTTTTCTTTAACTATAAGCATATTATAAACCAATAGTACTTAATGTATTGAAAAACTGCTTTGATTTTCGTTTTTGATATAGTTATATTTTTATTGATTTATACGTAATTTAATAGTTATTTACTTAGATATTTTATTAAATATTACAACAATTTATGATTTGAGTTTGAACTGGCGTTGATACCAAAAACCTTTTTCTTTTTTAAACTTAAAACTAAATTAAATTACACAAATGCATAATAAAAAAAAAAAAATAAAAATAAGTCCAAATAAAATAAAAAATTTAAAAGTTGATACGATAATGCAAATAAAAATATGATGATTTACGCTTATAATAGTTGTAGTAAAATGTGTAGTATTTTATGTGTTTCAATGATGAATTTATATAATATAAAAATAATTTTTGTAAATACTTGTCAATTATGGAGTTATTGCCATTTTTGATGACAGGTTTTATTTTTGCTATGCCTCAATTGTTCAAATAAATACTAATACGTCAGCTTTCTACGATTTTTCATTCTTTCCGTGTGATTTTCTGCTCAAAGTGTAAACCACATTATAAACTGTACTAGTTTGTAGACATTGACAATGGGGAACTTCCATTTCTTTTCGGTAGCCTTGCGTCGATTTGGCACTAGACTGGGATAGTGTACCGGCTTTGATATGTGACAATTAGTGATGACAGTACCACCGGGATAATCCACCGAAACAGCATCACTATGTTTAACACCATCGCAGTCGATGACATTTAGTGTTTTATTGAAACACATGCGTATTTCCTCCAAATAGCTGACATCATTTTTGCTGTCGTACAAACAATGAATGGAGGGATTTTTACCCAACCCTTTCACTAAGGCTGCATGCAAGGCTACAACGGTATTATTCGAATCTGGATGTATGCCAGCACTACCTAAAATGTTCGATAGCATAAAAAGTTCACGCCAGTTGACACCTTGCGCAAAATATTTCAATTCACTATTCAATTCTTCCAATGAAGCAGCACATGTGCCATGTTTTAACCATTCATGTTTCCACAACCAGTCACCCTTGGCTTCACCATCAATATCTGGCCAAAATTGATTTAAACGTGTTTTAATTGGTTGCAATTTATCGGCATCAAAGTCAGCCGTTTTATTACAAAACGATGGTCCGAAATGACCCAACTTGGTAGGCCATACACCATGAATAGTCCAGAATTCTTTAGCACTTGGTAATTTACATGCATGATTCTTATCTTCTTCTCGCCAATGATAACAAGTGGTTACAGGCCATTGTTGTGTAAATACCAATACATCCCATTCGTGGTCGCCACCGCTTTCACGTACACTTGGTTCTATGTCGAGGTCATCTCGATATTCTGATGAATTAAGCTCTTCCGAAAAGAAAATATTTTGCCTTATCTCCTTTAGGCGATCCAATGTATCCGGTGGTAATTCTTCACTATTCATGGATGCACTAAAACAAAAAAGAAACATTTTATTAATTTTGAATTTTTATTATGACACCAGAAGAGCTGCTGTCGATCTTCTAATTTATTAATGATTTTCGATTGAAAAATTAGGCAAAATAAATCCAAACATTGCGATTTTTCATTTAATCTGAATGGTAGATTTATTTATTTTATTCAAGCTAATATGGCCTAGTGTTTAAGATGTAAATAAAAACAATTTATTACATTTACCCGACGATTCGTCAATTTTATGTTGACTTTTTCAAGGGTTTCGTAATAATAAAATTATTATAACATCACATTAAAAAAATATTAACATAAAACATATTAAATTAAACAGTTTAAAATTACTAAGTGTTTATTGCAAGCCTGTAACTACTGTTTATGTTGTCAGTGGTAGAAATTTTTTCGTTCTCAAGATCTCAAGAAATGTTATCCTCGCATTGATCATGAAATATCTTTCCTTTCTCAATGAATACATATGTGGATATTTATATAAAAATTAAAACAATTAACTAATTCCACTTAAGAAGGCGTTACTTTCTTAATCAAATTTGGTTTATTATTATATTTTCAGTATGACTATAATCTATGATCCTTCCCGAAAATTAAGCCATGTGTTCGGCCTATACTGCTTTTAACTTTTTTACATCCCTAATATTTTTTTAGGAATGAGACACAATTTTGAAAGCCTTTAACCCATTATGGAGCAATTGAAGAACTTTTCTTTAAGATCTAGAGATTTTTAAAAACCAGTCTATCGCAAAATGCCTTCTTAATGTATATATGAACCCTAACCGCTATTAACTCATTAAACAGTAATTGAATAATGTGGACTACACCAACATAATTGTACTTATCTGGAAGGTTATTTAGTTTTCTTGAAATTCATTACAAAATGATCGAATATACTTATAACAAAATGATTTAAAAACTCATATTAACAGATTATTCATTAATTTGTTCATTGTTGTAAATTCTAACATTTTAAATATAACCAAAAAATTAAAATATAACAAAAAAAAAAAAAAAAAATAAGTGCTTTTGTACCTTTTATAAAATAGTACCTTTTATAAAATAGTACCTTTTATAAAATACATAGTACCTTCGAAAAAGCGCTCCCTCTCTTTAAAAAATTGCCTCTTTTTAAAAAATAAATTTTCTTAATAAAATGCCTTCTTTTAAAATTTCCTTTTTCTAAAAAGTAGAAAACATATTCTTAAAAAGTGCTTTCTTTTAAAAGTGTACCTTTATAAAAATTTAATTTTCTTCAAAAAGTATCTTTTCTTAGAAAACAGCCTATTCTTGAAAAATTGCTTTTCCTTGAAAAGTACCTTTTCTTAAAAAGCCCCGGTGTACACATGAAATTTTTATACCCTGTACCACTATGTGGTTTGGGTATAATGACTTTGTGGTGCTGTTTGTAACTACCAAAAATATTTGACCTAGACCCATCTTTTATTATACCGATCTACTCAGAATCACTTTCTGAGTTGATTTAGCGATGTCCGTCCGTCTGTGTGTCCATGTAAACCTTGTAATCAAACTACAGGTCGAAAATATGAATATATTTCGACGAAATCGAGTATATAAGCTTTCATCGGCCATAGGATGAACGCTATTGAAATCGGTGAAATTCGGTCCATGTTCAGACCTAGTCCCCATACAAATGACCACTATGAAATCGACATGAATTTCCATAAGATCCAATTTATCATATAGATCTCAGTCAAATTGGATTTTTATGTGCTTATTATATCCATTAATTAGTAGTCCAAAGGTAATGCCTATTATACAATTCTTAGTTATAGGCCCCATACAGAGCTGCTTCCCGATCTTCACTTAAATCTATTAAAAAACGAAATTATTGCACAGATTTTTCTCAAATTTGGTTTGCGTATATTTTTTAACAATATAAGTGACTTTACCAAATATGGTTAGGATGGGTCCATTTTTCGACCTAGTCCCCATATAAATATAGTATCCGATATGAACTTTTTCATATCTTCAGCCAACAAAATTAATAACAAGGCCACTCAAATTTGGTTTATGCTTATTTTCTATATCGAATTAGTTGGACCGAAAGATAGGGTCTCCACACCATGGTATAGGGTATCGTATATACGATCTATACCGACTATAATTTTCTTACTTGTTCTTTCTGAAACTGTTTGAAATTCTCTTTTAAACTTTCATCCGTGTCTACACACTGAAATTTTTGTATTGCAATTTAAGATTTATTCATGTTTACTTTATCATTTTATCTATTTATTTTATTAAAATTAACTTTATTTCAATTTATTATCTTTCTTAACACAAACAAAACATAAAAATGAAAGAAAACGTAAAATAACTTCACTTTGACAATTGCGAAGCAAGAAACAAAAGAGAATATCAGAGTATATGAAAGTATGTACCCCCTGCCATTCTCCTCTCCCGTCTCACCTATAAACTCAAGACTTTCAGCAAAAAAAACTTTCAAGTGTGAACTCACACAAAGTAAATTTTCTTAAAACGGTAACGGGTATATGTATATCAATCTGTCAATCCGTTTGTAACTCATCGAAATAAATTCCGTAGACCCCATAAACTATATATATTCTCCTCTTACCACATTTCGTCAAAACCCAACAACAAGCAACAGAGAAAAATATGTTATGGAAAATAAGAAATATAAAGAAATTTGTGAGAGAAGTAAATACGAATATTACAGAAAGGTAGAAAATCATATCAATTTAGTAAAAACTGGTAAAGATTGGTGGAATCTTATTAAAGAAATAAAAAACAAAGAAATACAGTCAAAGCCTGATATACCGGCAAATGTGTTCAAACAATATTTTTCTACTCTTTTGAATACGCCTGATATTTCACATAATGTAATGTATGCTGCAATGAAATATACGGATGAAGATCTAGATCAACCTATTTCAACTTTTGAAATAAAACACGTACTAGCCAAAGCCAAGAAAAACAAAGCCCCTGGAGAGGACCGCGTCAGCTATGAATTCTTTAAGAACTCAACGGATATTTTTGTGAAAGAGCTGGCAAACACATACAACATCATATATGAAACAGCAAATTTGGATGAAAAATTTACGACAAGTATACTTTTTCCAATTTATAAGAAGGGAGAAAGGAATACTGTGAGTAATTATCGTGGTATATCTTTTATAAATACAATTGCAAAAATTTTTATGGGCATTTTAAATAATCGTCTTAACTCGTGGCTAACTAAATACAATAAACTCTCCGAATACCAAGCTGGATTTAGAGAAGGATACTCAACGGTTGATAATTTATATAGTTTATCCGCAATTGCTCACCTTAAGTTCAAAGAAAACAAAAAATTATATGCTTTTTTCGTTGATTTCAGTGCAGCTTTTGATAAAATCTCAAGGAAATCTCTTGTTTATAAACTTAATACAATTGGTGTATCAACAAAAATGGTCCCAATGATCGAAACCATATATAGTAACACTAAATTTAAGGTATGGGATGGAGAGGAGGTCTCAGATGAGTTTGAAACTGGTTCTGGAGTTAAACAAGGCTGTTTACTTTCACCAACACTTTTTTCAATATATCTAAACGATTTGCACGAATATATAGGAGGTGGAATAAATATAGGTTCTACACATGTAAGATTACTAATGTATGCTGACGACATCGTAATTTTAGCTGATGATATCGTAACAATGCAACAAATGATAAATCAACTTGAAAGATATTGTGAGATGTGGAACCTGCAAGTCAATTTAAGCAAATCAGAAATTATGATATTCAGAAAAGGAGGAAGAATCGCAAGACGGGAAAGATGGACCTTTAATGGTGAGCCTGTAAGAATCACAAATGAATATACATATTTGGGAGTTACTTTATCACCTAAAATGTCTTTTAAAAAACACGTTGAAAAAAGAAATTTATCTGCAAAAAACAGCATTAATGCAACATGGAATGATTTTTTGGCGAAAAAAGAGATATGCTTAAAAGCAAAATGGAATTTGTTTAAATCGGTATGCCGTGGAATTCAGTCTTATGCCGCCCAAATATGGGGATTTTCTTCTTTTGAAGAAGTAGATAAACTTCTACGTTTCTTTTTAAAAAAAATTTTAAGACTGCCACCTTTTACACCCACATATATATTGATGCTGGAAACTGGTGTAGAGACTAATTTTATATTTACATTGGATTTACATCTAAGATATATTATTAGAACATTACATGAATACAACAACGACCGTTTACCAAACCAGCTTACAAGAATTATAATGCAAAAAAAAGTGTATTGGTATGAGCAAATAGATGCACTAGCTAACGAAGTAAATACTTCCAGAGTTTCAGAATGCTCTACAAAAGAAAGCTGGGAACAATTAAGATTTGATATTTTATCAGGATTGAAATTTAAAGAACTACAAAATCATTTAGAAAAAGCAGCTACTACAAACCGGTTTTACTCTAAACTCAATTACACGAGGCCTCAATCATATTTTGAAATTTCAAATAATACGACAGCTATTAGCTACATATTCAAAGTTAGAAGTGACCTTCTTGAATTAAATGGAACAAGGTTTCAGCAGCAAAGATCCCGTGATTGCTCGTTATGCAATCTTAATCAGATTGAAAATATTTTGCATTTCATAGCCATATGTCCTATTTTGCGTCATATCAGATATAAACATTTTAAAAAGTTTACCTTGACTGAAAATGAGTTAATAACTATTGTAAACAACCCTACAGAAAATTTTAAAGAAATATATGGATTCATTATACATGCGATAGGTTACAGGAAGGAGCTCTTAAATGAGTTTAACTATTAACCTTATTATATAATACACAAAAACATTATCATATTTATCTCTTTCCGACTGACGACATTAAGTCATAGTCGTACGTTCTTATGTTTTTTTTTTTTTATTTTATTATTATTTTATTTATTATTTAAAAAAAAAATTGTTATCACAAAGAAATGAATTAAATAAAGAACATTTAACTAACTAACTAACTAACTAACTAACTATTCTCCTTATAAATGGAGAAGCAGATCTGGCGTTTTCCTAAATTTTTTGTTAATGTAGCCGATATAATTTTAAATCTAGCCTTTTTTTATCTTCAAGTGTTGACAACATGGTTATGACATTGTGTTCAGAACAAGAGTGGAGGGTATCAAAGATTCGGCGCAGCCGAATGTAACACTCTTACTTGTTCATTTTTCAGTTTTCATTTTTCCTTTTTCATTTCACATTTCTCATTTTTGTATTTTTTTTTTTCAAAAAGTGACTTTTTTAGGTATTATATTTTACTTTCATATTGGCGATTTTTTTATTATATCGTGATAACGATAAAATAATATGTGGCAAACTACTAACATAACTAATGGTAGTTTTGTTGGTATGGTTAATATATTTGAATGTTGTTGCAGAACAATTGTGTTCAACCAATAAAATATTACAAGAAACACACTGGGTTTTTGTTTTTTTTTTGAGGTGTCCACAAATTTTAGGTCATATCTCAGTACAATGATGCCCGATTTACTCCGTTTTAAATGCCAATCTGCTGCATATAATGCCAAAAAATATTATCGTAACTTTAGCCAGATAAATGGTTTTAGTGAATGAGCGTGTTTTCAACAGACAGACAGACACGCGCACATCGTTAAATCGACTTCTCCTTTTATAAGGATCAAGAATATATATAATTTATGGGGTCTACGGAATTTATTTCGATGCGTTACAAACGGATTGATAAACTGATATATCCCCTCTGCACATTGGTGTGCAGCTGCTAGTGACACATACATAAGTGAACGGAACTTTTAACAAAATGAGTTTAGTGGCAGCAGTCAAAAAGAAAAATCAGCTCTCTCCGATAAGAATATAATTGTTTTTGTAGCACAATTGTGTACAGAAAATGAATATTTGGATTACTCTGATATAAAACAACTTTGAAATATATGTTTTTGTATATGTGAACACTTTGCATTAATACAGAAGCTCTGTTCGTTTACTTTCCTAGTAAAAACCAGTAAAAACCGAAATTTCAGAGAGTAAGAAAAGATTAGTTCTCAAAAACATAAATATCCAAGTTCATAGAAAGAGCTGATTTTAAACACATTCGAAAGTGAAGAAGAAGTGAAACTCTAAATTAAAAAAAGAAATACACCCTAATTAGAAAAATTTATTTTATTTAAAATATAAAAATATTCATCTATTGCTTTTGAAAATAAACATTTATTACGCTTTACGCTCTCATCTGTTCTCTTTTACTGGGTATTTGAAGTAAACGAACAGGATCCAGTAAATTTTGTGATAATTTGTACAAATTGTTACAAATTGTCACGTAAGCGAACAGAGCTATACACAATATACTTGTTGTTTTTTACATGAAAATAACTATTTGTTTTTGTCTTGCAGAATATAGATAAATTTTTGAAACAAATGTGCCTGAGCCTGAATTATTTCTAACTCAATCATTAAAATGATATGGATCGAAAATAAGAATTTTTGATGTGTAAACATCTATACGATCAGGGGGGTAAAAATCTATTTCACAATACAATCACTACAAGTAAGAAAATTATAGTCGGTCTAGACCGACTATACGATACCCTATACCATGCGTTTAGAGGCCCTATCTCTCAGGCCCAACTAACTGGATATAGAAAATAAACATAAACCAAATTTGAGTGGGATTTTTATTAATTTTTTTGGCTGCAGATATGAAAAAGTTCATATCGGATGCTATATCTGTATGGGGACTAGGCCCCAAAATGGACCGATCCTGACCATGTTTGGTAAAGTCTCTTGTATTTTGCAAATATATATACAAACATAATTTGAGATGAATCAGTGCAATATTTTTGTTTTTTGATAGATTTAAGTGAAGATCGGGAAGCAGCTCTATTTGGGCCTATGACTAAGAGTTGTCCAATAGGGATCATTTTTGGACTACTGATTAATGGATGTAATATTACATACAAACCCAATTTGACTAAGATTTGTATGATAATTTGGATCTTATGACAATTTATGTTGATTTCATAGGGGTCATTTGTATGGGGCTAGGTCTGAACATGGACCGATAAAAGCTTATATACCAAATTTCATCGAAAAATATTCATATTTGCGGCCTGCAGTTTGATAACAAGCTTTACATGGACACACAGACGGACGGACGGACGGCCATGGTTAAATCGAATCAGCTAGTGATTCCGAGTCGATCGGTATAATAAAAGATGGGTCCAGGTCAAATATTTTTGGTAGTTACAAACAGCAGCACAAAGTCATTATACCCAAACCACATAGTGGTATAGGGTATAAAAACAGAATAACACAAAAACGATGTGAGGTACGATTGTATTGGTGAACAAATTAAGATAAAACATAAAACAAACTGAACGAGGAAAATACATATTAACAATATACAAAGATACTCAAAAATTTCTGAAAAAACACAAGAACAAAATTATGGTCACATCAGCAGACAAAGGAAACAAAACTGTAGTAATGTAAACAGGAATATCAACAGAAAATGGCCAAACTATTAGAAGATAAAAATACCTATAAACTAACTAGAACTGATCCCACAACAAAACTACAAAAAATCAACAATAACATTGTAATAGAATTATTCAAATCGAAACAAATAAACATAAAATTAAAACATCAACTATATAGCACAGCAGCAAACATACCAAGATTATACGGATTGCCAAAAACCCACAAAAAAGACATACCACTTAGACCCATTTCTTCATCAATAAATGTACCATGCTATTACCTCGCAAAACATATAGGCAGCATACTTCAAAATACAATTTCAGATGAGTACAATATCAAAAATTCAACGGAATTAAAAACAAAATTAGAAAACCTTACTTTGGAGGAAGACGACACATTAATTTCTCTTGATGTAGTCTCGCTCTTTACAAATATACCCATTTATCTGGCAATAAAAAATATAATGGAAAAATGGGAAGAACTCAAAAATCACATCAACATTACAAAATCGAAATTTCTTCAAATTCTTAATTTTTGCCTCAGAGATAACAACTATTTCAAACATATGGACAACATTTACATCCAAACTTATGGGATGCCAATGGGAAATCCACTTTCTCCAACTGTTGCTGACATTATCCTCGACAAATTATTGGATGAAACGATTATAGAGCTAAGCAAAAACAATATTAAAATGACACTATTAGTCAAATATGTTGACGATATACATATTTGCAATTGTGAAGAAAAAGGACATAGATTCCATTCTAACAATTTTCAACAAATACCACAACAATTGTGAAGAAAAAGGACATAGATTCCATTCTAACAAGTTTCAACAAATACCACAACAAACTACAATTCACAATTGAAACTGAAACAAACAATAGCCTTCCATATCTTGACATGAAAATAATTCGCAAAGAAAACAAAATAATTACAGATTGGTACTCAAAACAAACTTCATCCGGAAGAATGATTAATTATTTTTCATCACAACCGAAAAACCAAAAAATAAGCGCAGTCACCAATTTCATAAGTAGAGTTCTAGACATCAGTAACAAACAATTTCACAATCAAAATATACAAAAAATTAGACATATATCTTTATCTTATAAACACCTTATTACAGAAAAAACAATGCACCATAGAAAAATCAAATACTAAAACCATAGACAGCAATGAATCTTTAAAATATTGCAGTATACGATATATTCCAGGCCTAACAAACAAACACAATTTACAACAAATAATAAACAACAACAATATAATCCCAGCGTACAAACCAAATCAAACACTTAACAAAATATTCACACACATAAAATCAACAATAAACAAATTTCAGCAAAACAACGTAGTTTATGAAATTAAATGTTTGGGAAACAAAGAACAAGAATGTGGGAGAGTATACATAGGCACAACAAAACGAAACTTACAAACAAGAATCAAAGAACATGAAACAGACATCAAAAAAGGGAGAGAAACAACTGGACTCTCACAACATATAAGAGAATCCATTCATACAGCTGATCTAAACGAAGTTATAATATTAGACAAGGAAAAAAATAGCAACACAAGATATACAATAGAAATCCTGAGAATACAGCAAAAAATAGACAAGACAATAAACAACAAGGAAGACATAGACAACATAAACTTCATATATTCGTTTGCACTGTGATACTAGAGTTAAATTCTGTGATATAAATGTTTTAGTTTTTCAATAGTTTACTTATTTGTTTATTTATATACATATACTGTTTTAAAATCAATCAATTTGTGATGTCAAAATACACCAATAATTTTTTATTAATGTTATAAGTTAAAAATTCATGTAAAGGAAAATTATTTTTAATGTTTTATGTCTTTATATTGATTGTTTTTTCTTCTTTGTGTTAGATTCAAAATAAAATGCCCCTGAAGATGTTGACAAAAACTCAACGAAACGTCGGGAAAATAATGAAATAAAGAATTTTTATTTTACATTTAATAAAATTGACCAAAAAAGCCCTACGTACACTCTATAATACACAAATTAAGAAGTGTTTGGAGATAAAATGAAGGCGTGATTTCATAAGGAAGTGTTTGGAGATAAAATGAGGGAGCGAATAGCGTTATAAAAACGTTTTGAAAAATGAAGAAATGAAAAATGAAAACGAAAAATGAAAAATAAAAATTGAAAAATAAAAAATGAAAAACGAGAAATGAAAATGAAAAATGCAGAATGAAAAATAAGAAATAAAAAACGAAAAATGAAAAATTAAAAATTAACCAGTTAAAATATAAATAATAATAAATATTTCTATATTAGCAGAGTCCCGGCAGTTGTTTGCTATAAGCGGTACATAGATAACGCTTTCTTTAAAAAAGTGCCATAAAAAATCTCTAATTATAAATAGATGTTTACACATCTCCCCTGTGATCAGACTCACATGATTTTTTTATAAAATTTTTTTTTATAGAAAAAAGAAAAATTTCATAAAATTTTCTTTAGTATTTTCAATTTTACGCCATTTTAAGGAAAAATATGCTGTGCATTTCTATTTTGCTCGCTAATGTATGTCGTTTAATTTTTAATTTTTAATATTTAACATTTATTTTCATTTCTTTATTATACCCTCCACACGTCAGTGGCAGAGGGTATATATAGGTTTGTCATTCCGTTTGTAACGCATTGAAAAACTAATTTCCGACCCCATAAAGTATATATATTCTTGATCCTTATCACAGCTCGAGTCGATATAGCGATGTCAGTCTGTCCGTCTGTCCGTCTGTCTGTTGAAATCACGCTCATTCCCAAAAAGAGCCATCAAACTGAATAAGGCTACAATAATATCATTTGCCATAATTCCCAGCAGGTTGGTGTTGAAAATGGGCTAAATCGGGCGTCATCGTGATTAGAAACGAGCAAAAATATGTAGATACCTCTAAAAAACATAAAACCCAATGTGTTTGTTGTAACAGTTTAGTGGTTGAACATTATAATTGTACAACAACATAAAAAATGCCACAAAAAAATTAAGCATATACATATATTAACAATACCAAGGACACAATAACATACCTCTTGTTAGTACTATTGCCACATATATTTTTATCGTTATCCCGTTATAATAAAAAAAAATCGCCAATATGAAAGAAAAAATTAAAACGAAAAATGGAAAATGAAAAATGAAACTGGAAAATGGAGAATGGAAAATGAAAAATGGAAAATTAAAAATGGAAAATTGAAAATTAAAAATGGAAAATGGAAAATGTAAAATGAAAAATGGAAAATGGAAAATGAAAAAAGGAAAATGAAAAATGGAAAATGGAAAATGGAAAATGTAAAATGAAAAATGGAAAATGAAAAATTAAAAATGAAAAATGGAAAATTAAAAATGGAAAATTGAAAATAGAAAATGAAAAATGAAGGATGGAAAATGAAGAAGGGAAAATGAAAAACGGAAAATGAAAAATGTGAAATGGCAATAGAAAATGAAAAATGGAGAATGGGAAATGGAAAATGAAAAATGGAAAATGGAAAATGAAAAAAGAAAATTGAAAAATGGAAAATGGAAAGTGGAAAATGGAAAACAAAAACTGAAATATGAAAAATGGAAAATGGAAAATGAAAATTGCAAAATGAATAATGGAAAACGAAAATTGAAAAATTAAAAATGCAAAATGGAAAATGAAATTCAAAAATGGAAAATGAAAATTAAAAAAGGAAAATGAAAATTGAAAAATAGAAAATGGAAAATGAAAAATGAAAAGGGGAAAATGAAAAACGGAAAATGGAAAATGAAAAATGCAAAATGGAAAATAGAAAGTGAAAAATGGAGAAAGAAAAATGGAAAATGAAAAATGAAGAATGGAAAATGGAAAGTGGAAAATGGAAAACGAAAACTGAAATATGAAAAACGGAAAATGGAAAATGAAAAATGGAAAATGGAAAATGAAAATTGCAAAGTGAATAATGGAAAATGGAAAAAGAAAATTGAAAAATTAAAAATGCAAAATGGAAAATGAAATTCAAAAATGGAAAATGAAAATTGAAAATGGAAAATGAAAAATTAAAAATGTAAAATGAAAAATTAAAAAATGGAAAATGTAAAATAGAAAATCGAAAATGAAAATCGAAAAATGGAAAATGAAAATTGAAAAATGGAAAATGGAAAATAAAAATTGAAAAATGAAAAATGTAAAATGGAAAATGAAAATTGAAAAGTGGAAAATGAAAAATGAAAAACGGAAAATGGAAAATGAAAAATGGAAAATGAAATAAATAAATATGATAAGTTAAATTTCTATATTGAGTTTCTGGCCTGTTATTATTATGTATTTTTTTGTATTGAATGTAATGCAGATAAAAATAAAAAATAATTCAGATTAAAATATTTTAAAATTAGCTTACTTTTAATAATAATAATTTTTAGCAAAGAATCATTTGAATTTTGTTATTCGGAATTAATGTTTCAGTATCGGCAAAAGCTTTAAAGTGTAGTCCTACTCAACATTGGGTGTAATATAGAGTTTAAGAGGTGGAGGGTATCAAAAAATTCGGCGCAGCCGAATTTAACACTCTTACTTGTTTTTTATTATTATTAATTTTTATTTATTAATAAACGCACAACTGCAATGACTTCAACAATAAGAATAATTACAACATATATGAAGAAAAACAACAACCATTTATTTTTTCAAGAGTTTTTTCAAAGTTTGATTCATAATTCGTGACCCCTTCGACCGATTTTGACGATTTTAAATAGCAACTCCTTTGGGATGTTAGTAAACGATTTTATACAAAAACGAATGGTCTAGCTTAGATATTGACGGCGTGATCGTGATTTCTACAGACAGACGGACAGACGGTCATCAACTTCCCTTGTTATAATGATCAAGAAAATATATGGTTTTGGGTTCTCCGGAATTTATTTCGATGCGTTACAAACGAAATGACAAACATATATGTAGATACCCTCTGCCACTGAGGTGTGGAGGGTATAAAAAGAAATATACCTTAATTAGAAGAATTTATTTTATTTAATATGTAAAAATATTCATTGAAACTAATATATTAATATACCTATTGCTTTTGAAAATAAACATTTATTATGAAAGAAATTGGCAGATACACATATTTTTTGGCATGAACCCGTTTTAAAAGATTAACATTAACATTAAAGATTAACATTATGTGAATATTTACTTACTTCTTCTATCGTTAATTTCCTTAGAATTATTATTAAAAATTTTTCCACATAAATAGAATTGTAGTATTTTTGCTTTATTTACCACAAAACTCAATCATATGTTTTTCAAGCATATGTATGTTTTTTCTTGCTTGCTAATTCTTACTGGGAAAAATATATCCAGTAAAAACTAGCAAGTTTTCCGAACTCCCACTTTAAGAAAAAATATGCTGAAATGAACTTAATTTTGCTCGCTACTGTATATCGTTGAGATAAATTTATTAACCTGAGTACCAATTTAACATTTTCTCTGTTTTGATATACGGGTTGAGAGCGTGAATGAAACTTTTCTTTAACATTGTTCAATAATTCAAAATTAAAAGTTGTAAAAAGTTGAAAAAGCAAAACAATTAACAATAAAGATACTCTATACCATGAGTTTATATAAAGGGTCATAGGTCCAATTAATTGGGTATAGAAAATAAGAGTCAAACTGATTTGAGTGGCATTGTTATACATTTGCTACCTGTAGATATGAGAAAGTTCATATGGAAATTTTTTATGGGGACTAGGTCGAAATATGGACCGATCATGATCAGATTGGTAAATTCATTTATTTTTTTGCAAAATCATATACAAAACCAATTCGAGGAAAAACTGTGCTATTTTTTTTTTTTGATTTTTTATAGATTTAAGGGAAGATCGGGAAGTAACTTTGTAATGGGACTATGGCTAAGAGTTATCCTATAGGGTTTATTCTTGGACTACTGATAAATGGATATAATAAACACATGTATACCAAGTTTGACCAAGATATGTTTAATAATTTTGTTCTTATGGCAATTTTGGTCGATCTCATAGAGCTCATTTGTGTGGGGACTAGGTCTGAACTTGCTCAGATTTTCATACATTTCAACAGCGATCGAGCTATAGCCGATAAATGCTTATATACCAGATTTCGTTAAAATATATTTATATTTGTGACCTGTAGTTTGATTACAAAATTTACATGGAAACACAGACAGACGGACATCGCTAAATCGAAATCACTTAGAAAGTAATTTTTAGTCGATCAGTGTGATAAAAATGGGTTTAGGTAAAGTATTTTTGTTAGTTACAAACATCAGCACAAATTCAAAATACGCTGACCACAGAGTGGTATAGGGTATATAATTTTTTTTTTTTTTTTTTTTGAGGAAATACTGGTTTATTCTTCGTTTAAAAATTATACAAATTTAATAATAATTTTATTTAAATTAAGTTTTACATACATAACCACTTACGATGCTTGTTTTCTATAACTACGTTTTTACGTTTATTACGTTTTTTTTCTTCTATAATTACGTTTTTATTTTGTAAATGAAAGCACTGCATTGTGTTTTGTTACACTTTGACTTACCTAAATACTAGCGAAATAAGTGAAGTCACCCATAAAGTTGTGAAAATTTCCCAGAATTTTCTCAACATTTTTACAACACAAAATTGTTAGATATTGTATGTGATAATATATAATTTGTTAATTTATTGTTATTATTTTTCCTTTAGTAAATTTTTTTGTTTTTGTTTTTCAAGGTGATTGATTAATCTTCCTTTCTATTTCTAAATTTGTTGTTTTTTTTTTAATTTTCGTCACAATTTGTGTCACTTATTTTTTTCATATGTGATTTTGTAGTTTATTGTTCGATTTGGAATTAGATTTGCTTCTTTTTGTATACTTATGTATGTATGTATGTACATATAAAAAAATATTAGACAATATAAGCTGTGAATTCAACAATGTATTCGAATTAACACTATTTAAATATTAGAAATGTATTTGTTTCTTTTTTTATAAAATATATTTGCAGTCTTTTGTTTTTCGACGATAATATAAATTTTTTTCATCCGCTGCAACTGAAATTTAGTTTGACTATTATATTATTGCGTTTTTTTTTCTTCTTTTTAGTAAATTTTTGCTTTGCTGTTATTTTCTTTGAGCTATTATTGTGTTAACATGTCAAACGTCTGCTCTTTTCGTTTTGCTTCTGCTTTGTGTTGTGTTTTTAACTATTCTTTGCCATCATATTCTTAATGTTTACCTTAGTTAGTTGTGCTCTAATGCAAACACTGAATGTTTATGGGCGTGTGTGTGTGTGAGCGTGTGTTGTAGACAGGGCTGCCGGATTTTTAAATTATTTTATAATTTTGATATCATTAAGCAAAAATATTTTTTAAAATATGTTTAGGATTGTCATATTTATGGGAATATATTTAAATATCCATATCAAATAAAATATATTTTTGTGTAATCATTAGCTTACAATTAGTCATACTGCCATTTCCGGTTTAATTACAAGCAGCGTTCTCTATATGTGAAAAAATGCAACTTACTTTGTTAGTGTATTGAGTGCATAGTTGCAAATTTTAGTATTCTATTTAAGTCGAATCACTTTTTAAACAGCTCTGCTCATATGTCGCTTATGCTGCGGTTTTTACAACCATGCGGAATTGCATGTGTTTGTTGTAAAATTACAGTTAATTTTGATCATGTTTTATCGACCTTTTTTTTTGATAAATATTTGTTCGGATTTTTAGAATTCTCTAAAGTGGGCTTCTAAGGTCATTTGTTTTCAATTAATTTTATCGTAGGAAAAATTTCCATGAACAATTTTTATGGAAAATTGCATAATGTCCGGGCCGGGACCCCAGTCGGACATTATGAAATATTTCTTGCAATTTTCCCAATTCTCTCAACAAAATTTACATTTTGTTGACATTTTTTATGAAAATTTTCTTTATTTTTTCATTCCATACTAAAAAAATATATGTAAATACGAAACAAATATATTTTTAAAATGAGTGTAAAGAGCAATTCCCCAAAAAATGTATAAAAACCTGGAACCATGAAATATTTTATACCCCTCTTGCTTCTCACTTCCTCTCACCCTCAGATATGTATGGTTCATGAAATTTTTAAGAAATTTATTAAATAGTACTAAATTGATCCAAGAAACAATATATTTAGCGCGCGGTACCATTCGTGTAAAAGAAAAATAAAAAGAAAAGATATGGAAAAAATTAGTTTTTGGAATTCTCGGTGAAAGTGGCTTAATGTGTGATTGAATTTGCAAAAAGGTTTACCATTGTGCAAAAAAATGTTCGGGAGTAGATCAATACTCTCGTGGAATACTTGAATCTGGTGGCTTCATTCGTTTTTTATGTGATGACTGCCTCCAATATATTCAATATATTCATAACGTACATAGATATGGCAATTGGAGATGTACAAGAAAGTGTAAAAAAAATAGAGACAACTTAGCTGAGTAAAAAGGTGAATTCAATGCAGCCTTAAAACAAAATGAGAACGAAATTAAAAAACTCCTTGAAGCTATAGAAAAAAGATATAATGAACGATTAAAAAAATTAGTTGAAGCTCAGAAATCCAGCGATTTAAATATAAAATAAATAAAAAATTTAAAAGGGGCAATAAATGAACACCAGAATAAAAAAGAAATGTGTAACGTAATTCAAGAAAACAACAGAACAATGTATAATTAAAAAAAAAACAATTGAAGAAACAACCGCCAAAGCTAGTAAACTATCATTTTCTGATGCATTAAAGAACAATATAGTGATGTCAGATAAAAATAAACAAAACCCGCTAATGATTAAACCGAAAGAAAAACAAAATGTCGTTAAAACTAAAGAAGATTTAAATAAAAAAGTTAATCCCACTGATTTTAAAATAGTAAATGTAGAACAGAAGAAAAATAGATCGGTCGTTATTCGGAGTAAAAGTAACGAAGAAAGGGAAAAAATAAAAGAAACAATACAAAATAAAATGGGTGAATCATATGAAATTAAAGTTACAAATCAAACTGAAATGAGAATAGAATTAACGGGAATGACTTTCAAACTAACCAAAAACGAGGTCATTGAAAAACTTAAACAACAAAATGATTTTCTTACTGATAGATACATGGAAGTTATATCATTGTTTGAATATAAACAAGAAAGAGTGTTAAATTCGGCTGTGCCGAATCTTTGATACCCTCCACCTCGGTTCAAGTATTGATAATAAATGTAAACAAAATATTGGAAAAAGTAAACAATTTGTTAAACTAATACCAAATTATTTCAGCAAATTCTTTGGGTTGGTTTTCGTCATTTCTATTATTTCGGATTTATTTCGGTGTTTGCTTTTTGGTCATCGTGGTTGCTGATCGGCATGCATTTAGGTTATATACCAATATGCATGCGTTTCCGGTTATATGACATAACTTCTCGTTTAATATAGTTTTTGCAAATTAAATAGCTCGCCCTAACCTCCATTGCAAAGGGTGGCTATATGCATTAAATCGTGCTAATTGGGGATGGCTGTATAGTTTCTTTTAACTGGCCAAATATTTCTTCATTGCGGCCATATTGGTCGGATGGAGTAACAAAATAATAACCAAAAAAAGCTCTCTCAACTTTTTTAATAAAATATTGCCATATTTGGAAAACATAGAGAATAAATTTATAATAATAAATAATTAAATTAGGGATGCCAAACGCAATAAACCAAATGCCCCAAACATTTTAAATAAAATAATTTGTTATCTTTATTTTCTGAAAAACTTCAAATTTTCATCCAAAAAAAATTATGAAAATTTATATATAAATAACATTCTCATCAAATTGCGTTTATTTATGTAACAATTTTTATGTTCGCAATTCTTAAATATCATTTGGGGTTTTCTAAAATTCATTGAATTAAAATTAATGTTTTCTGTAGTCCGATTCTGTAAATTTCAACGATCCGACAATCGCAAAATATATCGACAGCTATTGTAGTTTGCACTAAGGATTAAGTGATTCACTAAGTACAGACATCTTAACGACAGACGACATCTCTATTTTTCTATTTATTGAAATTGTAAATGAGTGGCATCTCTGTCAAAATAAGCGAAAAACACAAAGAAGAATAGAAAAAAACAAATTACTTCGTGTTTGACAGGATGATTTTATGTTTATGTTTAATATCTATATTTTTATACCCTATACCACTATGTGGTTTGGGTATAATGACTTTGTGCTGCTGTTTGTAACAACCAAAAATTTTTGACCTAGACCCATCTTTAATTATACCAATCGAATCAGAATCACTTTCTGAGTTGATTTAACAATGTCCGTCCGTCCGTCCGTCCGTCCGTCCGTCTGTGTGTCCATGTAAAGCTTGTAATCAAACTGCAGGTCGCAAATATGAATATATTTTGATGAAATTTGGTATATAAGCTTTCATCGGCCATGGGATGAACGCTATTGAAATTGGTGAGAATCGGTCCATGTTCAGACCTAGCCCCCATACAAATTACCCATATGAAATCGACATAAATTGCCATAAGATCCAAATTGTCATATAGATCTTACTCAAATTGGGTTTGTATGCGTTCATTACATCCACTAATGAGTAGTCCAAAAATGATCCCTTTGACCCCATATAGAGCTTCTTCCCGATCTTCAGTTAAATCTATTAAAAAACAAAAATATTGCACTGATTCTTCTCAAATTCTGTTTGTACATATTTTTGCAAAATACAAGAGACTTTACCAAACATGATCAGGATCGGTCCATTTTTGGACCTAGCCCCTTTATAGATATAGCATCCGATATGAACTTTTTTATATCTGCAGCCAAAAAAATTAATAAAAATCCCACTCAAATTTGGTTTTTGCTTATTTTCTATGTCCAGTTAGTTGGTCCTAAGAGATAGGGTTTCTAAACGCATGGTATAGGGTATCGTATAGTCGGTCTAGACCGACTATAATTTTCTTACTTGTTTTACTTATATTTCTGTTTATTTATTTGAAAATGAAATAATGAATTGAATATGCTATTTAATTTTTATATTTATATAAAAAAGTTTTTTAATAAAAGCAAAATATTTTCACTATTTTATGATTTTTATTCATGTATGACGACATTTCAACCTAAAAATTTAAGTTTTTATCAATTGAATAAACAACACAAAAATGGTTGTCGTTTAGATAACAACAACAGCTGACTTTAACAATAAGGAATATCGTTTAAAAATTTTACTGATAATTTTGCTATTTCCTTTTTTTAACGATTCGACCATCGTTAAAAGAAGTTACTGAAAAGCTATTAATTTCTCCTGAATGGTAATATTTTTTAATGTAAACATTTTTTAAATGTAAACATATTTGATGTTTTTTTGGAATTTGATGCAATTGATGTCTTCTAAATTTAAAATTATTATTTCCGACGTTTTGATATGATTTTCTGAAATTTAATTAATATTTTCTAATTTATAATTGGAAATTTTTAATTACAGTTTTTAGAATTGATATTTACTTAAATTTGAATGGAAAATTTAAAAAGTGCAATTTTGTATTTATGTGAATAATAATGCTTTAGTAATTATAAACAATTTTTAAAAATTAGATGTAATCGCAATCAGATATTTTGTAGGTAAAGCAGAATAATAATTCTATATAACTATGTAGAACTGTTTTGAAAGCAAAAAACTCATTGATGAACTCGGTAACTCTATTTTGTAAAGACAACAAAAAGTTAATATGCCAAACTTATGTTCATATTTTCAAAGAATAATGAAAAAACATATGAAATAAAAGACCAGCCCGAGTTACATATGTATATAAATACTACCAAAACTTTAGATAAATTCGACGAATTCTTAAATAACATTGGTAATGTTGTTGAACCATAAGTTAGTGAACCCTAATTATTGCATTGTCAACAATTTCACTTTAATTTGATTTAATCCATAATTTTAATTAAATTTTGTCTATTCAACAGTCTAGTTTCAATTTTATTTAATAAACAGTTTTATATTGATTTCACAATATTAAAAATATTATTTTGATGACAATACAATAATTACATACTTTTAAGAAGTTAGTAAATAAAATAAAAATTGTTAATTATGCAAAAAGACATTTAGCAAATAAGTAAAAGAAAAGAATTGTAAAATCAGTCTGGTAGAACGCCTAATTGAATTAAGTTGTTTTTTCGATTATATATATATATTTTTTCGTTATCCTTTTAATGTTCACTGCACCGTGGTGTCGATTTCAGAATTTTATCGTTTTCACTTTTATTGTTGATTTTTGATTTTTTTCTTTATTAAATGTTCACTGCTCGGCTTTTAATGTTTACTTCACTGTGGTGTCGATTTTGGAATTTTATCGTTTTCACTTTTAGTGTTCGATTTTATTCTTTATTAAATGTTCACTGCACTGCGACTTTTGATTTATATATTCGTTCGTTTCACAGGATTCACGATTTTACATGAATCCTACCGACTGCTCCAATTTAATTTTTAATTAAGGAAAACGAGTTTTTAAAAAAAGAAAATAATTTTATTAGCGAAAAAACAACTTAACACAATTAGGTGTTCTACCAGACTGATTCTACAATTCTTTTCTTTTACTTATTTGCTAAATGTCTTCTTGCATAATTAACAATTTTTATTTTATTTACTAACTTTTTTAGTGATGCCAAAACAATGGAAACTTTTAAATTTTTCTACCAGAGTTGATAAAAAAAATGTACAAAGGTTTAGTTTTAATTATATTATTACCTCAAGGACCACAAAAACAACAAGTCCATCTACGACAACAATTCAACATTTAGAATAACAACAAGAACAATATAGAAATATCATATTTTTCATTTTTTTTACTTTTTCAGAGATTTCCCTGGACCTGTTCCACCGACTTTAATGATTTTTGAAATAAAAATCTTCCCACGAGTTTGGTGAATCATTCTCACCAAAAATGATGACCCTAGCTATCATATTGAGGGCGTGATCGTGACAAGAACAACATAGAAAATTATATTTTTTCAAGACTTTTTTTAGTTATTAGTTTATATCCAAAATTATTTTTCAATGTTATTGGTTTATGTCCAAAATGTCAATTCAACACAATTATAATTGTGAATGAAGAAAAGAAACTAATTTTTTTTTGCAAACACATTAATAACTTTAATAAACGCACACATAGCATTGTATAATTTTATGTATATGTTAGTAGCAATTTTAAATGCATTTTACTCCAGAAAAATTTAAAAATTTTAAATTCTGTAAATCTGGTGGATAGCTGAAAGGCAATACCTTTCAAATGAGGTGCATTTGGCCCAATTCGGGATAAAACTGTGAAACAAAACATCGGTCACAAGAAGCAGACTCCAGCAGAGGAACGGTCAATACCAAAAAATTTTAATCATAAAATTAAAAACTTTTTTATTAATTAAAATTTTTTTTTATGTTTTGTTTATTTAAAAAAGGAAAATTATTATAATAAAATAGCTTAACTTCAGAAAAAAATAACAAAACTTAAATGTATTCATTTATGCCAGCAGATTCCAGCGCTCGAAAATCAAGTGCAATTTCTAGGCAGCTTTATTTTTCAACTTAGCAAATTCACAAACCAACACTTTTATGGTTTATTATTTTTGTGAACGAAGATAACAAACTCATTAACACACACATTAAAAAATTTAATAAAACACACATAGCATATGTATAATTTTATGTATGTGTTAGTAGCAAATTTAAATGCAATTTACTCAAAATAAATTGAAAAAATTTAAAAATCTATAAATCTACAAAATGGCGAAAAAGAAATACATTTCAAATAATATACGCTTGAGATAAAACGGTAGAACAAAACATCGGTCACAAGAAATCGCCTAGTCTATTAATACTACATAGATGCTGTTGAGAAAACATTGGAATTTACTATACAGTAATTGAAAACTTTCCCTTTGTTTTTACATTCAATATTTTTTTTAGTACTGCTTCACACCGCCGAAGCATGGAGGCAATTAAATTGTTAATGATATCCATTGTGTCCGAATTAACTGCCTCTATAAGATCTGTCTTGTTTGTGTAATTTCTTGTTCGCATTTTCTAACCCACAATTTTCCATAGATTTTCTATGAAAATGAGATCTGGTGATTGGGCTGGCCATTCCAAACACTAACTGCATTAGATTGTGCTATTCGGTTACAACTTTGGGGACGCGTTTTAGGTCATTGTCATGTCAGAACTTCCAGACCAGGGGCAAATTTTCCTGCGTGTATGGATACATTACGTCATTTCCAATTTGCTTGTATCTAATTCCAGTTGGAATATCTTTTACTACATGAATTAGACACAATCGTTGGCCCGAAAAGTAGCCCCACACTGTTACATACCCATATTAAAAGATTTATTTCTATATTATGGGTCTAGTCTTTTTCCGTTTGGCCGTCGTACAAACGTCCTTCCATCGTGGCCTCTTAAATTAAACTTGGACGTATCTGAAAAAAGAACAGTATTCCAATTCCGTCGTGACCAGTTCATATGTTCTTTAGCAAAACTTATGCGATCCAGACGATTTTTCTCTGATATCAGTGGTTTCTTCCCAGGATGATAAAATTGGTCGTCGGGAAATAATTCGAGCACATATTTTTAGTTCTAGATTATTAATGAACTTTTTAGGTAGCATTTTTTAAGATTTATAAAACTCTCTTTATATATAATTTATCCTGTCTTTGACTCAATTTACGGGGCCTGTCGCCTAAATGTTGAATCGTCACCGTACTCTTTCACGATATTTCTTGATAATTTATGAAATTATTCTTAGAATTTATTTCACAAATTTCTTTTGGTTAATTTCTTTTGGTTTTTAACTCTTCATAAATCTTTATTCTTGCCATGATTTTATAATAATGATTTCTAAGTTTAAAATATTGAAAAATATAATTGAATTTAAAAGAAAAAAAGAAGGAAAATGTCAGAAACTATAAATATTTAAATATCGGTTAAAATTTCATACGTTTTCTTTCATACCATCTTCTAGTTTTATTTTTTTAATTAACTCTGGTCCAGAAGTTTAAAAGTTTCCATGGCTTTGTCATCAATCGTTAATCATTTATTTTTTAATTGTTTTTATTGTAACAAATAGGAAAGCCTCTGTATGTGGTATTTAATGATGCGTACTCATTTTCTAACTCCGAACAACTGGCTCATATAATATCTTTTTAGTTTCTTCCAAAGCTGTAAAACCCGTTCCATTATAAAGATTATGAAAAACCGCATATCAAATATCTAATTTTAAGGCCATAAACCTCTAATAGACGAATATATACTAATTCTATTGCGGGAATTATAACAGCTACGTGCAACTAATTAGAAACAATACTAACCTATAATTAAAATATTTATGCTACAACTTGACACTGTTTAGCTAATTCAACTCTGCTCATCTAAAATTCACCAATTGTAAAATTTTTTTTACCGTTATTTTTTCTTTGTGGTGTTTTTTTTAATTTATGAAATAAATTAATCATGCACTAAAATGCGAACAGTGATAAATTTTATTTCATTTGCAAATTCTGGTAAAATTTAAAAGGTATATTTAATTGATTGTGATTACATGGACTGTTTTTCAGTATTTAGAAAGGATTAACTACTTCTTTAAGATCGCATCAGCCTCAAAACTTTCTAAAACCATGGTTTGCAACGCGGTGAAATATATCAAGCGGCATTCGACAACAGTGACGGTGGACCGTGAAAAAAGAAACCGAATTACAGCAGCTGGAAAAGATGCAAAAATTGTTCGCGAAAGAATTGCATAAATCCGTAAATGAGATTCGGATTCAGTCGTTGGTTAAAAAGAAGCCAAACCATCAGTAGATACAGTAAAACGATGATTACGAGAAGCTGGACTCTGAGAAGCTGTTCAGGATGAGAAAATATATGTCGAAAGAATTTGATCCAAAGTACACCTGGGCCAAATTGAAGCCTGGAGGAAATTCCATCATGCTTTGGAGTAATATGTCTTCACATGGAGTTGAACCGCTCCATCTATAATATTAATAGGCTAGGCAATTTCTTGTGACCGATATTTTGTTCTACCGTTTTATCCCGATTTTGACCAAACATTAATAGAAAGGTATTTCTTTTTAGCCGTTTTGAAGATATACAGATTTTTTAATTTTTTCCTTTATTTTGAGTAAATTGTATTTAAAGTTGCTACTAATACATACATAAAACTATACATATGCTATGTGTGTTTATTAATGAGTTTGTTATCTTCATTCACAATAATAATAAACCATAAAACTGTTGGTTTGTGAATTGACTAAGTTGAAAAATAATGCTGCTTAGAAATTGCACTCGAATTTCGAGCGCTGGAATCTGCTAGTAAAATTTAATGTTTTATCGGCAATTTCCATTATGGAGGAATCCTAAACAATGCAATGATGCCTTATGTTACCGAAAATATGCCGATAAATTGGATATTTCAGCAAGATAATGATCCGAAGAACAGGAAACAAAAGGGCTTGGTAAGCCATTCCAAACAGCGTATATGAAAATTGATGGCTTCAATGTCTCGCAACAAAATATTATTATTTTTGTAAAATAAATATTTGTTTTTTCTACAAAAATTATGATGTGGCCCTACTTATGTCGACGACTGATATATATCATATCTCAAAATAATGGTCACAAAATCCCAATATTAATTTATTTGATACAATTTGCTTTTATTATCCAGGATAAGGAGTTAAATTAACTAAACTAGGAAGAATTGTACCAAAATTATACATTTTGTTTTATTTGCTTGAAGATTGCATAATAGCATTGTGTTTCTAAAAACGCTTCTTCTTTGAAAAATTCAAAAAGGAAAAAAATTCAATCGGATGTCTAATTACCTGCGAAGTTTCTAGTCCGTGTTACCATATTATCTTTTCTACTTATTAAAAATTGCTTTTAAAACATTCGATGCTCTTCTTTTTGACAGGTATAATAACTTGCATAATAATACATATTAAGCAGCCTTAAGTGATATTTCCAGGAAATTAATTGCAAAACTCTTCTACACAGGTTTTTATCGAAAAAAAAACAAATTTTTCCAAAACGGTTTCGAATATTGTAACGGCAAAGTAGTAGAATTTGGAAATCATATGTTTTCATTGCATGTTGATATTTCTGTGATAATTACTAGTTTTTAAATGTTACCCCTTCTAAATTGATTAAAAATTTACTTTTCTCTAAAAGTGGGGTGTGTTAGAATAGACAATTAGTACTCAATTAGTTTTCAATTATCTTCAATTTGTTCTTTATGGTAACTCTGTTGGTTGATTCGATCCCTAAAATAATGCAGCAACTAACCACTTAACTAATTTCCTTAACAATTTAAAATAAACTTGGCAGCACTTAACTAACCATGCCATATCTTTAAACAAAACAAACTGAGATTTGAAATTTATTATTAAAATAAAATAAAATTCTAATTATTATTATTTATTAAAACTGACGAGTTCTGCAAAGTCTAAAAAAGTTTCAAAATCGTGTGACATTGTCCAAGAACTTTTTCCTGATGTTTGGTTGACCTGGTCAGTAGCAGTTACGATATTTAATAATATTTTGTGTGGGAAAAAATTACTTATAAAAATAAAATCAATCGTCAAAATACTGTACTGTAAATAATTATGTCAGTTAAACAATCCATTTATGAAAATTTAATTTTTTTGAACTAAGTTACAAAAGAAAAACTTAGGTAATTTAGCTTATTTTGAAGATGGTCAGAATTAAGTGTGAAAAAACATAGTTAACTTAACAAAAATTCAAATTCAAAGATCTACATTTTTATTTTTAATTTTAACAGGACAAAAATACTTTTGACGTTGTATTCTATACAAGTTTTTAGGTGATTTTTTTAAATTAAAAAAAAAAAATTAAATATTGTCGATTGTCGCTCAATAAACATTTTTACATTCTTTACCACTATGTGGTCAGGTTATAATGACTTTGTGCTGATGTTTGTACCAAAAATATTTGACCAGCGACAGGTCACTAATATGAAAATATTTTGATGAAATTTGGTATATAATCTTCTATCAGTCATAGGATAAACACTATTGAAATTGGTAAAAATCGGTGCATGGTCAGACCTAGTTGCTATTCAAATGACATAGTTGATATCGACTTAAATTACCATAAGACCCAAATTATCATATAGATCTTGGTGAAATTTTGGATTGTTTATGTTTAATACACCCATTAATCAGTAACCCTCTAGGAGATTTCTTGGTCATATCCCCCATATAAAGCAGCTTCCTGAACTTCACTAAAATCTATCAAAAAACAAAATTATTGTAGATCTTGTAAAGAGTGTTTTTTTTTCTCGGATAGAACTTACGAACGGGTTAGCTGTCAAACGAACTTTCATACTTCGCTAAATTTTTGATATTTATGACCACTATAATCTGGAAAATCATCATGAATAGATTCACGCTTGAACAAAGCTACCAAATTATCCAAATTTGCTTTGAAAATCAGTCATCGATTCGCGCAATTTAAAGATGATGTTTTATCGCAAAATTGTGTTCAATGATGAGGCTCATTTTTGGCTTAATGTGTTATTAATAAACAAAATTACCGCATTTGGAGTGAGACCAAAACGTGCCAGAAACGGTTAAGAAAATCCACCAAATGGTATTAGATGATCGTCGGCTGATGGTGAGTGAGCTTGCCGAAATGATAGGCATTTCATCATAGGCATAAATCGCAGATTGATCGAAAATTTGTAGATAAGAAAGCTTTCCGCAAGACGGGTGCCGCGATTGATCACAATCGAAAAAATAATTTTCAATTTCATGAAGAAGATTTGTAGGATACCTCCAGGGCTTTTCATTTATCATTGTAAGACATTTGTTTTGTATAAATTGTAATCGTTTTAAGTGACAGTTAGCAGCGTCACTCCAAAGAGGACACGCGTATGTTAATATTGGCCTTATAACACTTTTGAAGAGTAGATTTTTGTTTTTGGGGTTTAGAAATGACCTTCTGTTTAGTAGTGGCCATAATGCTTTAAATGATTTTATAGCTTTTTGGCATGTAGCCATAATATGTTGTTTAAATGTAAGCTTTTTGTCCAAGACAAAGGAGGCGAAGACAGCTGCATCTGAAGACAAGATTATGGCACCTGATTTTGGATATGCGCGTGGGACTCTTTTTAGTGATTGTCTTCAAGAAGGAATTATGATAACTTATTACAGCGTTTGATTCATAACGCTCTTTATTAGCCAGATTTAGCTCCCTCGGATTATTTTATATTTCGAAACTTGAAAAAATGGCTCTATGGTAAAAGATTTGCCAACAATGAAGAAGTGAAGTCTGCGTTTGAGGGCTATTTTAAGGAGCTAGATAGTTTTTATTAAATACAGGACATCGAAGCTATTGAATATCGCTGGGAAAAGTGTATCGAGCTAAATCGAGATTATGTTGAGGAATAAAGAAAAATTTTCCCCAAATTTGTTGTGTCAGAGACAGCCTTTGTACATTATTGTTTTTCGTATTTAAGTTAAATAATTGATTAATTCAAAATTAATCAATGACGGCGGAAAAATTAAGATGTGCATGGTTTATTTATTGCAAAATTTGGTCGCCCCTTTTTCCGATTAATTATGTCTGAACATTCATTCCATATGCTTACTAGTGCGCACCTTTTCGATGATGTTTCGAGTCGATGACAAATGAGTTCTCTTCGGCAGTTTATGCCATTAAAACCAGCACAACATGGTTTGAAGTTTTGGTTCTCGGCGGTCTCAACTATGCAAAGCAAAGCCTGGAACTAGAAAAGCAAAGCCTGGAAATGACCTAGGAAATACGCATTGTATTGGACTTCAAAGAATGTTTAAAAGGCAAAAAATAACAGGAGACAATTTGTTTTCATTTTTAGTTGAAAAAAAAAAGTTCATGAAAGAGAACTTATATATGTGGGAACAGCACGCAAAAATAAAACTTTAATTCCTCTGAAATTTCTGACAGTCAAAAAGAGGAAACCAGAGTTTTTGCAGCAACTAGCACTTGCTTTGGCAAGTGAGAGAGTATTTAGTACAGAAATACGAACACCATGCACAGTTTCAGAGGCCTACTCAAATAATTCTACTTCTAATTGAGTGGCTCGAAAGCGTGAAATTTGTGGGTCTACATCTGATATAAAATAAAAATAACTCTAAAACATTTTGCTCGTCAATGACAAATATTATCGAACAAACTAATAAATTATTATTTTTTGAAAATAGATCTAAAAAACTCAATGAAAATATACAGGACCAAATGGTCGCTTAACCCAAGATTTGTAATATTGTATTTTACTCAGTCCTGTTATAAGTCAGAAAATTTAATTTTTGCACATAACATTGTTTTATAAAAAGACCACGTGAGCTGGAAAATTAATCAGTATATGAGGGCGGTTCCAGAAGCGATATTCAATAGCCTCGATACCCTGTTTATAGTAAGAACTGTCTAGCTCCTTAAAATAGTCATCAACCACAGACTCCACCGCTTCATCTTTTACCATCGAGCTATTTTTTCAAGTTTGGGAATTGCAAATAATCCGAGGTCCATCGCAATAGTGGATGTGTGAACTGACCTTCACTAAATCTATCAAATTTGTTTTATGTATTATAGAGTGTAAAATCAATCAATTTGTGATGTCAAAATACACCAATAATTATACCCTATACCACTATGTGGTTTGGGTATAATGACTTTGTGCTGCTGTTTGTAACAACCAAAAATATTTGACCTAGACTCATCTTTAATTATACCGATCGAATCAGAATCACTTTCTGAGTTGATTTAACAATGTCCGTCCGTCCGTCCGTCCGTCTGTGTGTCCATGTAAACCTTGTAATCAAACTGCAGGTCGCAAATATGAACATATTTTGATGGGGTTTGGTATACAAGCTTTTATCGGCCATGGAATGAACGCTATTGAAATTGGTGAGAATCGGTCCACGTTCAGACCTAGCCCCCATACAAATTACCCCTACGAAATCGACATAAATTGCCATAAGATCCAAATTGTCATATAGATCTTACTCAAATTGGGTTTTGTATGCGTTCATTACGTCCATTAATGAGTAGTCCAAAAATGATTCCTTTGGCCCCATATAGAGCTGCTTCCCGATCTTCACTTAAATCTATTAAAAAACAAAAATATTGCACTGATTCTTCTCAAATTTTGTTTGTATATATTTTTGCAAAATACAAGAGACTTTACCAAACATGATCAGGATCGGTTCATTTTTGGACCTAGTCCCCATATAGATATAGCATCCGATATGAACTTTTTCATATCTGCAGCCAAAAAAATTAATAAAAATCCCACTCAAATTTGGTTTTTGCTAATTTTCTATGTCCAGTTAGTTGGACCTAAGAGATAGGTTTCTAAACGCATGGTATAGGTATAAGTATTTTCTTACTTGTTTTTTATTAATGTTATAAGTTAAAAATTCATATTCGTTGATACTCAACGAAACGTCGGGAAATAATGAAATAAAGAATTTTTATTTTACATTTAATAAAATTGACCAAAAAAGCCCTACGTACACTCTATAATACTATCAAATTCGGTTTGTACATGTTTTTGCAAAAAATAAGTGACCTTACCAACATCGGTCCATTTTTCGACCTAGCATTAGATATGAACTTTTTCATATCCGAAGGCAATAAATTACTAAAAATGCCACTCAAATTTGGTTTGTGCATATTTTCTATATCTAATTAGTTGGACCTACGAATTAGGGTCCCTAGACTGACTATAATGTTCTTACTTGTTTGAATGTTACTTTATCTCACATGTGAAGTGGTGGATCCATAACTCATTCGTGATTATGAATCGACGCAAAAACTCGGCTTTATTGCGGTGAAGCATCTTCAAGGCGCTGTTTTTCTTCTATTGTGAGCAAACGCGGCACCCATCTTACGAGCAGCTTTCTCTTATCCAAATTTGCTGTCAATATACGTTACATAGCACTTTTTGAAATGCCTATCACTTCAGCTAGCTCATGCAGCAGATGATCATCCAATATCATTTCGTGGATTTTCTTAACCGTTTCTGGCGTAGTTACTTCGATTGGTCGTTTAAAATTTACTACCTAATATTTTATGGTCGTAAACATAGGATCAGACTCCCCCAGAGTAGAATACAACTTTTTCCATTTTTAAAAGTTCACTGTTCTCGTTCACTTTTGATGTCTTCCTAAATTATACTAATACCGTGGCGGCTTGAAACTTAAAACATATATGTTACAAGGTCGCCACTTTTCCCAAGTAATTTTTTTTTTCAAATTTCTGCCGCCATCTATACGTCAGGTTGGGTTGTTCAGGGACCGCCTCATATGTATATTGTTAATCTGATATAAATTAATTATTTTCAACTTCCTTAAATTAAAACAGACAATTTCAAAATATGGAATTTTGGACAATTTTTAATAAATTTATATTATTAAAATTTTATTGTTATTGTCTTTTATTTTAGTGTTCCAAACTTTACATGTACCTGAAAATGGTCAAGTAGGGTATACCAGGCAAGAAGTAGTAACAAACTTAAAAATTCAGGATATTTTCTATAGCTCCACCTACAAAGAGCATAAAGACATATAAGCTCTTTGATCCAAGAAAGGGTGTGAGTTTAGTTTTGTTTTGTTGTGGAGAAAATCGCATGCGCTTAAAGTCATTGCGAAAGAACAAGCTCAACCGAAAGCATTCTTTTTAAATTTAATGTTGTTTTTCTATTTTTATTGCTGTTGTTGTTCACTATTGTGCCTTTGAACAAAATAGCAGTCTTGATAACAACAAAATACGAGTAATATGTCTGCCACTTCCATACGTACGCCATTATTAGCTGTTTTTAAGTATTATGTGCCATTTAGCATTTAATGGTGGCAGTGATGCCACCGTAACCATTAAACTTTTTATTTCCATTTGTTTTGCTGTTGTTGTCGTTGTTGTAATTTTTGTTTTTCGTAAGCCATTAGCGATGACACAGATGATGATAATAATGACGATGATGAGGATGCCATTGATGATAATGGCTACAGTTTTCACAAAATAAATGGTAAAACTTTTTTCTGATGCTCAAATTAAAAAAGTTTTGTTTTTTTTCTTTTCTGTGAGGTAAAACAATTATGCGAAGATTAGCTAAATGAAAAAAAAAAAAATCAATATTGCTCGAAAGAAAAAGTCAACGTCAGCAAGTAAATATATGTTATTTAAATGTTTTGAAATTATTAAATTTATTTCAATGAAGGTTGAAAAATTTACTTGTTATTTAATGTTGAAAGAAAATATATATTTCAGTTTATGACAAGAAGTATGCTAGTAAAATAATATTTTACAAAAGTTGCTTAGTATTTCACATAAATTTTCAAAGAAAATAATAATTCTTCTTGATTTACAAAAAAAGAATCTTCTCCTGCGGCGTTGATTATATGTTAATATAATTTATCTAAAAGTTGGGTTGAGTAATAACTCAATTAAGTAAAGTTGTACTTAGTTAAAGCAATTTTCCCAACATACATAAATCATCGCCATTAATAAAAAAAAATTAAACAGTTTTGTTCTATTGTCATTTTCATAAGTTTATTTGAATTCTTATTTATTTTTATTACAATTTACGAATTAAGTTTACAATATATTGGGTCCACAGTTTTTCGTCAAATTATAAGAAATTAAATTGATTTTGCTTCAAAAAAGTCGTTTATTCGGTTTATCAAAGAACGATACACTTTTTTTAAATTTTCGATTTCATCAGAAAGCTATTCACCCCTGTTCTTGAAACCACTATCACCAAAAAAAAAACTCGTAAATGAAAAAATTCTTAAGTCTACGAGTTTTTTGCTGTTCTCTAATTTCAATAAGAATATTTTTTCTCGTTTTAATTCACATAGAAAAGGCTCTGTGAAATCAAAACAAATGTCCTTTTTTTCTACTAAGCAGGTCTTAAGAGATAAAAAAAACTAATGGATATTTAAACTCTAACATGTTTTTTATTGAACCTTGTCATTATTTTAAAAAATTAGACATTAATTTTATGAAAAAAAAAAACGATTTTAAAAACGTCTACATTTTGCGCTGATTTAAAAAAGAAACTCGTAATAAGTGGTCGATGTTAATAAAACACACTTTTTGCGATGATGCTGTTCTATAACTATAATAAAAACTTTTTATTTACACAATCTATTTTCCATTATAATTTTTTCAATTATAACATAGATTATTTATGCACTAATTATTGCAAATAAAGGAATTAAAAAAAAATTTTTCATCAAATTACATATTTTTATTTTTTTGCATATGTTCGAAACAGCAGTGATGCCAGTCAAATACAATTTATTTGAATATCGAAATTTTTTTTGGTGATGCCTAACTTTTTAAAAATAGAAAAGTAATTTTTAATTGAATGAAATTGAAGAACAAAAACAATTAAATGAACAAATAAGTTGTTATTTTAAAAGAAAATATTTTTTTTATACTTTTTCTATAAACTTAAGAAAAAACATGCACAAAATACTTAACAGTTTTTTGTGAAACTGAATAAAGAACCATATGGCACCTCGGTTTCTAGATAACATATGTTCTTAACTCAAACATATGGTTCTTAACTCAAACATATGTTTCCATTAAATAAATAACAAACGTGGTTTCAAGAAACCCAAAATTTCAATTTCATGTGATTTTAAATTCACTCTTATTCAAATAAATTCACTCTTATTCAAGAATAGGGCAGATTTTAATAAACTTTCGTATATAAAATTTTATCGACTTGGGGAAGATGTGGAGGAAAATAAATTGATGAAAATTTTATGCATGTTCAGACCTCGCCATTTTAAGTCAGTGTCTAAAATGTAATGCTGCTTTTTTTATACTCACTCTAAAGGCCTAGTTAGCCATACGAAACCTTAACCAAACGTGTCAGCTGTTTTTTTCTGTTACATGAAAAAGCATTTAAAGCAGTTACCGAACTCAACTGTCACGTAACCGGAACGTCCCAATCTGTTGAAAATAGATTTTTGCTACGTTTGTACTTGACATTTGTGAACAGCTGATAAAGTTTGGTTAATTTTACACAGCAACATGCTGGTTCGTTTTTTACGTTCTATAATTGCTCTAAATGCCAACGTTACATTTACGGTACAGATACATTTTAACAACGTGTTGCTAACTAGACCTCAAGTAATTTACATACAGTGAGTGAGTTATAATACAATAGAAACTTTTACCAAAATATATTTTTAACGATGTTTTCAGTCAATGCCAAAAAAATTGGATCATAAAATTAAAAACTCTTTAATTAATTACAAAATTTGTATGTTTCATTCATCTAAGAAAGCGAATATATTAACATAAAATAGTTTAGCTTCAGAGAAAAATTACAAAACTTAAAAGTATTAACTTTTATGCTGTTGACAAAATATCTACAATTTCCCATAAATTTTCCATGTTATTGAGATCTGGTGATTGGGCTGGTCATTCCAAAATACTAACTGTATTCGGTTACAACTTTGGAGGTGCGTTTCAGGTCATTGTCATGTCGGAACTTCCAGACCAGGGGCATATTTTCCTCCGCGTATTACGTCATTTAGAATCGGCGTGTCTACAATTCTAGTTAGAGTATCTTTATACTATACTCTACTTTATGAATTGGATCCATTGCTTGGCCCGTTTTCAATGTATTGTCACCCACCGTTTATGTATTTTACTCATTATTTAATATTATTATTTTCATTAGTTGGGTTTCTCGATAGAAATGTTGTTTAAGAATTTTTACTAAGCACACTTTTCTTTTGCACAATTTTCTTTTGCTTAAGACCAGCAGTAAAGTCAACTGTTATTGTGGTTTTTAACTCTTCACAAAACTTTATTTTATAATAATAAATTACAAGAATAAAACATTACTCATTTTCTTTTTACCATCTTCCATTTTATTGTTTAATTCAACTCTGGTACTGAAGTTTAAAAGTTTCCATTGTTTTGTCATCACCAAAAAAAATACTTTTTTTTTCGGTTTATCTATGTTTTTAATGTTATTTTTGGTAATAAATTTGTTAGCTTTCGATAGAGAACACACCACAGAGTGATATTGCAAAAAACGAAATTCATAATTTTAGGACTTAACGCGAAATTATTAAAAACAAAATTGGCAAATTTAGAATTTCGTAAAAGTTTCAAATGTATTGTCACTTTTTACTCATTATTAGATATTTTGCTAATATTCACATTAATTGGGTTTCGCCAAACTAACTATTTAGTGTTTTTGTTTTCTGATAAGGCTCAACCCGAAATAGCGCAATAACCAGTCCTGCAAAATAAAAATCAATTTTGTTAACATTCGAGCCTGACTGATTTCTAACTTTATGAGGCAAACGACATATGATTTTGCTTACAAATATGATTATCCGGAAAATATTTTTTAAATTTGTTTAAAAAAATTGTTGAAAACCTTAATTTTTTACTACAAATAATCAACCCATAAGAACAAAGTTTTTATTAAAACTCTTTCTTTCCTTAAGCATATGAGATTGAATCTCTCCGTGACTGTGCGTGACTTTGCGTCACTATTTTAAAATTAATCTTTGGTCACAACAAGTCTATGGACCAAGTTTCAGATTAACTGGATGAGGGGAAACGGGTTTTAAATCACTCCGTGACTTGGCCTGACTATGCGTGACTGTGCGTACTAAGTCAAAGTTAATATTTTTTCACAGCAAATATATGGATCAAGTTGTAGATCGATCGAATGAAGGCAAACGCCATTTAGATCACTGCGTGACGGTGCGTGACAATGCGTGACTACAAGGTTTACATGGACACATAGACAGAGGTATGGACAGACAGACGGGTGAACTTGCTGATTCAGAAAGTAATTCTGAGTCGATCCGTATAATAAATGATGAATCTAGGTCAAATATTTTTGTTAGTATAAGCAGCACAAACTTATTTTGCCTTTCCACAAAGTGGTATAGGGTATAAAAATTTGTACTTTTTAAACTCTTTCTTTTAACTCATACTCTTTGTCTGTCTGTCTGCCATGGGGCAACCCCATTCCCCCTCATGCAATTGATCTGAAACGTGGGCCATAGACTTGTTGTGACTACAGATAAATTTTGGGATAGTCACGCATAGTCACGGAGTGATCTAAAAGTTATTTTCCCTCATCCGATCGATCTCGATAACATAACATAGTCAAGGCGTATGATTATTATTTATTAGCACAGTAAAAGATACGTATACATATGAGTGTTAGTTTTAACTAGCAGACTCCGGCCCTCGGAATTCGAGCGCAAATTCTAGGAGATTTTATTTTTTCATTAAATAAAGACCCTAAAAGTATGATAATCAATTATAGCCAATTCACAAATCAGCACAAAAAACAAACTCATTTTTATTACAAACAAATTAACAAATTTAATAAACACACACATAGCATTGTATAATTTTATGTATGTGTTAGTGGTAAATTTAAATGCAATTTACTCAAAATAAAAAAAAAAAAAATTAAAAAATCTGTAAATCTGCAAAACGGACAAAAAGAAATACCTTTAAAATAATATACGTTTGGTCAAAATCGGAATAAAACGGTAGAACAAAACATCAGTCACAAGAAATCGCGTAGCCTATTAATATTATAGATATTAAATCAAACATAGTCATCCCAATTCTAAAAAAAATGGTGATTTTTTTGAAATGTTTGTATGGGGAACGCCCAAGGGGTTCCAAGGGGTGTGCCACTGGCATGGGTGGGTCGGCCCTCCAAAGTTAGTGGGGGTCGATCATACATTTGAACCCGATTCGGGCACTCTAAATGGGTCAAAGTGAGACAGACAGACAGACAGGTCAAAAGTCGGGACATCAGAATTCGTTTTAGAGGTATGGTTCCTCGGCTAAAGTTTCTTATTTTGATAACTAGAATACGATTTTCCTTGTCACTTGGGCGATTTTTAAATCGACCCGCCCAACTAATTGAATAAGAAAATAAGCTTAAACCAAATTTGAGTGGCATTGTTATTAATTTGTTTGCCTTTCGGGCATTTTTTGGTTTACAATGAACAAAAAGTGACAATTCGGAGTTTCCCATAGATATTTTAAATATACTGAGGAAAGAGGGCTGCAAAAATGACGCAGACTTGCAATTATATTAGTCATGATTGTCGTCTATCCGAGTTTGGCATGTGCGATACTATTTGTCTGTCAATACTCCTTTTACGTTATATTTTAGCATACTAATTGAATTCCAGATATCTTTTTGTTTTTAAATGTGCAAATCATCCGCATCTAGAAACCTATTTGTAAATTAAAAAAAAATTATATAGGCCAGAAATATCAAAACTATAAGAAAGAACAAAAATATTATAGCATGGTAATGCAGTTTTAAGTGTACACTAAAGCTCCTGAATTGTATCTGTGCTTTTTCAGCGTCATATTAAACAGTTAGAAGATAAGCTAGACAAGAGGAAGATTATAGTAAATAAACAAAATCGAAACAATGTAACTTTTACACTCAGAATTATATGCCAATATTCTTATACGGCAATATTTTGTTTTTAAATATCTGGTCTACATTTAGATCGTCGCACAGTGGACCATATTTTGAGAAGGCGACCAGAAATCATTTTTTTCTTGTTACCGATTTTAAAGTTATATTATTCATTTGAAAGTAAATACTAGTAAACCTCGGGAGCCAAAAAATTGCGACTCTATCTCAACCACATCACAGCGAACACGGTCTTCGAAAATGGGCTTCCTCAGAATTTTGCTAAAATTAAAAATTTCTTTGTAAATTTTTATTTTTGAATGACTGTAACTTTTTTGATTTAAAAGATTTTGAAGTAAAATAAATTTTATATAATTTTGTGGCTTCCACGCTATTAATGTTAAAAATATAAAATCCCTGGGTCATTCCGAAATTTAAAAAAAAAAATTTTTAAAAAAGGTCCAAATTTTCCGAAAATCTCCTACTTAATAGAGCATAACTCCTGCCAGTCAAAAGCGTCAGAAAAAATCTTGCACTCTTCTATAGTCCGAACCCTCCCCTATACTCCTATATCCCATTATACACCCGCCAGTTTCCGCCCGTGTGCACCAAAACAATTTTTCTGACCCAAGGTTAGATATTTTCTGCAAAATTTATGAATACAAAAGTTGTCCACTTTGTGGTTAGGATATATTAAGTTTGAGGTGATGTTTGTAACTGTCAAAAATATTGGACCTTTATCCATCTTTTATTATACGGATCGACTCAAAAACACTTTCTGAGTCGATTAAATGATGTCCGTCCGTCCGTCTGAGTGTTATGAATACAAAAGTTGGTCGTACCGGTGCACCGCGGTGTATTTTTTTGCGTTTCGGTAGAGTTGTCAGGAGTTGTATATATAATTATAAAAAAGGGTTGAGGTATAATGCGCTTAATTGTTACAGGTACATTTACATAGGTATCTTTCAAAAACATTAATAGTCTGAATTAGAGTTATATAGTTTAAATACCTGACAAAATGGGAAACAATTTAAATGACAGGTAAATGGAAAAAAAAAACTATTGCTACATAGCCCTTTAAGATATGAGCAGGTATGCTTCACCTTTTAAAGGAGGTTAGGGTGTGGGTTTTTTATGCTTCTAAAAGTGGTAATAAAAGATAAAAAATTTTATTTTACATAATTGCAAGAAAGAGTATTTATAATAATGTTTCCACAAATATTATTCATTACAATTTGTGCAATGCCTAAGTATTGTTACAGAGATCTGGCAGATATTTATTTTCAACGAAATGATGTAGACGATGTAATTTTGCACATAGTGAGCAACGACTTCTTTAAGAATTGTAACCTAGAAGACTTTGAAATGCACAAAGGAAAAATTACTAATTTTGCATCGAATTTGAAAAGACGGTACATTGAATGCTCTCATAGCAAGGCAAATATGTACAAGCGTTACCAAGACTGGTTAATAAAGGAACTTATTTTTGAGAGTGCATCTACAACTGCCAACGAAAGTGGAAAAAAGGGTCGACCAGCAAAACCAATTGACGGATGTAGTGAACGATCTCGAAGGCGCAAGCTGGAGAATATAAATGAAGAAATTTCTCAAAGATTTATTAAGGATTCATTTTTGCATCAAATTCAACCAACCCAAAATAAAAAAAATAAAATTGAAATAATTGAAAAAATAGTAGAAGCGAGCCCAAGGCGCACAAAGATGATTTTGAAAAGCATTCCTACACCAATTGAAGATAAGAAATTTATGCCGGAAGAAGCGTTCGCCCTATTTTTGGATTTGAAATTGACCAAAAATCAATATAAGGAATTGCGGAAGCGAAAAGAATTGTGGGATCTGCTATTAGTGTCACTTCAACATCAGCAGAAATAAAATTGCAAGATCGCCTTGAACATACTGCGGAACGATTGCTAAATACGCTTGATACTGATCATTTAAAAAAAAATTGGTAATGGCAGCATTACTTTAATTTCTAAATGGGGATGTGATGGATCCTCTGGTCAGAAACAATAGAAGCAATTTAATGCCGAAAATTCATCAGATGCTGATTTATTTATGGTATCTTTCGTTCTATTCTAGTACAGCAACAGAAATTGATATATGGAAAAATGAAATTCCTTCTTCAACAAAGTATTGCAGACCAATAAAATTTGCATTCAAAAAGGAAACCAAAGATGTCATAACTGAAGAAGTTCAAAAAATAAAAGATCAAATTAAGGAACTTCAACCAGTAATATTTAAATTTGATGACCAAGACATTGAAGTACATTTTAAAATGTGTCTCACAATGATTGATGGAAAAGTTGCACAAGCTTTAACTGGAACAAAGTCAACGTCAAGCTGCGTTATATGCCAAAAGACATCAAGTCAATTAAGCCAACCCCCACCAGAAGACGATAGTTTTAAGGACACCTACGAATTTGGAATTTCCCCTCTTCATGCTAGAATACGTTTCATGGAGCATATTCTTAGGCGAAACAGTGAGAAAAAACAAAGAAAATGAAGAAAAAAGAAAGCAAAAAAAAAACCAAATTCAACAAAAATATCTACAGCTGGGCTTCGTAATCGACCAACCAAAACAAGAGGAAGGACACACAAATGATGGAAATACTGTAAGGAGATTTTTTTCCGATCCGGAAACTGCAGCATCTATCACAGGTGTAGATCATGAATTAATAAGATGATTCAAAATCATATTACAAGTTCTAGCATGCAGCAGAAAGATAAATGCAAAAAAATTTGGAGAGTACGGCAATAAAACAGCTATACTTTATAATGAAAACAATTAAGAAAATACCCTATACCATGCGTTTAGATACCCTATCTCTCAGGCCCAACCAACTGGATATAGAAAATAAGCAGAAACCAAATTTGATTGGGATTTTTATTAATTTTTTCGGCTGCAGATATGAAAAAGTTCATATCGGATGATATATCTATGTGGGGACTAGGCCCAAAAATGGACCGATCCTGACCATGTTTGGTAAAGTCTCTTGTATTTTGCAAAAATATATACGAACAAAATTTGAGATGAATCAGTGCAATATTTTTGTTTTTGATAGATTTAAATGAAGATCGGGAAGCAGCTCTATATGGGGCCTATGACTAAGAGTTGTCCAATAGGGATCATTTCTGGACTACTGATTAATGGACGTAATATATACATACAAACCCAATTTGACTAAGATTTGTATGATAATTTGGATCTTATGGCAATTTATGTTGATTTCATAGGGGTCATTTGTATGGGGGCTAGGTCTGAACATGAACCGATTCTCACCAATTTCAACAGCGTTCATCCCATGGCCGATAAAAGATCAAATACCAAATTTCATCAAAATATATTCATATTTGCGACCTGTAGTTTGATTACAAGCTTTACATGGACACACAGACGGACGGACGGATGGACATCGTTAAATCGAATCAGATAGTGATTCTGATTCGATCGGTATAATTAAAGATGGGTGTAGGTCAAATATTTTTGGTTGTTACAAACAGCAGCACAAAGTCATTATACCCAAACCACATAGTGGTATAGGGTATAAATACTCTTGGAGATATATGCCATCCACAGTTCATAAAATTTTGTGCCATGGGGAACAAATCATTCGAAACAATATGCTACCAATAGGAGATCTATCTGAAGAAGCGCAAGAAAAAAGGAACAAAAACTACAGATTCTTTCGCAAGCACAACACAAGGAAAATGTCCAGATGTTATACTAATGAAGACCTTATCACTATTTTGTTGTGCACTTCAGATCCATATATGTCCAACATTCGTCAAAAATGGAAAACTACCTCTATTGAATTAGACGAAGAAGCTAAACAACTTCTAGAAGATGAAAATCAAGGTTATTTAGAAGAAATTTTTACTAAAATTGGTTGATTTAAAGTACTTTTTCATTACACTAACAATAAGTTACACTTTTTTTTATATAGTTAAAAAATTTTCTTGTTTTAAAAATTTATATATTTTGTAAATTTACAATAAAAATTGTTATATTTCATAAATTTACCATAAAAATTGATATAGAAATATTTAAAAAGACAATTTACAAAAATTTAACTAAAGCAAAAACATACGAGTTTTTCATTGAAACTTCTCTATCTTGAACCAATATAAGGTAACTTTTACGTTCGCTGCTTAATAAATTATATTTTAACTCGGGATCTTTCAAAAAAAAAAAAAAAAAAAAAAACAACCTTTGGCCGTTATGCACATTAGGACTAAAAAGTTTACGGGGGCCAAAGTTTGGCATTTTCTGAAAAAATTAACTTAAAAATTGTTAAAAAGTATTAGTTGTAAAATTAACTGAAAAAAAAACTTTTTTAACCTTTTAACACTTCACTTTTGTACTAAAATTCAACTACAAATGAAAATGTATTTTAAACCCTCCATTACTTTTTTTATTTTCGGTCGAGAAATACGTTTTATAGCAAAACTTAAAGGCTAAAGTCTCACCTACCAAACAAAAAAAACCGCATATCAAAATTCCAACCCAATCAAAAGTTATAGATTTTTGACCGCCTTCTCGTCAAATGGTCCACTGTGCGTCGGTTCATAAATAAGATTAAAAAATTAAAAAGAAAATTAATATAAAATTAATTTCCATTTAAGTTAGATTGTTAGCTTCTTTATTACTACTCGATTTTAAAACCCATTTGCCACTACGGTATGCAGTTATGGCGAACCGCCTCAGCCTCTAACATAGAGAGATGTCAAAACAAGATTTTGAAAATGATTACAGACTTAAATGTTCCTCTAGTAAAACGCGAAATCGTAATACATAGTGCAAACTATTTATAGAGTCACACTCGAATGCCCTAGCACGTAACTTACGCAGTAATCGTGCCCACCAACGCTTAAGAACGAGGGATCTCCAATAACAATTTATTTTAGGAATATATAGAATCAATGAAAATTTGTCTCACTGGCTGGTCGTAATATATATGTATGTGTATTTGTATTAAGATTTCAATAATTGTTGTTATTTCAAAAATTTATAAGTGAAGATCCACTAAAATAGGAATTTCTGAAACTTCAAATTGTACTTCACAAATCTATAAATCGAATAAGAAATGATAAGGACCGAAAATGAGATTTTTCTTAAAACAAAAATATCTATAAATATCTATTCCATAATATCCGAACAAGCAGGTTATACATACATATACATATGTATGTATGCATAAATTATATTTTATGTAATTTGCTGTTGCCACCTAATTCCCAATTTATTCCTAATAATATTCCTACATCAAAAAGTTGGCACGTAATCTTATTACAAATTCTAAACATGTTCCAATTAGTTTACACCTTATCAGATAGCAATAGTAATATTTGGTGGTCAAATTAGCTACTAAAGAAAATAAAAAACAATACAAACCCGTACACATGCATATGTGCTTGTGTTTGTTTGAAATCTATTTATAGTTGTAACATATTGGCAATCTATGTGTGTTTAGTTTGGCCGAAACCAACTCGTAGGGGATGTAGCTCAGATGGTAGAGCGCTCGCTTAGCATGTGAGAGGTACGGGGATCGATGCCCCGCATCTCCATCTACAGTTTCTTTTTGGTTTTACATTTTTTTTTTTCGTTATTTCATATTAAATTTAGTTTTCCATTTGATTGAATATTTTTTTGCACTCCTCCTACCAGTTGAAGTTGATGTATTAACTGTCAATATGTCATTGAGTTTTTCAACTAAATTTCAATTGTTTTAATTCACGTTTATGTTTTGTTTGCACAGTTTTTAAATTTATTTTAGAGTTATGTACATTTATAAATATTAAAAAAAAAGTTTAGCATTTTTTGTTTTGATATTTGTATACATATATTAAAATATCACGTTTTTATTTATACCCTATACCGGTCGTGGTATAATGAGTTTGTGCTGATGTTTGTCTCTACCAAAAATATCTGACTAAGACATGTTTTATTATTATGATGAGCGACTCAGAATCACTTTCTGAGTCAATTTAGCGTCCGCCCGTCCGTCTGTCCATATATATATCGCTAAAGCATATATATATCGTTAAAGTTTGGTGTTTGTGTGTGTGCGTGTATTATACCCGTTATTCAGTAGTAATAAATATAAAAAAAAACGCTCGAGACCATATTTAGTCATAGTCCCTATATAATGCTGATTTCCAATCTACACTTAAATCTATAAAAAAATTAAAAACTAATTTTTTTTTTCAAATTTGGTTTATATACATATGTTTTTGAAAATAGTATGGTCATGATCGGTCTATTTTTTGACCTAGCCCCCATATAAAAATAAATTCAGATATAAACATTTTCATATCTGCACGCCACAAATTAATAACAATACCACTAAAATTTTGTTTATGTTTTGTTTTCTTTAATTTCTACATCCAGTTATTGCCTCAATAAAGTTTAATCCAACACCCTCTCCCGAAACGCATGGAATTGGGTATCGCATAGTCGGTCTAGACCAACTATTAATCTCTTACGAGTTTTTTTTTTTATTTTAATCTAACACAAAGAATATCATGTAAAATGCAATCGCGCATTACGTTAATGATACAAATTTTTGTTTATTTTTTGTCATGGAATCATGATTATTTTTTGTATGAACATTCTTAGCCAACTATTTTCTGAGCTTACAGAAATCATTACTCCTTAATGGCTCCAAAATTTTTTTATTTCCAAAGATCTCGATAATTAAAATTATGCTTAAAAACAAGTAAGAAAATTATAGTCGGTCTAGACCGACTATACGATACCCTATACCATACGTTTAGAGACCCTATCTCTCAGGCCCAACTAACTGGATATAGAAAATAAGCATAAACCAAAATGGAGTGGGATTTTTTCGGCTGCAGATATGAAAAAGTTCATATCGGATGCTATATCTATATGGGGACTAGGCCCAAAAATGGACCGATCCCGACCATGTTTGGTAAAGTCTCTTGTCTTTTGCAAAAATATATTCACACAAAATTTGAGAAGAATCAGTGCAATATTTTTGTTTTTTGATAGATTTAAGTAAATATCGGGAAGCAGCTCTATGGGGCCTATGACTAAGAGTTGTCCAATAAGGATCATTTTTAGACTACTGATTATTGGATGTAATATATACATACAAACCCAATTTGACTAAGATTTGTATGATAATTTGGATCTTATGGCAATATATGTTGATTTCATAGGGGTCATTTGTATGGGGGCTAGGTCTGAACATGGACCGATTGTCACCAATTTCAATAGCGTTCATCCCATGGCCGATAAAAGATGAAATACCAAATTTCGTCAAAATATATTCATATTTGCGACCTGCAGTTTGATTACAAGCTTTACATGGACACACAGACAGACGGACGGACGGACGGACGGACATCGTTAAATCGAATCAGATAGTGATTCTGATAGTGATTCTGATTCGATCGGTATAATTAAAGATGGGTGTAGGTCAAATATTTTTGGTTGTTACAAACAGCAGCAGAAAGTCATTATACCCAAACCACATAGTGGTATAGGGTATAATTAGGTGGTCCCAACACTAATGTGTGCAATCAGCCCTGATATATGAATATTTCGCTATACTCGACCGACCCTGCCAAAAGTGACAGGAACCAAACACAAAAAGTATTAGTTATGAAAATTCTAAAAGTATTTCAGAATGTCAGCCCATTTCCTGTTTTTTATATGGAAGCTTTAAAGTTGTTTTAAAGAAATATTCGTAAAACCGAAATGACTAAACATACAGTGCCAGCTCCCTAATCCGAAGGTGTGTAATCCGAATTATCCAGTAATCCGAATGGAATTTATGACGCGTTACATACTCTATAGTCCGCATTGATTACAGTTCGCTAAATCGAACTTGTATTTTTTTAGTCTTCTGTTTTTTTTTTTGCATGTCTAGGTTTCCCATGTTTTTTTCTTTTTACAAAATCATGAATGGAATTTTACTATTAGCGGGACACCATTGAGATGCAAAGCCTACTATCAGTGATATTGTTCATATAAATATGTACATTAGGGTGGCCCTTCATTATATGGAGAGGAAAAAAGTGTTCGAACTTTCGGTCGCACCCCCTAGAAATATGCGAATAGCAAAAAAACTGAGAAATACATAGTTTTGGACCAATCAAAAAACATTTAGAGGTGGCTCAACGCGATTGAAAATTTCAAGTGTGTTTTATATGGGGAAAATATGACTTTCTTTCAGATTTTACGAAAATTTCGTTCTATAGTTTAATTTTTCCAACAAATTATTATACAATTCGGGACCAGTACTAAATTGTCTTTCTAAAAAGCTATAAAACTTCAAAAGCGAATAAAAACTCGCCAAAAAATAGCAAATGCCCAGACCACTTTTGTGACAAAAAACTAGGTCATGATATTTGATGGCATTTCTTTCAACATTAAGAAATTAATTAAAACCAACATTTTGTTTCAATCTCTCTACCTGTAAGTACTCAGATATGAAGTATTGTGTTATTACCACCTTGTTAACCTGTAAAGCATTGAGACCGAATATGGAAATTTTATTTATAAAATTTTGAAAACTCCTTTTTCAAGTTTTGAAAAATTTTCTTAAACAAAATTTAAAAAAATTGGTATTGTTAAATGTATATTAGAGATTAACTGTGTGAATTTTTAGGTAAATCCCTTTGTCAGAATTTTTTTGGCAAGGATTTTATTTTTGCGGATTTCGAGAATAATGGGATTTTGTAAAATATTTGGTAAATGTACTATTTCTAAATATTATGCATCAAAAATTCATCACTTTTCTACTTTTAAATTTTATATTTTATCTTAATAGCCTAGCGTTTCGGAAAAAAATACTATGACCCCATTAACTGTTTTGGAATTGGGGTCACATATAACCCCAAGCTAATAAAAAAAAAATTTATTAAAAAAATTCAAATATTTTGTAAGTGCTATTGAATTTTTAGATGCGACGCTTAAAATATAATAAACAAATGTGTAGAACTTTCGTTCCTAAAATTTGAGATAAATCCGACGACGTTAACCCATTATTTGCCAAGGCCAGCTTTGGATTTTAAGTTATTTTTAAATAAAAATGACCGAAAAAGAGTTTTTCTATTAAAGTCGATAAAACCAATATTTTGAATTTAAGAAAAATAATTCGGTTATTTTTTATTTATTGAAGGCTTCAGTGCTCCTGGGATCAAAATAATCCATTGTTATATATCTTTGGCGCAATTATCTGCTTGTTGCTCGCGAATATAAATTAAAACAACTTTTAACCAACTTTGTTATAAAATTATTTTATGTATAAAAACTATCTAATTATCTTTCTCGTAAAACATCAATATATATTATCGGTTTAAAAATCGCAAAGTTATATCAAGTTCCCCAGGCAATAAATGCGCCGTGGACCACTTGATTAAGAAAATCGAGCTCACATTTTTAAAGACATTGAAATAATTTACAACAGTACCATTTTTGCATTATCCTGATACCAAAATGTAAAGTATTTTGCATCTCGTCTATTATTATGCCGTACTAAATTAATGTAATTTTTTTAGCACTATTTCAAAATCTCCAATTTTTCTTTTTCAAAAATTTTATTCAAGAAATTTACCGAAATCAACAATTGGACTACAAGGCCTTATTAATAAAATGTATGTGATTAAAAATACCAAATATTGTAGGTATCCTGTTCTTAGTTTGGTGAGGGCAGCTTTTTTATTTCAGTGGACTTGAAGAAAAATTTGATTTTTCATACTTTTTCAATTTTTATGCTACATTTTTGGTGTTGTCATATTTCAAAACTTTTGTCAAAATATTATACTACTTGATATAAGTTCTCATTATTGTAAATTAAGATTAAATTGAAACACTATAAACTGACCCTCTTTAAGGTCAAAGGTCAAAATTAAGGAGATTTTCATTTTTTTAAAACAAAATGTCGAAATAATATATATTTGTGGAAGGATTTCGATAAAACTTGTTGATATTTTATTAATTCTAAAAAATAATATTCTGAAATTAACCCGTTTGGTACTCAAAATGTGTCCTAGTTTTAATTTTTTTTTTCGAATTATTATATTCATATAAAGGTATATTCAAAAATTGCTATCTACACTTGACAGCAATATTAATTTTTGATTTCAAACTGTTCTCTGACATAACTGTCAAAAATAATATTAATTTTTATTTCATACATGATTAGTATGACTATTTCTTAATAGATATTGTAGCAATCGATCTTTATAAATGAAAATAAATTTAAATTTGTTTTGAAATACTGAAATACAGGCTTGTGTTTTATTTTCGAATATAGTGTTAGGTGAAATAATACGAATCAAGGCATGCAATCATTAATTCGGATTAGCGAGCTGGCACTGTAGTTCCAAAGACAACCAATAAATAGTAATCATTTTAAGAATATACTAATTACGAATTGCCGATGTTTATTGCTTCTTTGACATATAAATATGACATTATGCCATTTTTCGGAAACTGAAAGATATTGTCGAACGAGACCGACTATAACCTTCGTTCTTGTTAAATGATTTGTATGGTATTTGTTATTTTTGTTCCATCATACATATATTAATAAATTTTAAGACAAATATTTATGATCAAGATATTTACACACATGCCTTTTTACATACGATTAGAAAGAAGAAGCTGAATAAGTGTCTCATCGCTAATATTCATATAACTTTGAGTTAAAGTGTTGGAAATGTTTTCTCAAATGGCTCCATTACAGATTTTTATTGTAGTCCATAATCTAACCTCTTGAACAATAAACAATAAACAATAAGTTGTAACATAATTTAGAAATTTTTATATCTCGTTTTTTTATAGGTTGACATATACAACAGAAAACCATACACAAACATACCTACAAATTTTATTTTCATGACATTTTACCCAAAATTAGCTAAAATATTTACATTATGTTGTAAAAACATTTTATTCGTTTCATTTCAACATTGTGGCCCACAAAAAAACTCATAACAAACTAAAGTAAATATTTACAAATCATAAAATGTGAAATATCTTTCAAGACTTAATTTTAAATCATTGGCCAGCCAATAATAATATCCCCCTCCCCCTCTCCATCACTGACACGAATTTTTATCCTAAAAATATAGTTAGTATTCATTCATCGAAATTTACGTTGTTAACATTACGATAAAAATCAATCAACTATAAAATATGTCCATTTACTTTATTTTTGTTATATTACAATATCTGTTGTTGTTGTTGTTGCTTTTCTTTTGCGGTACTAAAATTTGCCAATTTGTTCAATACAAACCAATATAACCGAAGTGGTAGGTGGTGTCTGGTGGCTGGTGGCTGGCTACAAAACAATTTTATTTGTATTGACTTAAACTTGTTCTTTATGGATAATGTTACAATTTTGTGGTGTGTTTTATGTTTCTTTTTTTCAGTTATGATGTCGAATAAATATGTTGGGTGTGAAGATAAATTGAAACGAAATTTAGCTTGTGCCATAACATAAACATGAGTACATACTTCTTTTTAGTTTCTACAGATTTTATCCCAATTTAAGACATCATATTTAGGAGGATATAAAATCTAGGACATCAAAACCTTCAAAAACTTATTTCTTTAAAATATTTAAATAAAATATGGCAAATAATAATTAAAACTAGCAGATTCCAGCCCTCGAAATTCCAGCGAAAATTCTAGGAAATTTTATTTTTTCATTAAATAAAGACCCTAAAAGTATGCTAATCAATTATAGCCAATTCACAAATCAACACAAAAAACAAATGCATTTTTATTACAAACACATTAACAAATTTAATAAACACACACCACAGTACCAACTTTAAATGCAATTTACTCAAAATAACGGAAAAAATTTTAAAATCTGTAAATCTGGTGGACAGCTAAAAAGAAATACCTTTCAAATAATATACGTTTGGTCAAAATCGGGACAAAACGGTAAAACAAAACATCAGTCACAAAAAATCGCCTAGCCTATTAATATTTTAGATAACCCATAAATCGAATTAAATGGTCATAAATCAGAACAGTAAAAAACAATGGCACTTCAAATGTTGGACAGAATTTTGGCCGTATTAAGAGCGAAGCCGTTAAATGTTTAATTTAATTTTTTTAAAATATTTTTTTAAGCAAAAACTAAGTTTAACTTATTTATAAAGACTAGCAGATTCCAGCCCTCGAGTGGAAATTCTAGGAAATTTTATTTTTTCATTTATTAAATTACACTGTGGAACAAATTCAGGTTAGCAAAAGTTAGGTCGATTCTGAAAGTGAGGGGTGAAAATAGAGGCTAAATTAGAAGACCCATATCGCCGAAATTATGGACCTTTCTGATGATGATGACGATGACCAAGATATTAGAGAGAGCAGTGATGTTGATCCACAGCCGCCTGCTAAACGGCAACTGGCCAAATCATTAATTTAATTTATTTAATTTTTTTACTTAAAACTTTTCATAACTAACATTTCAAAAATATATTTTTTTTTCCATATTTTTATAATTTCTTTTTCAATGTTTCTTCAAAACCAACACTGAACAAAATTGGTACATAAAAAAATGAGAAGTAAATTAATATTAAGCTGGAAAACGCAAGTTTTGTATTATGATTGTTTTCTTTTCAAATGAAATTTATTGAAGAAACTGAGAAGCATATTATAGATCAAACTGAAAGCAAAAAAGACTTAGTTTTGTGGAAAATATTTTCAAAAGGCATGAAAAAAAAAAAATAATTTTTCCAACATTTTGCTTCATAAGCATCACAAAAATTTTCTAAATTAATTTTTTAAAAATTTGTAATTGTTGTACAGGTCTCTAGCAATAATTTTACAGATTGAAAAAATATCAATTAGTCGACGAGTTATAGCCAAAAACACAATATAAACAATATGCTGAAAATCGGCATTTGACTGCTAAGTTCGAAGGTCGATTAAAAAAAAATTCCAACTAACATACGGCTAATTTAGCCTCTATTTTCACCCCTCACTCTCAGAATCGATCTAACTTTTGCTAACCTGAATTTGTTCCACAGTGTTATTTTATAAGACACTAAAGGTACGCTAATCAATTTTAGCCAATTCACAACTCAACACTTCTTATTGTCGTTATTTGTTTATGTCTAAAATTATTTCTGTCATTATTGTCGTTATTGGTTTTTATCCAAAATTATTTTTCAATTCAATACAGGGCTTTTTGCTAACACATTAACAAATTTAATAAAATCGCACACACAGCATTGTATAATTTTATGTATGTGTCAGTAGCATCTTTAAATGCACTTTGCTCAAAAAAAAAAAAAAAAATTAAAAAATTAAAAATCTGTATATCTGGTGGACAGCTAAAATGAAATACCTTTCAAATGAGGGATGATTGGTTAAAATAGCAATAAAACTGAAAAACTCACATCGGTCACAAGAAATCGCCTTGCCTATTAATATTAGAGATTTTCGAGAAACGCTACTTTTTGGCAACATTTTTTTAAAAAATAATTATTAAAACAAAATAAATAAAAACGTCGGAAAACGACGGGGACTAAACATTGCATCAAATGTACTTTCTTTTATATAATCATTAACCTTCTGAAGACCGAACTAAAATCCGATGGAAATGTTCAATCATACCCTATACTCAAAAAATAATTGACCCAGACCTATCTTTTATTGACCAAACGTGTATTATTTGAAAGGTATTTCTTTTTAGCTGTTTTGCAGATTTACAGATTTTTTAATTTTTTCCTTTATTTTGAGTAAATTGCTTTTAGAGTTGCTACTAACACATACATAAAATTATACAATGCTATGTGTGTATTTATTAAATTTGTTAATGTATTTGTAATAAAAATGAGTCTGTTTTTGTGTTGATTTGTGAGTTGGCTATAATTGATTAGCGTACTTTTAGGGTTTTTATTAAATGAAAATATAAAATTTCCTAGAATTTGCGCTCGAATTTCGAGGGCTGGAATCTGCTAGTATACATACATGGCTTTCTCTGTAAAGGAACAATGATGGTTTTTAATCATGCTAAATCGTTAAAAGCTGTTGGGTATAAGTTCGTATATGCTTGAAATGACAATGTTTTTGTTGCAAAATTTTAATTATGAAAATTGTTAGAAAAGATTTGAATTCTGCACAGATATGCATCAAAACTATGGATATTGTAGACAAACTGTGAAATAAAATCTGATTATTGTCACAATAAAACATTTATAAAAACGAAACAATCGATCGATTACGTAAGGTTCGGTTTATTTCTAGATGAAAACTTGAGCAGATCAATTTTGAATACTGCCTCTAACCAACGTGAGAAATTTACACAAATTTTTTAATTAGCATTAATACAAAGTTCTAAAACCACCACAAAACAAATGGATATACGGCAAAAAAATGAGCGCATGGATGTCCGACGAACTTCTTTTCTTAACAAACTATAGACAGAAGTTATTGAAAGCAAGAAGGAAGAATAAGTAAAATAAAAATATTATAGAGCGTCTGAAGTGAATAAGCAAGATAATAAAATTATGTAACAAAGACTTGAGGAATAACTATTATAATTATAATATACGAATATGTAATGTTGACTCTAGAAACACAAGGGATTTTCTGCATAAACAACTAGCAAAGAAATTTAAATCGTCCTCGAAAATTTTTGATATTGATAATACTTGATCAGAATGAAAATATATGCGATGTTTGGTACATTAAGTCCAGTTGCTAGCCGATTTTCTTTAGAACCCATACCGAAAGAGGAAATTTATATTATTCTAAATAACTTAAAATTTACAAAAAGTCCTGGTTGCAACAATATCACACCTAAAATATTGTTAGTAAGGAAACCATAACAGAAATAGTTAACAAAATCATTGAGAATGGTGAATATCCTGATATATCAAAAATTCACAAATACCCATACCAAAATGTATGTAAATGGATAAAATTTTGAATTATCGACCCATTTCCCAATCATATCTAGGTGATTTTAAAATAGAAAAGGATTGCCTGTTTTGTAATGATTGCTCTTGTCAAATAAACAGTAAAAAAAAAAATATAATGTGGAGCAACATATCGATTCAAAAAGACACAAATTAGCTGCTTTTCAGAAATTAGATCTTCCACAAAAGCTAATAACAGAATTTTCTGTTACTGAAAATGCCAATACATGCCAGGAAGATCTTTGCAAGTTTCTTTTAGAAACCAATATTCGAATAAAAAGCAAGTAAGAAAATTATAGTCGGTATAAACCCACTATACGATACCCTATACCATGGTTAAGAGACCCTATCTCTCCGGTCCAATTAATTGGTTATATAAAATAAGCATAAACTAAATTTGAGTGGCATTGTTATAAATTTTTTTGCCTGCAGATATGAAAAAGTTTATATCGGGCGCTATGTCGAAAAATGGACCGATCCTGACCATATTTGGTAGTCACTTATATTTTGAAATATTATATACAAACCAAATTTGAGAAAAATCTGTGCAATATTTTTGTTTTTTGATAGATTTAAGTGAAGATCGGGAAGCAGCTCTATTTGGGGCCTATGACTAAGAATTGTCCTATTGGAATTATTTTTGGAAAATGCATACAAATCCAATTTGACTAATATCTATATGATAATTTGGATCTTAAGGCAATTTATGTCCATTTCATAGGGGTCATTTGTATGGGGACTACGTCTGAACATGGACCGAATTTCGCCAATTTCAACAGCGTTCATCCCATGGCTGATAAAAGCTTATATGCCAACTTTTCTCAAAATATATTCATATTTGCGACCTGTAGTTTGATTACAACGTTTACATGGACACACAGTCGGACAGACGGACGGACCGACGGACATCGCTTAATCGGCTCAGAAAGTGATTCTGGGTCGATCGGTATAATTAAAGATGGGCTAGGTCAAATATTTTTTGTAGTTACAAACAGCAGCACAAAGTCAGTATACCCAAACCACATAGTGGTATAGGGTATAAAAAGTTAGCCATCCCAGTTTTAAAAACTTTTTTGAGAAATATAAATTAAAAACCCCTGGTGAAACTTCTTTTCAATCTAAGTACATAACTCAAATCTATAAAGAAACTATAGAAGAAGTGCGTTAAAAAGCAAAGGGGAAAACATATATGGATTTTTGTTGATGAGACTACAGACAGCGAACAGAGATATGTGCCAATTTTATATTTGGAATTTTAGATTTCGAAGTGGGGAACAAAGCATATTTGTTGAATAAGGGTGTACTCGAAAACCCAAAGCTGGTTTTTGTAACGATTCATTGCAAATTTGATGGCCAGATAGAAAGTAAAATAGTTGATCTATATTTTTGATTTAATTGTCATATTCTACATTTTATTTAAGGCATTGAATATGACAAGGTGCTTCTAGCGGTCACAGATGCAAAAATTAATCCGAATTTGAATTTTCCACCGACTCCATGCCCTACTCGTTGGGGAACCTGGTTAGAAGCATGCATGTATTACGCAGATCACCTGGAAGAAGTAAACGCTGTCATTATGGAGTTAAATAGCGAAGACTCGGAATCAATTGTACAAGCCAAGAAAGTATATGGTATAAAAGAATTGAATTCCCAACTCGCGTTTATTAAAATTAACTTTTCATTGATAGTTAATTCTTTAAATAAGCTACAAACAGTTGGTTTAACTATAAATAAAAGCTTAAATATATTGACATATGTAAAAGAAAAACTACATAAACTTAAAAACCAATAATATGTAAAAAAAAATTTGATGCTGTATTTCGAAGAAATCCAGGATATCAACAATATGTAGAATTCATCAAAAGATGAATATGTAAAAACCCTATCATCAAAATCAAATTATAATGTTAAAATTTGCCTAATCAACGTCCGTTGATATTCAAAATACAATGCTCTTCTAACAGATAGAAGAAGAAATTTAACATTTAATAATAAAGGGTCCGCCAAATAACTTTTTTTTTTTTAAATGCTATAAAAAAAAACTACTGAATATTATCTCAAATTTCTTTTTTTTATTTGAAAGTACAATCCTTCCGGTTAATAACGGAAAATAATTTCATTCAAATGGCTGCCTCGGCTGGCCATGCAGTAGCCTACACGATCGGTCCAATTTTTAAGCACATTATCGATTGTGTGCAGCTGTATTTCACCAATGGCTTCACGAATATTGTCCTTTAAAGCGTCAATTGTCTCTGGCTTGTTGGCGTAACACTTATCTTTGAGGGCACCGCACAAATAATAGTCCAACGATGTCAAATCGCAGCTACGAGGTGGCCAAACGACATCAGCTCTGCGGCTGATAATGCGATCTTCAAAAACAGGGCGCAAAACATCGAGTGTAGCTTCGGCTGTGTGGCACGTAGCGCCGTCCTGTTGAACCGAATGTTGTCAATGTCCTCCTCTTCAATTTTTGTGAACAAAAATTCGTTCAACATGGCCCGATAACGATCGCCATTGACTGTAACGGCCACTCCTTGCTCATTTTCGAAGAAAAATGGCCCAATTATGCCTCTGGACCAAAATCCGTACCAAACAGTGACTCGTTTTGGGTGTATCGGCTTTTCAATGTATGCGTGCGGGTTTTCTGTGCCCCAAATGTGACAATTTTGCTTGTTTACATACCCGCCAAGATCAAAATGAGCTTCATCTGAAAAGATGATTTTTTTTGGCAAAATCGGCATCTTCTGTAAGTTGATCACAGGCCCACTTAGCGAAGCGAAAACGCATTGGATGGTCAGTTGGCTTCAACTCCTGAACCAATTGGACTTTGTATGGCGTCATACCAAGGTCTTTATGCAAAATTCGTCTCAATGATGCACATATGATATGATACTAATGTTTTGAAATAAAAGTTAATAAAAGCAATTTAAAAAAATGTTTTTTGCCACTTTTTTTGGTTTAAAAGTGCTTTTTCACGTTTTGTTTTGCTATAAACACAAATTTTTTGTGCTTTTTTTTGTCCTCTTGATGATTATATATGTATGGGCTGGATAAGGATACAGAGGAGTGGTTGGAGCATTTTTCGATTTATCGAAAGCCATGGATTTACTCGATCATGATATTTTAATTACAAAACTAAACCATTGCAATTTGTACAAGCAGGAAAAAAGTACCGAGCTTGGAGTATTGTCTGATGTCCCGCAAGTCAGTGTTTTTGGCCCACTATTGCTTAACGTTTTTATACCCTATACCACTATGTGGTTTGGGTATAATGACTTTGTGCTGCTGTTTGTAACACCAAAAATATTTGACCTAGACCCATCTTTTATTATCGAATCAGAATCACTAACTGATTCGATTCAACGATGTCCGTCCGTCCGTCCGTCTGTCTGTGTGTCCATGTAAAATTTGTAATCTAACTGCAGGTCGCAAATATGAGTATATTTTGATGAAATTTGGTATATAAGCCATAGGATGAACGCTATTGAAGTTGGTGAGAATCGGTCCATGTTCAGACCTAGCCCCCATACAAATGACCCCTATGAAATCGACATAAATTGCCATAAGATCCAAATTGTCATATAGATCTTACTCAAATTTATTACATCCATTAATGAGTAGTCCAAAAATTATCCCTATGGGACAACTCTTAGTCATAGGCCCCATATAGAGCTGCTTCCCATCTTCACTTAAATCTATCAAAAAACAAAATATTGCACTGATTCTTCTAAAATTTTGTTTGTATATATTTTAGCAAAATACAAGAGCCTTTACCAAATATAGTCAGGATTGGTCCATTTTTGGGCCTAGTCCCCATATAGATGTAGCATCCGATATGAACTTTTTCATATCCGCAGCCAAAAAAATTAATAAAAATCCCACTCAAATTTGGTTTATGCTTATTTTCTATGTCCAGTTAGTTGGGCCTATGAGATAGGGTTTCTAAACGCATGGTATAGGGTATCATATAGTCGGTCTAGACCGACTATAATTTTCTTATTTGTTATTAATGGTATTAAAAATATAGATTTTAAAGGAAAGCTTTTTATGTATGCTGATGATGTTTGTGTTCTTTTTAACCACAAATACCAGAAAGTACTGCGAACAAAATGGAAAATGATGTCTACAATTTACGGATGCAAAAAGGGATCAGCAATAAAACCTTTGCAATTGGCACATAACAAGGTATTGAAAATTGTTTTTAATCTTCTATTACAATGTTCAACTACTGAATTATTCTAAAATTATGCCAAAACTATACGTGGACTTGTGAAGCAGCAGCTGTAAATGTATGTCTTCAAATCTATTAATGGTATTGGATTTAACACCATACGATTATCTCCAAATATGTTACTTTCGCTTAGAAATACTAGGCAAGCAATGAATTTGTGTGTAGTAAGATGTCGCTTTGAAGTAACCAAGCAAAGTATACGATTTTTTGGCCCGATTGAGTACAATCACCTATCAATAATTTGAAAAGCATTTCTGTTTTGTCACATTTAAAATAAGTTAAAACAATTTTTTTTTCCAAAATTTTAAAATTCTTTTTACAAATTGAAAGGAAATCCATAAAATGTAAAGTAATTATGTAATGTTTATTGTATATTATTATAATATATAATAGCAGATTCCAGCTCTCGAAATTCGAGTGCAGTTTCTAGGAAATTTTATTTCTCAACTTAGCCAATTCACAAACCAACACTTTTTTGTTTTATTACTATTGTGAATGAAGGTAACAAACTCATTAACAAACACATTATCAAATTTAATAAACACACACATAGCATATGTATAATTTTATGTATGTGTTAGTAGTAACTTTAAGTGCAATTTACTCAAAATAAAGGAAAAAATTAAAAAATCTGTAAATCTGGTGAGCAGCTAAAAAGAAATTCCATTCAAATAATATACGCTTGGTCCAAATCGGGATAAAACGGCAGAACAAAACATCGGTAACAAGAAATCACCTAGCCTATTAATATTATAGATTTATTTCTTTAATATTAGCTGCCTACTAGCCTCTCTAAAGCCATATTTGGCGCTGGGACATCATTTTTGGACTACTCATTAATGGGTGTAATGAACGCATACAAACCCAATTTGAGTAAGATCTATATGACAATTTGGATCTTATGGCAATTTATGTCGATTTCATATGGGTAATTTGTATGGGGGCTAGGTCTGAGCATGGACCGATTCTCACCAATTTCAATAGCGTTCATCCCATGGCCGATAAAAGCTTATATACCAAATTTCATCAAAATATATTCATATTTGCGACCTGCAGTTTGATTACAAGCTTTACATGGACACACAGACGGACGGACGGACGGACGGACGGACGGACATTGTTAAATCAACTCAGAAAGTGATTCTGATTCGATCGGTATAATTAAAGATGGGTCTAGGTCAAATATTTTTGGTTGTTACAAACAGCAGCACAAAGTCATTATACCCAAACCACATAGTGGTATAGGGTATAAAAATCTGGCGGTATTCACGTTTGCGAATTGTTCACCTTTTCGAATAACCCAATTTCGATAAAAAAAAAAGTGTAATTTTTTCCATAGTTCCTTTTAGTGAGTTGTCACATTTATGAACGCTTTTATAGTACACATTTTGCTAAGTCATCAAATATGCAACCATTCTCCACATAAAAAAATAGAAACTGAAATTAGTGGTTCTTTAAAGATTCGTACGTACATACGTACTTATATCTACTTACATGTACTTTTGTTTAAAAAGGGGATTCCCAAAACTAAGAAGTATTAAATCGAAACGGTCTAACTCATTACTTACTTAAAAGCATTGACTTGCCTTGTACACGTTATAGGGTTTTCTAACTTGTGGACCGTAGAAATATTGCACAAAAATATTGCAAAATAGGAGTGTATTGTAGAAATTTTGCGCAAGATGACAGACATCAGAAAATATAAATATCTCACTAAATGGCATAAATTCAGAAAGAAATATACATAAGTGAAAATATCGTAACTGTATGACATGAGATACGTGTTTTTAAAATTAGACGCCTGAGATACGAGTTTCTATTTTTAAAATAAATAATTAACGGGTGGAGATTTTTATTTAAAATTTTACTCAGTTGTGTAAAAACATATTATGTCGAGTTTCGATGTTATGTCAGAGTTCCATCGATGCGTGGTCTCCGATATTTATTTAAAAAAATTATTTAAAAACTAAAAAAATTTTTTTTCTGTCGCCTCAAGAAAGTCGAGGAGAAATTTGATATACCATTAGATTGTAATGCAGGAGTCATAACGTTGATTTGTAGGTAAAAAATTACGCATTGGCCATTTTCATTCTACTTACATATATATAAAACAGTTCTGACATTGTATTGGTCAACTTAATAAGTATTTATACCGATATGTTTGCTGACTGAATATGGTTTTATGCGGAGTTTTATTTTTTAAATATTTCACGGTCAAAGAACTTTACATTTATAAAAATACAATGTCAACATTCGTGCATACAAGAATACAGTTCTCTGATAATTCTCATTCTATTTGAATATCTTCCAATTAATTTGTATACTAACATTTACATATTAATTGCACTTTAGGGAATATTTAAATCAATTTACTTAAACTGAACACTGCTCTGGTGAAGTTTAATAGGAAATAAAGCTTAAGTGGTCAAATGTTTGTCTAAAAAGTCACTGCAGTTAATAATGGTCAAGTTGAAGTATTGCAATACATACATACTCGTACTTTGTTGTTGATGTTGACACTTAAGCTTAAATAACTTGCAAATAAACACAAATACCACCACAGAAAGCAGCAGCAGTTAACTGAATCTAGTAAAAAGGATTTTCTGCGTTGTTTTTTTTTTTATTTCTTAAAAATTTTATATATTTTTTTTTAAATAAATGAACACTAAACGATTCGTTAAACATGCAACAGTGTATTGAATCTAAATTTCATCTTCATCAAAAGTAAAAGGAATATACACTCGTATGTATTTGTACATTTGAAAATTGTGTACGCACGAAATGATATAAATTTTGTATAAACCATTTCAATTTATGAATTGTGGATGTGATGCAATATTCAAAGATATTGTCATAAGCCAATCTAATTTCATATTGCGTATGCATGCATGTATGCATAAACAATACTTGAAATCCCTTAATGTCAAAATTACAAATTGGTTTGAGAAAATTGTGCACAAATTCTTTGACAATGTCAATTTAATAAAATAAAAAAAAAAATACCAGTACCAAAACTCTACAAATAATCTTATTAAGTACAAGTTTATCATCATCATACGCAAAACATGCACGAAAATATTAGTGGGTAGTTTTATCAGTTTTTGCAAAACGAATCGTAATACATAACTTTTAAGTTTGGATTTAATCTGAAAAACAATTTGCGTTTTATTTGGAAATATTACTGTACAGTGGGAAGCAAAAGTGGTACCCAATTTTAATTTAGCATGAAATTAAATATATATGAAACCTGTATTGATGTGCTTTTCTTCGTTCCATTTTTGATCGATGATATACTTTCATCATCAGCCTGAAGAATTTGTTCTTTAGCACATGTTAGTAGCTTTTCTTCGCATTGTTTTCTTTTTGGATGCCTTATTGAACAATTGCTTTTTTGGACATTCTGCTTTTGATCGACATGAACCCATGGAAATGTATCTATGTATAATTTGCACAATTAAAAAACCTTAAAATAACACAGTGATATAAAAAATAATGAAATAGAAATATCTGGGATACATTTTTCTACTAGGTCTTAAGTTTAACAAGTCTCTGTCCCTGAAATTTGCGAAGCAGCTCAAAAATCTTGAGTTACGTGGGAAGAAACGGTTTTACGGCCCTTTTGCACATATGAGCCAGTAACTTTGCTGAATATCAACCGATTGTGAATTTCTAAGCGGATTTCGAAAGATGAAACTGAGGCCTTTGCTCCAGCTTACTCATTAAAAGAATTATCAATATTTCAACTTTGGAGATGTTTTTATACAATTTACACCCTATACCACCATGTGGTTTGGGTATAATGACTTTGTGCTGCTGTTTGTAACTACCAAAAATATTTGACTTAGACCCATCTTTTACCGATCGAATCAGAATCACTAACTGATTCGATTTAACGATGTCCGTCCGTCCGTCCGTCCGTCCGTCCGTCTGTGTGTAAACCTTGTAATCAAACTGCAGGTCGCAAATATGAATATATTTTGATGAAATTTGGTAAATAAGCTTTTATCGGCAATAGGATGAAAGCTATTGAAATTGGTGAGAATCGGTCCATGTTCAGATCTAGCCCCAATACAAATGACCCCTAAGAAATCGACATAAATTGCCATAAGATCCAAATTTTTATATAGATCTTACTCAAATTGGCTTTATATGCGTTTATTACATCCATTAATGAGTAGTCCAAAAATGATCCCTATGGGACAGCTCTTAGTCATATGCCCCATATAGAGCTGCTTCTCGATCTTTACTTAATTCTATCAAAAAACAAAAATATTGCACTGATTCTTTTCAAATTTTGTTTGTATGTATATATTTTTGCAAAATACAAGAGACTTTACCAAACATAGTCAGGATCGGTCCATTTTTGGGCCTAGTCCCCATATAGATATAGCATCCGATAAGAACTTTTTCATATCTGCAGCCAAAAAAATTAATAAAAATCCCACTCAAATTTGGTTTTTGCTTATTTTCTATGTCCAGTTAGTTGGGCCTATGAGATAGGGTCTGTAAACGCATGGTATAGGGTATCATATAGTCGGTCTAGACCAAATATAATTTTCTTACTTGTTTTATTTAGGAATAGTGTAATTTATGAAATTATTATAAGAGTATTACTATAAAATTATTAAACTTTTAATAAAAACAAAATTTTGGAATAAATGCCTGCACAAATAAAATTTTTGCAAAATTAAATTTTTGGCCATTTAACTCAAAAATGTTTGTCCGATCATTTTGTTTTTAATTTATCATCTTCATTTTCCCGTTGAAGTGAAATCGTTATACCCTTTACCACTATGTGGTTTGGGTATAATGACTTTGTGCTGCTGTTTGTAACTACCAAAAATATTTGACCTAGACCCACCTTTTATTATACCGATCGACTCAGAATCACTTTCGGAGTCGATTTAGCGATGTCCGTCCCTCCGTCTGTCCGTCTGTGTGTTAATGTAAACTTTGTAATCAAAAGATAGGTTGCAAATATGAATATATTTTAATGAAGATTGGTATATAAGATTTTATCGATCGACTTAAATTGCCATAAGATCCAAATTATCATATAGATCTCGGTCAAATTGGGTTTGTGTGTGTTTATTACATCCATTTATCAGTTGTCCAAAGCCCATATGGCAATTCTTTGTCATAGCCCCCATATAAAGCTGTTTTCCCGATTTTCACTTAAATCTATCAAAAAACAAAAATATTGCAGTTTTTTTCCATTTTTCGATCTAATCCCCATATAAATATAGCATCCGATGTGAAATTTTTCATATCTGCAGCCAAAAAAAAATTAATATTCATTTAGTTGGACCGAAGAGATAGGGTCTCTAAGCCATGGTATATATTATCGTATATTCGTTCTAGAAATTTTTATTTTGTTTTTTCCTTTGAAACATTTTTCCATTGAAACCATTTCTTTGTGAAAATGTTCGCCTTGTTCATTACTGAACTGAACCAGGTTGTCTGGGGAGAAGTATAGATGAGAATGTAGGAAATGAATCTTTATGGTTATGTTGCAGCGCATTTAACCATATGCACTTAAATATTCATTAACAACCGTGGCATAGTCATCGCTCCTGAGATTTCCGAGAAAATTGTCATATAGTGCAACAAAACTTTCGTTTTTCAACGGAACTTAGTTTCTTCATAAAGTTGTCATCTCACATAATTTTAAGAATTTTTGGTCCAATAAAAATACATTGCTAGCATTAATAGTAATTTTAATGTCATAAATTATTTTTAAGATCATTCTTTTAACTCGTACTCTCTGTCTATCTGTCTGTCTGTCATTCTCCCTTATCCAATTGATCTGAAACTTAGCCAATAGTCTTGTTGTGGCTTCAGATTAATTTTGGGGTAGTCACGCGCAGTCACGCATAGGCACGCACAGTCACGGAGTGATCTAAATGTCATTTCCCTCATCCGATCGATCTGAAACTTGGTCCATACACATGCTGTAAAAAAAGATTAACTTTAACTTAGTCACGCACAGTCACGCATGGTCACGCGCAGTCCCGGAGAGATTTAAAACGGATTTCCCCTCATCCAATCAATCTGACACTTGGTCGATATATTTGCTGTAAAGAAAGATTAACTTCGACATAGTCACGCACAGTCACGCATAGTCACGCAAAGTCACGCACTGTCACGGAGTGATTTAAAACTAATTTCCCTTTATCCGATCGATCTGAAACTTGGTCGTTATACTTGCTGTGAAAAAAGATTAACTTTGACATAGTCACGCACAGTCACGCTTAGTCACGCACAGTCACGGAGTGATTTTAACCCCATTTCCCCTCATCCCTTCGATCTGAAGCTTTATCCATAAACTTGTTGTGCCCAAAGATTAATTTTAAAATAGTCACGCAAAGCCACGCACAGTCACGGAGAGATTCAAAACTCATATGCATAAGGATAGAAGGAGTTTTAATAAAAACTTTGTTTTTATGGGTTAAATTATTTTATTTTATTTCTACATTTTTATTTAAAATTTGTGTCTTATGTCGTGCTGTATGTTTTCGTATTAAAACAAAATTACGTTTAATGTGAAAATTGACTAAAGAATATACATATATTCAATAAAATAAAAAAATTCCTGAAGATGGTGGAAAAATCCCACCGAAACTTTGGATAAAAAAATGAAATAATAATCTTTTATTTACACTAAAAACAAATGACTTTAAAAGCCTGTACGAAGAAATTGCTAATAAAAAAATTGAAGAAGGTCGATTAAAAAACTAACTTAAAAAAAAATACCTATAATTCATCAGAACAGATAAAAAGTATTATATATGGAATTACCGCTTTAAGGTGGCAAAAAGCTTCGCCATTAAATCACAATTATTAGGCAGATGAATGGCGACTGTTTATTAATGGTTCATGAAAAAGTACGAATTCTTTAAAAAAGTTAGCTTTTATTGGAATTTTGTTTTCTTATATAAAATCTGTAATGGTATGTATATATAGGCTTGAAAGCATTTATTCCAAAATTTTGTTTTATTAAAAGTTTAATAATTTTTTTATTTATTTTAAATTATTTTGGTAACATCCACAGCAAAACATGAGTCCTATACGGCGTTCACACTTAAGTGTTTAACCAAGTGTTTAGTGTTTATGCGATAAATGAGTCAAATTGAGATGTTTACCCATACATTTTTTGTTTGGCTAAACAACTCAATTGACATGTTTAAATCTTAAACATCTCAAAAAACGAAAAAATTACAGAGTTGTATTTAATTTTGCGTATGTTCAGGGCAATATTTCTCATTTTTGCCAAGTTGGCATCCTTGTTTTTTTAACATTTAATATTAAAGTGGCATTACAATAAAATAATACAATACAAAATACAATAAAAAAAATGAAAATAACGCATCTATATTGATAATTTCATCATTAATATAATTAAAGTACTTACTTGGCCGCCAATTTAATGATATCATTTTTATCCATTTTCAAAATTTTACAACTTTTCAATTGTTTTTATACCCTATACCACTATGTGGTTTGGCTTTGACTTTGTGCTGCTGTTTGTAACTACCAAAAATATTTGACCTAGACCCATCTTTTATTATACGGATCGAATCAGGATCACTATCTGATTCGATTTAACGATGTCCGTCCGTCCGTCCGTCTGTGTGTCCATGTAAAGCTTGTAATCAAACTGCAGGTCGCAAATATGAATATATTTTGATGAAATTTGGTGCATAAGCTTTTATCGGTCATAGAATGAACGCTGTTGAAATTGTTGAGAATCGGTTTATGTTCAGACCTAGCCCCCATACAAATGACCCCTATGAAATCAACATAAATTGCCATAAGATCCAAATTATCATATAAATCTCAGTCAAATTGGGTTTGTATGTGTTTATTACATCCATTAATCAGTAGTTCAAAAATGATCCATAAGGACAACTCTTAGTCATAGGCCCCATATAGAGCTGCTTCCCGATCTTCATTTAAATCTATCAAAAAACAAAAGTATTGCACGGATTCTTTTCAAATTTTGTTTGTGTATATTTTTGCAAAATACAAGAGACTTTACCAAACATGGTCAGGATCGGTCCATTTTTGGGCCTAGTCCCTATATAGATATAGCATCCGATATGAACTTTTTCTTATCTGCAGCCAAAAAAATTAATAAAAGTCCCACTCAAATTTAGTTTATGCTTATTTCTATATGCAGTTAGTTGGGCTTGAGAGATCGGGTCTCCAAACGCATGGTATAGGGTATCGTATATATATCTTACTTGTTTATTTTTGAAACAGCTGTTCAATCCGCTGAAATGTTTAACTTAAACACATTAAATGAAGTGTGAATGACTGTGTTTTGTTTTGCAAAACACGACCTAAAACACCTCAAAATATCGTAGTGTGAACGCCTTAAGATGGTAGTAGAAGTACAAACATTGTTAAATGAACGTTATTTTGAAGTATAAAAAAGAAAAAGAAAAATAAATTTATGCTATAAGATAATTATAAACATAAGTACATATCTTATAAATATTATGATAGACAGGGGCATACGATGTAACAGTAATTAAGTAGTGGAAAGTTATTACATAACAATTAATAAAAAAAATAAATATATTAAGTTTTTAATAGTTTGCTAGATTTTGACGAGATTTTTGATGAGATTTTTTTAATGTGCAATTTTTGATTTTGTTTTCTACGGTGCGTGGTAGAGCAGAAGAGAGCATACGTAACTAAAAATTCATAACTACACTACACTAAATTTTTCAATCAATCAATCAATTCATTTATTTATCCATAATATTTACATTTTCATTTTAATTTAAATTACATATTTAAGTGTTCAAGATTTTTCTTTTTCAGCTTAATAATAGATTTATATTTACAAAATTTCTATTTACATATATACAGTATTATTTTTAATTGGAGGAGAAAATTTGGCAAAACCTATTTGATTTTTTTTTTTAAAACTACTTATACTACTTCACTACAGACTAGATAAAACCTAAGATGATGCTAGCTCATTAATATGCACGAAATCAGAATTCAGACATCTGGTATTAAAGTTTTGTGTAAGCCTGTTTATCTTGTCTGGAACTAATTCCAGGCCCGCAATATCATGATGGCGTGTGGTAGAAAAAAACCAAGTTAGGTTATATATAAGTTTTAACAACTTATTTTGGGCTATTTGCAGTTTTTTAATAACCAAACGGGGGCTGCATAGAATATTACGGCGTTGAAAATGGACTTCATGATGAGTTTTTTATTATTAATATTAAGGCAGGATTTCCGATTAATAAAAGGGTATAGAATACGGGTTAATAAGTTAACTTTATTTATTACATAACGTATATGATCTTTAAACTTCATTTTCGTATCGAGCATAATACCAAAATATTTTACTTTTTGTTCCCACTGTATAGCATTATTATTTATGATAATATTGGTCTGTGGTAAATAACATTCTTTCCGTTTCCTTGTAAAATATATCGCCTGTGTTTTTTCACAATTTATCACAATTTTCCATTTATTAAAATTAGATAAAATATCAGATAATGCTCCATGTAAATTAGCCATTATATCAACAGCCATAATTTCCGAGCTTAGGATTGCTGTGTCATCAGCGAATATTGATAAAGTACAGTAGTCCATTTGAGGAATATCAGATGTATATAAATTATAAAGGACAGGGGATAAACATGACCCTTGGGGACAACCTGCCGTTATAGGATGGCTTCCGGACTGGTGTGAGACTATGTGAACTTTAAAAGAACGAGAGGTGAGGAAACTATGAATTATTTTTGTCAATGCTATTGGGAAGTTTAAATTGATCATCTTAAAAACGAGACCTTCGTGCCAGACTGAATCAAAGGCAGCTTTGACATCCAATAGAACCATGCCAGTTGATTTTTGATAATTAAAGTTTGTTTTTACTAAATTTCTTATTCTTATCAATGGATGAGCTGTGTTATGCTCTCTGCGGAACCCTACACTAAATTTTTAGTTTAATTTTGAAGTAATAATAATAAGAATAAAACTTAAAAATTCTTTTCTTAAAATATTCCAAAGACGAATAAAAATTACACTTAGATTTTGGCTCTATTGACAATTTATATTTTTTGGATGTTAATACAAACGTTGCGTATTTCGACAACTTCCTGCTTTCGCTTACGTAGTAAAATGCATTTTGTTTTTTTTTTTTTTTTTTTTTTTAGAATTAGGTATTAACCTTTTAACGAATTTTAAAAATCAAAGCTGCATTTTACTCCCAAATAAACATACATAATTTTATAATAATTTCATAAATTATACGGTTCCTAAATGAAAAAAATGTATAAAACATCTCCAAAATTGAAAAATAGAGAATTTTTTAAAATGAGTTTGCTGGAACAAATTTCTCAATATTACTTAAATATCATGTCCATATCTTCGAAAGGCCTTTGTTTCTTCTTGCCGCTGAAAAAATTCAAAATCGGTTGATATTCAACATAGTTACTGTAATATACGTGCAAAAGGGCCGGAAAACCGTTTTTCCTCGTAACTCAATATTTTGGAGGTGTTTCGCAAATTTCAAAGACAGAGTCTTGTTGTACTCGACAAGACATTCTGGTAGGTATCACATCTTAGGAATTTTATTTCTGTCGTAAATGAAGTTGTTCATTTCTACATATTTTTTAACCTTTAACGGGTGATCACAAAATCCCATTGCAACAATTGTGTAAAATATTTTTTTGCTAAATTTGGTGATCAATAACAAACTCAGCCATTTTCTTGCCATTTATTTTAAATACATTTGTCCTGAATATTTGCAATTAATTTTTGGGAATTTAATTAATCAAGTGATTAATATTACTTTCATTTTCAGACCTTTGAGTTGTAATTTTATATTTTCCACTTTTACTTTATTCGCTTGTTTTTCTCAAAAGAAGTTTAACATATTTCTTTGGCGATTGGTTTGGACGTATCGAATGCCAATTTGGAAGAAGACATTTGATAGATCATTAGTTATTGAATAACACCATCTCATAATTTCGATACTACTTACACGATAACCGATGCCACAATTTCAAAATGAAAAAATTCGATCTAGTTCACTCGATCACGAATGAAATGTTTAGACCCCCTGATTTTAATTTTGTTCCACTATTCAGAGTGTCTTAAGTTTAAAAGAATTATGTTTTATAGGTTGAAAAAAAAAAATTTTAAGTATTAAAATAAGTATTCGTATTACCTAATATAAATGTTGTAGTGGTGACCGAATTCCTTTTCTGTGTGCATACCTAACATTCCTTCTGCAGTGTTTTATTGTTTACTTAATACAGTCTCTGTGGATGGTCATCCTATACCGCTTGCTGTAGAACTGAAAGCTTTTAAATTGGGATTTATCAGACCAGAATACGTATTTGCAGTCATGTACATTAATCGTGCTAAGGAGCGCTCTACTGGAAGCTAACTGGCTATCATGCTTATTTATTGATACAGAAGTCTCTTGTGTTTTACGTGAGTACCCGTCTCGTTGACATAACCTCACGGTGCTCTGAACACTGAATCGGAATATGCGTCGACTACCGACCCATTGTGTAGTGAAACTACACTCCGGTACCAATTCAAGATTTGTGCATTTGGGCAACAAATCCCACTTCTTTGTGGGGAGTCGAGGCCAACCTTACACACCTCTGCTGTTCTAGGGTCACAGCACCCGGTTGAATGCAACTCCACATCGAGCTATGCTCTCCCCGCGATTTGGGTATAAACCACAGCCACCATGATACTCCCCAAGGGGCCGTACCCGCAAGTCAGCTGGAATCAATGATTCCAGGGGCATCTGACTTCCCATGGTACCAGATATATATATATATATATATACTCAGCCTGTGGGTGCGTGTATGGGTACACAACTAAAGCCTTCTAGAAGGTCATGGGTACACACTAATGCGTACATCCTATGGATGTAAACATGCGTGTGCGATCAAACCCTTCTTCAACGTCTTTGTTTTGAAGACTTCGCACGCAAACTCATTCATACAACGCATTCTCTCATCATTTACAAGCACACCACTGACATCACAACCATCGTCCGTCAATACGACACCCAGAGAATCCAGGTCCCGTATTTCCGAGTAAAAAGTGCATATGCACAAAACATGAAACCAGTCCTCCAGTATTAGCCAAGGCTCTTCTATGCAAAAATGCGTTAAAAGACCCGTGGCCTTAAGCAAAAAGCCCAAACTCAGGCTGAATCCAAAATCTGGACGCTTCGCCACGAACGTCACATCGCGAATGAAGGCGTATGTAACACGTCCATTGTCACTACCGTTCCATCTATCTTGCCATCGGGAGACAACACACTCGTTTAAGAGTGCCTTGCATTCCGTCCAGCTCTTCCCACTAATGTCTTCGTTAGTCACCCAATGATCCTGTAGGCAATACTTTTACGTATCACCTCCAAGTCAAGACGTGCTACTCCTACCAACATCTGTAAGGCCTCCGTGGAGACCGTACGACAACACGGCACACAAGCGAGCAAGACTACCCGTTGACACGACATGATTTTCAGCTTTCCTCTGACAGTCGTGACTACACTGGACCACACCGAGGAGCTATATGTTGCGCAAGCAACAAACAGTCTACGGTAAATTTTCCGCATAGAACGACTGCTGAGGCCCCAGTCATTCCTAAGAATGCGCCGGACACATCCTACCACACCAGTCAATTTCACCTTAACACGCTCGAGATGAACCAAGAAGTTCATACGCTCACGCATTGTTATCCCCAAGTGCTTGATCTCAGTCGCATACTTAAGGCTAACGCCATTGGCCCTAACAGATGGAGGTCGATTTAGCGATAACCTGCCTTTCAGCAATATCATCACAGTTTTGTCCATTGCTACATCTACTCCTACTTGTCTACTCCAATCGCAGACAATCAGCATGGCTTCCTCCCCCCTTCTCTCCAGCTCAGCACGAGACTGGCCTTCGATAAGGACGAGCAAGTCATTCGCATATGCGCACACATTGTATGCAACCATCAGCCTCCGCAAGATAGGATCCATCATTAGATTCCAAATAAATGGTCCGCAAATGGATCCCTGCGGACAACCTCTGACCACCTCAATGCACACGGAATCGTTCAAACCAGCGACGCAAGCCCGACTGCCAGAGAAGTAGCTTTTCCATAGCTCCAACTCTTGACAGCCGACCTTGCGTAGCCTCGCTAGAACGCCTTCCCATTACAGGAAGTCGAACGCACCCTTGAAATCAATAAAGATTCGAGGGACATATCCTGCCTCTGGCCTATCCACGCACGTTTTAACATTTTAATTTATTGATACAGAAATATCTTCTGGCATTACACTGTTTTTTATCTCTGTTATCAGGAGTCCTACATTCGAATTCATTAAAATATTTCAGGACTTACGCCTTTTCTGGAGTTGTAGATTGCTGAGCTACTATTCACTGTGAGGAGCTACTAGCTGCAATACTTTCCTCTACGTCTTGCAATAGTTTCTTTAGAATTTCAATAATAGCTATGAAGGTGTTATTATTGTTAGAAGATCCACCTAGGTAATCTTTAATATTTCGATAACGATTATAGTAAAAAGTTTTAAATGACTCCTAATTCAATAAAAGAACGTTATGCGTCAGTTGTGCCATATTTTCGTATTACACATCTTCAAAAGGGCTGCAGTTAAGGACTATAATTAATAACAAGTAGATTCCAGTGCTCGAAATTCAAGTGCAATTTCTAGGCAATTTTATTTTTCTACTTAGGCAATTCGCAAACCAAAACTTTTTTGGTTTGTTTTCATTGTGAATGAAGACAACAAACACATTAACAAATTTAATAAATACACACATAGCATATGTATAGTTTTATGTATGTGTTAGTAGCAACTTTAAATGCAATTTACTCAAAACAAAGGAAAAAATTTAAAAATCTGTAAATCTGCAAAACGACGAAAAAGAAATACCTGTCAAATAATATACGCTTGGGCAAAATTGGAATAAAACGGTAGAACAAAACATCAGTCACAAGAAATCGCCTAGCCTATTAATATAGATAATTATTATTTTTAATAACTAATAGTAATAGGCATAATTTTTTAAACAATTTATCCATTCTGCGAACTCACGAAAACACGATTTACATTTTAAACAGGAATTTCTACAGCAGCAGACCAACTAAGTAAGCGAGTGAATTCTTATATTCTTGGTTGATTTTTATTTGCCATCACACTCCAAAATGATCAAGTTGACTTAAAGCTGCGTGCAACTAATTAGGAACACAATGCTTGTATAAGAGCTTGAAGCAAATAAATTAAAATGTACTATGATTTTGGTACGATTCCTCCTAGTTTAGTTAACTTAACTTGTTACCCTGGAAAATAAATTAATACCATTATTTTCAAATATTACTTATATCAGTCATGCACATAATTAAGGAGACATCGTACTTTTTATAAAAAAAAACAAATATTAAAAAAAAAAAAACAAGTAAGAAAATTATAGTTGGTCAGACGGACTTACGATACCCTATACCATGTATTTAGAGACACTATCTCTTAGGTCCAACTAATTGGATATAGAAAATAAGCATAAACCAAATTGTGATTAATTTTTGTGCTTTTGGATATGAAAAAGTTCAATTCGGATGTTACATTTATATGAGGACTAGGTCGAAAAATTGAACCGATCCTGACCATATTTGATAAGGTCACTAATTTTTTCAAAAATATGTTCAAGCCAAATTTAATAAAAAAAAAATTAGCAAATTTTTGTTTTATAATAAGTTTAAGTGAAGGTCGGGTATCAGCTTCATATGGGGGCTATGACTAAAAATTGTCCTATAGTGTTTATTTTTGCACTGCTGATAAACGGATGTAATGAACATACACAAACCCAATTTGACCGAGATCTATAGAACAAGTTGGATATTGTGTCAGTTTAAATCGATCTCATAGGGGCCCTTGTATGGGAACTAGGTCTGAAAATGAACCAATTTTCACCAACTTCAATAACTTTCGTCCTGTGGCCGACAGAAGCTTATATACTAAATTTAATCGAAATATATTTATATATATTTGCGACCTGTATGGACGGACATAGCGTAATCTAGTCAGAAACTGATTCTGAGTCTTCGATCGGTGTAATAAAAGATGGGTCTTGGTCAAATATTTTTGGTAGTTACAAACATCAGCACAAAGTCATTATACCCTGACCACATAGTGGTATAGGGTATAAAAATAATATTTTGTTGCGAGGCATTGAATCAGCCAAATTTTCACATAAGTTGTTTGGAATGGCTTTCCAAGCCCTTTCGTTTCGATTAGAGATTTTCGAAATTGCTTATCTTTAACAAGCTTACTTTTTTTTAACAACTTCCAATAAATTCTCAATCGGGTTGAGATCTGGACTATGTGAAGGCCAATCAATAACAGTAATCGAATTATTTATAAAACATTGTTTGTCGTATAAAGCTGTGTATTTCGAATCATTATCTGGCTGAAATATTCATATTCATAAGCTTGTATTTTCGCCCACAGAAGACATTATTGTATCGTTTAGGATATTTCCATACTGACATTTGTTCATAAAATATTCAATTTTGTGCAGCGGTCCAACTCCACGTGACAAAATAGCATGATTGAATCTCCTTTCTGCTTCCACATGATCCAGGTGTACTGTGGATTAAATTCGTTCAATTTTGGATGGCTAAAAGAGATTCTATAGGTTTCTGTTTCGTCCGAAAACAATGCTCTGTTCTATTCCACAGGGCTCCATTGGTGGTACTTTTGTTTTTGCAAATTCTAGTCTCTTTCGATTACGTTCAGACAATGGTCGCAATCTTCCTTCTACTGTATTTACAGATGGTTTGCTTCATTGTCACCATAGGCTGCCATTCGAATTTCATTTGCGGATTTCGGCTTCTTTGTTCATGGGCCACCTTCTCCGTAGTTGAATGTTTCTTGAAATATTTCACCGCGTTGCTAGCCATGGTTTGGGAAACCTTGAAGGCTGCTGCGGTGCCTAAGTGCTTCAATTCTGATACATTTGTACAATAATCTTCCGAGTACTGGCATCACAAGATTTGTTTTACCCATGTTAAACAAGGAGTTAATGCATTTCCAAACACCTCAAATATTGATTCGTTCCAAAATTCAATATTTTTTTGAAAAATAACATCGAAAAAACAATGCCTTTTGATTGCCAGAATACTATGAAACGCATTTTTACGGTTGATGCGATTTAGGTCTATGCTTGCGATGCCGAAAAATCGAGCGAACATCATGCAAAAGTTAAAGCAAGTCCCAAAAGATCGCGGTAAAGTCGTTCAAAAATCAATGTAATGTTAACAGTTTTCTTCGATTATTGTGGTGTGGAGCTTTATGAAAACTTTCGGAAATTATCAAGGATTACTATTTCAGTGCCATTTGTAAAATGACAGATAACTGAATTTTTCTGTACCACGACAATTCATCGTCTCATATAGATAGCATTGCTTCTTCAAGACCATTTCTCATAAATATCCACTCATTTCGTTGCACAATCACCGTATTCACCTGAATTAGCATCGTGTATCTATTCAATAAGCCCAAGAAACCGTACTAGGACAGATAAAAGCCGATTAAGGAGATAAAGGTCGCATTTTGAGGCCGTTTCGGAACTCTTCTAACAAATCTTTCGACGATTTGCAGAAATGTTAGCGTAAGAGAAATAATCTATATATATAAAATTCATTTTCTGTTTGTTTGTTTGTTAGTTTGACCGCTATACAAATTTTTATTTTTCAACGGTGAACAAAGTGATTCTGGTTGCTTGGAAACTTTAACTGCTTACACGGGAAGTAAGCAGGATCTACGTTGAATGGACTGCAATTTTATTTGTTACACTTTGTTGCGTAAAAATTTATAATGTCTCAGTGGAATTATAAATTAGGTTGCGGGTTTATGCGATGTAGAATAAAGAAATAAATAAAAGTGAATTTTAGAAGTATGCAGATCAATTATAAATTGCAAAACGACGACGAAAAAGAAATACCTGTCAAATAATATACGCTTGGGCAAAATTGGAATAAAACGGTAGAACAAAACATCAGTCACAAGAAATCGCCTAGCCTATTAATATAGATAATTATTATTTTTAATAACTAATAGTAATAGGCATAATTTTTTAAACAATTTATCCATTCTGCGAACTCACGAAAACACGATTTACATTTTAAACAGGAATTTCTACAGCAGCAGACCAACTAAGTAAGCGAGTGAATTCTTATATTCTTGGTTGATTTTTATTTGCCATCACACTCCAAAATGATCAAGTTGACTTAAAGCTGCGTGCAACTAATTAGGAACACAATGCTTGTATAAGAGCTTGAAGCAAATAAATTAAAATGTACTATGATTTTGGTACGATTCCTCCTAGTTTAGTTAACTTAACTTGTTACCCTGGAAAATAAATTAATACCATTATTTTCAAATATTACTTATATCAGTCATGCACATAATTAAGGAGACATCGTACTTTTTATAAAAAAAAACAAATATTAAAAAAAAAAAAACAAGTAAGAAAATTATAGTTGGTCAGACGGACTTACGATACCCTATACCATGTATTTAGAGACACTATCTCTTAGGTCCAACTAATTGGATATAGAAAATAAGCATAAACCAAATTGTGATTAATTTTTGTGCTTTTGGATATGAAAAAGTTCAATTCGGATGTTACATTTATATGAGGACTAGGTCGAAAAATTGAACCGATCCTGACCATATTTGATAAGGTCACTAATTTTTTCAAAAATATGTTCAAGCCAAATTTAATAAAAAAAAAATTAGCAAATTTTTGTTTTATAATAAGTTTAAGTGAAGGTCGGGTATCAGCTTCATATGGGGGCTATGACTAAAAATTGTCCTATAGTGTTTATTTTTGCACTGCTGATAAACGGATGTAATGAACATACACAAACCCAATTTGACCGAGATCTATAGAACAAGTTGGATATTGTGTCAGTTTAAATCGATCTCATAGGGGCCCTTGTATGGGAACTAGGTCTGAAAATGAACCAATTTTCACCAACTTCAATAACTTTCGTCCTGTGGCCGACAGAAGCTTATATACTAAATTTAATCGAAATATATTTATATATATTTGCGACCTGTATGGACGGACATAGCGTAATCTAGTCAGAAACTGATTCTGAGTCTTCGATCGGTGTAATAAAAGATGGGTCTTGGTCAAATATTTTTGGTAGTTACAAACATCAGCACAAAGTCATTATACCCTGACCACATAGTGGTATAGGGTATAAAAATAATATTTTGTTGCGAGGCATTGAATCAGCCAAATTTTCACATAAGTTGTTTGGAATGGCTTTCCAAGCCCTTTCGTTTCGATTAGAGATTTTCGAAATTGCTTATCTTTAACAAGCTTACTTTTTTTTAACAACTTCCAATAAATTCTCAATCGGGTTGAGATCTGGACTATGTGAAGGCCAATCAATAACAGTAATCGAATTATTTATAAAACATTGTTTGTCGTATAAAGCTGTGTATTTCGAATCATTATCTGGCTGAAATATTCATATTCATAAGCTTGTATTTTCGCCCACAGAAGACATTATTGTATCGTTTAGGATATTTCCATACTGACATTTGTTCATAAAATATTCAATTTTGTGCAGCGGTCCAACTCCACGTGACAAAATAGCATGATTGAATCTCCTTTCTGCTTCCACATGATCCAGGTGTACTGTGGATTAAATTCGTTCAATTTTGGATGGCTAAAAGAGATTCTATAGGTTTCTGTTTCGTCCGAAAACAATGCTCTGTTCTATTCCACAGGGCTCCATTGGTGGTACTTTTGTTTTTGCAAATTCTAGTCTCTTTCGATTACGTTCAGACAATGGTCGCAATCTTCCTTCTACTGTATTTACAGATGGTTTGCTTCATTGTCACCATAGGCTGCCATTCGAATTTCATTTGCGGATTTCGGCTTCTTTGTTCATGGGCCACCTTCTCCGTAGTTGAATGTTTCTTGAAATATTTCACCGCGTTGCTAGCCATGGTTTGGGAAACCTTGAAGGCTGCTGCGGTGCCTAAGTGCTTCAATTCTGATACATTTGTACAATAATCTTCCGAGTACTGGCATCACAAGATTTGTTTTACCCATGTTAAACAAGGAGTTAATGCATTTCCAAACACCTCAAATATTGATTCGTTCCAAAATTCAATATTTTTTTGAAAAATAACATCGAAAAAACAATGCCTTTTGATTGCCAGAATACTATGAAACGCATTTTTACGGTTGATGCGATTTAGGTCTATGCTTGCGATGCCGAAAAATCGAGCGAACATCATGCAAAAGTTAAAGCAAGTCCCAAAAGATCGCGGTAAAGTCGTTCAAAAATCAATGTAATGTTAACAGTTTTCTTCGATTATTGTGGTGTGGAGCTTTATGAAAACTTTCGGAAATTATCAAGGATTACTATTTCAGTGCCATTTGTAAAATGACAGATAACTGAATTTTTCTGTACCACGACAATTCATCGTCTCATATAGATAGCATTGCTTCTTCAAGACCATTTCTCATAAATATCCACTCATTTCGTTGCACAATCACCGTATTCACCTGAATTAGCATCGTGTATCTATTCAATAAGCCCAAGAAACCGTACTAGGACAGATAAAAGCCGATTAAGGAGATAAAGGTCGCATTTTGAGGCCGTTTCGGAACTCTTCTAACAAATCTTTCGACGATTTGCAGAAATGTTAGCGTAAGAGAAATAATCTATATATATAAAATTCATTTTCTGTTTGTTTGTTTGTTAGTTTGACCGCTATACAAATTTTTATTTTTCAACGGTGAACAAAGTGATTCTGGTTGCTTGGAAACTTTAACTGCTTACACGGGAAGTAAGCAGGATCTACGTTGAATGGACTGCAATTTTATTTGTTACACTTTGTTGCGTAAAAATTTATAATGTCTCAGTGGAATTATAAATTAGGTTGCGGGTTTATGCGATGTAGAATAAAGAAATAAATAAAAGTGAATTTTAGAAGTATGCAGATCAATTATAAATTGGGTATTTATTTGATGCTCACCAGTGGCTTGTTACAAAATAAGTGAAGTCTAGGGCTGAAGTTAGTTGACACGTAACTTCGAGTTTCATTTAAGTAGTAACTGAAGATAAATTCTATGTTTTTTTATAATTCAAAATAATTTTATAAAGATAATTTAAATTCACAATGGGTTTTATGTTAAAGTGTATGATACTTTACACATAAAAATAGAATGTAAAATAGTTTACAAAGTCAAATATTAATTATAATAATTCATTTTAAACAATTCATTGGGGTTTTTTTTAATAAAGAATGTGTTATAAAAAATATTGTTAAAAATTATGTATTTTAGACAAACGGATTTCTCTGAAATTTGGTACACACGATGTCCGTACTCCAGGAAAGCTCGCCATATGATTCTTACCGGCCACGCCTACTTTTTTATACAATTCAGATTCTGTTTTTTGGTATATTTGCTCGCTTTACAAATTTTTATTTTTCAACGGATTTCTCTGAAATTTGGTACATACGATCTCCGTACTCCAGGAACGTCGCCATAAGATTCTTGCCGGCCGCGCCACTTTTACGCCCACTTTTTATACAAAATTCATTTTCTGTTTTTTGGTATATTTATTCGCTATACAAATTTTTATTTTTAAACGGATTTCTCTGAAATTTGGTTTACACGGGAATAACTTCACGGTGAAAAAATTCCCCAAATTTAAAAAAGGGTCCCTAAAAGAAATGAACAAATTCCCCACTTTTGTAAAAACGAAATAAAAAATTGACTGACTCCCCAAATTCATTCTTAAATTTTTACATATTTTTATTTAATGAATTTTGTTAAATACTTATTTTAGTGAAAAGTTGCATACTGCTCTCAATATATGTCCTACAATAAACGCATTTAAAATTAGCATTCTTTTCGATAGCATTATTTCGGTGCGCGGAAGCTACGCGCACGCGGAACACAGCTTAGCTAGAATATCGGAATGATCTGAAAAATATATTTTGCCAATTAAAATAAGTTGGCAACAACTGCGTGGCAGCACAGGTGTGGCTGCTAAACGCGCGGACGCCGTACAGTGGTGCCCGTAGAGCAAACGAGGTTGCAAAAATCAAAATTTTCATGTGCGCCGACGAAGTTTTGAATAAACCCGTGTTATAGAAAACTTTTCAACGATTTCAAATATGCTACTCTTAATAATATCACATTTTTAGTTTAGAAGATATAACCGTTCAAAGTTGACCGACTTTCGGTTTTCAAAAAAACACACAATTATTAGTCAATTTGTTGCGATTTCAGGTGTAATATCACGAAAAATAGGTAACGAATCGCCTTATTTTTTGCTTGTATTGATTGATGTATTTATTGAATGTATAATGATAAAAAAAATTAACTGTTTGCTTTGTGTTTCTCCTGGTAAATCACTATTTAAAAACTATCAGTTTTTTTTCACTATTTTTCAACTTTGACGGAAAATAAAAAAAAATCTATATTTTTCGATATGTGCCATATTTGCAAAGCATGTTCTTTGATTATTTCTTTACATAATTTAAAAGGTTTTATCTGCCCATACGTGCCCGTTTGGCTTCTAGAGGTAAAAAAGGTTAAAAAGACATGGTTGCAGAAATTGTATGGCGTGCATCCCTTACATGTTTTGACTGACAGTAGTTTGATCTAATAGTTTGAAAATTGCATTTTAAGTCGGTTGTCTACCTGTGAGCCTCTGCCAAAGTCTACTCCCAATATTCTGTTACAGACACAGGATGCACAAAAAACTACTCATTGAAATTCGCAGGTACGCACCTCACTTAAAAATTACTTTGGGATACAAATGGTCAAGAACAATATTGACTTATGGTCCCTCCAGGTAGGCACAAATCTTATTTAGACACGAGCATAATATCAAAATTGCATAATTCAGCCTAAATCCATATGTATGCAGGGAACAGGTAAATTTTTAGGCATGGTAGCATAAGCCTATATATTGCAAAATAAGCATAATGCCTGGATTAGTCTACGACTGAAAGTTGGCGCAACAAGTACTGAAACCATGGCGTTAAACAATTTAAAATTATTTGAACTGTTTAGAAGGTCAACCACACCAAAGTTTTTCACGGAAGCTGCTTTAGAAGAACTTGATAGCTTATACGGAAATATTGAGAGAAGTGAAATTATAATGAAGACACCATCCTGGATATATTGGCAGTAGATAAACCCACCACATCAACCAGAGGAGCAAAAGGAAGGAAAAAAAAAGTATTGAGGAGTGTTCAATTTTCACAAGAAAAAGGAAACTTGCCGATGCCACCAATGACTTGACCACGAAGCATTTATCGGACGCGCTGTCTATTAAATATACAAAGGATAGTGAAAGAGTTAGGTCGCAGATTACAAAATCTGTTGCTGATGCAAGCCCACTGCGACTAAAAAGGATTAAGGAAAGCATTCCCACGCCCACAAACGCACACATTAAAAAGTATGGTTCCGAAGAAGCCTTGGCCTTGTTTATGGACTTACAACTTTCCAAAGAAAAATATGAGATACTACGGGCATCCTTGATGCGACACGGGGCTGACGTTTTACCAGGATACAAGCATATTACGCAAGCCAAAATAAATTCACGGCCACTGCATACGGAGTTTACGGAAGTCTCTGTGAAAGCCAATCTGCAGGATCTCATGGGCCATACAGCAAAACGGTTGTTGGAGAGTCTTCCTGAAAATGAGGTGAAAATTCTTCCCGAGAAACTGATATTGATCAGCAAATGGGGCTGCGATAGATCATCCGGACAAAGCATTTATAAGCAAAGGATATCTTCCGATGACGCTACAATATCGGACGGAAATATGTTTATGGCATCTGATGTTCCTTTGCGGCTAAAATCTGATGTTTCCCTACACTGGAAAAATTCACGTCCGTCATCAGTGCATTATTGCCGACCAATAATGTTTCAGTTTGCAAGGGAATCGGCAGAACTCATAAGGACCACGGTGAAGGACATTGAAGAACAAATAAGCAAGATTAAGCCTACAAAGCTGCAAATTGGAGGAGGAAAATATATTGAATGCAATTACGAGTTCCACCTGACCATGGTTGACGGAAAAGTCGTAAACGAACTGACAGGAACAACCTCAACATTGCCACGCCCGATTTGCAAAAAGAGTCAGAAGAACTTTGGTAATTTAAACGATTCTACAAACGAGGAGAATTACGAATATGGAATGTCACCATTGCACGCAAGGATAAGGTGTATGGAGTTCTTGCTAAAACTGGCGTATACCCTACCACAAGAGGAGGAAAACTTCGATGAAAATACATTAATAAAGGATAAGGAAAAGATCAGAAAGAAGCAAATACAGGATGCTTTTTTTAAACAAGTTGGACTAAAAGTAGACTGTCCCAAGCACGGATACGGTAACTCAAACGATGGAAACACTTCTAGGAGATTTTTTGAAAATGATGAGGCAGTAACTAGAATCACTGGAATTGACAATCAGATCGTGAAAAGATTGAGAACGATCTTTCATGTCTTGAATGTTTTAAACTGCAAAGAAAATGTCAATTCTACAAAATATGGAGAATATGCATCGAAAACTGCATCTCTTTTAGCAGAAATGTATCCACAGAAGAAGTTGACCCCGACCATCCATAAAATATTGGCGCATGGCAAATATATAACTGAGTACCAGTCTTTACCAATTGGAGAGCTTTCTGAAGAAGCACAGGAGTCTCTTAACAAATTTTATAAAAAATATAGATTGCAGAACACATTCAAAGCATCAAGGGTAAGGCAAAATGAGGACCTCTTCAACATGTTGGCAGCATCTTCCGATCCACTTATTTTTTCCCTGCGGTATGGGAAGTCACGAATACAGTTAGAAAATAATTATAATTTAGAAATGATTAGTCTTTTAGATATACCTTCTCTTACGAATTGTGATGAATATTTTACAGAAAATTGAAAAAATAAATTTAAAAAAGAAGTAATTTTTTTTTAATTTGTTGGGTAATAATTTAAAACATAAAACCCTAAAGAAAAAAAATAAAAACAATCTAAAAATTTAAAAATAATTTTTGTTTTGTTATCATAAAATAGATTTTTCTACAAATTTTAATTTTGATAACCCATAAGTCAAGGCTCTTTATTTCATTCCATGTTTTTCTTACTCTCGAAGATTCTAAATCTAATTATCTTCGCCAAGTGTGTGCTGGCCGTCCTCTTCTTCTGCTGCCTTTTGGGTTTCAGTCTATAGCATTACGGTTCGATTTCTATTTCGATCTGATGAGTACGTTCCCAGAGTTGTGTGTTCATCAGTAGTACATGGTTTTATTAATTTTTCTCGTTGACCCTGATGTTCTCGCTTTTACTATTAGAATTGTAAAAGAAATAGAGGAACTCTTTTTTAAGTTTTCTTGGTTGTTATGCTTTTAGAAGTAAAAGAAGTAAACATACAATAACATTTTCTCCCCAAATGCTAAAGATATGTTCCGAAAAGTAAAGGTATTATAAAGATATCCTTTTAGAATCTAAATATCAGATCAACATGAAAGCAACAAAAATTTGTGAAACAAGTACTTTATCTAATACAACTTAAAATATTTTCCACTACATTGAATTCGGTTTTATAATTATTTAAATCCAGTTTGATTTATTGTAAGTATAACTTGATATGCTTCCATAGCAACTCTGCCTCGCATGACACTCTTTCGCCCTTAAATTCTCAATTCGAGTATCTTACACAAAAGCACAATTTGACATAAGTATCAATCTATCCTCGTTTACATAAATTTTGTCTGATTGTCACAATGCCAAGTTTTTTTTTTTATTTGTCTATCTATGTATGTAAATAAACAGTGGTATGTTCATACACTCAATATAAGTAGTATATACAAGCATACATCCATATGTCTATGTAGTTGAAATTGGTAAAGCGCATTACCAAGATCATTATTATGCAGAAATGTTTTCTGGAAAAGTTGCAATAAACTTTTACCAAACTTGACTTTTCACACTTCTCCTTCGACTAAACTGACTGACATAACAGAGCAGTCAGAGAAGTTATAAACACATACTAGACACATACACTCGAGCAACTTCGTATTCATATATTATAACTACACAAAAGCTATATGTTCCTAATCCGAGCGTACATTCTATATACATATAAGTTTACAATTTGAAGTTATTCTTAAGCTTAGTAATGGATAGATATTGGACCTCATTGGTAAAGTTTGACTATTGAAGCAGTGACTATCCATAACAGTGGTAGCCATCGAGAGAACTGAGTTAGTAATAGTGTTAATGAGCATGTGTTAGTTGTACTACACTGATCGAAATCTATGGACGTAACACAATGCCGATATTAAATGAGTTTGTGTAGATTTTGTATGAATTCATAAAAGGGAAAATAGTTGAGTTCACGAAGAATATGGTAAAATTTTAAATATATTTTGTCGTTTTAAAATTTTAAATCTTGCATTCTGAAAATGTAAAACAAAATGTGAAGAACATTTAATCTCTTTTATCCATAAGTTTGAAGTTTATTAAATCAAGTAAGTAATAATAAGTAATTCATTTCTTTAAAAAACAAAAACAAAACAAAAAAACACAAAATAGCAAAACTTAAAAAGATAAGAAATTTCAAAAGTTATTAAGTGGTAACTGCAGTAACTGGATATTTTTTAACATTAAAAAAAATGCATAAAAGACAGCTATAATGTTGTCAAATGGATTCAACGTATGTAATTTATAGAAAATGTTTAAATTATAGTTTATCAAGTCTTCGAAATTTTCTCAACATATTTGGTTTATTTTAAACAAATATTCTCTGTGTACCTGCTTTGTTCAAAAGCTTTCATAAGACTGAATGAAATAAGAAGCCGAACACCAGCATGTTTGGCACGGCCTTCACTGATCTAGAATGATCTAGCACCGACGTGGTGGGCATCCGCAGACCAAGTTCAAACTTGGATATGTTGCGGAGCACAAAAAAATATGTAACCCTTATTTTTTGGCGCTTAATATGAAATTTAGGGTACCAAAACCGAAAATTTTTTTGTGACGATTTTCACGTGGACATCATATGAAAGGAATTTGCATAGCCCGTTCAATGGCATATCTGTGGTTTTCTGGAATAACCGCGTATGTCCATTTTTGTCAGTTTTGAGTTAACGATGCCAAATATATTAATTTTTAACGCTCTTTACATGTGTTAAATTAAAAAAAAAAAAAAATATTGACCATTTTTGAGTTTTTTCTTTAAATAACGACGTAACTTAAATGTTTATTAAATTAATTTGCAGCACAAGCGACGTATGTCAACCTACGTTTGATCGCTGACAAATTATTTTCTCAGAAATCGACACATACCGACATACGTTGTTATTAATGAAAAACAAAGCAAAATAATTTTTGATTATTTTTCAGTTTATAACCACTTATAAAAACTTGTGTGTTTATTTCTGTTATTTTTTGTCACTATTATACTGTGGAACAAATTCAGGTTAGCAAAAGTTAGGTCGATTCTGAGAGTGAGGGGTGAAAATAGAGGCTAAATTAAAAGACCCGTATCGCAGCTTTTGTTTATGTTAGTTCGAATTTTTTTTTTAATCGACCTTCGAACTTTGCAGTCAAATGCCGATTTTCAGCATATTATTAAAATGTTTTTTTTTTGGCTATAACTCGTCGACTAATTGATATTTTTTCAATCTGTAAAAGCCAAATAATTGCTAGAGAGCTGTGCAACAATTAGAATTTTTATGAAGCAAAATGTTGAAAAAATTATTTTTTTTTCATGCTTTCTGAATATATTTTCCACAAAACTAAGTCTTTTTTGCTTTCTGTTTGATCCATAATATGCTTCTCAGTTTCTTCAATAAATTTCATTTGAAAAGAAAACAATCATAATACAAAACTTGCGTTTTCCAGCTTAATATTAATTTACTTCTCATTTTTTATGTACCAATTTTATTCAGTGTTGGTTTTGAAGAAACATTGAAAAAGAAATTATAAAAATATGGAAAAAAATATATTTTTGAAATGTTAGTTATGAAAAGTTTTAAGTAAAAAAATTAAATAAATTAAATTAATGATTTGGCCAGTTGCCGTTTAGCAGGCGGCTGTGGATCAACATCACTGCTCTGTCTAATATCTTGGTCATCGTCATCTTCATCAGAAAGGTCGATAATTTTGTCCAACAGATATTCTGGAATTTCATCTTTGTCTTCCCCTTCTTCCTCTTTTTCCTCGACTTCCTCTTCTTAAAAGGTGTTTTTATACCACCAACAAATTTCAGCGAGTATTGCATCTGGAGATTTCTTTCCTCTGTACCTGAAACGAAAATAGTTTTCAATCGTTAACATGTTTAAATTGTGCACTCTGACAAAGATATTAGAAAAATTTAGGAATTCAAAATATGCACACTCTATAGTTACCTTATTTCAAATGGAAGCGCAGTTTGGTGATAACGTTCGCCTTGCTCATCAGATTCAGTTGGAAACTGTTGAGCGAGTTGATCAAGATGCTGATGCAAGATATGAATTTTGTACGACATATTAACCCCAATTTCATGGAAAGCTGCCAACATGTTTGCAATAGATTGCCTGTAGTTGTCTTTGCGTTCTTTACCCAAAAGCCCTTTAATGACTGCTTTCAATTCGAGCCATGCAATTAATTCTCGGTCTGTCAGAACTTGGTCAAAATCTTATAGACTCATTAGTTTCCGTATGTTGGGACCATTAACAACCCCTTCCTGAATTTTGGCGTTCTTAGTCTTGGGAAAATGTCTTTTAAGCGGTTGAATACTGCTGGTCTTTTTGCGATACATTTAAAAAAATTTTTAGCAATGCCAAGTTTAATTTGGAGCAACGGCAACAAAATTTTCATTTCAGGAACAAGACTTTCGTGTAGCCTATTGTCTTTAGGCCATTTCCGTCCAATGCGACTATTCAAGTTATGCTGTTTGTACTGGTTTCTTCCTTTAATACCTTCTCCGTATCGTGAATCCCAATCGAACAAAAAAAACGGATATTTTGGTCGGCCACATGCTGTTAAGCCTGTAATCAATGAAACTATTTTGAGGTCGCAGCAAATGTGCCACTGGTGTTCGTTATATATGACTACTTCCAGAATGTGTTTCAAATTATCGAAATTTTTACTAGTGTCAGTGCTATACGCAATCGGAACAGAAGGCATTCTATTTGTCTTGTAAAAAAGCACAACTTTTAAGCTAATTAGTGAACTATCGATAAACGCCAATCAACTTTTTTAAATGTTAACCCTATCGTCTCCATTAACTTTTCAATACCGTTGCAATAAGCGAAATTTTTTCCATCATTCACATTGAAGAACTTTTCTAACTCTTTTTGGCGTTTTCGATATGCTGTTACTTTGGTACCTTTCGCCAGCAAATTATTTCCTTTCAAAAATGAAGCCAGTAGTTCTGATTTTTTCTGAGTCAAACACAAAATTTGCAACAATTCCAATTGGTTTTGTGTGACTAGGATTGGGTCCTTTGATGTTTCATAGCATGTACCTTCACCAGGGTCGTATTCTGAGAAGAAATCCATGGATGTACCAGCGGCGGTTGTAGTACTGATATCTGTTTGAAGATCAATACTTCGGTATGTTGGTACTGGAATGAATTCTGAGTGCGGTAATGGTAATTGGACACTTGGCACTGCTACATAAGTTTTATTCTTTGCTTTGCTTTCACTCACAAAATGAAATAAGTTCCAAAAAAATTAATAACGAATTTTATCACTACCGAGCGAAAAGTAAAAGACATCAGCTTCGGCTGAGTTTCGAGTCTTAACTAAATCTTCATTTTTGAAATTAGTTCGCTTGTACGAAATAAAAAAAATTGTACGAAATAAAAATAATGGTTGAAAACAAAAAGTTTGTTTTACTAATTCCTAATTCTTGGAACTTCCCTTTTTAATTACTTCTACTTAAATCGCTATTTCTTTTCAAACGAAATTTATTGAAGAAACTGAGAAGCATATTATAGATCAAACAGAAAGCAATATAGACTTAGTTTTGTGGAAAATATTTCCAAAAAGCATGAAAAAAATAATTTTTCCAACATTTTGCTTCATAAGCACCACAAAAATTTTCTACATAAATTTTTTAAAAGTACTTAGTTGTTGCACAGGTCTCTAGCAATAATTTGGCTTTAACAGATTGAAAAAATATCAATTAATCGACGAGTTATAGCCAAAAAACCATATAAACAATATGTTGAAAATCAGCATTTGACTGCAAAGTTCGAAGTTCAATTAAAAAAAAATTCGAACTAACATAAACGAACGCCGCGATACGGGTCTTCTAATTTAGCCTCTATTTTCACCCCTCACTCTCAGAATCGACCTAACTTTTGTTAACCTGAATTTGTTCCACAGTGTTATTCTTGATACGTTGTTATATTCTCATCCTAAGTCCCGTTAACTTTTTGTTGACGAACAAAAAATTCATTTTTCAAGCAACAATAACTTATGTCTACATAGGTGGTTGCATTAGTAGTTTTCTTTTGCAAAGAAAACGACGTTTGTCGACATAAGTTGTTTTATCTGCACACACTTTAAGTGTTATTTACATATTGTTTTTTCGTCCTTCTCTAGGAAATATTCATCTGAAGATTTTTGACTCAAAATTATATATAAAGTATTTATTGCCCATATCTACAGGACTGTTAAATAAAAAGCTCTAAAAACTTTATATCGCACCCATAATTTCAAATATAACGTTTTTTCGCTCCCCTGAACATTTTGATTTTATGACATACGCGGTTCTTCTAGAAAACCACAGATATAACACTTGCACGATTCTGCTTATAAAACCTTAAAACTTGAGGTGGTTTTGTATGGTGGTACACATGAATTTTAAATCAAAACTCACATATGTATATTACACGCAGTTCTGTTCTGTTGAGAAAGTATTTCAGATGTTTTGATATAGAAACCGCTTCTGTTCGATGGTGGCCACACTCTTCATAAAATATGAGTAATATGGGTATCAATAATTTTATTTTTATAAGTAAATAAACAACGTCTGATTCAGTTGAAGATTTCATGCAATCCTGGCCCTGATGGTGTTCCTTCTTGTATTTTGAAAAATTACGCTCAAATTCTAAGTGTAACCATAACATGGATTTTTAACAAACTTTTAAAGATTGCTTGTTTTCCATTTTTTTTTTTTTTTTGGAAAGAATCATTTATTATACCTTTGTATAAGACAGTTGGAAGGGTGAATGTACTTAACTATAAGTAAAGGAGGAAACTTGTTAATGATTGTCTCTCCTATCAATTAAAGTCGACTATATTTTCATTTCAACATGGCTTTCTGAAATCTAGGTTAACAGTTACTAATCTAGAATTTCCGACTCATGTTTTCCAAAGTTTTATCCGTGAGTAAGCCACTATGTATATCCAAATAAGTTTAATGAATTATATTTGGTTATTTAATAAAATAAGTACTAATTCTTTGATAGCAAAAAAAAAATCGAAGTGCTTGTATTTAATGATATTTATTAAAATTAAATTGTCACTTCTTATAAAACTGTACTTAAAACTAATATTTTGTAGCGTAGCCATTATTTGGTATTACCGTTTGTAATCTGGAAGGCATAAAATCACCAATGATGTCATGGTATTAAAAGATATTGTGTTACATTCTGATTTAAAAATTGATTCCAATTTATTTAGGTTAGACAGATTTTGCTTTCTAACTTCCCGATCTACAAGCTTCCAAAGTTTTTCTATGTATACTTAGTGGAACTGAATCTTAGGAAATGATATATGCTATTTTACAAAACGGTGATCATTTCTTACGAGAATTGTATAAATAATAGTATTGGGCACTATTTGAATGTTTCTGTATTTTTGTGTACTTATGGATAGGAAGTTATCGATAAAAAACGTTTATTCAACACCTCACATACTAGAATATTTTTAAACTCTTTATTTTAGCTCTTTATTTGGTCGATAGACTTGCTGTGAGAAAGATTAACTTTGACATAATCACGCGCGGTCACTCATAATCACGCAAAGTCATGGTGCAATTAAAACCTCACTTCCCTTCATCTGATCGATCTGAAGCATTGTCCATAGACTTGTTGTGGCCAAAGATTAATTTTAAGATAGCCACACACAGTCACGGAGTGATTTAAACTTCATTTCGCCTCATCCGATCGATCTGAAACTTTGTCCATAGACTTTTGTGACCAAAGATTAATTTTAAAATAGTCACGCAAAGTCATGCACAGTCATGGAGAGATTCAAAATTCATATGCATAGGCAAATAAAGAGTTTTAATAAAAACTTTGCTTTTATTGGTTAGATTATTAATAAAATATTTTTAACAAAAAGTGCTTTGAAAATTTTTCATATTTTAAAATTTTTTTTATATACCCTCCACTCCAGTGTGCAGAGGGTATATATAAGTTTGTCATTCCGTTTGTAATAATTAGAAAAAAAATTTTGGGCCCCATAAATATATATATTTGTGATCCTTATAACAACCGGAGTTGATATAGCGATGTCCGTCTGTGGAAATCACGATGACGGCATCAATCGGGCAGCTAGGGTGCTCGTTGGCATAAAAAATGATTCTCTGACATCCTGAAAAGTTTGCTGTTTAAAATCGTCCAAATCGGTCTGCTAGGGCCCGAGATTTGACTGAAGAACTAAAAAAAGTCTTGAAAAAATATAATTTTCTATGTTGTTCTTGTCACGATCACGCCCTCAATAGTGCAGCTACAGTGATCATTTGTAGAGAGAATGATCCATCAAATTCATGGGAAGATTTCTATTTTAAAAATCATTAAAATCGGTGGAACAGGACCAGGATTTATATATTGTTCTTGTTGTTATTCGAAATGTTGTGTTGTTGTCATAGCTGGACTTGTTGTTTTTGTGGTCGTTGTGGTAATAATATAATAAAAACTAACCCTTTGTACATTTTTTTTTATTAACTCTGGTAGAAAAATTTAAAAGTTTCCATTGTTTTGGCATTACTGAAAAAATTTGTTAGATCATTTCTGTTATTACCACGAGCCTGCCTGCAAAATTTCAGATCGAATGGGTTACGGGAAAAGGGTTAAAATCGATCCAAAATTTTTTTGACAAGCAGCCACTACGAGTTAATATAAAAGGAGTAAGAATTCACCAACATCTAAAGCAAATAATGCTAAAATACCTAGTTGTTAAAAAAACAATGTAAATTTAGCAAAAAAAATTTTATGTATAAATTTATTTAAAGAGAAAAACACAAAAATAACGTTTGATGTTGAATTTTTTGTGTGTAATATTTACATATACATACATAAACATATTAAATAATACAAATAATATACATATATTATATATATGTATTATATATATGTATATCCATAACAACTGCATGTTAGAAAAATAAATCGGTATATTATTTTATTTACATAAAATTCTGCAATATTTTGTTGTGGGGAAAATACATTTCTTTTGCATTAACAGAGTGTTACTTCATTATGCTCAGCGTGACTATGCCACAATAGATGGCGCCACAATTTTTGTTTGTTCTAATTAGCTTTGCAATGAATGTTAATATTTTCAACTAGATATCATATAGAACAATGTTGAGAGTATACACGGGCTGGTCTTTTATTTCATATGTTTTTTCATTATTGTTTTACAAATATGAACTTAAGTTTGGCATATTAACTTTTTGTTGTCTTTACAAAATAGAGTCACCGAGTTCATCAATGAGTTTTTTGCTTTCAAAACAGTTTTACATAGTTATATAGAATTATTATTCTGCTTTACCTACAAAATATCTGATTGCGATTACATCTAATTTTTAAAAATTGTTTATAATTTAATGATTGAGTTTGAAATTTTTCAGGCTCAAGATCAAATGTTTTTACTTTAAATAAAGTAAAAGCATTAGCACATTTGTTTCAAAAATTGATCTATGTATATTCTGCATGACAGGTTATACAGCTGTTTCGGGAAGAGTCACCAACCCTCATCAGTAACCAAAAGCAGTAGATAGTTTGTTTGGTAAAAAGTTAAATTCATATATATATGTATTTGCTGAAAACAACCAAATGAGAATTCAAGCAAAAGTTATACTATTTAAGCCTCTTCCAATATAACAAACTAAAAATTGAACAACTTTGAAACAAATATGATTGTATACGAGTACACATTGCATACTACAATATACATGTTTGTTTTTGTCTTGAAAAAACAAGAAAAACAATTTGTTTTTGCTAAGACAAAAACAACAAGTAAGAAAATTATAGTCGGTCTAGACCGACTATACGATACCCTATACCATGCGTTTAGAAACCCTACCTCTTAGGCCCAACTAACTAGACATAGAAAATAAGCAAAAACCAAATTTGAGTTGGATTTTTATTAATTTTTTTGGCTGCAGATATGAAAAAGTTCATATCGGATTCTATATCTATATGGGTACTAGGTCTAAAAATGGACTGATCCTGATCATGTTTGGTAAAGTCTTTTGTATTTTGCAAATATATATATACAAACAAAATTTGAGAAGAATTAGTGCAATATTTTTGTTTTTTAATAGATTTAAGTGAAGATCGGGAAGCAGCTCTATATGGGGCCAAAGGATCATTTTTGGACTACTCTTTGGTGGATGTAATGAACGCATACAAACCCAATTTGAGTAAGATCTATATGACAATTTGGATCTTATGGCAATTTATGTCGATTTCATAGGGGTAATTTGTATGGGGGCTAGGTCTGAACATGGACCGATTCTCACCAATTTCAATAGCGTTCATCCCATGGCCGATGAAAGCTTACGTACCAAATTTCATCAAAATATTTTCATATTTGCGACCTGCAGTTTGATTACAAGCTTTACATGGACACACAGACGGACGGACGGACGGACGGACGGACGGACATTGTTAAATCAACTCAAAAAGTGATTCTGATTCGATCGGTATAATTAAAGATGGGTCTAGGTCAAATATTTTTGGTTGTTACAAACAGCAGCACAAAGTCATTATACCCAAACCACATAGTGGTATAGGGTATAAACATGTATATTGTAGTATGCAATGTGTACTCGTATACAATCATATTTGTTTCAAAGTTGTTCAATTTTTAGTTTGTTATATTGGAAGAGGCTTAAATAGTATAACTTTTGCTTGAATTCTCATTTGGTTGTTTTCAGCAAATATATATGAATTTAACTTTTTACCAAACAAACTATCTACTGCTTTTGGTTACTGATGAGGGTTGGTGACTCTTCCCGAAACAGCTGTATAACCTGTCATGCAGAATATACATAGATCAATTTTTGAAACAAATGTGCTAATGCTTTTACTTTATTTAAAGTAAAAACATTTGATCTTGAGCCTGAACAATTTCAAACTCAATCATTAAATTGATAAAGATCGAAAATAAGATTTTTTATTTTTATAAAAAATAATAAAATTAAAAAAAAAAAATTGTTTATAATTACTAAAACATTATTATTCACATAAATACAAAATTGCACTTTTTAAATCTTCAATTCAATTTAAGAAAATATCAATTCTAAAAACTGGAATTAAAAATTTCCAATTATAAATTACAATTAATTGAATTTCAGAAAATCATATCAAAACGTCGGAAATTATAATTTTAAATTTAGAAGACATCAATTAAATATTTGATATATAAATTTTATTCGTTAAACACAAATTGAAATTCCAAAAAAAAAAAAAACACCAAATACCTATGTTTTTACATTTCAAAAAAATATTGACATTCAGGAGAAATTAATAGCTTTTCAGTACCGCGATTCAGTAACTTCTTTTAACGATAGTCGAATCGTTAAAAAAAGAAAATAGCAAAATTATCAGTAAAATTTTTAAACGATATTCGCTATTGTTAAAGTCAGCTGTTTTTGTTATCTAAACGACAACCATTTTTGTGTTGTTTATTCAATCGATAAAAACTTAAATTTTTAGGTTGAAATGTCGTCATACATAAATAAAAATCATAAAATAGTGAAAATATTTTGCTTTTATTAAAAACTTTTTTATATAAATAATAAAATTAAATAGCATATTCAATTCATTATTTCATTTTCAAATAAATACACAGAAATATTAATAAAAAAATAAAGATATTAAACATAAAGATAAAATCATCCTGTCAAACACGAAGTAATTTGTTTTTTCTATTCTTCTTTGTGTTTTTTGCTTATTTTGACAGAGATGCCACTCGTTTACAATTTAAATAAATAGAAAAATAGATTTGTCGACTGTCTTAAGATGTATGTACTTAGTGAATTACTTAATCCTTAGTGCAAACAACAATAGCTGTCGATATATTTAGCGATTGTCGGATCGTTGAAATTTACAGAATCGGTCTACAGAAAACATTGATTTAAATTCAATGAATTTTAGAAAACGTCAAATGATATTTAAGAATTGCGAACATAAAAATTGTTACATAAATAAACAAATAAATTTTCACATTTTTTTTTGGATGAAAATTTGAAGTTTTTCAGAAAATAAAGAGAACAAATTATTTTATTTAAAATGTTTGGGACATTTGGTTTTTTGCGTTTGGCATCCCTAATTTGAATATTTATTATTATAAATTTATTCTGTATGTTTTCCAAATATGGCAATATTTTAATAAGAAAATTTGAGAGTTTTTTTTTTTTGCTATTATTTTGTTACTCCATCCGACCTGTATGGCCGCAATGAAGAAATATTTGGCCAGTTAAAAGAAACTATACAGCCAACCTTTGAAATGGAGGTTAGGGCGAGCTATTTAAATAGCAAAAACTAAATTAAACGAGAAGTTATGTCATATAACCGGAAACGCATGCATATAGGTATATAACCTAAATGCATGCCCATCAGCAACCACGATGACCAAAAAGCAAACACCGAAATAAATCCGAAACAATAGAAAAGACGAAAACCAACCCAAAGAATTTGCTGAAATAATTTGGTATTAAGTTTAACAAATTGTTTACTTTTTCATTTACATTTATTATCAAGACTCAAACCGAGGTGGAGGGTATCAAAGATTCGGCACAGCCGAATTTAACACTCTTACTTGTTTTTTTAATATTTTTCGTATTGCAGTTTTAATATGTATAATTTATTCAGTTTAAGAAAATTTAAATTAAATAATTTTAAAGCCTCTCTAATAGCATATAATCTATAATATTAATAGGCAAGTCGATTTCTTGTGACCTCTTCTACACTTTTATTTACTAACCGATTTTGACAGAAAATATACCATTTGAAGGATATTTCTTTACAAATATGCACCATCTGGTACATTCTTTGGAGTAATAATCATTTATAGTTGCTACTAACACATATATAAAACACATATTTAAGCTTCAAATAAGAAACTATACAATGCTGTGTGTGTATTTATTAATTGTGTTGAATTATGAATTGGCTAAAATGGTCAAACGTGAAAAATCTACAAAAAAAGAAGAAATAAAGTCCGTTTTTGGAACCCTTTTCAGCCCCTAAATGACCTCTATGTCATTTAATTTTTCGTGTTCTATAATATATCCCAGAGTGAACAAGAAATGCGGGTACTGACCATGACTTCATCCTTGTAAGACTGAAAACAGTGATACTTCTTTTGAACCAAAAGAATCCAATCCACATAGTCTACTAGAGTGACGTCCAACAGAGGAATTAATAAAACATAGTACAAAGGATACATATTTGTAAGCAGATAATGAAGCTTAAGCTCAAAATACATCACTGCAGAGCATTAAATAAATTCACAAAATATTTCATGACGTTCTTCCATATTGCTATTTAGACGAAAATACATTTACCTAGTGCGTCAGTAGTCGTGAGCATCAGTATTCACTTTGGAATTGGGACAGATTATTAGGAGAACTGTGTGTCTTTGTAGCAAATGATAAACATTGTATTCGAATGATTGGTAGGATATTGTAGCTAACAAAGAAAACTTAAATTAAATTGCATTTGGCTTCAGGAATAAATTGTATGTTCACTCAACTTTGTGTACACAACCCTAAGACATTTAATCATCAGCATCATCATCTTCATCATCATCATCAGATACATATCAACATTGTTTATTTGTCCAAGAGGCCTTGTGTTGCCTCAAGTTATTAGAGTTTATAATTTGATTGTTTGTATATCGTACCAGTATTTGGCATTTTAGTAAATGTGTGAGTAGTATTTATGCCTAAGGACTCAGTCCTTTTATTCAGTTTAATGTGTGAGATAAAAACATCAACTTCATTTAATTGACATGTATGTTATGAATACAAATAGAATGCAGGTATTTATTGCAGTTGTTTGGCAATTGGCTACTTCATTATGGAACGATTATCTGACTTTTTTTTATATAAAAATCACCACATTTCTATGACACCACATTTCTATGATTTTTTCTCTAACGGGGTATACGGACTTAAATAAATTTTAAAATTTTTTCTTAAAAACCAGTTTTTAACAATATCTAAGAGTAGTCCATTCCATAACTCCTTTATATAATCAGTTGTAAGCACTTTTCTGAAGTTATGTTGGGATCAGCTTAACCTCAGTTCTCTTTGTTAACAACTAGTAGACCCCTCCATACATTGCTATGACTTATTTAGATTATATTAAAAAAGCTCAACGCACTGCGACCTATTTGAGCTTTTGTGCACCCCAGAGTTGTCCTACAGATTAGGGCTCCTAATAAAGCCATTTACCCTATTTGGCATGAGATACCGTATGTCCCGGGGGATACATTGTATCCTCCAAGGGCAAGGGTTATTTTGTCAGTTAAATTTGGACATTCACAGAGAATGCGTTCTGCGGTTTCTAACCTTTGTTCGCAGAACCTACACGTGTCTTTAACAGACAGACGTCTTATTCGTAGACGATGTCTTAAATTACAGTGTCCAGTAAAAAATTCCGTCAAGGTCCTTAAGTTCTTTTTATCAAGGGAAAGTAATCTTCCCGATTAAACACCTTATGCAGTTATAAATCTCTTAACTTGCCTCCACAACTTGCTTGTCTCCACAACCACAGAATGGTTCTGGACCGTTGAAAGGACGGCTGGCTCCTCGATTGGTTTGGCAATTTGCCTTTTCGTTGCCCTCGTGTCCTTCGTGTCCCGGAATCCAACATAAAGTTAGTTTTTTGCATCTGAGCACTTTGATGCATTCCAAAACGAGTTTAGACGTCACCTTGTAGGACATAATTGTCTTTAATGCGGGCTGACTATCGGATAGTATGACATTCGGTCAAACATACATAAATGAGGAAGACCTCCGCTTGAAAAATGGATGGGTATTTGCCCATAGTTAGGGCCCGTCAAAAATTGGGACAGATTATGCCTGCGCCGTCTGTGAACCACACGTGAGAAGCCTGCTTTGGTTCCCAGATTTCACTGGTCCATAAGCTCCGTTCCAATATCATCGTTTTAAATTCCCTGTTAAATATCTTTCTCGGTAGCATTCTTTCCGTGACACTCGCTACCGGGTCATTGGTGACGAGTTTTGCGGTGCTATCAAAATCCTGAAGTCGTACGACACTCATGCACGCATCTCCGGTGACCGAAATTTGCAGTGGTGTGATGTTAAGCATGACGCCGATAGCATCGGTTGAGCACGTTCTGTTTGCCCCGGAGATACCAATACAGGCAATGTGATACAACTTGTTCAGGATTGCCTTAGCATTTGCTTGTTCAACCTCTGGCCGCCAAGCAGGAGCAGAATAAGTAACCATTGGTTTCACAATAGTTCTAAACGACCAGTAGGCAATGTGAGGTTTTAAGCCCCACGTTCTACCAAATAGCCTTTGGCAGGCATATAATACCCTAGAGGACTTTTAGGTAATTTCATCTGAGTGGTTATTCCATGTAAGGGATTTATCCAGGGTATCCTCAAGATACTCGACTTCCTCCGAGAACCTTATTGTCAAGCCTTTCAAACTTGGGTATTCATCGGTTAGTGATGGATACAGGGTGACCGTCAGGAATTTTCAAAAAGTATCATAAAAAGGGGATTTTAAAATAAAAAGTGGCAACAATTTTTAAAAATTTTGCGAAAAAGTGGCAAAAAAAGTATCATATTTTTATTTCAAGAAAACAAAAAAAAAATTGGTTCAAACTTAACAAAAAAATTCATAAGGTACATTGTATTTTTAATTATACAAGTATATTTTATATAATATAATTGTACATACATCACATGTATTATTTTAATATTACTATAGTCTCAATTCTTTAATATACTTTTTAATGAGATCTGTATTTGGCTTCCAGTTTTCTAAATCTACGTCTAACAAATTAAGAGCTGCAAGCATTGAATGACATTTTTGAACTTTTAACCTGTTGGTTAATTTGTTTTTCATAAAATTCAATTTTGAGCGCTGCTATGTGGTAAAGTTAAAACATAAACGGCGAATTGAAATAAATTCGGGTACATGTATTCGTTTAAATAATTTTTTAAATTACCTACTTTATACCAGAATTCTTCAACTTTAGTAATATCGAACAATTTTGTATATGATTTGTCATTTGACTTACTTTCTAATAACTTAAGTTCGGATATAAAATCTTCTGGATTGTTTATAATTTCCTTAAATTCAGTCACAATATCACCATAGTTAATATCATCACTTGACTTTATTTAAATCAAATCTATAAAGTATTTCATCACAAATAGATTGATAAAAGGTTAGTATATTGCATTTGATTGCTTTAATTTCTATTTCTGTTAAATTTACAGAACAAATTAACATTTCAGCTTCATGGCCTATATACATATTAATGAGATCTTTAATGTGAATATTGTTTTTGTAATCAATATCACAAATATTAGTACAATTTATATAATCCTTTTTTAAAAAATTACAAAAAAATTGGGTTAGTATTTCTTTTACGAGTGAGGTAAAATATATAATTTGAGATGACTCTCTTTAAAAAGTTTTATTAAGTGTATTCATTATTTTAAGAATATAAGATAAAAAGCTTAAATATACCTTATTAATAACATTCAATTCCTGCTGAATTTTTCCAATTTTTTGGCACATGTTTCCTCAAACTGTTCTCTTATAAAATAATGTTGCAATGTAGTCCACTGCTCCAGAATGCGATTAGCCACAGATTCGAAAGAGAGCCATCTGGTATCACTTAATCTTAAAATCTTGTGCTTGGGGATGTCAAAAATTGCCTGCAGTTCTTTAAAATCGGATTGTCTTTTAGAACTTTTAAAATAGTTAAAAATATTTCTTAGCAGTTGTTCAACTTCAGAGGGAATATGTTTTAACGATATGCTATTAATAAGGTTAATTGAATGGCATACACATCCAATGTGAAAAATCTGCGGAACTTTTTTTTTAAATAAAGTAGCAACATCACTTTTTCTTCCAACCATGCTAGAGGCATTATCAGTTGAAAACCCGATGAAATTTTTAAGAGGAATATTGTTTTCTTCCAATGTAGACAACAGAATATTGCATAGTCCTTCACCTGTCCCATTTGGTGGTTCTACAAGCCGAAAAAAGGAGTCTTTTGTTTTTCCTTGATCCACATCGAACTGTCGTACAACCATAACTAAACATTTTTCAGTCGAAATGTCTGTGGTCTCGTCGATGATTAAACTAAACATACATTGCTGCATTTTTTCGCCCATGCAGCGAAAGCCCTCATTTCCTAGGAACTGCACAACATTTTTAGATTTGGTCCGGCCACAAGTTACCTGCAATACATACACATAAGTAATTATATGTATATGCAATTTGGTTATGTTGTCCATCGATCTAAAGGACTGATTTTTTAAAATCATACGGATCACCAACTTAATTTCTGCAATTGCAACATTGTGTTTCAATTCTAAGTTTTGCTTCAAAACAAACTTGTCTATTTGCATATGCTCCGTATCGTTAGCTTTATTTAAATGGTCAATATGTTTTTTTGTTTCTGCATGGCGAGCGAGGTGGGTTTTTTGATTTATTAGGAGTTGTTTGCATACAGTACAAATAGGGCGTTTGGTTTCTTCAGCCAACTTAACCCACTTGAACTGTACTTCCCATTCGTTGCAATAGCTTCGAGAAAACTTTTGCCTTTTGCATACATTTATTGCATTGGAAGTACAAGCCACTTCGTTGTCTGATGATTCAGATGAACTTGGTTGGTCAATTGAGTCTATATTTTTTTGTGCTTCAGCGCAAGAATTCTGCGACACTGTTCCACCATTATTTTTAATTCTTACAATATACCTACATTTAATAATTAAAAGTAAATATAATGTCTACCTATATATACAAATGTATATTTAATAATACTTACTTATCCATAACAAAAACAATGAACACAAATTGAGCATATGGTTTTATTTCTAAAGAACAACTCAGATCTGATCTTTGAACGGTAGCAACTAAAATTATAAGCACAGATAAACCATATGGTAGAAATTATATGTGAAAACTCAGTGCTGTGACACAGTCGCACTCACAACGCATACAAAAGGTTTATTAACATTACAAACAAGTATGGGTATTCATAACTTTTACCTGCAATATATGTGTTGTAGCTATAACAATGAGAAAATGTCGACCCGAAAAAGGTGGCAAATAAAGTGTAAAAATAAAATAGTATCATCAAGGTATCACAGTCGCAAAAAAGTGGCAAAATTGCCACTTTAGTGACACAACGGTCACACTGGATGGATAACAGTATGGTCCTTAGATGGGTTCACAGATAACCATTTATTCTGACACCAATTGAGGGTTACTTCAGGCTTATAATTCCTTTGTATGGGAGTACATAAAGAGAGTAATTAAAAAAATTCAGGCAGAATGGATCAATTGGTATTGCTAAACACACTTGTCCTCTAAAAAAAAACCGTTAAAATTTCAAAGCAGTGCGTAATATTGTTGGTGAAAGTCCAGGAACATCAATTGGCATCGCGACGAGTCGAGGACAAGAATTGTAAATTTCAAAAAGCTCTCTGAAGAGCATCCGCAGCGTGTAACTATTTGATACGGATTTTGGCTGACGGAATGATTGGACCATACTTATTCGAAAATGGGTCGTGTGATGAAGAAGCAACTGTTACTGGTGCTCGATATCGAGACAAGATAACAGAGTTCTTTTTGCCTTAATTGAATGATATAAATGTGAATGATATGAGGTTTCAACAAGACTGTGACACATGCGATACAGCCCGTGAAACAATTCAATTACTGCATGAAAATTTTCCTGATCGTTTACTCAGAATTAGCCCCCTAGATCATGTGATTTAACACCATTGGATTTCTTCTTATGACACTATTTGAAGTCCGAAGCCTATGGAAATAATCCCACAACCACCCGTTCATTGAAAGCGGAAATTGATGGCTGCATCAAAAAAATTTATCCTCAATTATGCAAAATGGTCATGTCAAATTTCGTATGTGCCGGCAGAACCTTGAAGGCCATTTGCTCGATGTGTTGTTCCATACATAATACTATGATGAAGTACACAGGACGATTTAACAAAATAATGACAATTTTGGGATACCTATAAGAAATTTATGTTACTAAACACTCAATAATAGAAATATTGCAGAGTAAGCATACAAAATCTATCTATGAAAAATTCCATACCATGTTGAATCGACAAAAAAGGTAATTTATAGCTTTTTTAATAAATGTTTATTTACTTTTACATATAAATCCTTTTTCCTTGGTAAGGCCCAATAATTTTTAAATTTTGCTAATACTATATTTTAATCATTAGTTACCCATTATAAGTAGCGAAGCTTCCAACTAATGAAGTTTGTGTATTGTGGGTATTGCCATTTCCATTCATATCCTGAAAAATTAAAAATAAAAAAAAATATTATAGTTGGTCAAACCCGATTCTACCATTATCTATAGATAAATTAAGATAGTATTTATGAAATTAATATTAAGACTGTACTCAAAACATTAACTATTACCATCATTTACTTTAATAATATTCAAGCCAAAAAAAAAACAGTTGTTTGTTATTTTGAGTTATGTAATATGTTATGTACGATATCACTAGATCCAGAAAATCTTCATGTTTCATATTTCCAACAACAAACAATTTTTTTAAATATCTTTGATTTCAATACCACATGCAGATTTAGCTTAGAAGTTAGTTTGGTATTTGTTCTTCATTTAAATTTAGATAACAATAAGAATTAGAACATATGACTGCGAAATAATGTCCTCAGATCGATTTCAAGCGCAATCGTTCTAATAATTTTGATAGTCACAAACATCAGGTATAAACGTAAAAAAAAAATTCTTTGATTTAACATTTGTTTTCGAGAATAATGCTTTTAACTACAATAGCCATTTAAAATATTTCACAAGCAGTTACTGTTATTGTATCCTTATAATTTAAATGTGAAAACTTACATTAGGAGTGGCCATAGCGGCAGCCATAACGCCGGCAAGTACAAATATTAATTCAAACAATTTCATTGTTATGCAAAAAGTTGTATTTACTGCCGTCTATATTGCAATACTGATGAGCTTCTTCGATTTCTTTTTCATTTATATAATAAGCTCAGGTATGTACGAGGGGAGTTTGAAAACTCCGTGACTTTTTAAACTTCAATGTAGATAATTAAAAACAAGTAAGAAAATTATAGTCGGTCTAGCCCGACCATATGATTCCCTATACCATGGTTTAGAGAACCTATCTCTTCGGTCCAACTAATTGGATATAGCAAATAAGCATAAACCAAATTTGAGTGGCATTTTTATTATTATTTTATTTTTTTTTTTTAATTAATCAACACTCAGGGGATGCCCCCTACAGATGCAGTGCATTGTGTTCATCTCAGGAAAATAGGTTTAAGGAGGGTGTTAATTTTTTTTTTTGCAGCGACAGACCAAAGCCTCTGGTGGGAATCGAACCCACGACCCCTCGCATGATAGGCGAGCACGCTACGTACTCATCTACCGGGGCGCTTAATTTTTTTTCGCTGCAGATATGAAAAAGTTCATATCGGATACTATATTTATATGGGGACTAGGTCGAAAAATGGACCGATCCTGACCATATTTGGTAAAGTCACTTATAGGGATTATTTTTGAACTACTGATTAATGGATGTAATAAACACATACAAACCCCATTTGACTGAGATATATGTCGATTTCATAGGGGTCATTTGTATGGGGACTAGGTCTGAACATTGACCAATTCTCAACAATTTCAACAGCGTTCATCCCATGGCCGATGAAAGCTTATATACCAAATTTCATCAATATATATTAATATTTGCGACCTGTAGTTTGATTACAAGGTTTACATGGACACACAGACGGACGGACGGACGGACATTGCTATTTCGACTCAAAAAGTGATTCTGAGTCGATCGGTATAATTAAAGATGGGTCTAGGACGAATATTTTTGGTTGTTACAAACAGCGATGTACAACCACAATCCGAAGGACTTTTTGCGCTATTTTCTTGCCGTAGATAAAACAGGGATCCATCCCTATACACCGGGAACAAGAAAGAATAAAAGCAAGTAACGTGCACCAAAGAAGGTGGGTCTGTTGGCTAGCAAGGTTATGACGACAGTTTTTATACCCTATACCACTATGTGGTTTGGGTATAATAACTTTGTGTTGCTCTTTGTAACTACCAAAAATATTTGACCTAGACCCATCTTTTAGAATCACTTTCTGAGTCGATTTAGCGATGTCTGTCCGTCTGTCCGTCCGTCCGTCTGCCCGTCTGTGTGTCCATGTAAACCTTTTAACCAAACTACAGGTCGCAAATATAAATATATTTTATTGAAATTTGGTATATAAGCTTTCATCTGTCGTAGGATAAACGCTATTGAAATTGATGATATTCGGTCCATGTTCAGACATAGTCCCCATACAAATGACCCCTATGAAATCGGCTTAAATTGCCATAAGATCCAAATTATCATATAGACCTCGATCAAATTAGGTTTGTGTGTGTTTATTACATCCATCTATCAGTTGTTCAAAAAAAGCCCATATGATGAATTTCATTTAAAAATCAAGATAAAACTAAAATTTTGAACCCGACCACCTCAGATATCGATGAAATTTTATTCATAGCTAAATTTGATCAATACAAACAAACCCTCATTTTTAGAAATGACTGTTTTGCGATTTTTTGGGCGTGGCACTGTGGGAAAGTTTTCGAAAAAACGCGAAAATGGTCGAAAAGCGCTCCATTTAAAATGTAATAACTCAGAATCGGCTGAACCGATTTCCATGATCTTGGTATCATTAAAAAGCTATTTTAACAGGCTTTATGACACGTTTGAAAAGAAAAATAAAAATACACTGTAAAAAATTTTATAACAAAAAGAAAATTTTAAATAACGAAACACCAAAAAGATCAAGGGTTTTTTACAGTGTATTATTTTTTTAGAAAGGTTTATCCTTCACCTATACCATATCCAAAAAGTAAAATGGGTTCTTTTTTAGTTTTTTTTATATAATTTTTTAAGTAGTGTCACTTCTAGTAATTGCCCTTATATTTTATATTTACAGGTAAAATAACACAGTACAACACATGATTTGCCAACTCAATTCGCTTTTATTCGCAATTGAGTAAAGGTGTGAATTTCAAAAATTTACTCTACATATGCACAACATTCTTCGGAAAAACCCTCGATCATATTTTTTATGATTCTCAGAATTAACAAAACGGAATAAACAAAGGGTTATTTAATTTTTATGATTGCGTAAGCAAAGTAATTTTTAATTATTTGGGTTTTGACTTTTTTACAGAAATTCATCGCACATTTAAAATTTAAAACTCACACATGGTGAAACAGGTATATAGCCACCGTAAAAAAGTATGCATCCATTTATAAGTACCTGTCAGTAATCTAGTGAACAATAGACAGTATAAATAGGAGTGCATTGATCGATTTTACTCATTCAACAAGTGTCGACGAACGCGAAAATTACAAGTCCATATTTTAAAAGTGCAACGTACCGAAATTCACAATTATAAACAGTTTCGAGAAGCCAAGATATCCCATTACAATTTTTACGCATATATTTTAAAAATTTGAGTGAATATGAATTCAAACAATAAGTACAGATGCATAAAAATATCTAATAAGTGTTGCGCTTCGCTTCGTAAAATAAGTGAGAACGAGGCTGCAAATATAATTGAGTATTTTCCAGCTGTCGCCAACATTCATTGGAGCCGTATTTGCGAAACTTGCCGGAATACACTGAGAAAAGCGCGCAGTCGTAATGAATCCAACGTGGAGCAGAGTGAAGTCTCAAATTATTTACCAATAACGCCCAGCGATGAAATTAGCGAAGAATTGAATGAACTTCCAACTTGTACCAGCCGTAATACAAACATCGAAAGCAACGAACTCATTGAAAATATAAATGATCACATTATTCCGCATCTACCAAACCAAATGACGCCTCTTAAAAGGAAATATATCAAACGAGATGCATACGGAAATAGAAAATCAGTGCAAATTTTGGAAAATATAGCAGATTCACTTGGAGCTGATCCATTATCTGATTTGTCAGCGCAACTTGAAAACGTCAAAGCCATTTACGAAGAAATTTTGCAAAACATCAAATATCAAATAGAGAACAGCTCAAATCTTTTGGAAAAGCAAAAACTTTTATCTCTCTTACCAATCAATATGAGTCACGCAGAAATTAAAGATCGTTTTGGGGATGATATATCTCACGATTGTATCAAAAAAAGTAAAGATATCCAAAGGAATAAAACGAAGTTTGCAGATATCAATCTTTTAAAAATGAGCAGACGTAGTTTACCAACCGAAACTCTAAGCACAGTCAAATTATTTTATGAAGATGATGAAATTAGCCGAATCATGCCAGGATCGCAAGATTCAATTACTATTAAACAAGGAAACTTACGTGAAAAAGTACAAAAAAGACTGATGTTATCTTCACTACGCGAATCTTACTACGAATTTAAAAAAAAACATCCCTTGGCCAAAGTTGGTTTTACAAAATTTACAATGTTAAGGCCAAAAAATTGTATGAAACTTGGAGTTGGAAACCAGCAAAATATCTGTGTATGCACATTGCATCAGAATATGAAATAGATGTTTGAAAAAAGTCGCTTAAAATCATTTTGTTTTGAAGGAGAATGCACATTTACCGACTACAAAGATGTTCTCAAATTCGTTGATTGTAATGGTGACATACAAAAAAGCGAGTGTGCGTTTCAATGTGTGGTCACTGCTTCAAAAATTTAAATAATCTAAAAACGCATATGCTAAAACATTTTGAAAATAACCAAACTGAAGAAATAATATACAAAAAGTGGAATACAACGATTAGATGTGTTCTGGAAACGGTAACCAAATTTCTTCTCAAATTTTGTTTGTATATATTTTTGCAAAATAAAAGAGACTTTACCAAACATGATCAGGATCGGTCCATTTTTGGACCTAGTCGCCATATAGATATATCATCCGATATGAACTTTTTCATATCTGCAGCCAAAAAAATTAATAAAAATCCCACTCAAATTTGGTTTTTGCTTATTTTCTATGTCCAGTTAGTTGGGCCTAAGAGATAGAGTTTCTAAACGCATGGTATAGGGTATCGTATAGTCGGTCTAGACCGACTATAATTTTCTTACTTGTTTTGTTTTTTAATAGATTTAAGTGAAGATCGGAAAGCAGCTCTATATGGGGTCAAAGGGATCATTTTTGGACTACTCATTAATGGATGTAATGAATGCATACAAACCCAATTTGAGTAAGATCTATATGATAATTTGGAACTTATGGCAATTAATGTCGATTTCATATGGGTAATTTGTATGGGGGCTAGGTCTGAACATGGACCGATTCTCACCAATTTCAATAGCGTTCATCGTATGGCCGATAAAAGCTTATATACCGAATTTCATCAAAATATATTCATATTTGCGACCTGCAGTTTGATTACAAGCTTTACATGGACACACAGACGGATGGACGGACGGACGGACGGACTGACGGACGGACGGACGGACGGACATTGTTAAATCAACTCAGAAAGTGATTCTGATTCGATCGGTATAATTAAAGATGGGTCTAGGTCAAATATTTTTGGTTGTTACAAACAGCAGCACAAAGTCATTATACCCAAACCACATAGTGGTATAGGGTATAAATATTGCAGTTTTTTCAAAATATAAGTGACTTTATCAAATATGGTCAGGATCGGTCCATTTTTCGACCTAGTCCTCATATGAATGCAGCATCCAATATGAGCTTTTTCATAACTGCAGCCAAAAAAATTAATAACAGTGCCATTCAAATTTGGTTCATGCTTTTTTTCCATATCCAATTAGTTGGAGCGAAGAGAGAGGGTCTCTAGACAATGGTATAGGGTATCGTATAGTCGGTCTAGACCGACTATAATTTTCTCACTTGTTTGGTATGCATGAGTGTCACTACCACCGGCTATTATTAACAGCTGTTGGACAGATTGGGCATTGATTTGAAGCAAAAACCATAGCATTTGGCAAAGAAAAAGTGTTCTTTCACCATAACTATGGCACAAATTAGTCTACTAAGTGCTAGCCCATCTCAAGATTTAGCTACCAGTGACAATCGGTAGTGTGAGATTAGGGTCGAATGAAAAAGTCATTCATTTGAGGACCTTGAGAAAATGTACTATTCAAGAATAATGAGAAAACACTAGAAAGGAGACTATGTTGAGAAATCAAACGCTTTTTTGCCGCAAAAATATCTTTAGTTTAAAGGGCCAATTAGTTATCAAACCGCCCACGTTATTGGTTATATTTGGACTGAAATAAATATAAAAATCAAGTGGTCAGAAATATGAGTGTTGTTTAGAAATTATACAATAATATTCTTTTGCGGTGAAAAAGTAGTAACTAACAAATCAATACCGAATTATATATAGAAAAAAAAACAATACAAAAATATGTGTAGTGTTTTGAATTAAAAATATATTAATCTTTAAACGAATTTTTTGGGTAATTCATCTTTATTTATTGAATCTCCACATAGGTTTGTGAACTAACAATAAGTTTCATTTATTCTGTATACATATGTAATCTAATGATAAAAAAAGGAAAACGTTGTATCAATCCATTTTTCATCCAATGAGATCAGCAGTCTCCTTCTTAAGCGTTGGTGGATACGATTGTTGATTAAGTTAGTGCTAGAGGATTCGGATGAGACTAGCTTTTCCAAATAGTTTGCACTATATCTAGTGATTTCGTACTTTACTAGAGCAACATTTAAATCTCTGTGCAAATGTGAGTTTCTTACGTACCATGGTGCGCCTGTAATCATTCTCAAAATCTTGTTTTGGCACCTTTGTATTCTTTCTGTGTTTGAAGCTGAGGCTGTTCCCCATAACTGTATACCATAGCACCAAATGGGTTTGAAACTCGAGCTTACAATCGATATTTAACTTTGAGTTCCTGCCAATTAGCCATGTGAATTGGACTAATTTCAATTTTATTTGTGTCAATTTAGCTTCCATATGGCTTTTCCAGGTAAGTCGGTGATCAAGATGTAGTCCGAGATATTTAACAGAGGAATGTTGGGGTATAGGCTGGTCCCTAATTCGAAGTTGAGGGTAAGTCTCCCTTTTTAGGGTAAAAGTTACGTTGATACACTTTTGTTCATTAACTTTAATCTGCCACATATCTAGCCAATCTTCCAGCTGTTCAATATGGCTCTGTAAAAGAAGAGATGCTGTTGAGGGGTTTTCGTGTACGCTTAAAATTTTAGTATCATCCGCAAAAGTCGACGTAAGTATGTTTTCATTTGTTGGCATGTCTGATGTGTAAAGGGTGTACAGAAGCGGGCCCAAGATACTACCTTGTGGTACGCCAGCATGTGGAGAGCTCACAAAGCTTTTCTCTCTTATAGAGAATTTTCTATTAATTTTATATAGCTCTCTGTTAGCTTGTGTGTGTTCGGGGGTAAAAACTGTTTAACTTTATAGAGGAGTACCTCGTTCCAAACTCGTTCGAAGGCTTTTGAGACGTCTATAAAAATGCAGAGCCGTACTTTTGCTCTTCAAAATCTCTTCTTATGGCACTTACAATTCTGAGAACTTGCTCAGTGGTGTTGTGTTTTCGTCTGAAACCAAATTGATGTGCTGGAATGACATTATTTTGATCAACGGATATTGTAAGTTCGTTTACCAAAATTCTCTCGAATAATTTTGACAAGTTGAACAGTAAAGTTATTGGTCTATACGAGTCAATATTTGTGGGATCTTTACCTGGTTTAGGTATCATTGTAACGAGTGAAACTTCCGTATTATAGCATTAAAAATAAACAGAATTATTCTTAATGCTATTCGGGGTAACTCCAAAAGCATTTTATTACTGATCCCATCGATCACCGATGCTTTTTTTGGGGTTTTCGACCTCTCGAATCTCAAAACGAAGGGATACTGCTCTATGCTGTGAAGTAACAGGCGGCAACTCATCAATAGATCTAGGGGTTATATTTGGAGTAAAAACTTTTTTTAGATCTTCCACAAACAGATCGCCCTTCTCTTTGTCATTCCTAGCCCATCCTCCACTTTCCTTAGAGGAGGCTTACATACAACAGGTCTTTTAAGATTTTTTGTAGCACGCCACAAAGAGTAATCAGTTTTTTCTGTTGGATCCAGTTTTTCAAGATAACTATTCAGTTTAGCGTTTCTTTTTGTTTAGAGCAGTTTCCGTAGGTTTTTCGTGCATTCTTTCAATTGTAGCTTAAGTTGAGGAGATCTGTGCAGTTGCCGCTCTCCTCGAATTCTTCCTATTTTACCTAATAGCCTTTCAACATCTACAGAAGTAGTTCTATATGGCCTGGTGCGACGAGGAGGCTTAGTAGCAAGTTGAGCAGCTAGGTTGACATTTTGTTCGAAGTTAATAATCGAGAGGTCAATATCATCTGCTGTTCCTTTGCGATGTTCTTCGTTAATCCGAAATCGATCAAATCGGGTATTTTTTGCCCATTTGTTGGCCACTTTAGAAATGCTCATGCCCATTTTAGAAATTGTTAAGCGAATAATTCAAAAAATATAATACAGTTGCGGTATATTTTGTAGTAAAATTCAGGGGCGGCCAGCAGGTCGATTGCAAAAGAAAAAAAAATATGTTCTAAAACTTATTGACCCATTTTATAAAACAAGCGTAATAATTAATAAATTTATAACCTTTATGTCTACATTTCCAATATAAAGCATAATCTAAAAAAATATTTATTTCTACTTGCAACATTGAAATGAACAGATCTGAAATTGAAAATGTTGCGAAAAATTTTGATGTCAAATTCAACGATTTTAGAAAAGTCGAAGATGTCGTTTGTTTTCTTTTAAAATTCAAAATCTTTTGTTTTTGATTTTAAAATAGATCCCAGCAATAAATTGGTATTGACATTTCGTTGTAATTTGCATTACTTGAAACTTTAAACTTTAAAACCAATTTTGGGCGTTGATTTGTCATAATAAGTATTCAAACAAAAACAAGAAAAAAAAAATCGGTCGAGAAAGAGTATATGATTGCCTATACCATGGGTTTTGAGAATAGGTCTTATATCCGACTTTGCTAAGATCGCAGTTAGATAAGTGCAATTTGCACTTTAACAGCTTAATGTTTCAGTAAATTGTTTTCCGAAGAAATGTTTATTTTAACTTTTCCAGTAAATTCTACCATTGTTGTTCCTCAGGGTTCTTTACTTGATCCTATTCTGTTTCTCTTTTACCTAAATGATTGCGTCATTTTAACAAGTCATTTGTTTTTGCTGATGATATATGTATCCCTTCTCTATACTGCTGACTCTCAATTTGTTGACTGTTTTGATACCTGTTTAAGCAACCATCTAAATTCTTTATCTAATTGGATGTCTCTTAACAGTCTTAAGATTAATTCTACTAAAACTAAGGCGATCACCTTTTATTCTCAGAACCAAAATTTGTTTCTTATTACGTTATATTTAAACGGACAGTTGATTGACTATGTGGACTCTCTTAGATGCCTTGGGGTTATTTTGGATTCGAAACTTAATTTTGATAACCATATAAATTCTCTTTCCAATAAAATTTGTTTCACGTTAAGAAGATTTCATTCTCTAAGACCATATACTCCCAGGATTGTAAAATACCGCTTAGCTCATTCCCTGATTATGTCCCAGTTCAATTATGCCCTTGAGGTTTTCTCTGGTTCTTGGCAGTATAATTTGGATATTCTCAATAGAATTATCAGAAAAGTGGTTCGCTATGTGTTTAGTGTAAGAGTTCATGATCATGATCATGTCAGGGATCTTGTTCCCGTATTTTTGTAATGTAGCTTTGATGATTATTTGAAATTACGTACATTACTTCATTTTTATAAAATTATGAAATTCCAGCAACTAGTTAACGACTACTAGTTAACGACTTTTCCTTTATAAATTCAACTCGGAACATTCAGATTAATGTGCCTATTAGACATCTTTCAATATATGATCGCTCTTTCGTCATACGTGTCTATCAAATTTGGAATTATCTGCCAAACTGTCTTAAACTATTTTCATACTCCCTATTAACATATAAACGTAAACTACTTGATTACTTCAACAGTATTTATACCCTATACCACTATGTGGTTTGGGTATAATGACTTTGTGCTGCTGTTTGTAACAACCAAAAATATTTGACCTAGACCCATCTTTAATTATACCGATCGAATCAGAATCACTTTCTGAGTTGATTTAACAATGTCCGTCCGTCTGTGTGTCCATGTAAACCTTGTAATCAAACTGCAGGTCGCAAATATGAATATATATTGATGAAATTTGGTATATAAGCTTTTATCGGCCATGTGATGAATGGTATTGAAATTGGTGCGAATCGGTCCATGTTCAGACCTAGCCCCCATACAAATTACCCATATGAAATCGACATAAATTACCATAAGATCCAAATTGTCATATAGATCTTACTCAAATTGGGTTTGTATGCGTTCATTAGATCCATTAATGAGTAGTTCAAAAATGATCCCCTTGACCCCATATAGAGCTGCTTCCCGATCTTCACTTAAATCTATTAAAAAACAAAAATATTGCACTGATTCTTCTCAAATTTTTTTTGTATATATTTTTGCAAAATACAAGAGACTTTACCAAACATGATCAAGATCGGTCCATTTTTGGACCTAGTTCCTATATAGATATAGCATCCGATATGAACTTTTTCATATCTGCAGCCAAAAAAATTAATAAAAATCCCACTCAAATTTGGTTTTTGCTTATTTTCTATGTCCAGTTAGTTGGACCTAAGAGATAGGGTTTCTAAACGCATGGTATAGGGTATCGTATAGTCGGTCTAGACCGACTATAAATTTCTTACTTGTTTTTAGATGTTTTTGTCTTTCTTTGTGTCTCTTGCATTGGTTCTTTTTGGGAACGTTTTTTTTACTCCAGTATTCATATGGCTGGGGACCCACTTACAAACTGGAACTTTAACATTTTGTTTTATTTTATATGTAATTTTAAGTTATTTTTAAGTATAAATTTACTTTACATAGTAGGTTATCTTCAATACATAAGTAATTGGCCATGAAGGCTTTCTTTGTGTTGATATTAATAAATAAATAAAATAAATAAATAAAATAAATAAATCTATACACGAAAAAATTCCAAATGGTAAAGACAAATTTTTTTTATTACTACAAAATGGAGTTCATATATATTTTTTGTTAAATATTTATTAACTTTTACGTTTATTTACTTGGTAAAGCCCAAAAATTTTAAAATTTCCTTACAATATATTTTAGTCATTAGGTAAATGTGTACTACGTATTATAGTAGGCGAAGCTTCCAGTTAATTGAGTTTGTGTATTGTGGCTATTACCATTTCCTTGCATATCCTGAAAAATTTAAAATAAGAAAAAATTTTATAGTTGATCAGCACGATCGTACCATTATCTACATTTATAATAAGGTAATATTTAAAAAATCAAAATTAAGACGGCGCTTATAACATTATTACCATTATTTACTTTAATAAGATTCAAGCCTAAAAATACACACTTATTATCTAAAGTTAATAGATTATTATTTACGATTTGACTAGATCCAGAAACGCTCCATTTTTTATAATGCCAACATTTTTTTAAATGTCTTTTATTTCAATACCACAGGCGGATTTAGCTGCGAAGTTAATTAGTTATTTGTTCTTCATGTAAATTAATTTCCTTGTTTCAACACTTATTTAGATAACAATTAAAATTAGAACATATGATTGCGAAATGTTAGAAAACACTTTATAATATTTTACTTGTGTTCCATTATAAATTCCTAACAACACTATCCATGAAATTTATGCTTATTATTTTATTATATATAAAATAATTTTGTCACTTCTTGTTAAACTATTGAATAAATCGTTTGTATTTTTATAAATGTGTTGCGTTCTTAATTATTATTCAACACGAAATAATGTCCTCATATCGATTTCTAACGCTATCGTTATAGTACTTTCGATAGGCACAAACATCAGGTATAAGTATAAATCACAACTACCTGAAATTTATTTAATTTAGCACCATTTGTTTTCGAGAATAATGCTTTTAACTACAATAGCCATTTAAAATTTTTTACGAGCAGCTACTGTTAATGTATCCTTATAATTTAAATGTGAAAACTTACATTCGGAGTGGCCATGGCGACAGCCATAACGCTGGCAAGTACAAATACTAATTGAAACAATTTCATTGTTTTGCAAAAAGTTGTATTTACTGCCGTCTATATTGCAAAACTGATGAGCTTCTTCGATTTTTTTCATTTATATAGTAAGCTGAGGTATGTACGAGGGTAGCTTGAGAACTCCGTAACCTTTTGAACTTCCACGTAGATAATTAGCACTATACCTGTACAGTACCATTTGGTACTAGTCGACTTTAAAATTTTTAGCAAGCTACGTTATTTAGTTTGTTCATGACAGCAGGTATCCTCAGAAATTTTTGCAAAACTAGAAAAAAAAAACTAATTTCGAGTGCTCATAAAACATTACGATTTACTGAAAAAAGGCATCACCGAAACCAAGGAAAGGTCTGGTAAATATCACAGAAAATCTGTACCATCAATTTTAATGATTAAGAAATTGTTGACTGGATTCTGTTGTGATCGTATCCCAGCACAAGTGACGCCGAACGTCAAGGTTACCCACAAGAGTGTGTCCCATTATAAATCGTTTATAAAATCCTAGCAATGAATAAAATGAGCGAAGAATTAAATTTCGTTAGGTGGCTAAAGTTGTAGGCTTATCAACCTAGCGGGTACATTGCACTTATGTATATTAGGATATGACAAAGATATCCACTCTGTGATCCGAAGGAGTTTTTGCGATATTTTCTAACCGTGGATAAAACAGGGATCCCTCTCTACACACCAGGAATAAGAAAGAGTGAAAGCAAATCTAAACGTGCACCAAAGAAGGTCAAGGTGGGTCTGTCAGCCAACAAGGTTATGACGACAGTTTTTTGGGATTCATGAGTGTCATTTATATTGATTACCTTGAGAAGGATAGAACTATTACCGGCTATCATTAGTAGCTGTTGGACAGATTCGACATTGACTTGATATAAAAACGAGCACAAAAATCTACAAATTTGACTACTAACTGGTAGCCCATCCAGTATATTATCTCCAGATTTAACAACCAGTGGCTATTTATTAGATAGTATGAGAATTGGTTCGAATGAAGAAGTCATTAATTTAAGGACGTTGAGTAAATCTATTATTCAAAAATAATGCGAAAATGCTGAAGAGGAGACTTTGCTGAGATATAAAACTCATTTTGTCGCCCTCGTATTAGATATATTTGGATTGAAATAAATATATAAATCAAGTGGTCAGAAATCAGAGCGTTATTTAGAAATAATCCAATAATATTCTGTTGCGGTGAAAAGTAATAATTAACAAATCAATGCCGAATTATATATAGAAAAATAACCAATACACACAAAATTGCTAATATATGTAATGTTTTGAAGTAATAATATATTATAGTGCGTTTACATCTGAAGAAAATCTAGTAGATTTTAGTTGAAATCTATTTCAAAATCTATACCGTTTACATCTAACTTTTTTGACATTTTGTGAGATTTTGTTTCGGCAACAATAGACAGCTGATTAAAATAAAACATATAAGCTAGAAATACCAAAAATAAAGAAAACAATAGGAAAAATGGAATTATGGAAAATTCTAAAAAGGAACAGATTTTATAATCATATTATGCTTCATAAATGAAAGAAACATCAGTATTTGTTAAATGTATTGTTTGAACAACAAAAACAAATGCATTTTTCACAATTATTATATAGTAGATATGAATGGGCACATATTAGTATAAAAATTATAACTTTTCGATTACTAAATATTTTTTTATTACAGGCTCGTCATTTTTATTAATAATTAATATTTCATTTCCTTTTAATTCTGTTTTTCTTTTTAACTGTAAATTTTTCAGTTTCTGCGTTGTAATATTCTACTACAGTATAAAAAACACAGTAGTATTATTTGGTAGTGCCCAAGTTTGACAAGATTTTGTGAGATTTTGTACAAATCTAGTAACGAACTAAATTTTGTTTTGTATGGGAAATCTAGTAAATCGTATGTACTAGATTCTGCTTAGATGTAAACGCACTATTAATATAAACGAGTAATTCAAAAAATATAATACAATAGCGAAGTATTGCGAATATTATTTATTGGCCAGCAGGTCGATTGCAAAAGAAAAAATATTTTCTAAATTTTATTGACCCATTTTATAAAATAGGCCCATTTATAAAAATAATTAATAAATTAAAAACATTTATATATTGAAATAAACAGATTAAAAATTGAAAATTTAGCGAAAAATTTTGAAGTCAAATTTAACAGTTTTGTAATAATCGAAAATTTCTGTTGTTTTCTCTTAAAATTCAAAATATATTGTGGAAGAAGTGCCGAATTTCTTCAGTTTTAAATGGTTCCCAGCAATAACTTGGTACTGGCATTGATAATGTATACCTACTTATCTTATGCAAATACTTTAAATCTAATTTTGGAAAAATCTAAAACAACCTTATAATAAAGACAATAATTGTTTCAACCAAATTTATTTAAAAAGTCTAAAATAATAAAAACAAGTAAGAGTGTTAAATTCGGCTGTGCCGAATCTTTGATACCCTCCACCACGGTTTGAGTCTTGATAATAAATGTAAATGAAAAAGTAAACAATTTGTTAAACTTAATACCAAATTATTTCAGCAAATTCTTTGGGTTGGTTTTCGTCTTTTCTATTATTCTATTTCTATTATTATTTCGGTGTTTGCTTTTTGGTCATTGTGGTTGCTGATCGGCACGCATTTAGGTTATATACCTATATGCATGCGTTTCCGGTTATATGACATAACTTCTCATTTAATTTAGTTTTTGCTAATTAAATAGCTCGCCCTAACCTCCATTGCAAAGGTAATGGTTGTGTAGGGTGGTTATATGCATTAAATCGTGCTAATTGGAGATGGCCGTATAGTTTCTTTTAACTGGCCAAATATTTCTTCATTGCGGCCATATAGGTCGGATGGAGTAACAATATAATAACCAAAAAAACGCTCTCAATTTTTTTATTAAAATATTGCCATAAGTGGAAAACATAGAGAATAAATTTATGATAATAAATATTCAAATTAGGGATGCCAAACGCAAAAAACCAAATTTCCCAAACATTTTAAATAAAATAATTTGTTCTCTTTATTTTCTGAAAAACTTCAAATATTCACCCAAAAAAAAAATTGTGAAAAATAATATATGTATAAATAACATTCTCATCAAATTGCGTTTATTTATGTAACACTTTTTATGTTCGCAATTCTTAAATATCATTTTTCGTTTTCTAAAATTCATTGAATTTAAATTAATGTTTTCTGTAGTGCGATTCTATAAATTATCGACAGCTATTGTAGTTTGCACTAAGGATTTAGTGAATCACTAAGTACATACATCTTAACGACAGTCGACAAATCTATTTTTCTATTTATTTAAATTGTAAACGAGTGGCATCTCTGTCAAAATAAGCGAAAAACACAAAGAAGAATAGAAAAAAAACAAATTACTTCGTGTTTAATATCTTTATTTTTTTACTAATATTTCTGTGTATTTATTTGAAAATGAAATAATGAATTGAATATACTATTTAATTTTTTTATTTATATAAAAAAGTTTTTTTAATAAAAGCAAAATATTTTCACTATTTTATGATTTTTATTTATGTATGACGACATTTCAACCTAAAAATTTAAGTTTTTATCGATTGAATAAACAACTCAAAAATGGTTGTCGTTTAGATAACAACTACAACTGAGTTTAACAATAGCGAATATCGTTTAAAAATTTTACTGATAATTTTGCTATTTTCTTTTTTTTAAATATTCGACTATCGTTAAAAGAAGTTACTGAATCGCGGTACTGAAAAGCTATTAATTTCTCCTGAATGTCAATATTTTTTTTAAATGTAAAAATTTTTTAAATGTAAACATAGGTATTTGGTGTTTTTTTTTTTGGAATTTCAATTTGTGTATAACGAACAAAATTTATATATTAAAGATGCAATTGATGTCTTCTAAATTTTAAAATTATAATTTCCGACGTTTTGATATGATTTTCTGAAATTCAATTAATTGTAATTTATAATTGGAAATTTTTAATTCCAGTTTTTAGAATTGATATATTCTTAAATTTGAATGGAAAATTTAAAAAGTGCAATTTTGTATTTATGTGAATAATAATCGCAATCAGATATTTTGTAGGTAAAGCAGAATAATAATTCTATATAACTATGTAGAACTGTTTTGAAAGCAAAAAACTCATTGATGAACTCGGTAACTCTATTTTGTAAAGACAACAAAAAGTTAATATGCCAAACTGATGTTCATATTTGTAAAAGAATAATGAAAAAACGTGTGAAATGAAAGACCAGCCCGTGTGTATTCTTAACATTGTGGTGTATGATATCCAGTTGAAAATATTAACATTCATGTTAAAATAGAAATAACTATTGCAAAGCTAATTAGAACAAACAAAAATTGTGGCGCCATCTACTGTGGCATAGTCACGCTGAGCAAAATGAAGTGACACTCTGTTAATGCAAAAGAAATGTATTTTCCCCACAACAAAATATTGCAGAATTTTATGTAAATAAAATAATATACCGACTTATTTCTAACATGCAGTTGTTATGGATATATATATAATATATGTATATTATTTGTATTATTTAATATGTTTATATAAATTTATACATAAAATTTTTTTTGCTATATTTACATTGTTTTTTTTTTTATTAACAACTAGGTATTTTAGCATTATTTGCTTTAGATGTTGGTGAATTTTTACTCCCTTTATATTAACTCGTAGTGTCTGCTTGTCGAAAAAATTTTGGATCGATTTTAACCAATTTCCCGTGAGCCATTCGATCTGAAATTTTGCAGGCAGGCTCGTGGTAATAACAGAAATGATCTAACAAATTTTTAGAGTTATGCCAAAACAATGGAAACTTTTAAATTTTTCTACCAGAGTTAATAAAAAAGTGTACAAAGGGTTAGTTTTTATTATATTATTACCACAACGACCACAAAAATAATAAGTCCAGCTATGACAACAACACAACATTTGGAACAACAACAAGAACAATATAGAAACATCATATTTTTCATTTTTTTTTAATTTTTCAGAGATTTCCCTGGACCTGTTCCACCGATTTTAATGATTTGTGAAATAGGAATCTTTCCATGAATTTGGTGAATCATTCTCACTAAAAATGATCACTGTAGCTGCACTATTCAGGGCGTGATCGTGACAAGAACAACATAGAAAATTATATTTTTTCAAGACTTTTTTAGTTCTTCATTCAAATCTCGGGCCCTAATCGACCGATTTGAACGATTTTAAACAGCAAACTTTTCAAGATGTTAGTGAGTTATTTTTTATGTCAACGAGCACCCTAGCTGCCCGATTGATGCCGTCATCGTGATTTCCACATACGGACAGACGGACATCGCTATGTCAACTCCAGTTGTTATAAGGATCACAAATATATATATTTTATGGGGTCCAAAATTTTTTTTCTAATTATTACAAACGGAATGACAAACTTATATATACCCTCTGCACACTGGAGTGGAGGGTATAAAAATAAAAAGATTATATATAAAAAAAAAATAATAAGAATAAAAAGATAATAATAAAAAAAAAAAATAATAATAAAAATCAAAAGATAGTAATAAAATAGAAAGCGGAGAAATTTTATGTGTTGTTTGTACTTAATATCGTTCTTTTTTCCTATCGCGAGTGTGTAATGTTTTAATTTTTTAGATGTACGCGTTGAAGAACTTGTTCTGTTTTTTTCTCAGTACACGTGCAAGAATACGAATTTAAAATAAAGCTACATTCGAATCTGTGTCGTTGATGTGTGTTCGAAACAAAAAATACGTGATAGAAAACTGTTCGTGTAGATAACAAAATATTAAAACGAAACACAGTCATGATTGTGTTGGGCACCGTACAAAATTTAGGAGCACACATAATTGATAAGATAATAAAAATATGTGTTGGCTGCTTTAGAACAGAACATTGTGTGTTTCATGTGTGTATTTTCTGAACCTTGATTTTTAGCCCGATTTGGCACCCTGTCGCTAAGTTAAGAAAGCTCTTGAGTGGTACAAGAACAATGACGTGATTTTGTATCAAGGGATGCAAATCCTCCAAATAGTCCTGATTTTATGCCAGAGGAGAGTTATTAGGCTTTTGTGAAAAGGGAGATGAAGAGCACAAAAAAATGTCCCAAATATGAAACAATAATATCCCTAATGGAGTTGTTGCCGGATATGACCACAAGTTCCGAAATAAATAAAAATTATCAAAACTAGGTTCAATGGCTTCTTTATTATTACATGTTAGGTATGTTAGATTTTTGAAATAAAACTCCATGCATATACATTTATTTCGATTAATTGCACAATATAATTTAAGTATTTGTTAAATAACTAGAACGTATTAAAATAAGTAAAAGCTTCCAGCAACTGAAGTTTGTTGATTGTTCGAATTGCCATTTCCTTGTATAACCTGAAAAATTAAAAATAAGAAAATATATGTCTTTAGTCGGATTTGGGTGAATATCGACAGACACTCGGTATAATAGAATTCAAATTTTAAGAATAGTTACTGAACTATTATATCTTAGTAATTTAAATGTAAAACCTTACATTTGGAGTGGCCATGGCAACAGCCATAACGCTGACAAATACAAATATTAATTGAAATAATTTCATTTTTTTTCAAAAATTTATGTTTGCTGTCGTCTAAAATCTAAAACTTATGAGCTGTTTAATTATGTTTTCATTTATATAGTAAGCTGATGCATACATCAGATGTATATATTTAGATTGAAATGATTATATGAAGCAAGTGGTTAAATTATAAATAATGCAAAAATATTCTGTTGCGGTGAAGAATTAACAATCAATAAATCATTACCGATTTGCATAAATAGGAAACAATCAATACGAGCATAAATATAGTTAATATGCGTAACGTTTTGAGCTAATGAAAGATAAGATTTCTGTTATAACAATCAAGAGTGTTATATTCGACTTTGCCATATCTCTGATACCCTCCACCTAGGTTGTACGTTTAAATTAATATCTGGACTTATTGCACCGTTTATAACAAAACTAAAAAAAATATTTGAAAAAATAAACAAATTGAATTTCTAAATTTCTTTAGAGGTGTCTCCATATTTTAAGTCATATCTTGGCACAATTACAAACGAATTACCCCATTTTAAATACCAAGCTGCTCGAAATAATGGCAAATAATATTATCCTAACTTTACACAAGTATATTTTGTGAATGAACGATGTCAGTCTGTCTGTCTGTTGAAGTGTCAAAAGTGTTGTTTGGCTATAAAACAAAGATAAATAAATTAGCGCATTCAATAAACAATCTTGCACAAAATTAATGTATTTTGACTCACTGAATTGCGGCCTAATATGGATGACTTCGATGCTGGATTGACCAATATTTTTTGTGAAGTACCCTAAAGGTGGCCTGGCACGACATGCATTTGTTAACTGAAAGTTTGCTTTCATATACATAGTTAATTACAGTGTTTATGCCTAGAACTAAGTAATGCCAAAATCAAAGAAGGCACTAACAATTTCAAAATATCCACTCGAAAATCGAATAATTATACTTAATGAGGGCTGCTGGGATAAATTTAATAAATTTTTAAAATGAGCGTGTTTGTAATCTATATATTTTTTCGCAATCTTTTTGTCAGACAAGAGAATAGCTGGAGTAATGCCAATAGCGAATAGCTAATCATTATAATTTTAGCAAATTTAAATCGATTATATTTTAATCTAGAAAAAAATGTACCTACTTTGAAAATATGTATTTAAACAATGTTGTATTCGAAGAAATTTTTCAAAAAGAGATGAAAACAACTGTTAAATATTCTTTATTAAATGTCCACATAGGAGACTTTTATATACATATATGGAAAGCTTAACTTATATTATTCCGGAATTCGTTCGGAGTTTAAGAATAAGTGGAAAAAAAATTTTGAAAAAAAATTTTATATTTAAAATAGTCCTGATAAAATCCCCTATAGAATAGTCCAAAATGTGGATTATATCAGGATTCACTTATAATCCATAAAGTGTCTTATAAAAAAATTCAGTTATAGTTATTGTGCAATTATAGTTGTGGACTTATAAGAGAAACGAACTGTACTATGATAAAATTTCACATAAAAAACTAAAACAATAACGAAAAATGTTTACACGTAATAGAACATGCGCATAGAGATATATATCAGCGATGCATACACATTTTTGTTTGCTTGTTGATTTTGTTGTTTTTTTTTTGGTCATGTGATAAATATATACATCGCTGATAAACAGGCAAACAAAAATATATTGGTTTATGCTGATTACATTAAAATAGCTTTCAATTAAAAACGCACACAAATACTTAATTTTTTGTTATTTTCCTTATTAATTTTAATCATCATTGTAAGAAAATCTAGCCAGTATAATTTGAAATCTGGTCTTTTTTGATTTCCCTACACCCGTGGAGGCTATCAGATTGAGGCTACCAAATATTTTTTCACAGCCGAATTTAACACTTGTACTTGTTTTCATATTGAAATGATTTAACCCGTTCAAAAGCGGCATTTTAAAGTCAAGTTTTTTGCTTCTACTGACCTCCAAATTATTACAAACTTCATTTAAACTTGTGTATAGGACAAAATAAAAATACGTTTATTTAGTATTTTTGCTCCGTTTTGTTGTATATGCACGCTTTTTTTCATCTAGAACACAATAGGTTACGAAACTTATCACTGAAGCGTTATATAGAAAAAGTCGATGTCTCATATATCGAAAAGTTTAAATGATAAGAGCAAATTGATTACACTGATCGTCATATCTAGAAAAGTTTGCCTAAAAATCAGTTGTATCTCAATTTTTTCTATGTCGTGGTAGAGAACACAATAATTTGTGAACGGCGATATCTCGGCAGCTGGAGATATGTATACTTAAAAGCTTACAAAAACTATCTACTATACATTCCATATATTATTTTTAATTCACAAAATAAAGTCCACAACTATTTTTTTTTATTTAATAAAACTACATTTAATTAATTTTTTTTCTTCTAATGGCCCAATACTTTGAACAATTTTAGTGACAATATAATTTAATCGTTAGCTTATAATACATTAAATTATTGAGACTTTTCCTTTAACAGAAGTTTGTGTATTATTATTATTGCCATTTCCACGTATTATCTGAAAAAAAAAAAATTAAAAAGAAAAAAATATTATTGTAGCTCAAGCCGGATTTATAACGATTCGATGAAATATATACACAATAAAATAGATATGTATAATACCAGCTGGAGTATTTCCGATAGCCACAAACAATGATTTACAATATTTTTTTTTGGAAAAAATTGTTTTAATTAGAATACTCATTTTATAGAAGCTCCATTAAAATATTTTATGATTATTTGCCTGTATTGTATCCTTTTAATTTACATCAGCCTGAACTATTAAATCTCAAAACTTACATTTGAAGTGGCCATAGCGACAGCCATAACGCTGGCAAGTAAAAATATTACTTGAAACAATTTCATTGCTCTGCAAAATGTTCTATTTACTGGCGTCTAGAATGTAAAACTGATGAGTTTATGCGATATTTTTTCTCATTTATATAGTAAGATGATGTACATATGTAAATATATAAGTAAATCAATAGGTCCAATAATAATCTGTTGCGGTGAAAACTTATAACTAAAAAAACACAATAAATCAATACCAAATTATATTTAGAAAACTAAAAACAAATATGAAAATACTGAATATTAGTAATGTTTTGATGTAATTAAATATAGACATTTTTATAACGAAACAAATGCAACAAAATGAAGAACAAACAAAGTGCTTCAAAGTCCCAATCTCTTAATTATATTCTTTTAATGCATTATAGTTGTTTGCTGAAACTGTGTTTCTACATATTAAAAAACAACTAAAATTTCTCAGAGAACTGAATGTATGAACCGAAAAAAATCAGTCTTACGACTTTTTCTTATTCCAATTTGATTCTGGAGATATATTTGTCCCCAAGAATTTACAATTAATATTTCCGAAATGAAACCTGTGTTAATTATTTTCCGTACGATTAGATGGTCCCTCTAGTGTTTTAATTCTGAATTACTGGTTATTTTGAATATGGCAACTCCTTAATCACTACCACCATCTTTCTAATGGAATGGAAGCATGCTAAAATTGTATCAGTACCAAAGACGGGTAACGGATACTTCCCGATTTCTTCCATATCTTTCAAAAGTTTTTGACCATCATTTACAAAAACAAATTTTTAAGTATTTAAACGACAACAACTTACTCAATCTTGTTTCGGATCCCGACATAGGCGTGTTACAGCTTTATGAGATGTAGTAGAAGAGGTAAAAAGCAATATGGATGATGGATAAATATATTTTTTGGTTTTATTGAACCACGCAGTACACTAGTCAATTTTATGCTGACGAAGTGTTTTAATTTTTCAGCATCAGCAGTTAGACTCATGTCACCATACCTCGCAAATAGTTCCCAATCTATTGCTAATGGTAGTTGCATCTCGAGAAGGGCACCACAGGATTCAATACTTACTATATTCGATATATGCCGCAACAAATTTTATTGTCTGAAAATTCAGAGTACGCTGGTGACATTCAGTTCAATTTAAATAGTCCAAAGCTTCAACTAATTTTTAAGTTCAGGAACTAAATAATGATTAATTAAATTCTAAATTCGGCAACAACAAATTGTTACGGCTTAATCCAAGAAATCAAAAGTCTATTATAATAAACAAGAAAACGGTGCATTTGGAGAATGAGATGAGTGTCCTCATTGGGGCTCCAAAATTTACATCGTGTAAGAAGGTTGTGGTAACACAGCACTTTACTCCACCAAAAATTAGATTGCTACTTGCCAAGACATATTAATTACCGACTTTACTATATACATCTGAATTTATCAGAGGTTACAACCCGAAAGATAACAAAAAACTAAACGTAATTTTCAACAGCATTATACCCTATAACTTTGTGTCTTAAACACGTCTTTGGACAACTACCGTAAGTACAAAAACATTATATTTTTGCATAAATTCACTATGAAAAAAGCATCAAAATATCCTTTTGAAAAACTAAGGTTCGCAAGATCTTCCAGAGGAAATCGAATTATTTAATTGATATACCAAGACCATGCCTCCGAATGTCAATTTTGTATTTTTACTATTCGTGTCTGGACCCACCTTCCTAAAGTTATCTTCTATCTTATATATTAAAAGAATTTATGAATAAACTTTGCATTCAAGATTTTTTCAATATTTTTCTTCTCTCAAACCTCTATAACTAGAGTTCTAATTAACGTAGGCTATTGATATAAGAACACTCAGTGGATCAAGCTCCTTCTTTTGAGCTATTAACTGCTTAAATTCGTTGGGTTTGAGGAAAGTTATGCGTGGAGAATCAACTTTACTTTTACTGTACGTTAACTTATCTTGGCATATTTTGGCATTACTGTACGTTAACTTCTCTTGGCAAATTTTGGTATTATATTATAAAAATTAATATAATATAATGCTGCGGAGCAGCAGGGGTCCTCTAGTATATATAAAATTCATTTTCTGTTTGTTTGTTTGACCGCTATACAAATTTGTATTTTTCAACGGATTTTCCTTAAATTTGGTAACACACGATCTCTGTGCCACAGGAAAGGTACCCATAAGCTTTTTTCCGGCCACGCCTACTTTTACGCCCATTTTTTATGTGAAATTAATTTTCTGTTTTTGGTTTAAGTCACCATATACTTCTTGTCGGCCACGCCTACTTTTGCGCCAACTTTTTTAATTTTTTATGGGTTTCGCTCGAATTTACTGCACATTATTCTCAAATCCCAGGCAAGGTCGTCATATACTTTTATAGGCCACGCCCACTTTTTTTAATTTTCTATATACCCTTTTAGTTTTTGTTAACATATTTTAATTTTTCAATGGACTTCCCAAATATTTTGTGCATAAATCTCTTTACTTACTACTCTTGAATTTACACCATTATGAAATAAATATTTTAAATCAACCTATAACAAATTTTCCCGTCTTGCCTTTTTTACTATATGGGTTGCAACACCCCAAAATTAGATTTATTTCATGGGTGAACAGTACAGGTTGACTACCGCTGTAGGATTACTCCGATTATAAATATTTGCATATCGCCTTTTTAACTACAATGGAAAACAAAATATTACATTTATTTCCATTTCGCCTTTTGGCTACATTGGAAAGCAACCAACTACAAATATTTCCATTTCATATTTTTCACTGTATAAATGAGTTGTAAAGGTGTAAAAAGAACAATTTGCAATTGTGACTTGCACATGAAAGCATAGCATGTAGGTCGTACTACATCAAATGCAAAAAGCCTTAGACCTAACAGAACTCTAGCGATCCCGATCAGACCCAAATTCGTATCGAGTCTCAACGAGTTAGACAATCTGAGTCGAGAAATGCTGAAACACCTGAGCAAACCCAATAACGTCTTGAAGCCCAAAGATCAAGACAGGCTTTGTAAGAGAAGCGGAAATGCCTAAATCTACTCCAGTGCGTCTAGAAATCCAGCGGCTAAGACAAGCTTAGTCGAGGGAATGTGAAACTCCGGAAACGACTCAATAACGTCTTCAGGCCCTACGCATAAGACAAGCTGAGCCCAGGGAACGTGAAACTCCTGAAACGACTGTAATATCCCAACCAGAAGAATTTTGTAAGTTGGTTTTTCCTTACAAGAGATGGTACAAAAAGTTGTTCTTAACATAACGTACATAAGAGGACAATTTCTTACGGTAGTAGGTATGAACTTAGAATCTCTCTGTTTGTCGCCTGCTCCAGAGTTGGGAGCCAGCACAAGCTTTTCGTATATGCACCAGAAGGAAAAACCAGAATCGCTGTATATCCCAAAGCTCTAGAATAACTAAAATTCATAACTTTTAGACATAACCCACTCAAAATTACCCACGCTTAGTTGTAATGGTTAGCAGGCGCTCAGCACTTAGTCCCCAATGTACAAATTCCCCAAAAAATGAACAGATTATCCAAAATTTTAAAAAAGGTTCCCAAAAGAAAAAGAAATGAACAAATTCTCCATACTGCTCTCAATAAACGTATTTAAAATTTGTATTCTTTTCATAGCAGACGCGGATGCGGACGCGACGCGCTCGCGAACACAGCTCAGCTAAAATATCGCAATGATCTGAAATATATATTTTGGCGAATAAAATAAGTTGACAACTGCGCTGCAGCACGGGTGTAGCTGCCAAATGCGCGGAAGGGGCGCGCGCACGCTGTCACGACGCGCACTCGGAACACAGCTCAGCTAAAATATAGGAATGTTGTGAAAAATATATTTTGGGAGCAGGGGTATAGCTGCCAAGCGCGCGGACGCGGACGCGACTCGCCTTATGATAAATTTTATCTACGTATGTGCAATAATTATTATACATATACTATAAGCAGTTGCTTAAAGCAACCTTTTGGTACAATTGTAAACGTCACATTCATTTTCCGTTTTTCTCTGCTCAATGATGATCACTTATTGAATGAAGTAATTCAATTTTTAAAAGTTCTGATTCCTTTAATTTGCAAACGATTCCATTATATTTGATGTTTACAAAATAAATAAAATTCAAAAATAAAAACTTACGGCGGTTTCGCAGCTTATTTTTGAAGCATTTTTGCTGTAGTGTCTTATAAAAAAAGTTCTAAATTAAAAAATCACAAAATTAATTTGTTCCCCCAAAAAACGTAAACATAGGGAATTTTTTCACCCTGAACAAATTCCCCAATCCCATACAAATTTTTGGGGAGAAAGTTCATTTTTTTTGAGAAATGGTTCATTGGGGACTAAGTACTCAGCGCCTGGTAAGCATAGTGAACCATTTTTCAAGTCAGAGCCCTTTGGATCCCGGGCAAAACCGGGTCAAAACAGCTAGTGCAAAATAAAAGCAACGCATTAGGGTTTAGAAAATTACTTTACCACTACTTTACTTATTATACTCTATACCACTACGTGGTCAGGGTATAACACTTTGTGCAGATGTTTGTAACTACCAAAAATATTTGACCTAGACCCATCTTTTGATATACCGATCGATTCAGAATCACTTTCTGTTTTTTAATTGTAATATGTAATATTTTTAAATCTAGATTAAGAGATAGTGATGTTAGTAGGGGACATCACACGAGCATTAGTTTTTAGTTTTTTTAACTAGCAGATTCCAGCCCTCGAAATTCGAGCGCAAAATTCTAAGAAGTTTTATATTTTCATTATATAGAGACCCTAAAAGTATGCTATACCCTATAGTACCCAATAGTATGCTAATCAATTATAGCCAAGCGCCCCAGTAGGTGAGTAGGTAGCGTGCTCGCCTATCATGCGGGGGTCGTGGGTTCGATTCCCACCAGAGGCTTTGGTCTATCGCTGCAAAAACCAGCCAAATGGTATTTGTCACCCGGCTTATCCCTGGACCCAAATTAGAATACAAATTTACTTTGTATTGTAATTAATATAAAATAAAAAAAAATTATAGCCAATTCACAAATCAACACAAAAAACAAACTTATTTTTATTACAAACACTTTAACAATTTTTAAAAAACACACACTTAGCATTGTATTATTTTATGTATGAGTTAGTAGCAACTTTAAATGGAATTTACTCAAAATAAAGGAAAAAAATTTAAAATCTGTAAATCTGCAAAACGGCTAAAAAGAAATACCTTTCAAATAATATACGTTTGGTTAAAAGTGGGATAAAACGGTAGAACAAAACATCAGTCACAAGAAATCGCGTAGCCTATTAATATTATACATTGGCCTAATTCCAACAAGTCCTTGCTGTTTGCATTGAGTATGTTTAAATAAAATGAGTTTATGTAATATGGTACTAATAACAATGGTAGTAATAATTTAATTTCAGCATATATCTCGATAGCTGAATAAAAACTCCATATATTATTTTGAATTCATAAAATCGAGTCCAAAGCTATTTTTTTTATTTAATAAAAATTTACATTTATTTAATTTTTTCTTCGAACGGTCCAATAGTTTGAACAATTTTAGTGGCAATATAATTTAATCGTTAGCTTACAATATATTAAATTAATGAGACATTTCCACTAGCAGAAGTTTGTTTATTGTTATTATTGCCATTTCCACGTATTACCTGAAAAAAAGTTAAAAGAAGAAAAAAATATTATTGTAGCTCAAGCTCGATTTATAAAGATTCTAAGGAATATATATATACAATAAAATAGATTTAATACCAGCTGGAGTATTTCCGATAACCACACACAATGATTTACAATTTTTGTTTTCGAGAAAAATTGTTTTAATTAGAATACTCATTTTATAGAAGCTCCATGAAAATATTTTATGATTATTTGCTTGTATTGTATCCTTTTAGAATGTCCGTCATGATGTACAGCTGTTTGATGTGGAACTTGAATCCAGTAGACGAAGGAGCTAAGGATTGACTTAAGAAAATGTAAAGATACTCTTATAAATTTTCATATATAAATCTCATAACAGTGAAAAATGTTTATACGTAGCAACACATTTACATGTAGATATACATACATCAGTGATGCATATACATTTCTGTTTGTTTGTTGTTTTTGTTTTTTTTTTTGGTTGTACATGTGTAAGTAAGAGCATTTTTTACACCCTCCACCTGCGTCTTAAATTAAAACTTCAAATTCAATGCCAATTGTATAGAAGGGATTATTTACTATCTGAATAATTTCATAACATTTCTCTTCTAGAGTAGAAAAACTCTAAGTTTCCTAACGTAGCCGGCTTTATACTACCACAAGTTTGATCCTTATAAAAATGTTTCGGGACCTTAGAAGTCATATGGTAATTCTAAAAAATTTTAAATGATTATATGTCCAGTGTAACTTTTTTTTAAAGTATGATATTTTAAAAGAGGGCAATTTTTTTAAATGGTAATTTTTTTTTTAAAATGGGTACTTTACAAAAATCTACCTTTAAAAAAGATACTTTTTTGAAAAGGGCCCATTTAAAAAACGGAGATTTTTACTTTTTTAAAAAATGGTACATTTTAGACAAAGAGTACTTTTTAAAAGAAGGAATTTTTTTAAATGGATGATTTTTTTACTTTTTTAAAAAATGGTACATTTTAGACAAAGAGCACTTTTTAAAAGAAGGAATTTTTTTAAATGGATTATTTTTTTAAAAAGGGTACTTCTTTAAAAAAGTAACTTTTTAATATGGGTACTTTTTTTTTTTTTAAATCTAGCTTAAAAAGTTAAGTTTTAAAATAGGTTAGTTATTTAAAAAAAGGGTACTGTTTTTACTTTTTTAAGAAAAGTTTAATTTAAAGTCAATTACTTTTGTAATAAAGCACTTTTTAAAAAAAATTTCCTCGCCTTAAAAAAGGTACTTTTTAGTGATTATATTTTTTCTTTCATAATGGCGATTTTATTTATCGTGATCATTATAAACAAGTAAGAAATTGTAATCGGTTTAGACTGACTATACGATACCCTATACTATGCGCTTAGAGACCCTATTTCTTAGGTTCAACTAATTGGATATAGAAAATAAGCGTAAACCAAATTTGAGTGGCAATGTTATCAATTTTTTTGGCTGCACATATGAAAAAGTTCATATCGGGTGCTATATTTATATGGGGACTAGATCGAAAAATGGATTGATCCTGACTATATTTGTGTAAAGCCACTCATATTTTGAAAAAATATATACAAACCAAATTTGAGAAAAATCTGTGCAATATTTTTGTTTTTTGATAGATTTAAGTGAAGATCGGGAACCAGCTCTATATGGGGCCTATGACTAAGAGTTGTCCCAGGGATCATTTTTAGACTACTCATTAATGGATGTAATAAACGCATACAAACTCAATTTGAGTAAGATCTATATGACAATTTGGATCTTATGGCAATTTATGTCCATTTCATAGGGGTCATTTGTATGGGGGCTAGGTCTGAACATGGACCGATTCTGACCAATTTCAACTGTGTTCATTCTATGGCCAATAATGGCTTACATACCAATTTTCATCAAAATATATTCATATTTGCGACCTGCATTTTGATTACAAGGTTTACATGGACACACAGACGGACAGACGGACAGGCGGACGGACGGAGGGACATCGGTAGATCGACTCAGAAAGTGATTCTAGGTCAAATATTTTTGGTAGTTACAAACATCAACACAAAGTCATTATACCCAAACCACATATTGATATAGGGTATAAAAATATGTGGCACTATTTGCTTAGGCTAATGCGACAATTGAGGTATAAGTATACATACAACTAAAATGACTACAGCAATAAGAAGAATTACAACATATACATACATATTTTAAGAAAAACAACATACACATTAAACATTTTTATTTTTTCAAGAGGTTTTTTTTTACAATTTCATTCATATCTTGTGAGCCTTTGGAGAGATTTGTATGATTTCACATAGCAACTCCTTTGGGATGTTAATAAACGATTTTATTCAAAAAATTAACAGTCTAGCTTTGTTATTGAGGGACAGATGGTCATCGCTATATCAACTTCTCTTGCTATAAGGATCCAGAAAATATAGTATATGGTTTTGGGGCCTCGTTGCGTTTCAAACGGAATAGTGGTTTGGAGGGTGTATAAAATATGTATATAATAAAATTTATGCTCAGAGTGATTAATAATTGCTTTCAAATAATGAATATACCTAAAATCTTTATTAATTACAAGTATCTTATTAATTTTAAACATCATTGTAAAAATCTAGCCATGGTAATGTAAAATCTAACCTATTTTGTCTCTTAGTGTTAATAACCTTGATTATAATAATGTATTTAGAACACAGATGAAGGGTATCCAATATTCCTCAAACCAAATTTAACCCTCTTACTTGTTATATTTATAGTTTTTAGAACTCGAGACTCAAGACGTTATTTGTCAAAAAAAAAGTAGGATATAAAAATAACGTATTTCATTGCTAAAATATATTTTTAATTTCTGAGTCGTCTACGACCAGAAATTTTGAGTTATTTGCGAAAATGGATTAAAGAAAGTAGAAAAAATTAAAAAAAAAATTTAAGATTTTATTCGAAGAAAGTGGTTTAACTTGTTTTCTTTACATGGATATATTAATAAAAAATATTAGTTCGAATTTTTCTGAAGAATTAGATGAGAAATCATCAATGGTTCCTCAGTTATATCTGAAAAACTAAATAAATATAGAAGGTCATAAAGAAGTTTGGCCTGAGAAAGCCAAATCTTTTGAAGCTTTTACTATACTTGTCTAGTACTTTCTTTGCCCCTCGCACACAGAAAAAAGATTGGTTGGAATTCGGTTACAACTTAAAAAATTTGATAAAGTGTTATGAAATTTTATTGTATATCTTTAATATTTGAAAATACAATACATATTCTGTTATAACCATCATATAAACATAATTAATTTAAAATAAAGATATCCACGCCAACAATTAGTTCCGTTTACCAACCAATATCTTTTTATAAATTTCTAAAGTAATTTAATTGAGACAACCTAATAAAAACAACAATAATATGTGTCAATCATAATTATTGGTGACTGCAACAACTAATTCTATTTTGCCAACATATTTCAAATCGAAAATATTTTAGCAGATATTGTAACAAATAAGTGGTTAGCGTACAAAATATAAAATTTGTACTAAGCATTCTTTCGGTTAAACAATAGAAACCCAAACTACATATTAAAAATGAATATCAAAGAAAATATTAGAATATGATTAGCAAGACCGAATTTGTTGATTTAATTTGTCAAAAAAATAAATTTAAATAGAAGTATAAAGAAAACATTAAAATGTTGTGTGATAATTTAATTGTAACGTGTAAAAATAGTTTAAAATTATTTATCAAGAAATACCCATTACTTTGTAAACTGTATGTATTATTACAGTTTACAAAACCAGAACTCATTCGGATAGATGTGAAGGTGCATGTCTCCATTGCTATATTACAACTAATTAATAATTCCATTCGTGATTGTCAGCTATTCATTTCGGCAGCAACTCGTGATTTGGCAATACAAATGCAACACACTGTACGGTACGCGTCATTTATGAAAATTCTTCCGAAGCTAGTATTAGGTACAAACTTTTAAGAAAACTGGTTATCACGTTGCGAGCAGGTATGATTAACCGCAATGTTATACACCCGCATAAAATAAATTGTTTGTAGTAGACCTGAAAAAATCCAGGACCTGAAAAAATCCAAGCTGTATTCAAGTGCTTACCACTGCTTCATTTTCCGGTTAGAAAGTTGCGAAAACAGTCGTTGGTGCAAAGGCGGTCAATAGACCGAAGAGGTTATTGTGCGATGGGGTAAGTAATGTCTTTGTGCTGATATTTGTACTACGAAATATATTTGACATAAACACAGCGTTTATAAAGAAGAGGTAAAATTTGCGGTCGCATGCTATTTTGATATGCTGAAAAGTTCTCACTCACATATTTCTTTTAGTTCTTGATTAAATAAACAATATGAAATTTTTTTGTAAGAAATTGCAGTTAATAAAACCATTCATTAATATCTTATATATATTTACGCTGATCCCTGACTCACTGACTGACTGTCTGATTCTGTAACGCTGAAATAATACATGTAGCACTCTCTACAAAGCTATGCGAAATACACAAACAAAATATAATCTTTCTCATTTTATACAAACCAACACACAATTTTCTCTTTTCTTTGTTACCGACCAGTGCTGCTAATAAAATCTTCTGAAAATCGACAATTTTGGAAACTAAATTGCCAAAAATCGTCATTTTTAAAACAAGATATTGTCAAGAAAATTTTACCGCTTATAAAACTCGAAAAAATACTACAAAAGGAAACAATAAAATTTATTTATATCATTCATATCATTCATATTACGAATATTATTACAGCATTGGTTATTTCTATATATAAAAATTTATTAGTGATGAAATTTCAACGAAAAAAATTTGACACAGCAATCAACTAAATAATTTTATTGATATGTATCTATAGCTGAAACATATAATATAGGTTTAAAGTATCGCCGTAATTAAAACTTAAATCTTAAACGGAGATGCTATTCAAGGTATTTCCGTTTTGAAACGACTTGACCCAGAATTAAATCTATACATATTATGTAATTTATATATACACTGAACAAAAACTTTCAATTTTCGATAAACAACCCATTAATTGTTAACCCTTGACAACGTAAATTTTAAATCTTCAATCTTCAATCTTAACAAATTTAACAAATAATTTTTAACAAATTGAAATATCGTCGAAATTACAATAAGTTATCATAATTGGCAGCACTGCTAACGACAAAAACGCAAAAAAGCATCAAAAATCTTCTTTAAATTCCCTTTGTTGGTCAATGAAAAACTGTGCAAAAAAAGTAAAGAATGAAGTTTCAAACATTTTTACTTCTTTTATCAAACTAAACTTTTCCGTTTGTCCGTTTTGTTTTTTATCTCAAAATTGTTTTGTATTGTTAGCAGTGCTTTCGCTCAGCTTGTCTGATGGCCAGCACTTACCAAAGAGTATGCTTTTTTGATAAATATTTGAGAAAAAAGAGATCTTCAATGTGGATTTTGTTGTTGTCCAACGTATGCTTTCGTTTAAAGCTCTGTATGGAAAAGCACTTGAAAAAATAGTGCAGTAGGTACTAAGTTTAAAATTTAAATTATTCTAACTTTGTATAATTAAATTACATTGTAATTTTAGAAGAAAGGTGGGAAAAGAATATTTTTCACTCATAATATTAATTTTTGCATTATTTGCTTTCAAAAAATTTTGACAAACATAAATTACGTACATATGTAAATATATATTAAAATTTTAATTTGAATAATTTATTGAAATTATCGTGTAAGAATTCAAGGCGATTTGGAATAATTAGTTTTTTTTTCTAAGTAAAACTAATACGCTCTTATTTTTTATTTTTTGGATTTATAGATAACTTTTAAAAAAATGTAGTTAGTTCTCTTTCCTCAGTTTACATGTATGATGAAATATGAAATATTTTTTCTCTTCTGTGTAGATGTATTGGTGTTTGCACTTCCTTAAGGGGTGATAGGTTTTAAAACCGTTTTTTTGCATTTCCCTTTCTGAATGCACAACATGTCGAGAGTGTTGTGTCAAAATTTGAAGTAGATCAGAGCAAAACTTAAGAAAATACAGCGTTTCCAGCGACCGGCCTCATACGGTATATAGTTGTGGCCAACCCAGTGTATCTTTTGACCTAAAGCATATGTGTTTTTCTTGCAAAAGTCATTTGTGTGTCATGGCAGCACGTTCTTTTTGTACCGAGTACCGAGTACCGAGTACCGGGCAGAGGCGTCTGCTTTGTGCTAGGAACAAATTTATTTTTCTGTGCTTGAAAAAGACCAATAATACAAATTTACTCCTTTTCAATAGAGTTAGAAATCGAAGTGAATGAATCAAAAATGTGAGTGCAATGCATTTTTATTCAGTAAATTTATTATACTTTGTGAGTAAATATCGATTGCAACCAAAATTTTCACCACATCTCAAGATGGCTGCAAAATTGGGTTGTGGCCACTAAAATTGGTTGGATTGTGGCCACCTTTTTTTTTTTTAATGGTGAAATATCGTCGTAGATGTCAAAATAACTACCCAGTAAGCAATATAACACATATAAGCAATAATAACTCCATCAATTGTTTTGGATGCGATCGTCCCGTTCATTTGAAGTGTGCTGGCACACGAGCCAGCTGCTTCAAACGCGAAAATTGTGATTCGGAAGACGAATAATGCCATTTATTTATCATTATTATTTTTTATTTAGTTTTAAGTTTTTCTCAATAATAATGCCAATGAGGGCTTTGAAAATAAATAAACTTTAAGTTTTTCTATATTCGTAGTGGTTTTTCTTCATATTTTCCAAGGTTTCCAAGGGTGGCCACAACCCAACCACAAAAAATTTTGCCCCAAAAATGGCCAAAATTTCGAAAAAAAAATTTCCTTTATAAGCCGAAAACCTAACTATGGCCACAACCTAACCTCTTCCCTTATATAAATCAGTTTTTAAAAAACTTTAAACCGATTTTCTCACAAATAAATGTTCGAAGTCCGTGAACATCATAACTCAAAATCTACTTGACCGATTCTTTTGACCGATTCTTTTGAAATTAGAGTCTACACACATAAATCATCAAGCAACCACGAAGGGGTTTTTTAATTCCATTTTCTTCCCCATTTTTTAACAACAAATTCCCGCAATTGTATAGCACCTTTTAAACGCATTTCGACTTATTTATTTCGCATTATCCGGTAACGAGTTATGATGTTCACCACAAAACAACAACGCCTCCGGAGATTCGCTGTCACGGGCTTATTTATTAAAATTTTTTGTTGAAAATCTTTTCAAAGATTCTTCAAATGTTATGCTATAACATGTATATGAATTAATAATCCAATATTATTCATATCTTCAAAAAAAATTTATGAAAATACGACTTTTTTTAACTTTTAAAATCCCCCCTCTTAAGAAACTTTTAGGAACCTTGGTCTAAAACGTTTTTTTTGTTTTTCTATGCTATTCTACTTTTCTACAATAAAATGGAGTTAGGTTAAAACGAACTCGGCGGGACCGACCAAATTAGTTCCTTATAGACTTAGTTCGTTAAACCGTAGTTTTTTTTTGTTTTGTCCAAAAGATTTAAAAACTTTTTTTAGTTGAATAAATTTATTTATTTTGATGCATTTTAAAAAGTTATAAAACATAAATTAAATTATTAAAAAGATACATATTTATAGTTTGTCTTAATAATACTGAAATTACCGAGTTTCTATCAAAATAAAATATTTATTTTAAATTATATAATATTGAAGACTCCTTATGTATTGAAGCAGAAAGTATAAAGCAAAGGTTGGCTACTGGCAAACTTTTGCGAAAATATTCATAAAAGTACCTTTTACAAAACTTCATTTGAAAATCGAAGTATTTGTTTTGTATTTTTTACAACTGTTTTTCGATTTTTTTTTTGGAAATTTTAAAAACATTAAAATTAATTTTTTAAAAATATATAAAATATAGGAAAATTCTGAAATGGAAAAAAAATTTTGTTTGTTAAAGTCAAAATAAACGGGCGCCTAGGCGCCACACAATCAACTAGTATGCAAATATTTTATAAAAAAATTTCTTAATAAAACTGTGCTAGTCTCAAATTGTAACAAGCTGGGCACCCTACTGGTAAAGCTAATTCACGTACGCTGAATTCAATGGTGATAGCCGATTTTCAAAGTTAGCGCTCATATTCGCGATATTCGTGATTTAAAACTAAATTATGTCCGCCAGTGTATTCTATGTCATTATGTTTGTGTGATCATCATAATTTTGTTTGCTAACGATCATAGGCCCCTAAATTTTTACATTTGAAATTTAGTTGGCGATTCTCTTTGTGGCACATTTGTATTTTTTTAGAAATAAACACTACATTGAATTTTTTTAGAAATAAACACTACATTAAATCAATAAACACTACATAAACATAGTTAAGTGTTATTAAAATGCAACAATATGTTGATTTTGATAACTTTTGCTACGTTTGCGGAAAATATACTATTACAGAATTATATAACCAATACTTTAATCAGGTAGTTTTTCGTAATGTGGAGTGGGCCCCGTCTGTCGTTTGCACTGGATGCCTGTCTATATTAAATAGATGGAAAAAAGGTAAGATTGGTTCTATGCCTTTTGGTGTTATAATGATTTGGTCGGATCCACAAGTTCATACTTTAGATGAGTGCTATGCGTGCTTAAATTTTGTTTCTGGAAATAGAAACAAATTACGTACATTTCAATATACAGAAACAAAATATACCCAATTACCCTTGCCGCACTCGGAAAATATTCCAATTCCCAGAAGACCAAACATAACAGAGGAATGTACGTCACTAGCAATACAAACTGAAGGAGAGTCATTAGTATCACAATACCAACCATCCCACGTCACTAATAACTGCAATAATTTGGAAATTACACAAAACCGTTTTAACATTATGGTACGTCGCCTTAAACTATCTCAGCGGCAGTCAATTCTTTTAGCTAAGGAACTGAAACAAGCTAATATTCTAGCGCCTGATGTTAAGGTATATGGATCAATCGGTCGTCATCGTCAATTTACAAATTTTTAAACCAATTGATAGCAACTCGTTGACATTTTGCATTGACATTCGAGGTTTAATTTTAACAATGCATCACGAATATAAACCCGAAGATTGGCGATTGTTCATCGACTCATCAAAAAGCAGTTTAAAGGCAGTTCTTCTTCACATGACAAATACCAAAAATTCAGTTCCGATTGCACTAAGTACCAACACAAAAGAGACTTATTTATCTTTGAAAAAAATCCTCGATGTAGTGAAATACAACGATAATAATTGGAAAATTTGTGCTTACTTAAAAGTGATAGCTCTTTTAAGAGGTATGCAAACGGGTTACACTAAAAATATGTGCTTCATGTGTTTATGGGATACCCGATATAGAGGTGATCAGTACGAAAAGCAGGACTGGCCTTAACGTGAAACAGCTAAATTACGAGTGAATAACATTGTTGAAAATCCACTTGTATCAATTGATAAAGTATTGTTACCCCCGCTACATATCAAACTTGTGAAAAACTCCATTAAGGTGCTTAATCCGACTGAAAAGGCGTTTAACGAGCTAAGTCGCATTTTTCCAAGATTAAGTAATATGAAAATTAAAGAAGGTTTGGGTTAGATTATTCCGTACTAATATGTTAGAAATTTTAAATTATTTTGCGTTTTTTAAAGGAATACTTAATGGACCGGACATCCGTCGCTTGATGAAGGACAAGTTATTTGAAGATTCACTTAGTATTGAAGAGCTTGAGGCATGGAACTCTGTAAAAGGGGTTATTGACAATGTTTTAGGTGTTAATCGAGTTGATGATTGGCGTATTTATATAGAGAAAAAGATTTCCGCTTTTCACCGTATTAATGTAAAGTCCATTTTTTGCATTCTCATGCCAACAAGTTTGCTGAACAATCACTAGCTGAGTCTGATGAGCATGGGGAGAGATTCCATCAAGCGACGGCTAGACTTGAACACTGGTACAGTGGTAAAAAGTTGGATTCTCTGTTAGGTGATATTTTCTGGAACTTACAAGAAGAAATGCTTGAAAATTATGAATAAATAATGAATAAAATAAAAAAAAATCCGGGAAAAAAATTTTTCCGCGAAAACAATTGACAGAAAATGTATTTAACAAAGTTGGATTGATTAAAATTCAAAAGTGATCCCAAAAAATGCTTTATTATTGAAATTTTAAATCGCGAACATCAAAATTCAAAAATGATCCCAAAAATATAAAAAATATATTTTTTTGGTACTTTATTATTGAAATTTTAAATCGCGAATATCGCGAATATGAGCGCTAACTTTGAAAAACCGCTATCACCATTGAATTCAGCGTACGCGAGTTAGCTTTACCAGTAGGGTGCCTAGCTTGTTACGAAAAAAAAAAATGTCAAATTCGAGCACAGTGTAATTAATGCTAAAGCTAAATTCAAGAAATTCATAGACGTGATATGATTTTTGAAAAATATGCTTTCCCTTTACCCACCGTAACTTATTTGGAAAATATCGGGTTATGTATACATTTTTTGCTTGACTATTTTACCATAATTGATATGCGTGAATAAGCTTCTGCCATTTATATTTGTCTGGTAATTGGATATTATCTAGTCATTCCACCTCTATCTCCATCTCCATTTGCATTTATTCGTTTATAAATTCGCCTTCTCCCTTCTTAAACCACTCACAAATGATCCAATTAGTTAATTTTAATTACACACATCAACAACCCGTTTAACTTTTTGCTCTTACTTAATATCATATCATTACTACACCCAATGCAGCGACATTGTACGAATACGACTATAAACTTGCTTGAACATTCATCCTGCCAAACAACAAATTGTAAGTTACCATTTTTCCATACATTTTGCCAGCCATTCAGTCAACCAACCGAATCATAACAACAAGGGGAATACATAAGGGAGTAATCAATTTCAATCTTCGACATTTTGAGGAAATTTACAAAACATTTTCAACGCATTTATATTCCAAATGAGCATTTGCTACAATAAAATATACTTTTGATGCGATCCAATTACTCAACGACAACAGTATCAGCAACAACAACAACAACAACGAAGAACTATTTACTAACAAACAAATAAATTAAAACAATGAAAAGAATTAAAATACTCTTACTATTGTCGTACTTACGAGTATGTGAGTGCCGATTAGTCCAGCCATTCTGGTAGTGTTGTAAAAATAAAAATGATTATTTTTCTATGCTTTAACAATATGGCAGAGTTCAGAAAAAAACACACACTGAATAAAAAACTCGTACATATATATAAACGTAACTTAGACCAACACACACATATTTTTATTTTCATATCAATTATGTGCGTTTCTAAATTTTCTACGGTGCCCAACACAATCATGACTGTGTTCGTTTTAATATTTCGTTATTTACACGAACATGTTTCTATCACGTACTTTTTGTTTCGATCACACATAAACCACACAGATTTGAGTGTTGCTTTATTTGAAGTTCGTGTTCTGGTACGTGTACTAAAAAAAAAAAACAGACCATGTACAATAAACAGGTTCGAGTTTAGTTATATTTTAAGTCGTGTTGTGGCTCGTGTACTAAGAAAAAACAGAACATGTACAATAAACAGGTTCGAGTTCAGTTATATTTTAAGTCGTGTTCTGGCTCGTGTACTAAGAAAAAATAGAACATGTACAATAAACAGGTTCGAGTTCAGTTATATTTTAAATTCGTGTTCTGGTTCTTGTACTGCGAAAAATTGAAACATCAATTTGCGATCTGATACACCCCGATAAAAACGACAACAATTGTTTCAACCAAATTTATTAAAATTTTATTGACCCTTTTTTATGACTTACGTTGCAAATTGTTTACAATTGTCAAATATTTTAAAATTTTATTGGCCATTTTTTGCGATTTACGTTGAAATTATTTACAATTGTTTTTATTGACTGGTTTTTATTTTAATAAAAGATGGTAATAAAATACTTAAGACACAAAAACTATTTAGCATCATAAAAGTTACACTTGTTGGTTGTTAGGTTTTTTTGCATTACCCAAAAGGGTTTGCAACAAATAAATGAGGAATTAGGATGAAGAACTCGCATGTACCTATGACATTGGCAAAGGCTTACAATCTAAGATATACGAGCAATCCGGCAAAATACACATGAAAAATGGATTCGTTGTGATAACCGTATTCTTTTAGTTCTATGTACAATGATTACTCTGTTATGATTTTTGAATTATATTTTCCAACCAGCCGTTCATTCGATGGTATGGATTGTTTAAATTGGTTGAAACAATGGAATTTACACTCTATTTATCGAAAGTGCAGTAAGTATAAAAACACTAAATATAATTTTGTTTCAGATATCTTACATAATAAAAATAATTAACATAATACAATTATTTTTGAATCTCTTCAATCACTTCTCTTTTAACACTGAGGAATTCAGATACAAAAAGTTTTAATTTGGCTTAGCTTAGTCTTTGATACACGCCACCTTTGCCTTAAATTCAATATTTATTTAATGAACCATTAAATTCTAATACCATTTGAATTTACAGTTAATTGTTTTTCTTCTTTGACCAATATTTATTATAACTAGCAAATTCCAGCGCTCGAAATCGAGTGCAATTTGTAGACAACTTTAATTTTCAACATAGCCAATTCACAAACCAACACTTTTTTGGTTTATTATTGTTGTGAATGAAGATAACAAACTCATTAACAAACACTTTAACAAATTTAATAAACACTCACATGCATATGTATAATTTTATGTATGTGTTAGTAACAACTTTAAATGCAATTTACTCAAAATAGAAGAAAAATTTAAAAATTTTAAATCTGGTGAACAGCTAAAAATAAATACCTTTCAAATAATATATGTTTGGTCAAAATCGGGATAAGACGGTAGAATAAAACATCGGTAACAAAAAATCGCATAGCCTATTAATATTATAGATGGACCGGCAAACGTTTTTTTGCCGTCAATGATTTTTTAATTTTAGTTAGAATCTGTATGTATCTATATAAAAAAACGTTTGTGCATTTGTTAATGTTAAAACTGTTAAAGAAAAACCATGTTTTATTTATGAAAATTAAAATAAATATTTATTGTAACATACATATGTATAAGAATGATCAATATATTTCTATCATTGTAATTCTAAAAAGAGTGAACAATATTTTTAGTTTCCTTATTCTGGCAGTAAATTAATAAATTTGCTGGCTTTCCGACACGGGAAAAACAACTGTTTTCGAGGTCCAAACCACATATTGGAATGATTGTCCTTGAGATTTATTGATGGTCGTAGTAAAGCCCAATCTGTTCTGAAATTGCAACGTTTTGAATGTTATCGGTGTGTCGGTAGGAATCATAGGAATTCTTGGCAGCAAGACATGTTCTCCTTTAAATTTGCCTTTGAGAATTGTGGCCTCAATAACATTGGGTATTATTCTCTCAACAATTAACCCGTTGAGGTTACGTAGCAAAATTATTGGAGAACCAACTTTTAATTTTAATAAATGTGCGGCTTAAATTTCACTTAACCAAGTAGTTGTTTTGAAAACTGGTCAGCCGTTGGATCATGGATAATAAAATGAGAGCTCCACCAAAAAGTCTTTCATCGCCTTTTAAATCTTTTACAGTTCTATGTAGTGCTTCTAAGGAATGTTTGTAAGCCATGTTATATTCATCCCAAATAATAATATTGCATTTTTGCAGAACTTTTGCCATACCGGAATGTTTTTTTATATTACATACGGCATACTCATTCGTTTGTACATTTAACGGTGATTTGAGTACTGAATGAGCTGTACGACCACCATGCAATAATGTTGGGGCTGTTCCGGATAAAGCAATAGCTAAAGCAATTTTTCCTTCCTTTTTGGTTAGAATATTTGTATATAAAAAAGTTTGTGAATTTTGGAACTTATGAAATTTAAATAAATTTGACAACTCATTATTTTTCGAACGCCAGCGCCATCTACCGGACTAACAAAAAAATTTTTGGCATCATCTAACATAAATATATATACATTCTTAGTTTCAGTAAAATCGCACCGTAAATAAGAATATTCGAAATGACTTTACCCCAGCGTCACCTATCGGTACCCCAGCTCCACCTATGATAAAACATACATACATTCTGAATTGCAGTCAAATCGCACTAAATAAAAAAAATAAAAAAAAAACAAAAAAGGAGGAATTATACTTACAGTATTGGGATTGTTGCTACTTCATGATCTCTTTGATTTCTCAAATGTTGAAATATCACATCTGAAAGGCTCAAAGCACATAAGGAGCTCAGGATTAGGAGGAATACCTAATCATCCGGTTATATGACAATTAACCTTAGAGTCTAAATTAAATAGATTTGAATAAATTAGCAGCCACTCCTGACATAACCTGACGTGGTCCATAATTGCGCCTGATTTTTCAATTTATAAACTCTTGTCGTTCGCACATTAAGATACGAAAGTAAAAAATTTAACTAAAGATATTACTCTTATCAGAGTAAGTGATAATAGTTCAGAAATTCCAATTTAAGAGTAATAAAAGCACAATTATCAGTTGATTCCCATTACTAAAATAGTTCTATCGAACAATATATGTATGTAATATTATTTTAATAAGGAAGCACAATGTTGAGAGATAACATATCCGAAGCTAGGACATATTTAACGTCATCGAATATCACATACAACTATTAGTGTAAGTTCTAGTACAGAGGAATATAGATAAGAAATGAGAAAGAAGTTAGACTGATTTTAGTTTTTACTTTAATCTGTGTGTATGAATGAGGAATTACACTTACTCATTATTACTTCTTTGAACTAAGAAATGAGCTATAAATTTTACGCTCATCAGTCTCATCGCCTTGAAAGTAATCTCCCCTCCGATACAATAGGGCAATTCCATATGTGACGGAATGACATTTTGAGTTGAAAAATTGAAGTTAAGGCTATTTCACAAAGCTATTTTCAATTGAAAATTCATTCTTCAGTTTGAAAATGATTTTTAATGAGTAAGAGATTTAAAAAAAAACTTGGAAACAATTTTTTCACTATTTTATTCTTTTATTTTTGAGTAATTTCTTATTGTGTGACGGAATGACATTTTTGCTACCATGACTCTGTCCTGGTATTAAAACCAAGGAACTTTTGTCAATTAAGAAGCTAGTCAGTTTTTAAGCTAATGAATATTTTACATATGATATATAAGCAACATAAAATTATAATTTAGAACTACTTAGCTATGATAGTGTTGAAGTTATTAACTGTCATTTGACGTGACGGACTGACTGTGACGGAATGACTAAAGCTTCTTAAACATGTATTAAAAGAAAATTTAGTAAACAAATAAATTTTATAATTATTTTATAATCTAGAATACTCGTAAGAAATTACATTATGTAACTTGGAATATATTTTAATATATTTTTAAACTTACTTCATATAAATGAAAAAAAAAATTTTTTCATCAAAGTTGACATTTTTATGGAATTGCCCAATATGCTTATGCGAACGTTATTCCAATTCTGAAATCAGTTGAAACATGGTTTTCAAAGCGCGCAGATATTCGGTTTTTATCTCCCCACTTGCTTCCAAACAGTGGCACGGAAATGATCTTGTATAATTAGCGAAGTGTGAGATGATTCGATATATTCGATATCATACAGCGAAAACAAAAATTGTCGGCTCATAATTCTGGCCTCTCTTTTTGAACAGTTTCACGCAAACCACCCATAACAATAGGCGGTATGAACTAAGTCCCCAATGAACTAAGTCCCCAAAACGAAAATGAACTAAGTCCCAAAAATTAGGGGTTTATTTCATTATGAACTAAAGCCCCAATTCCAAAAGTGAAATAAACCCCCAATGCAATGAACTAAATCCCCAAAATAAAAATGAAGTAACTCCCCACTTTTGGGGAGTTAGTTCACAATGAAATAATTCCCCATTTTTAAAATGAAATAAGTCCCCATTTTTTAAATGTTTTCTTTTAATTCACCCTTTCAGGATCGACTATATTAGCGCTGTTATTATTATTTTGCCTATTTCGGTCTAGTGTTTTTTGCGAAATTAATCCATAATATATTGTACTATTATTCCACTATAATTTATAATTTATCCGCCGGCGGCGCTTCCTACATAATACTTTTTTTTCCCATCCTTCATAATACTTTTTTTCCCATCCTATTTGTAGGCTTCCTCCTCATTTTCATGCTTGTGTTCCACAAACTTTTTAGCTGGAACACAATTAACAGCAGGATGTAAATTTATTCTTGCTTTGCAAGATTTTTGTCTGCACTCATATTTTGCCACATTTTTATATACCGACTTTTTGATATATATCATTTTTTCATCAAAAACGTACAAAAGCTCGCTATTTCTTCTTTTTCCAGCGATAATTTCAAAATTCATTTTTTAATTGATGTTTACTTCACGACGTAATATCGCAAACTAGTTATTTTTGTTGATGAAATGACTTTGTTTACAATTAAAGAATGGAATGCGTATAGCAGTTTTAAATAATCTTAATTTTAGTGAAAATGAACTAACTCCCCAAAAATTATTATGGGGAGTTAGTTCATTTCTTTAAATTGGGGAGTTATTTCATTATGAACTAACTCCCTAATTTTGAAAATGAACGAAGACCCCAAAAAGTGAACAAAGTCCCCAAAAATCGTTGTTGTTTTTTCCTGCATAAAATTTTGGGGACTTAGTTCATTTCCGTTTTGGGGAGTTAGTTCATTGGGGACTTAGTTCATATCGCCATAACAATAAAATAATGGGATAAAACTATTAATAAGACCTTAATTTTGCAACAACTTTGGCCTGGTTTTTCGGCCTTGCTTTATCTTTTTCGTGGAACCGTAGTCATTTTTACAAGTCTCACGACATTTTATAATGTATTTTAATACGTATCGCATTATTTCGTAGATATTAGTGCGAAGCTCTTTTCCATAAAAATTGGAATCAATCGATATTTAATGCGCATAAATTCCAAACTGTCTTTTAAAATGGTGTTGACTGATCCTTTTGAAAATTCATCAGTATCAGCAAGATCTATAATTGTCAAGCGATGATATATTAACACCAAATTTTTGATTTTCTTGACGTCTCGCTCATCAGATGATCGTCCGTTGCGCTCTTTTTTTTTTTAAGTGTTCACTGCCTTCTGGAAACTGTTTGTACCACTTGTAAATATACCACTGTAAATATTCAGTCTGGTCACAGAAGGCTTTTTGTAATTTTCTTAATGTTTCTGCAGCATAAATTTCGTTCCGCGTACAAAATTTAATGGAACTTCTTTGTTCAACAAAATCAGACATTGTTATAAAACGATCGTCACTATTGAATCAATGAAGATATTGACAGATATCAACCCCGAATCGATAAACCCTCGAAATTTTAATTACACACAGTATTGTTCGACGGCATTTAGATGTATAAAAGAGCTATTATCATCTCTCAATCTTTCCACTGATTAGGAATTTAACTAAAATCGCTTTAGATCGACTATACGAGAGAGGGTCTTGGATCCAACTTTACTGAAGCAATAACTGGATATAAAAAGTAAGCATAAACCAAATATTAGTGTCATTGGTATTAAGCGCCCCGTTAGGTGAGTAGGTAGCGTGCTCGGCTATCATGAGGGGGTCGTGGGTTCGATTCCCACCAGAGGCTTTGGGCTGTCGCTGCAAAAAACTAGCCAAATCCGGCTTATCCCTGGACCCAAAATTAGAATCTGCAGACAAGCCACCCGGCTTCGCGGAACTAGGCTTAAAAAAAATTTGTGCGTGCAGATATGAAAAAGTTCATATCTGATATTATTTTGATAATGGTAAAAAATTTCTGAGAAATATATATGCAAACCAACCAAATCTTAAAACGATTAGTTTTTAGATTTAAGAAAAGATCGAGAATCAGCTTTATAAATGGGGACTATGACACAACTAAACCTGCAGGATTTTTCGAACACTGATTAGTGGGTATAATACACACACATATTTAGATAGGGGTGATTTGTATGAGGGCGAGGTCTAAACGTGCACCGATTTTTCACCAATTCCAACAGCTCACATTCTAAATTTCAGCAAAATATATTGATAGATTACAAGGTTTACATGGACACACAATGAGTCGATCGGTATAATAAGTTCTAAGTTAATTATCATTGGTAGTTCCAAACATCAGCACAAACTTATTATACCCAGACCACAGAGTGGTACAGTTATAAAAATACTTCCTTTGACACAATAATCGTTTCATATCTATTCAAATAGTTCTATAATATTCGTTATCCAATACTCTCATCCTGTATAACTGTTGTCATCACTATCTAAAATCGAAAAAACAAACGGGAATCATTTGTTCAAGTAAACAAGACAAAAACCAAATGAAAAACAAAACTGATTATAACCCTGAAAGAGTGAAAATATCTAAAAGAAAAAAAAAACCGAACCGTGTGAGAGCAAGAAAATAATTTAATTTAAAATAACTTGCAAACTACCATGTATCAAGCACGAGTTAATCGAAAATATTGTATCCCTGGCAATCTCCATCTTCACCACCATCATTATCCTCATCATCATCATCATCAGAATCATTATTTTATGTACTTATCAACAATACTCGTACAAGTACACATTCACAAAAATTAACAACAAAAAAAAAGGAACTGATTCACTCTGGTAAGTCACATCGTTCGCCTCTTTGTCCTTGCCGATTGCCCCATCGACCCCCTCTCGCTCTACCACTACATGTCTCCATTTTGCTGGCTGTATATTTTCAGTCATTAAACATTTGGAAAACGTATTAAAACACCCCATCATTGCCTTAATTAAGAGCCATAAAAGCACATTTACTTGCAATTGTGAGAAGCATTTGTAAATGGTTTTTGGAATAAAAATCCATATTTACAGACATTAACAGTCAAACAAATGAACAGACAATTGTCCTTTCATTTTGTTTAATATCATACAAATACATAGACATGAAGATTTCCAGTAGTGTTCCACTTATTAAAGTGAAAAAAATTTTAAATGCTATTTTATAGCTTAAGTAGGACAAAATACGAAATTTTATTATACTGAAGCTTAAAGGTGTTATAACGTCTCAAATGATCAGGATATTACAAACCTTGGTTGTCGTTGGAAGGAAAAATTGCTGCGTTATTATTAGAACTAATTGAATAGAATTAATGTTCGGCTATAAAAAAGAAACGCAAATTTCTAACCTGTTTCGGTATTTATAACCGAAATGATGAAGCGAATTCTGTTTTAAATACTAAAAAGATTTAGTAAAATAATTGACCCAATCGAATTTATAATTTATTTGTGAGTTTTGAAAAAAATAAATGAAAAAATTTTATTTTCGAACAATCAAATAACAATAAAACGTTAAAATTGTTTCTGTTTTTTAAATTCGTTATGGCAATCGATTTTTTTGCCACGAAATTTTGATAGTTACATATTTATACTATCAAAATATTCTATTGTGACTACTAAATAATAGTTTCAAAATACCGTACGTAGTTTAAGATATATGATGTTTTAAGTAAATTCGATTGTATGAAATTTAGTCCATACAGTGCGTTCATAAATGATAGCACATTTGGTAATCTGTGAGTCAATGTTATATAAAATTTTAACTATGCACGCTACAATTATCATCTCTTTGTGGAACGTGTATTATTATGTTCTCTTTTCAAAAATATTATTATTACAAAAATTTTCCATTAATTAGAAATACCGTTATTAAAATCTCTTCCATCTATAATATTAATAGGCTAGGCAATTTCTTGTGACCGATATTTTGTTCTACCGTTTTATCCCGATTTTGACCAGACATATATTATTTGAAAGGTATTTCTTTTTAGCCGTTTTGCAGATTTACAGATTTTTAAATTTTTTCCTTTATTTTGAGTAAATTGCATTTAAAGTTGATACTAACAAATACATAAAATTATACAATGCTATGTGTGTGCTTATTAAATTTGTTAATGTGTTTGTAATAAAAATGAGTTTGTTTTTTGTGTTGATGTGAATTGACCCTTTAAGGTCTTTATTTAATGAAAATATTAAATTTCCTTGTTTGACAGAAAGTACCGTTTTAATACAACATATTCTATTTGATTTTATTAAAACCATTAGTAATAAGCAGAATGCCACGAGGAAAAGTATTAAAGCTGCGTTCACACTACGTGTTTTGCTTGTGTTTTTCTTAGTTTTTTAGCAGGTGTAATTTGTACACATAGTGTGAACCCTTTCAAACATTGTTTATGTACAAGACATATTGCAAGACATATGTAAATTTTTCAATTAGAGCAGGTTCTATTTTGACAAGACAAACATGTGAAAATACAACACTGCTTGTGGCGAAAGAAAAACAGAGTAAACTATAAAGATTAATATTGAAAGAAACATAAATTGTTTAATATTAATTAACAATTAAAAAATACATAAAATACATAAAGTTATACTTATTTTTAACAATAAATTTTTGTAAATTCACAAATTAAATCAGCTGTTGTTTACATTTAGAGGTTATGTCATACGGAAATACATATGTACGTTTGAACGCAAAAATTATGAATCGTATGTAAAACGCTAATTTTGACACACACACGGAATTACGTATGGATCGTAAAACTGAATTTACACATGGAAAATACACATAGTGTAAATACACCTTAAGTGAATTTGAAAAAGGTCAGATTTTAATTTTGTTCGAAAATGGTGCATCAAAAGCAGAAATTGCAAGTAAAATCGGCATAAGTCGAAAGGCTATTTATAATTATTTCAAAAATATTGAAAATTGTGGCAAAAATAAAAGCAGTGGTAGAAGAAATAAGATGAATGAATGCGAGCGTGGACTTATTTTGAATACAGCAAGCAACAGCTCCAAAAGCTGTGCATAACTTGCTGGATGCGTTTCCAACAAAGTGTGCAATACTTCCATTTGGAATGATCTTAAATCTTCGAAACATATTCCAAGACAAAGAATGAAGAAAATTCTTCGTCTTTTGAAACGTCATATTAATGCACGTTTGGAGTTTTGCAAAAATAATATGGGTACAAATTGGTCAAATGTAAGTTGTTTAATGTTATGTTAGAAAATAATAAATTAATTTGTTTTCTTTTAAAAGATAATTTTTTTAGATGAAAAAAAAATTAATTTGGATGGTCCTGATGGAAGTTTTAGTTACTGGTGTAACTTACGAAAAGAACCCCAATGTTTCTTCGATGATTTGGGGTGCGTTTACTGAAGATTGTTGTCTGGAGTTGCAAATCGTGCTCACCAAAATGAACAGCGAAAAATATTGTGAATTACTTCAATGCAGTTTGTTGCCATTTCTACATGTCAATACAGAAAAAAAATATATTTTTCAGCAAGACAATGCAGCCTGTCATGCCAGCAAATACACAAAAGAATTTTTAAGTTCGAATAAAGTCGATGTTTAGGGCCAGCTTACTCTCCTGATATGCACCCCATAGAAAGCATATGGGGAATTCTCATCAGGTGAATTTATGCTGACAATCGTCAATAAATGAACTAAAAATTTCAATCTTCAGTGAATGGGAAGCACCTAATCAAGATCTTTTGAATAAATTAATAAATTCTATGAAAAATTTAATATTTGATTGCATTAAAGCAAAAGGTGGTGTTATAAATAATTAAGATGATGTTATTTTTATTACTTTTGTCATTTTCGTTAAATAAATAAGGGAATTAATTAATTAGTTTTGTTAAACAAAGAGCTTGTTGCGTTTGTGCTATACTATTTGAAGTTAAAATTTTGAACGCTTTAATATGCTAAGTATTGGGATGTAAGAGATTTTAATAACGGTATTTCTAATTAATGGGATTTTGGGTAATATACGTTTATTTTTTGAAAGAAAACATATTAATGTAAGTCCAGCAAAAAAAATAATTATTATAGCATGCATAGTTAAAATTTTATATAACATTGATTCATAGATTACCAAATTTGCTATCATTTATGAATGCACTGTACAATAGAATATCTATTGTATTTATTGATGGTTACAAACATTTATTGGGTTTCCAATGCATAACTGCAGTAATTAAAACTGATTGATTGAGGAGATAAAATCCGATTGGAAGAAACGTTGTCATCAATATATTGTATAGAAGGGGATTACTTAATAGGCGATGAAGTTGATTTGGAAGAATAAATAAATATTTTTCATTTCATAACCAGATACAGTTATTTAAAATTGACATTAATCTAACGAATTTGTTGCATTAAACAGAATATCTATATTTATATATTTAATCAACAAGCAAAGTTTATACAAATTATAAATTGTAGATAATGATCATGAAACATTAACATAAAAGGAATAATCAAAAAACAAATCATTTAAAAAATTTATATATAGGTATGAATATACTAGCTGTAACCCAATGCGCTTTGCTACACCCATCGTATCGAATTAAAAAACTGGGAATGCATTTTGTAAAAAACTATTTTTATTTTGGCGTTTTTAATTTTGCTGATTTTTGTTATTCGTTATTTTTGGTTTTGGCGATTTTTGATTTTGGTGTTTTTTGTTTTCTACGATTTTTGTTATTCGCGATTCGCGATTTTCGGTTTTTGGAAATTTTTTTATTTTGGTGAATTGTGTTTTGTTTTTTGCCATTTTTGAGTATAGCGATTTTTGTTTAGCGATTTTTGATTTTGGCGATTTTTGAATTTACCGATTTCCATTATTCGCGAATTTCGGTTTTGGTGGTTTTTGATTTTGGCGATTCCGCCCATAATTTCAACGATTACTCACATTGGTAATTAATGTACATGTCAAAAGTTTCAAGACTGTCATTTTCATAGGACTTCGTATTTTTTGTGTAGGAGATGCCACGCCCATTGTTGCGATCCCGCCCATTTTTCCGCGCTTCTTCAAATTAATTTAATATGTACATGTACATAATTTCAGGACTCTAGTTGTCGTAGTACTCCAGATGTTAAATATTATAAATAGATCTTAGAAATTCACTTTATATTGGAAGTGCCACGCCCACTGGAAAAATCAAAAAAATATATAGCCTATTTTTCCTTCCAGTGCTGTAGCCTCCTATAAACCACAAACAAATAAACAAGCAAACATACAAACACACAAAACTGATTTTTTTATATATAACATTATATGGATTCTCATATATAGGCCCAAAGATCTTGTATTAAATTCAAACTTTAACGATAAGATCAATATTACTTTTGGGAGTTTGATCGATTAATATGTACGCTATAAGATTTAGTCACATTGCTCTGCAAGTTAATATAAATATAATGTCACAAATCCTCATCGTTAAAATCTTAACGGTTAAGTGCCACTCTAATATATGTACAAATTTTCTTGTACATAGGACTGCCACTACTATACATACATTAATATTACAGTGTATGAGTTTAATTCTCTGCAAAAAAAAAAAAATGAAATTAAGTGAATTTTACGTTCATTAAATGCTAAAGCTGTTCTTTCGAATGTTTAATTGTTTACTTGGGGTATTTGTAGGCCGATTAAGAATATTTTATTTTTGCACAAATGAGGAGTGTTAATAATTAGTTCATTGTAAGAGTACAGTTAATTGTAGTTATGGATGATTTCCTTTATAATTCCGCCAAAGGGGAGTTAGAATACAGTTCTACTTTTGTATTTATTAGTGCGAACTAAGATGATCTAAATAAATAAGTTAACCATTGAAACCGTATAAATACTAAATAAGGCATATGACAACAATTTCTTTTTCCAACTTCATGATTATCTATCTTCCACTATCTTCCACTTGATTTTAAAATTGAATATGCTATTGCTTAAAAAAATTAATGCTTTCAGGCGCAAGTTAGCGCTAAATTTGCGCTTACGTTTTTCTTTTTTAGTGATTTGAGTGCCTTTTGGATACAAAAGTTCTTGTTTTACAATATTGTACTTATTTCAATTACTTTCCTCCATATATAAACTTTTTGGCCGACACAACAGTGCCTTTTTGGGGGGCAAGAAATTGCAAAACCAGGTGAAAGCACTAGGCCACTTCCAAAGCGTTTATCGTTCTCAGCTATATATCAAAAACCATTGATGGTTTCTCATTTCGTTCTTCAAAAAATTTTAATTTTTCCTTTTTTTTTATCAATTCTTTAAATAACATAATCAGCGCGTATGATTATTAGTTATTAGTAGAGTAGAAGAGATATATGTATATGTATGAGTGATATTTTTGATACTTAATAAAATATACATACATCAGTATTTTTATACCCTCCACTCCAGTGTGCAAAGGGTATATATAAGTTTGTCATTCCATTTGTAATAATTAGAAAAAAATTTTTGGACCCCATAAAATATATATATTTGTGATCCTTATAACAACCGGAGTTGATATAGCGATGTCCGTCTGTCCGTCTGCCCGTCTGTGGAAATCACGATGGCGGCATCAATCGGGCAGCTAGGGCGCTCGCTGATATAAAAATGATTCATTAGCATCCTGAAAAGTTTGCTATTTGAAAACGACCAAATCGGTCAATTAGGGCCCGAGATTTGAATACGGAACTAAAAAAAGTCTTGAAAAAAATTAAATTTTTTATGTTGTTCTTGTCACGATCACGCCCTCAATGTTATAGCTAAGGCGATCATTTTTAGTGTGAATGATTCTCCAAATTCATGGGAAGATTTCTATTTCAAAAATCATTAAAATCGGTAGAACAGGTCCAGGGAAATCTCTGAAAAATTAAAAAAAAAAATGAAAAACATGATGTTTTTATAGTGTTCTTGTTGTTATTCTAAATGTTATATTGTTGTTATAGCTGGACTTGTTGTTTTTGTGGTCGTTATGGTAACAATATAATAAAAACTAACCCTTTGTACATTTTTTTATCAACTCTGGTAGAAAAATTTATAAGTTTTTATTGTTTTGGCATCACTAACAAAATTTACTAGATCATTTCTGTCATTGCCACGATCCTGCCTGCAAAGTTTCAGATCGATCGGGTCACGGGAAAGGGGTTCAAATCGATCCAAAATTTTTTCGACAAGCAGACACTACGAGTTAATATAAAGGGAGTAAAAAATCACCAGCATCTAAAGCAAATAATGCTAAAATACCTAGTTGTTAATAAAAAAGAAAACAATGTAAATTTAAAAAAAAAAATTTGTATGTATTAATTTATTTAAAGAGAAAAACACAAAAATAACGTTTGATGTTGTATTAAATAATAAATAATATTAAATAATACAAATAATATACATATATTCTATATATATATGTATATCCATAATAACTGCATGTTAGAAATAAATCAGTATATTATTTTATTTACGTAAAATTCCGCAATATTTTATTGTGGGGAAAATACATTTATTTTGCATTAACACAGAGTCACTTCATTTTGCTCAGCGTGACTATGCCGCAATAGATGGCGCCACAATTTTTGTTCTAATTAGCTTTGCAATAGTTATTTCTATTTTAACATGAAAGTCAATATTTTCAAATACATATTATACATAACAATGTTAAGAGTATACACGGGCTGGTCTTTTATTTCATACGTTTTTGATGTGTAAACATCTATACGCGCAGGGGGGTAAATTTCTATTACACAATACAATCACAAAAACAGCGTAACTCATATCGGTGTGAGCTGAAGTAGATAACGCTGTGTGACTTATGATTGTATTGGTAAAAAAATTATGATATGTTCTTTTCTAAACATTTTCCAATTGTCTTTCAAAAAACATCAATTGTATTTCAAAAAACATCAATTGTATTTCAGAAACCATCAATACAACATCAGAAAACATCAATAGAATTTCAGAAAACATAAACCGTATTTCAGAAAACATCAATGAAATTTCAGAAAACATCAATTGAATTTCAGAAAACATCAATATAATTTCAGAAAACACCAATTGTATTTCAGAAAACATCAATAGAATTTCAGAAAACATAAACCGTATTTCAGAAAACATCAATAAAATTTCAGAAAACATCAATTGAATTTCAGAAAACATAAATAGAATTTCATAAAACATCAATTGTATTTCAGAGACCATCAATATAATTTCAGAAAACATCATTTGAATTTCAGAAAACATAAATAGAATTTCAGAAAACATCAATATAATTTCAGAAAACATCATTCGAATTTCAGAAAACATCACTTGAATTTCAGAAAACATCAATAGGATTTCAGAAAACATCAATATAATTTCAGAAAACATCATTCGAGTTTCAGAAAACATCATTTGAATTTCAGAAAACATAAATAGAATTTCAGAAAACATCAATATAATTTCAGAAAACATCATTCGAGTTTCAGAAAACATCAATCGAATTTCAGAAAACATTAATAGAATTTCAGAAAACATCAATTGTATTTCAGAAACCATCATTCGAGTTTCAGAAAACAAAATTTGAATTTCGGAAAACATAAATAGAATTTCAGAAAACATCAATATAGTTTCAGAAAACATCATTCGAGTTTCAGAAAACATCAATCGAATTTCAGAAAACATCAATCGAATTTCAGAAAACATCAATAGAACTTCAGAAAACATCAATTTTATTTCAGAAACCATCATTCGAGTTTCAGACAACATCAATTGAATTTCAGAAAACATCATTCGAGTTTCAGAAAACATCATTTGAATTTCAGAAAACATAAATAGAATTTCAGAAAACATCAATATAATTTCAGAAAACATCATTCGAGTTTCAGAAAACATCATTTGAATTTCAGAAAACATAAATAGAATTTCAGAAAACATCAATATAATTTCAGAAAACATCATTCGAGTTTCAGAAAACATCAATCGAATTTCAGAAAACAGCAATAGAATTTCAGAAAACATCAATTGTATTTCAGAAACCATCATTCGAGTTTCAGAAAACACCATTTGAATTTCAGAAAACATAAATAGAATTTCAGAAAACATCAATATAATTTCAGAAAACATCATTCGAGTTTCAGAAAACATCAATCGAATTTCAGAAAACATCATTCGAGTTTCAGAAAACATCATTTGAATTTCAGAAAACATCATTTGAATTTCAGAAAACATCAATCGAATTTCAGAAAACATCAATAGAACTTCAGAAAACATCAATTTTATTTCAGAAACCATCATTCGAGTTTCAGACAACATCAATTGAATTTCAGAAAACATCATTCGAGTTTCAGAAAACATCATTTGAATTTCAGAAAACATAAATAGAATTTCAGAAAACATCAATATAATTTCAGAAAACATCATTCGAGTTTCAGAAAACATCATTTGAATTTCAGAAAACATAAATAGAATTTCAGAAAACATCAATATAATTTCAGAAAACATCATTCGAGTTTCAGAAAACATCAATCGAATTTCAGAAAACAGCAATAGAATTTCAGAAAACATCAATTGTATTTCAGAAAACATCATTCGAGTTTCAGAAAACATCAATCGAATTTCAGAAAACATCAATCGAATTTCAGAAAACATCAATAGAACTTCAGAAAACATCAATTTTATTTCAGAAACCATCATTCGAGTTTCAGACAACATCAATTGAATTTCAGAAAACATCATTCGAGTTTCAGAAAACATCATTTGAATTTCAGAAAACATAAATAGAATTTCAGAAAACATCAATGTAATTTCAGAAAACATCATTCGAGTTTCAGAAAACATCATTTGAATTTCAGAAAACATAAATAGAATTTCAGAAAACATCAATATAATTTCAGAAAACATCATTCGAGTTTCAGAAAACATCAATCGAATTTCAGAAAACAGCAATAGAATTTCAGAAAACATCAATTGTATTTCAGAAACCATCATTCGAGTTTCAGAAAACATCATTTGAATTTCAGAAAACATCAATCGAATTTCAGAAAACATCAATAGAACTTCAGAAAACATCAATTTTATTTCAGAAACCATCATTCGAGTTTCAGACAACATCAATTGAATTTCAGAAAACATCATTCGAGTTTCAGAAAACATCATTTGAATTTCAGAAAACATAAATAGAATTTCAGAAAACATCAATATAATTTCAGAAAACATCATTCGAGTTTCAGAAAACATCATTTGAATTTCAGAAAACATAAATAGAATTTCAGAAAACATCAATATAATTTCAGAAAACATCATTCGAGTTTCAGAAAACATCAATCGAATTTCAGAAAACATCATTCGAGTTTCAGAAAACATCATTTGAATTTCAGAAAACATAAATAGAATTTCAGAAAACATCAATATAATTTCAGAAAACATCATTCGAGTTTCAGAAAACATCATTTGAATTTCAGAAAACATAAATAGAATTTCAGAAAACATCAATATAATTTCAGAAAACATCATTCGAGTTTCAGAAAACATCAATCGAATTTCAGAAAACAGCAATAGAATTTCAGAAAACATCAATTGTATTTCAGAAACCATCATTCGAGTTTCAGAAAACATCATTTGAATTTCAGAAAACATCAATCGAATTTCAGAAAACATCAATAGAACTTCAGAAAACATCAATTTTATTTCAGAAACCATCATTCGAGTTTCAGACAACATCAATTGAATTTCAGAAAACATCATTCGAGTTTCAGAAAACATCATTTGAATTTCAGAAAACATAAATAGAATTTCAGAAAACATCAATATAATTTCAGAAAACATCATTCGAGTTTCAGAAAACATCATTTGAATTTCAGAAAACATAAATAGAATTTCAGAAAACATCAATATAATTTCAGAAAACATCATTCGAGTTTCAGAAAACATCAATCGAATTTCAGAAAACAGCAATAGAATTTCAGAAAACATCAATTGTATTTCAGAAACCATCATTCGAGTTTCAGACAACATCAATTGAATTTCAGAAAACATCATTCGAGTTTCAGAAAACATCATTTGAATTTCAGAAAACATAAATAGAATTTCAGAAAACATCAATATAATTTCAGAAAACATCATTCGAGTTTCAGAAAACATCATTTGAATTTCAGAAAACATAAATAGAATTTCAGAAAACATCAATATAATTTCAGAAAACATCATTCGAGTTTCAGAAAACATCAATCGAATTTCAGAAAACAGCAATAGAATTTCAGAAAACATCAATTGTATTTCAGAAACCATCATTCGAGTTTCAGAAAACATCATTTGAATTTCAGAAAACATCAATCGAATTTCAGAAAACATCAATAGAACTTCAGAAAACATCAATTTTATTTCAGAAACCATCATTCGAGTTTCAGACAACATCAATTGAATTTCAGAAAACATCATTCGAGTTTCAGAAAACATCATTTGAATTTCAGAAAACATAAATAGAATTTCAGAAAACATCAATATAATTTCAGAAAACATCATTCGAGTTTCAGAAAACATCATTTGAATTTCAGAAAACATAAATAGAATTTCAGAAAACATCAATATAATTTCAGAAAACATCATTCGAGTTTCAGAAAACATCAATCGAATTTCAGAAAACATCATTCGAGTTTCAGAAAACATCAATCGAATTTCAGAAAACAGCAATAGAATTTCAGAAAACATCAATTGTATTTCAGAAACCATCATTCGAGTTTCAGACAACAGCAATAGAATTTCAGAAAACATCAATTGTATTTCAGAAAACATCATTCGAGTTTCAGAAAACATCAATCGAATTTCAGAAAACATCAATCGAATTTCAGAAAACATCAATAGAACTTCAGAAAACATCAATTTTATTTCAGAAACCGTCATTCGAGTTTCAGACAACATCAATTGAATTTCAGAAAACATCATTCGAGTTTCAGAAAACATCATTTGAATTTCAGAAAACATAAATAGATTTTCAGAAAACATCGATATAATTTCAGAAAACATCATTCGAGTTTCAGAAAACATCATTTGAATTTCAGAAAACATAAATAGAATTTCAGAAAACATCAATATAATTTCAGAAAACATCATTCGAGTTTCAGAAAACATCAATCGAATTTCAGAAAACAGCAATAGAATTTCAGAAAACATCAATTGTATTTCAGAAACCATCATTCGAGTTTCAGAAAACATCATTTGGATTTCAGAAAACATCAATCGAATTTCAGAAAACATCAATAGAACTTCAGAAAACATCAATTTTATTTCAGAAACCATCATTCGAGTTTCAGACAACATCAATTGAATTTCAGAAAACATCATTCGAGTTTCAGAAAACATCATTTGAATTTCAGAAAACATAAATAGAATTTCAGAAAACATCAATATAATTTCAGAAAACATCATTCGAGTTTCAGAAAACATCATTTGAATTTCAGAAAACATAAATAGAATTTCAGAAAACATCAATATAATTTCAGAAAACATCATTCGAGTTTCAGAAAACATCATTTGAATTTCAGAAAACATAAATAGAATTTCAGAAAACATCAATATAATTTCAGAAAACATCATTCGAGTTTCAGAAAACATCAATCGAATTTCAGAAAACAGCAATAGAATTTCAGAAAACATCAATTGTATTTCAGAAACCATCATTCGAGTTTCAGAAAACATCATTTGAATTTCAGAAAACATCAATCGAATTTCAGAAAACATCAATAGAACTTCAGAAAACATCAATTTTATTTCAGAAAACATCATTCGAGTTTCAGACAACATCAATTGAATTTCAGAAAACATCATTCGAGTTTCAGAAAACATTATTTGAATTTCAGAAAACATAAATAGAATTTCAGAAAACATCAATATAATTTCAGAAAACATCATTCGAGTTTCAGAAAACATCATTTGAATTTCAGAAAACATAAATAGAATTTCAGAAAACATCAATATAATTTCAGAAAACATCATTCGAGTTTCAGAAAACATCAATCGAATTTCAGAAAACATCATTCGAGTTTCAGAAAACATCATTTGAATTTCAGAAAACATCATTTGAATTTCAGAAAACATCAATCGAATTTCAGAAAACATCAATAGAACTTCAGAAAACATCAATTTTATTTCAGCAACCATCATTCGAGTTTCAGACAACATCAATTGAATTTCAGAAAACATCATTCGAGTTTCAGAAAACATCATTTGAATTTCAGAAAACATAAATAGAATTTCAGAAAACATCAATATAATTTCAGAAAACATCATTCGAGTTTCAGAAAACATCATTTGAATTTCAGAAAACATAAATAGAATTTCAGAAAACATCAATATAATTTCAGAAAACATCATTCGAGTTTCAGAAAACATCAATCGAATTTCAGAAAACAGCAATAGAATTTCAGAAAACATCAATTGTATTTCAGAAACCATCATTCGAGTTTCAGAAAACACCATTTGAATTTCAGAAAACATAAATAGAATTTCAGAAAACATCAATATAATTTCAGAAAACATCATTCGAGTTTCAGAAAACATCAATCGAATTTCAGAAAACATCATTCGAGTTTCAGAAAACATCATTTGAATTTCAGAAAACATCATTTGAATTTCAGAAAACATCAATCGAATTTCAGAAAACATCAATAGAACTTCAGAAAACATCAATTTTATTTCAGAAACCATCATTCGAGTTTCAGACAACATCAATTGAATTTCAGAAAACATCATTCGAGTTTCAGAAAACATCATTTGAATTTCAGAAAACATAAATAGAATTTCAGAAAACATCAATATAATTTCAGAAAACATCATTCGAGTTTCAGAAAACATCATTTGAATTTCAGAAAACATAAATAGAATTTCAGAAAACATCAATATAATTTCAGAAAACATCATTCGAGTTTCAGAAAACATCAATCGAATTTCAGAAAACAGCAATAGAATTTCAGAAAACATCAATTGTATTTCAGAAAACATCATTCGAGTTTCAGAAAACATCAATCGAATTTCAGAAAACATCAATCGAATTTCAGAAAACATCAATAGAACTTCAGAAAACATCAATTTTATTTCAGAAACCATCATTCGAGTTTCAGACAACATCAATTGAATTTCAGAAAACATCATTCGAGTTTCAGAAAACATCATTTGAATTTCAGAAAACATAAATAGAATTTCAGAAAACATCAATGTAATTTCAGAAAACATCATTCGAGTTTCAGAAAACATCATTTGAATTTCAGAAAACATAAATAGAATTTCAGAAAACATCAATATAATTTCAGAAAACATCATTCGAGTTTCAGAAAACATCAATCGAATTTCAGAAAACAGCAATAGAATTTCAGAAAACATCAATTGTATTTCAGAAACCATCATTCGAGTTTCAGAAAACATCATTTGAATTTCAGAAAACATCAATCGAATTTCAGAAAACATCAATAGAACTTCAGAAAACATCAATTTTATTTCAGAAACCATCATTCGAGTTTCAGACAACATCAATTGAATTTCAGAAAACATCATTCGAGTTTCAGAAAACATCATTTGAATTTCAGAAAACATAAATAGAATTTCAGAAAACATCAATATAATTTCAGAAAACATCATTCGAGTTTCAGAAAACATCATTTGAATTTCAGAAAACATAAATAGAATTTCAGAAAACATCAATATAATTTCAGAAAACATCATTCGAGTTTCAGAAAACATCAATCGAATTTCAGAAAACATCATTCGAGTTTCAGAAAACATCATTTGAATTTCAGAAAACATAAATAGAATTTCAGAAAACATCAATATAATTTCAGAAAACATCATTCGAGTTTCAGAAAACATCATTTGAATTTCAGAAAACATAAATAGAATTTCAGAAAACATCAATATAATTTCAGAAAACATCATTCGAGTTTCAGAAAACATCAATCGAATTTCAGAAAACAGCAATAGAATTTCAGAAAACATCAATTGTATTTCAGAAACCATCATTCGAGTTTCAGAAAACATCATTTGAATTTCAGAAAACATCAATCGAATTTCAGAAAACATCAATAGAACTTCAGAAAACATCAATTTTATTTCAGAAACCATCATTCGAGTTTCAGACAACATCAATTGAATTTCAGAAAACATCATTCGAGTTTCAGAAAACATCATTTGAATTTCAGAAAACATAAATAGAATTTCAGAAAACATCAATATAATTTCAGAAAACATCATTCGAGTTTCAGAAAACATCATTTGAATTTCAGAAAACATAAATAGAATTTCAGAAAACATCAATATAATTTCAGAAAACATCATTCGAGTTTCAGAAAACATCAATCGAATTTCAGAAAACAGCAATAGAATTTCAGAAAACATCAATTGTATTTCAGAAACCATCATTCGAGTTTCAGACAACATCAATTGAATTTCAGAAAACATCATTCGAGTTTCAGAAAACATCATTTGAATTTCAGAAAACATAAATAGAATTTCAGAAAACATCAATATAATTTCAGAAAACATCATTCGAGTTTCAGAAAACATCATTTGAATTTCAGAAAACATAAATAGAATTTCAGAAAACATCAATATAATTTCAGAAAACATCATTCGAGTTTCAGAAAACATCAATCGAATTTCAGAAAACAGCAATAGAATTTCAGAAAACATCAATTGTATTTCAGAAACCATCATTCGAGTTTCAGAAAACATCATTTGAATTTCAGAAAACATCAATCGAATTTCAGAAAACATCAATAGAACTTCAGAAAACATCAATTTTATTTCAGAAACCATCATTCGAGTTTCAGACAACATCAATTGAATTTCAGAAAACATCATTCGAGTTTCAGAAAACATCATTTGAATTTCAGAAAACATAAATAGAATTTCAGAAAACATCAATATAATTTCAGAAAACATCATTCGAGTTTCAGAAAACATCATTTGAATTTCAGAAAACATAAATAGAATTTCAGAAAACATCAATATAATTTCAGAAAACATCATTCGAGTTTCAGAAAACATCAATCGAATTTCAGAAAACATCATTCGAGTTTCAGAAAACATCAATCGAATTTCAGAAAACAGCAATAGAATTTCAGAAAACATCAATTGTATTTCAGAAACCATCATTCGAGTTTCAGACAACAGCAATAGAATTTCAGAAAACATCAATTGTATTTCAGAAAACATCATTCGAGTTTCAGAAAACATCAATCGAATTTCAGAAAACATCAATCGAATTTCAGAAAACATCAATAGAACTTCAGAAAACATCAATTTTATTTCAGAAACCGTCATTCGAGTTTCAGACAACATCAATTGAATTTCAGAAAACATCATTCGAGTTTCAGAAAACATCATTTGAATTTCAGAAAACATAAATAGATTTTCAGAAAACATCGATATAATTTCAGAAAACATCATTCGAGTTTCAGAAAACATCATTTGAATTTCAGAAAACATAAATAGAATTTCAGAAAACATCAATATAATTTCAGAAAACATCATTCGAGTTTCAGAAAACATCAATCGAATTTCAGAAAACAGCAATAGAATTTCAGAAAACATCAATTGTATTTCAGAAACCATCATTCGAGTTTCAGAAAACATCATTTGGATTTCAGAAAACATCAATCGAATTTCAGAAAACATCAATAGAACTTCAGAAAACATCAATTTTATTTCAGAAACCATCATTCGAGTTTCAGACAACATCAATTGAATTTCAGAAAACATCATTCGAGTTTCAGAAAACATCATTTGAATTTCAGAAAACATAAATAGAATTTCAGAAAACATCAATATAATTTCAGAAAACATCATTCGAGTTTCAGAAAACATCATTTGAATTTCAGAAAACATAAATAGAATTTCAGAAAACATCAATATAATTTCAGAAAACATCATTCGAGTTTCAGAAAACATCATTTGAATTTCAGAAAACATAAATAGAATTTCAGAAAACATCAATATAATTTCAGAAAACATCATTCGAGTTTCAGAAAACATCAATCGAATTTCAGAAAACAGCAATAGAATTTCAGAAAACATCAATTGTATTTCAGAAACCATCATTCGAGTTTCAGAAAACATCATTTGAATTTCAGAAAACATCAATCGAATTTCAGAAAACATCAATAGAACTTCAGAAAACATCAATTTTATTTCAGAAAACATCATTCGAGTTTCAGACAACATCAATTGAATTTCAGAAAACATCATTCGAGTTTCAGAAAACATTATTTGAATTTCAGAAAACATAAATAGAATTTCAGAAAACATCAATATAATTTCAGAAAACATCATTCGAGTTTCAGAAAACATCATTTGAATTTCAGAAAACATAAATAGAATTTCAGAAAACATCAATATAATTTCAGAAAACATCATTCGAGTTTCAGAAAACATCAATCGAATTTCAGAAAACATCATTCGAGTTTCAGAAAACATCATTTGAATTTCAGAAAACATCATTTGAATTTCAGAAAACATCAATCGAATTTCAGAAAACATCAATAGAACTTCAGAAAACATCAATTTTATTTCAGCAACCATCATTCGAGTTTCAGACAACATCAATTGAATTTCAGAAAACATCATTCGAGTTTCAGAAAACATCATTTGAATTTCAGAAAACATAAATAGAATTGCAGAAAACATCAATATAATTTCAGAAAACATCATTCGAGTTTCAGAAAACATCATTTGAATTTCAGAATACATAAATAGAATTTCAGAAAACATCAATATAATTTCAGAAAACATCATTCGAGTTTCAGAAAACATCAATCGAATTTCAGAAAACAGCAATAGAATTTCAGAAAACATCAATTGTATTTCAGAAACCATCATTCGAGTTTCAGACAACATCAATTGAATTTCAGAAAACATCATTCGAGTTTCAGAAAACATCATTTGAATTTCAGAAAACATAAATAGAATTTCAGAAAACATCAATATAATTTCAGAAAACATCTTTCGAGTTTCAGAAAACATCATTTGAATTTCAGAAAACATAAATAGAATTTCAGAAAACATCAATATAATTTCAGAAAAAATCATTCGAGTTTCAGAAAACATCAATCGAATTTCAGAAAACAGCAATAGAATTTCAGAAAACATCAATTGTATTTCAGAAACCATCATTCGAGTTTCAGAAAACATCATTTGAATTTCAGAAAACATCAATCGAATTTCAGAAAACATCAATAGAACTTCAGAAAACATCAATTTTATTTCAGAAACCATCATTCGAGTTTCAGACAACATCAATTGAATTTCAGAAAACATCATTCGAGTTTCAGAAAACATCATTTGAATTTCAGAAAACATAAATAGAATTTCAGAAAACATCAATATAATTTCAGAAAACATCATTCGAGTTTCAGAAAACATCATTTGAATTTCAGAAAACATAAATAGAATTTCAGAAAACATCAATATAATTTCAGAAAACATCATTCGAGTTTCAGAAAACATCAATCGAATTTCAGAAAACAGCAATAGAATTTCAGAAAACATCAATTGTATTTCAGAAACCATCAATATAATTTCAGAAAACATCATTTGAATTTGACAAAACATAAATAGAATTTCAGAAAACATCAATATAATTTCAGAAAACATCATTCGAGTTTCAGAAAACATCATTTGAATTTGAGAAAACATCAATAGAATTTCAGAAAACATCAATAAAATTACAGAAAACATCATTCGAGTTTCAGAAAACATCATTTGAATTTCAGAAAACATAAATAGAATTTCAGAAAACATCAACAGAATATCACAAAACATCAATTGTATTTCAGAAAACATCATTTGAATTTCAGAAAACATAAATAGAATTTCAGAAAACATCAATAGAATTTCAGAAAACATCAATTGTATTTCAGAAAACATCAATTGTATTTCAGAAAACATCAATATAATTTCAGAAAACATCATTCGAGTTTCAGAAAACACCAATTGAATTTCAGAAAACATCAATAGAATATCAGAAAACATCAATTGTATTTCAGAAAACATCATTTGAATTTCAGAAAACATAAATAGAATTTCAGAAAACATCAATTGTATTTCAGAAAACATCAATTGAATTTCAGAAAACATAAATAGAATTTCAGAAAACATCAATATAGTTTCAGAAAACATCATTCGAGTTTCAGAAAACATCATTTGAATTTCAGAAAACATAAATAGAATTTCAGAAAACATCAATATAGTTTCAGAAAACATCATTCGAGTTTCAGAAAACATCATTTGAATTTCAGAAAACATAAATAGAATTTCAGAAAACATCAATATAATTTCAGAAAACATCATTCGAGTTTCAGAAAACATCAATCGAATTTCAGAAAACATCAATAGAATTTCAAAAAACATCAATTGCTGAAAACGTTAATTGTATTTCAGAAAACATCAATTGAATTTCAGAAAACATCAATTGCATTTCAGAGAACGCGAGAACTCAGTGTTTGGCCCGGCCGAACTTGACGCCGTTTTTACCTGTTTTGTATATGTTGGTGTATAATTTTACTAATTAAGCATAAAGAAATTTATTTACAGCAATGGTGTCTTTGCTGACCCCCACTGAAATTTTTCGGCAAACATTTTCGTAGAATATTTTAATCCTTAAATGTCCTTTTTTAAAGGATATTTTTTGATTTTCTCGAAAAAAGGGTCAAATTGACCCATAAAGAGACCAGTTAGAGGGTTAAGATCTTCCACAAAAATAATCCTCATACAATTCCACAATACAACTCTGACCATAAGAATTCTCTCAGACATTAACTTACAGCATTTTTTTCATAAAGTATAATGCTCCCTTCAACCAAAAAATGAAAATTTTGACCCACTGTAAAAAAAATACTCAGACGTGCTGGACCATAAGTTTGTTCTACAAAAATGATCTACTCAACATACCCTTTCAGAATTATGGGGTCGCTATACTGTTCCATTCAAAAAGTCTTAATTTGTTGGACAGTGTTATTAGATGTTTACACATCTCCCTTGTGATCGGACTCACATGATTTTTTTTTCATTATTCTTTTACAAATATGAACATAAGTTTGGCATATTAACTATTTGTTGTCTTTACAAAATAGAGTTACCGAGTTATCAATGAGTTTTTTGCTTTCAAAAAAGTTCTACATAGTTATATAGAATTATTATTCTGCTTTACCTATAAAATATTTGATTGCGATTACATCTAATTTTTAAAAATTGTTTATAATTACTAAAGCATTATTATTCACATATATACAAAATTGCACTTTTTAAATTTTCCATTCAAATTTAAGAAAATATTAATTCTAAAAACTGGAATTAAAATTTCCAATTATAAATTAGAAAATATTAAAATTATAAATTTCAGAAAATCATATCAAAACGTCGGAAATAATAATTTTAAATTTAGAAGACATCAATTGCATCTCTAATATACATATAAATTTTATTCGTTAAACACAAATTGAAATTTCAAAAAAACACACCAAATATGTTTACATTTAAAAAAAATATTGGCATTGGCATAATAGCTTTTCAGTAACTTCTTTTAATGATAGTCGAATCGTTAAAAATGGAAAGGAAAAATTATCAGTAAAATTTTGAAACGATATTCGCTATTGTTAAAGTCAGCTGTTGTTGTTATCTAAACGACAACCATTTTTGTGTTGTTTATTCAATCGATAAAACCTTAAATTTTTAGGTTGAAATGTCGTCATACATAAATAAAAATCATAAAATAGTGAAAATATTTTGCTTTTATTAAAAAAACTTTTTTATATAAATAAAAAAATTAAATACCATATTCAATTCATTATTTCATTTTCAAATAAATAAACAGAAATATTAGTAAAAAAATAAAGATATTAAATATAAACATAAAATCATCCTGTCAAACACGAAGTAATTTGTCTTTTTCTATTCTTCTTTGTGTTTTTCGCTTATTTTGACAGAGATGCCACTCGTTTACAATTTAAATAAATAGAGAAATAGATTTGTCGACTGTCGTTAAGATGTATGTACTTAGTGAATCACTTAATCCTTATATTTTGCCATTGTCGGATCGTTGAAATTTACAGAATCGGACTACAGAAAACATTAATTTAAATTCAATGAATTTTAGAAAACCTCAAATGATATTTAAGAATTGCGAACATAAAAATTGTTACATAAATAAACGCAATTTGATGAGAATGTTATTTATACATATATTATTTTTCACAATTTTTTTTTGGATGAATATTTGAAGTTTTTCAGAAAATAAAGATAACAATTTATTTTATTTAAAATGTTTGGGACATTTGGTTTTTTGCGTTTGGCATCCCTAATTTAATTATTTATTATTATAAATTTATTCTCTGTTTTCCAAATATGGCAATATTTTAATAAAAAAATTGCGAGAGCTTTTTTTTGGTTATTATTTTGTTACTCCATCCGACCTGTATGGCCGCAATGAAATAATATTTCGCCAGTTAAAAGAAACTATACAGCCATCTCCAATTAGCACGATTTAATGCATATAGCCACCCTACACAACCATTACCTTTACAATGGAGGTTAAGGCGAGCTATTTAATTAGCAAAAACTAAATTAAACGAGAAGTTATGTCATATCACCGGAAACGCATGCATATAGAAAACGCATACTGAAGAACAAAATTCTTTATGGGAAGAATTTACCCAAAAGCGTAATATAAATGGTCCTCCATTAAGAGATGTAACGGGATGCAAAAATTAATTAAAGCTGGCATTTATCATAGACGAGTAAGATTTAAAACGAATTTTATGTTTTAGGTCTGGAGAGACTATAAATCAAACACAAAATTAAGATGGTGATAAATAAACAACAAATGAAGGCCACAGGTGGAGGTCCTAATAGAAATATTCCACTGAACGATTTGGAAGAGGCTGTATCCACATTAATTAATTACAAGACGTCCGTGGAGGGAATTCCAACTATTAGACGATGAAGTGAGTTTCGACATTAAGAAGGTTTCTCTTGAGAACCCAGTACCAGAAAAAGGACAAACCTTTTGCAGCAGCAACTAAATATGCAAACAGAGTTTTATGAAAACTACTTTAGGTTAAAGCAAGAAGAATGGGCTATCTAAAAAAAATAATTGATTGGATAGAAGCAATTCTTTAAAATATCAAATCGATTATATTTAGCTATTCGAAAACTATATTTTTTCCTTCTTTTTATATGAAGTTCTTGTTTTAGACTTTATTCCATATAGATTTAATTTTTAATACTATTATTTACTTTTTAATTGAAATGTACCTTTTAGTTTTCAACCTGCTTTATTTTGTAAAAAAGGAGATAAAACTGTTTTTTTAGACGTATGTAAAATAAAAAAATAAACAATTTTTTCTTTATTTCGACTTTGTTGGTACTTACAATTTTTACAAAATAAAATTGGGAATGCATTTTCAGCAACATCTGGGATCATATGACCCAATATAGGACCGATTATAGGGTCAAGTATCTAAAACTGTTTTCGTGCTAAAAATTGTCTGAACAGTTTTTTATATAATTCAACTAATGTGTCGGTACTCAAAATTTTTACTAAAAAAATTTGGAACTTTTGGGATCAAACGATACGTCATAAGAAAGTATGTGGTCTCTAGTTAACAAAAAAATATTTCTAAAGTTTTATTTTTTTATTATATTTATTAAAATTAAAAAAAATAAGTGTAGAAAGAATTTTAAAAATAATTTTGAATATTATTTCTAATTAAATTGCTTCATTGGAAAATGTTTCGTAATCGTCATTATTAACTACTTCTTCAAAGGCCGAAATTTCTTGAAGATCATCAAGGTGTTCGTAAGGTCGACAAAAATGAATTCGTATGTTGTGGAAAGCACAACACACATTTACTATGATTGCTGCCTTTTCTGGACGTTAATTAGTTATAATTTTTATACCCTATACCACTATGTGGTTTGGGTATAATGACTTTGTGCTGCTGTTTGTAAAAACCAAAAATATTTGACCTAGACCCATCTTTAATTATACCGATCGAATCAGAATCACTTTCTGAGTTGATTTAACAATGTCCGTCCGTCCGTCCGTCCGTCTGTGTGTCCATGTAAAGCTTGTAATCAAACTGCAGGTCGGAAATATGAATATATTTTGATGAAATTTGGTATATAAGCTTTTATCGGCCATGGGATGAACGCTATTGAAATTGGTGAGAATCGGTCTATGTTCAGACCTAGCCCCCATACAAATTACCCATATGAAATCGACATAAATTGCCATAAGATCCAAATTGTCATATAGATCTTACTCAAATTGGATTTGTATGCGTTCATTACATCCACTAATGAGTACTCCAAAAATGATCCCTTTGACCCCATATAGAGCTGCTTCCCGATCTTCACTTAAATCTATTAAAAAACAAAAATATTGCACTGATTCTTCTCAAATTTTGTTTGTACATATTTTTGCAAAATACAAGAGACTTTACCAAACATGATCAGGATCGGTCCATTTTTGGACCTAGTCCCTTTATATATATAGCATCCGATATGAACTTTTTCATATCTGCAGCCAAAAAAATTAATAAAAATCCCACTCAAATTTGGTTTTTGCTTATTTTCAATGTCCAGTTAGTTTGGCCTAAGAGATAGGATTTCTAAACGCATGGTATAGGGTATCGTATAGTCGGTCTAGACCGACTATAATTTTCTTACTTGTTTAAAATTCAAATTGTTCTCTCTAAAATGGTGTTAAAAGCCACGGCTCTAATGAGTATCCTCCATCTCCCAAAATACGTAAATTGTCACCAAGATGATATTAGCTTTCAAAATACTTTTTAATGTTTGATAGTTTCCAAACATGAGAATCGTGACAACTACCAGAATAAGCCGCATTTACGAATCGTATTCGATTAAGATGATCATATCCCTATTAAAGAAGCAGTAAAAATTAATTTTAATTTTATTTTTTTTCTGTTGTAAAATAAGTGCCGATCAGTTGATGGTGTATAAATTTTAACATGCGTTCCATCAACCGCCATGGTAACTCCTGGTATTGACGATTTTTGATGAAAATAAATTTTAGCAGCTTCTTTTGTTAGATCATCCATTTTGACATTGATCCATTTAGGGCACAGAACTTCTCCAAACACAGCCAGAACCTCTGTCAAAATTTTGGAAAGTGTTGATTGCAAAATGTTTAAGTGCCTGTCCTTTCCAACTCCATGTTAGTAATTTTCGCCAAATTGTCAATTGGGCGTAAGCATCCTACTCGCGATTGTGATCTCATTTTATCTTCGACCCTGAAATTTTTTGCAAATCTTTTTTATGTTATTAACAAAACAGTTTAGTTATTTTTCATAAATTTACCTTATATCATCTAACGATTATATCCATTGCATTAGAACTTAATATTTTAAGTGTACCACGAAGATTTGCCCGGTTGCCAGAAAAAAAAAAGCGATGGAATCCATTTTTCCTGTTTTTTTTTATAAACCAATACAACTGTTTGCAATTTTCTACAACTTTTTTAATTTTTTTTTTGTGGCACTTAAATAAAATAAAAATTGCAATCAGCTATTTTTGACTAGTGGTGGCATAAAAGTTGCCAGTTGTTATCGACAACTTATCACACGTATTTAAAAATGTAAAAAATTTTGAAATGTCGAAAGTGAATCGTCGCCTTCATCAAGGCGAAGCACGTATTCCCGAATTGCCCTGATTTATATATCTTCTGTGTGTTTAACAAATATTTATAATGAAATTTAATGAATTTCATTTAAAAAGTGGTGAATTGTGAATTGCCTAAAATTGATTAGCATACTTTTACTCTTTACTCTTATAAAATTATTTATTAAATGAAAAAATAAAATTACCTAGAATTTGCACTCGAATTACGAGGTCTGGGCTCTGCTAGTAAATATAAAAGTTGATAGCAAAAACTTTGATGTGAGAACGCCAGACCCTTGAAGGTTTTATTATATTGGCCTAGAACTTTCACCCTGACTTGGAATGACCCCGAGGATGTTCCACACTTCACTTATTCATTAGTAAGAATAAAAATTTATAGCAAGATAAGAAATTCCGATATAATAAGAAATATTACAATCAGTTGAAAACTCATTTTAACGTTGTTAATGAAAAACAATTTGAGACGACAATGTTAAAAAATATGTACAAAAATGCCAAAGACTATATTTATATAACCTATTTGACAGAAAATAAATTCTAAAGTACGATTAGATGACCCTAATTGTATAATTATGTTTGTGTTTGTGAGCTGCCGGACGCATCAATAGAAGCAGATAATGATGCGTTCCATAGATATACGGAATAGCAGCGGTTTCGAGAGAAGAGTCTCAGAGGGCTTTTCAAAAACCTCTGAAGATGTTACACATTTTATAAAAGAGTTTTGAAAAGATAAAAAAGAAATCCAATGGTATGATCATTATCTCAGTAATATGAAAATATGCAAATTGAACAATATAGACAGAACTGCTTTATTATAGGGTTTTTTACCATAAAGTCTTTACGTTAGATTAATCTCAGAAGATGCATACTAATCGTTGTATTTAAATTTTTATATTATTTATGCTTTTCTACTTACAGATTTAAATCTGCTGCCATACAATTCTCTCGAAACTGCATTCTTTTAATAAATAATTTTATCATGCAATTAAGCAAACTGCATTGTGGTGAAAAAAAAGTAATTCTACCCTATACCACTATGTGGTTTGGGTATAATGACTTTGTGCTGCTGTTTGTAACAACCAAAAATATTTGACCTACACCCATCTTTAATTATACCGATCGAATCAGAATAACTATCTGATTCGATTTGACGATGTCCGTCCGTCCGTCCGTCCGTCTGCGTGTCCATGTAAAGTTTTTAATCAAAGTGCAGGTCGCAAATATGAATATATTTTGATGAAATTTGATATTTGTTCTTTTATCGCTATTGAAATTGGTGAGAATCGGTCCTTGTTCAGACCTAGCCCCCATACAAATGACCCCTATGAAATCAACATATATTGCCATAAGATCCAAATTATCATACAAATCTTAGTCAAATTGGGTTTGTGTGTATATATTACATTCATTAATCAGTAGTCCAAAAAATATCCCTATTGGACAGCTCTTAGTCATAGGCCCCATATAGAGCTGCTTCCCGACCTTCACTTAAATCTTTTAAAAAACATAAATATTGCACTGATTCATCTCAAATTTTGTTTGTATATATTTTTGCAAAATACAAGAGACTTTACCAAACACGGTCAGGATCGGTCCATTTTTGGGCCTAGTCCCCATATAGATATAGCATCCGATATGAACTTTTTCATATCTGCAGCCGAAAAAATTAATAAAAATCGTACTCAAATTTGGTTTATGCTTATATTCTATATCCAGTTGGTTGGGTCTGAGAGATAGGGTGTCTAAACGCATGGTATAGGGTATTGTATAGTCGGTCTAGACCGACTATAATTGTCTTACTTGTTTATAATTAAATTTTCGCGCTGTTCCAATAATTACATTCCAATCAGTCATTAGTCATAAGTTTTAAAGATTTTAGTTGTAACCGCAATAACTTGTCATAATTGAGTTATGCACGTATTTGTACAACATTTCTGTTGTTACTTACACTTACTAGAAAAAAATATCCACGAAATAAATATCTACCAAAAAATTAATTAATCTGAATTGTTGTTTTCTAATAAATTGTTAATTATTAGTTTCTCTCTTAATTTATTTAAGTTTTATTATCTTTAACAAATTACATCCAGGTAAAAACTTAAAAATAAAAAAAAACAAATAAGAAAATTATAGTCGGTCTAGACCGACTATACGATACCCTATACCATGCGTTTCTCTTTCTCATATGCCCAACTAACCGGACATACAAAATAAGCATAAACCAAATTTGAGTGGGATTTTTATTAATTTTTTTGGCTGCAGATATGAAAAAGTTCATATCGGATGCTATATCTATATAGGGACTAGGCCCCAAAATGGACCGATCCTGACCATGTTTGGTAAAGTTTCTTGTATTTTGCAAAAATATATACAAACAAAATTTGAGAAGAATCAGTGCAATATTTTTGTTTTTTGATAGATTTAAGTGAAGTTCGGGAAGCAACTCTATATGGGGCCTATGACTAAGAGTCGTCCAATAGGGATCATTTTTGGACTACTGATTAATGGATGTAATAAATACATACAAACCCAATTTGGCTACGATTTCTATGATAATTTGGATCTTATGGCAATTTATGTTGATTTCATAGGGGTCGTTTGTATGGGGGCTAGGTCTGAACATAGACCGACTCACCGATTTCAACAGCGTTTATCCTGTGGCGGATAAAAGCTTATACACCAAATTTCATCGAAATATATTCGTATTTGCGACCTGCATTCCATTACAAGCTTTACATGGACACACAGACGGACGGACGGACGGACATCGCTAAATCGAATCAGATAGTGATTCTGATTCGATCGGTATAATAAAAGATGGCTCTAGGTCATATATTTTTGGTAGTTACAAACAGCAGCACAAAGTCATTATACCCAAACCACATAGTGGTATAGGGTATAAATATTAAGAAAAAATATTCGTGCCTTTTGCGATTTGGCATCGACGTAGCTAACTTCGAGGTATTCTCTGTACATATTTTACCCTACTTACTCAAAACGACTCAAAACGACCTTTGAGGTTATTTTATGCTGACGAATCTACGCTCCAGTAAATTCCACATTTTCTACAAATCTAACTTTTATACTCATCGGCAAAGTCAGTTCTATTGAATAATTGCTATTTTGGTATTTGCCTTCCGCACTTTCGAAGAAGAATTGTCCAATGATACAGCCGGTCCAAGAACAATACCAAACTCTACATCGGTTAGGATGCATTAGCTTTTCAGCTTGTTTGCTTGTTGACTTACCATCGTCATGAAAAAGAGCTTCGTCAGAAATGATGCTTTGGGGTAAAAATTCTCATCTCGTTCCAATTGTTCCGTAGTCCAATTAGCGAAACTAAAATGCTGGAGCGTTCGTGCGGCATCAATCGCTACATTAGTTGAATTTTGTATGGCGTCATGCCTAAATCTTTATCTGAAAATCAGAGAAGTGTGTGAGAATGATGCCGAGTTGAGATGCTTGGTTGGTTTTACACATTCTGAGCAATGTTTTTGTTTGCACGCGCAATATTTTAAAAAAGGGTACTTTAAAATGAGAGCACTTTTTCAAAATAAGAGGTTTTTTTAAAGGAAGGGTATTTTTTTTTAAAGAGTATTTTTCCCAAAAAGGGTACTTTTTACCAAAAAGGTGCTTCCCTACTTTTTTAAAAAAGGGTACTTTTTTAAATATGTACTTTTGGAGAAAATTAGTTTTTCTGGAGAGGTAATTTTTTTAAATTTTCTCTTTTGGGATTATATTTTTTTTTTTCGTATTGGCGATAAAACGATAAAAAAAAATGCGCTTAGGCTAACGTGACACGTGCAGTAGTAGTAGTAGTAGTATTTATTTTATTTTCAGCAATATATATAAAATAATTACAAAATAAAATAAAAGTTAAAACTAAAATAAAAGGTAAAAATAACCATATGCGACTCTGACTATCGTCGTCAGCCGCTTATAATATAAAAATTTAATTTCCTAATCGAGATAAATGTTTTTATGTATTAAACTCTGTTATCAAAAAGTTTCTGTAATTTATACATGTTTTTATATAATTTGCTAAGAGATTCCAATTTGTATTTACACCATTTAATATATTTAAGATTTCGTCTTCTGTAAGGTAAGCTTTACTGAAGTACATAATTCTGAATTCTTTTAGCGTTTTACAACGACCAAGAAAATGTTCTATATTTTCAATTTCCCTTGAATTACATAAAGAGCATAATTTAGACAAATTCGTTTCAAAGCGGTTACCATTTAATTTTATCAAATCACTTCGTGCTTTAAAAATCCAAGTTATATTTTCTAGTTTAATTTCATTAGATATGTATTTATTCCCTTCAATTGCATTTAGTTTTGAATATATCCTGGTTGTTAGAGCCTTTTTGTTGCAAATTTTCTCTTGAGATTAAAAGGTTTTTTCTATTGTTATTCCATTGTTGTTTATTAATGTTCGCTTCTGTCCAATTAATTTCAAATTCTAATCCGAGCTTGTTAAGTTCAATTACCCAAAGCAGATTTTTTTGAATCAATAGTTTAGAAAATTGAAAATTCTCCGTAATCAAACAGGGTTTTGTTGATATATCTCATATGTAGATCTAAGGTGTATAAATGACCATTTTCCATACCTGTTTCGGATAATAACACATAAGTTGGTGTGAAGCTTGGGAGCCGCAAGATTTTCTTTATAAAATATATTTGTAGCTTATCAACATACTCAAAATTTGTAAACCCCCATATTTGGGCTGCATACGATTGCACTGACCTGCATACTGCAAGGAATAATTTCCATTTAGAAGCAATTGATATTGTGCTTTTATTTAAAAAGTTTTTCCATGTTAAGTTGATACTATTTTTTGCTGCTATGTTTCTTTGTTCAATATGCTTCGTAAATACCATTTTTGGTGTAAGCCAAACTCCTAGGTAACAGTATTCTGAAACTATTTTGATTTCTTGGCTACACGTGCAGTATAAATATACACACAACTACAATGACTACAGCAATAAGAATAATTACAACATATACAAAGGGTATAACTTTTGAACAATGTTTTCAATTATCAAAAAATACGTATCCATGCCATATAGACCATGAAAATCTATGATGAAAAGTGGGGTCACTTTTTCGCGGGCGTTAAAAAGTTCCCCCCCAAATCACTTTGAAGTTTAGTATTTGGATTTTTTTTTGTTTATTAAAAATACAATATCCTTATTCTAAAAACACAAACCATTCATTTATATTTTTATGCTATTTCACAAATAAGACTTATACCACCAATTATACTAAAGGGTCCGCCTTCTAACGTTTTTTTTCAACTAGTGCTTATTTCGTGAATGGTAACACTTAGCTCATGTCTGATTTGGCAGATAATTAGTTTTATCCTTCCGCTGAACGAATATGGTTGTGTATACGCTTGAACAATGCTGGGAAATATTGCGGCATTACTTTGAAAATCTTGGTAATGTTGCAGAATGTGTGCGAAAATTGCGTACGGATTTTGGAAGAAGAGAAGCACCGTCAGCTCCGTATGTTCGTTATCTTGTGAAAAAAGCGAAAGAAACTGGCATCCTCATCGATAAAAAAAAGCGTGAAAAGCCAAAAACAGTGCGTACACCCGAGAATATTGCTGCTGTGGCAGAAAGTGTGCGTGAAGCGCCATCAACATCAATTCACCGTCGTTCTCAAGAATTGAACATTTCGGAGGCATCATTGAGACGAATTTTGCATAAAGACCTTGGTATGACGCCATACAAAGTCCAACTGGTTCAGGAGCCAACTAACCATCCAATGCGTTTTCGCTTCGCTAAGTGGGCCTGCGATCGACTTACAGAAGATGCCGATTTTGCCAAAAAAAATCATCTTTTCAGATGAAGCTCATTTTGATCTTGGCGGGTATGTAAACAAGCAAAATTGTCGCATTTGGGGCACAGAAAACCCGCACACATACAATGAAAAGCCGATACACCCACAACGAGTCACTGTTTGGTGCGGATTTTGGTCCAGAGGCATAATTGGGCCATTTTTCTTCGAAAATGAGCAAGGAGTGGTCGTTACAGTCAATGGCGATCGTTATCGGGCCATGTTGAACGAATTTTTGTTCACAAAAATTGAAGAGGAGGATATTGGCAACATTTGGTTTCAACAGGACGGCGCTACGTGCCACACAGCCGAAGCTACACGCGATGTTTTGCGCCCTGTTTTTGAAGATCGCATTATCAGCCGCAGAGCTGATGTAGTTTGGCCACCTCGGAGCTGCGATTTGCCACCGTTGGACTATTATTTGTGGGGTGCCCTCAAAGGTAAGTGTTACGCCAACAAGCCAGAGACAATTGACGCTTTAAAGGACAATATTCGTGAAGCCATTGGTGAAATACAGCTGCGCACAATCGATAATGTGCTTAAAAATTGGACCGATCGTGTAGGCTAATGCATGGCCAGCCGAGACAGCCATTTGAATGAAATTATTTTCCATTATTAACCGGAAGGATTGTACTTTCAAATAAAAAATGAAATTTGAGATAATATTCAGTAGTTTTTTTTTTATAGCATTTTCAAAAAAAAAAGTTATTTGGCGGACCCTTTACATCCAAACGGTTAAAAGTAGGTTAAAATAACACGGAAACTCTTTTTTTGGACAAAATGGAACCAACCTCACAATCCCAATTGTTTACTTTTAGTTTCATTTGTTTACAGTTTCGCTGAGACAGAGAGGTTATCTACACGATTACACGCCACCTTCAAGACTTAAAGCAAATAAGCGGTCAATAAAACCAGCTATTACTTTAGTAAACAATGCTAAAGTAAGTACCAAAAAAGCAGGTAAAATATGCAAGGAACTAGCTGAATTAGGGTCAACATCTAAAATCCATCCCAACCAGCAATTTAAAAGGCAGTAATCAAATCTGCGGAAAAAAGATAGAGATTCTAAAAGAAACTTTAAAAAACGAAAACTGGTGCGTTCATTTCGTTGGGAAGAAAATTGGAAAAAAGGAAATATAGGTTATTATGCTTAAAAACCAATTTCGGGAAATAAAGCTAGGTGTTTTAGTACTGGAGAATGAAAAAGCTTGTAATATTTTTAATGGCATCAGAGAAACTCTAGAAAAATTTGAGGTACTAAAGTGTATAAAAATTATCATTTGTGATACAACCAGTGTCAATACTGGTAAAAGAAAGGGTGTTGTTAAACTACTGCAGAACCATTTTGAAGCAATGTCTTTGCCTCCATCTCAGTACATTGGATGTCAGCACCATGTTTTAGATCTTGTTCTAAGACATGTTATGGATGCTTCGTTAGATGGAAAAAGTACTTCTCCAAATATTGCTTACGATTTCCTTGACGAATTGGTAAACAACAATGCCCAGTTGAAACAAATATACCAACAAACTGAGGAACGCATAAAAATTGAAAATATAAAGTGGCGAGACGACATGCAATATTTGTACGAATTAGGTAAAGCTTTTAGATACTTCATTGAGGAGAAAAAATTCGCAGTCAAGATGGAATTCCAGAGCAATACTTGCAATTCTAGCATTTATACTCATTCCGAAATATCGTGAAAAGTTATACAGAGTATGCGAATTTATATGTGGAGCCTGGTATAATGTTTGGTTTTCTGACCACTGCTTTAATGAAATTGATTTTGAATCTTTAAAGTAATCACTGGAACAATTTAAACATGCTCGGGAATGCTTTATTAAGCATTGGGTGAGAGAAGACTTTAAAATTCACAAACAACAACGAAGTAACATTTGCGCGGAACGTGGAATCAAACTTGTGCAAGATATTCTTCAACATTGCAAAACAACACGCACTTTGAACTTAAAGTTTATATCCTTCAACAAAGATAATTTGTAGTATCTGAAGTTAATATACATATAGTACATGACTGTATGTATGGTATTTAAAAAAAAAATTCTAATATTATTATTTTTGGAAGCTTTTAGAAAAAACGGTTTGGGGAGGAGGTTTTTTATCCAAATTGATCTCAAAAAACTGTTTTCTTGATATACACATCAGTGGCCACCCCGTCGTGATAGGTATTTTTTTTTTGGTTATACCCCTAATATATATATCTTAAGAAAACCAAAAAACACATTGAACATTTTTATTCTTTCAAGAGTTTTTTCATATTTTCATTCCTATCTCGTGTCCGGCCAGAACAATTCTGATCATTTTAAACAGTAATTCCTTTGGAATTTTAATAAACGATTTTATGCGACAACGAAGAGTCTAGCTTAGGCCGAGGCCACGCAATGAGCGGCAAAGTGGCAAGCGGCAGAGCGGCGAGTTTGAGCGGCAAGTGGCTTATTACTGAGCGTCATTTCTGAGCGGTTAGTTGTCAAAATGCCATTGTCAATGTAATTATTTATTATTTATATAAAAAGTTTTTATAATGTAAGCAAAACATTTTCACTATTTTATGATTTTTATTTATGTATGACTACATTTCAACCTTTTTAACTTTTTATCGATTGAAAAACAACACAAAAATAGTTGTCGTTAAGATAAAAACAACAGCTGATTTTAGCAATAGCGAATATCGTTTAAAAATTTTACTGAATACCAAAATCAATAATTTTGTTGTTTTCTTTTTCTAACGATTCAATTATCGTTAACAGATTAACAAAACAAAGAAAAGCAATTTTTTTTTTTTGCAATTTTTATTGTTTGCCGCTCAGAAATCAACTAAAAATTAGAACAAGTTCTATTCCCGAGCGGTGCCGCTTAAACGCTCAGAAATGCCGCTCACATGCCGCTCATTGCGTGGCCCCGGCCTTAGTTATTGTAAAGTATTGTATATTGCATACATTAGGAAGTTGATGCCTGCGACAAAGAGTAATAATAAAAAATTGATATTCGCAGGCATGGTCTCGGTGTTAAAATTGAATATTTCGTTTTCCTCTGGCAGATCTTGGAAACATCAATCATTCAAAAAGATATATTGGTGCCTTTTTCATAATAATTTTATGTAGAAATATAACGTTTTCGAACTTACGGTAGTTGTCAAAAGACGTGTTTAAGACACGGCATTAGAATTGGCATACATGATCAAGTTTTCTGTTATCCCTAGATGTAGATAGTAAAGTTGGTAATAGATATGTTCTTGCAATTTATTGTCTTATTTTTATCTCATTCTCCAAATGCACCGTTTTCCTGTTTATAATAATACACTTAGATTTGGATAAAGTCGTAGACCAATTAATTGTTGCCCAATTTACAATTTGATTGAGATCATGATACAGTCCGTGAGTTTAGAAATAGTCTTTGGGACTACTTAAATAGAGCTGCATATCATTAGCGTAAATTTTAATTTTAACGAATTGCGTCTGTTGCGTAAGATCATTGGCATATATCGAATATAGTAATGGTCTAAGTCTTGAGGCCTATGATGCCCCTTATATAACTTGCAGGTAATTCGAGATGGAACTACCAATATCAGTAGATTGGGATCTACCTGCGAAGTATGATGACATGAGTCTAACTGCTGATGCTGAATAATTCAAAAACTTCGTGAGTTTGAGACATAAAATTGAGTAGTGTACTGCGTGGTTCAATAAAACCAAAAAATATATTTATACATCACCTATATTGCTTTTTACCTTTTCTACTACACCTGATAAAGCTGTTACACAGCTATGTTGAGGACCGAACCAGATTGAGTAAGTTGTTTTCGCTTAAATACTTAAATATTTGTTTCTGTAAAAGATGGTCAAAAACTTCTGAAAGATATGGAAGAATTGCAATCTGAAAGTATCCGTTACCCGCTTTTGGTACTGGTACAATTTTAGCATGTTTCCATTCCATTAAAAAATGCTGTTAGTGATTAAGGAATTGCCATATTCAAAATAACCAGTAATTCAAAATTAAAACACTATAGCAGGGGTTCCCACACTTTTACCAGTCGCGACGCACTATTAAAACTGTATATTTTTCGCGACCCACCTGTAAAAAAATCGATGAAAGACATAAAAACTTTTATTTATACTAGCAGATTCCAGCACTCGAAATTCGAGTGCAAATTCTAGGATATTTTATTTTTTCATTTAATAAAGACCGTAAAGTTATGTTAATCAATTATAACCAAATCAACACAAAAAAACGAACTCATACGTATTACAAATACATTAACAAATTTAATAAACACACACATTGCATTGTATAATTTTATGTATTTGTTAGTAGTAACTTTAAATGCAATTTACTCAAAATAAAGGAATGAATTTCAAAATCTGTAAATATGCAAAACGGCTAAAAAGAAACACCTTTCAAATAATATACGCTTGGTCAAAATCGGAATAAAACGGTAGAACAAAACATCGGTCACAAGAAATCGCCTAGCCTATTAATATTATAGATATTATGAAAAAAATTAAAAACTTTAATTTATATATCTGTGGTCACAAGCATTAACCGCCTAAGTCGAAAATCATGCTTTTGAGAAAAATTACTTTTTATATAAATGTAATGGGGCTTCATTACGACTTATGTAGGTCAGTATGTTTTCATTAATAACTTTTTATTAAACAGTGTTACAGAAATGGGGATTTCACGTCAATATAAAGCGTTTTGAGTAGAATATGACAGCATACATAACACAAATCGTTTTTAAGTCGACTGACAACCAAAACTGTCGATATACCGGTACCTGAATCACTTTGAAATAGATTTATAACCCATGTATATTTTAATTTTTCATTTCTTCATAGAAATAAAAATCAAAATTTTCCGTAAGTCTCTCCAAATGTTCAATTATTAAAGAAATTAAATCATTATCTGTTGCACATTGCTTGTGCACCATCGCTACGTATTCCGCCGCAGTTTTTCCAATCAATTTTTTTTAATGTTATACTAGAGCACCCGTGCTGCTCTACAGGATTAAATTATATTAATTTTTATAATTATTTTCTGGGTTTTTAATTTACACTTGAAAAAAATTTTTTTTTCAATTTTTTTTTTTTTTGTGAATCACTTTTTTTGAACTTTTTGAGCCGGGGTTTTTTTAAATGTGTAATTTATTTGTCCGTCCTCTTCTACTTTAGCATGGAAAACTTCTCAAGGACCCGTGCCGCTCCGCAGCATTAGGATAGACTAAGTATGAGAGGGTTTAATTATTACATAAAATCATTTTACAGTACTTCCTTCCAGACAATATTAGCTGTGCGTCGGCCCTTGCACACAGAAAACAGATTCATTGTGGCTACCGAATTGGTTGCCAACCGAATTGAGATAATACTAGTAACCGATTTTCGGGTTCACTATGATTACAATTATATTGCCTTAACAGTAAATATTTTATCATACTAGAAAATTTGCAAATGCTATTAAATTTCTATTGTTACAATTGAAAATACAGTTGTTCCACTTTAGAACAATTCGGTTGGCGAATATTTTTTCTGTGTGTGGGTTTAATTTCTACCTTTACATTTCTGAATGTACAGTAATACCAGTAATACCAAAAGAGAAGTTAACGTACAGTAATACCAAAATTTGCCAAGAGAAGTCAACGTACAGTAATACCAAATTTTGACAAGAGAAGTCAACGTACAGTAAAAGCAAAGTTGATTCTCCACGCATAACTTTCCTCAAACCCAACGAATTTAAGCAGTTAATAGCTCAAAAGCAGAGCTTGATCCACTGAGTGTTCTTAGACCTATGTCAACAGCCTACGTTAATTAGAACTCTAGTTATAGAGGTTTGAGAGAAGAAAAATATTGAAAAAAAAAATCTTGAATGCAAAGTTTATTCATAAATTCTTTAAATATATAAGATAATTGTCAAGCGTATCGAAAATTACTTCACCAGTTCCGCGAGTGTTTTGGTTCACAAAATAATATGTCTTCAAAAATCTCTTTATTCGATATAAAACGATGAAAACTATTAGCTGACCTGAATTCTATGGATAAGCTGATTTTGTACCCATTCGGACATTCATGAATTCTACGAGCAACTGTGTTATTCGAAAGTGGAATTGAATCAACTTCTTTCAAGCTTTTTTCTTCATACATAACTCCAATAAAATCTGGAAGTACTAATGACTCTCCAATGGTGTGTGGTTTACCAGATTGTGCAATTCGCAAACTAATGAGATATGAGGCGAACATGGCCTTTTCGCTAATGCTGGTTAAGTGCGAAAGACTTTTTTTGAATGATTTAACACCTGTAATTTAGTTTTTAAATAATCCATTGTCTTATTTTTTAAATCTGAATGTATCGCAATAATTTTAATGTGGTAATAATTTGTTAGGTCGCATACTTTCATTAGCAAGAATTTCTTGGCAAATAAATGGACGTAGATCATCTTCTTCACTAGTCCATGTAAATCCAATTTTTAGATATTCAGAATCATATTTTGAAGGATTCTCGCCAAATTTTCTCTTATCTGTTTTGGTTTCTACAGTGCTTTGTTTTTCTTTTTCCTTTTCTTTTTTATTTCAAATTGTTTTTTTTTTTTTTTTTGTCCAGGAGTTCTTTTCAACCATTTATCCATCGCGGCTCTGATTCTTTAAAAATTAATAATGATTTGAAGACTTTTATTTATTACATGAAATACTAATTACTATATTTACAAAATACCTACATTTGATTTTAGATTAAGTTTTTTTTTAACGAAACACTATTATTAACAAGGCAAACATTATAAAAATGTAACATTATAAAGTGTAAAATTTTTTTTTAGAAAACAAAACACCATTAATATTAAAATAAATATTAGAATTTTTGGCGACCCACCTTAAGTCGGTTCTCGACCCACTAGTGTGTCGCGACCCACACTTTGGGAAACATTGCACTAGAGGGACCATTCTGTCAATCGTATGGAAAATTATGAACACATTATTAAGAGAATGGTACTTTGAAATACTTTCTTTGTTCTACATTTTGTTGCATTAGTTTCGTTATAAAAATATCTATATTTAATTACCTCAAAACATTACTCATATTCAGTATTTTCATATTGGTTTTTATTTTTCTAAATATAATTTGGTAGTTTTAGTTATAGATTTCACCGCAACATATTTTTATTGGACCTCTTGATTTACTTATATATTTACACACATAATCTTACTATATAAATGAAAAAAATATTGCATAAACTCATCAGTTTTACAATCTAGAAGGCAGTAAACAGAACATTTTGCAGAGCAATGAAATTGTTTCAATTAATATTTGTACTTGCCAGCGTTATGGCTGTCGCTATGGGCGCTTCAAATGTAAGTTTTGAAATTTAATAGTTCAGGCTGATGTAAATTAAAAGGATACAATACAGGCAAATAATCATAAAATATTTTAATGGAGCTTCTATAAATTGAGTATTCTAATTAAAACAATTTTTCTCGAAAAAAAAATTTTGTAAGTCATTGTTTGTGGCTATCGGAAATACTCCATATTTTATTGTATATATATTCCATCGAATCTTTATAAATCGGGCTTGAGCTACAATAATATTTTTTCTTTTCAATTTTTTTTCAGGTAATACGTGGAAATGGCAATAATAACAATAAACAAACTTCTGTTAGTGGAAAAGTCTCATTAATTTAATATATTATATGCTAACCATTAAATTATATTGTCACTAAAATTGTTCAAACTATTGGACCGTTCGGAGAAAAAATTAAATAAATGTAAATTTTTATTAAATAAAAAAAGAGCTGTGGACTCTATTTTGTGAATTCAAAATAATGTATGGAATTTTTATTCAGTTATCGAGATATATGCTGAAATTAAATTATTACTACCATCGTTATTAGTACCATATTACATAAACTCATTTTATTTAAACATACTCAATTCAAACAGCAAGGACTTGTTGGAATTAGGCAAATCTATAATATTAATAGGCTAGGCGATTTCTTGTGACTGATGTTTTGTTCTACCGTTTTATCCCGATTTTAACCCAACGTATATTATTTGAAAGGTATTTCTTTTTAGCCGTTTTGCAGATTTACAGATTTTTAAATTTTTTCCTTTATTTTGAGAAAATTCCATTTAAAGTTGCTACTAACTCATACATAAAATTATACAATGCTAAGTGTGTGTTTATTAAATTTGTTAATGTGTTTGTAATAAAAATAACCCTGTAGGAAATGTCACTAGTGAATCAGTACTGATTCACTATTGACACTGTCACCAGTACTAGTGACTTATTATACCCCCGACAATGTGTTTTTACTATAGACATTTAACATGTGCGTGTCATTGGAAATCTACTACTGACACTGGTACTATTGAGTAGGTAGTTCTTTTGGGACCATATGTAGACATTGTCACAAGAGATTCACTAGTGCATTTTAGTAATTCTAATCTACACTTTTGGTACTTTTCTGATGTAAATGTCAGTAGTGAATCTGTACTGACCCTCTGTTGACACAGTCACCAGTACTAGTGATGTGTTATACCCCCCGACATTAATTAAACTTTTGTTAACATTTGATATTTTATTAAAAAAATTAAGGAATTCATAACAGGTACATTTCAGCCTTTTAAATAGTACTTAAAACAAAATTAAATTAAATTTTCATTAGAAATAGGTATTTTAAAAAAGTAATAATTATATATAAGGTACATTTCAGCCTTTTAAATAGTATTTTAAAAAAAATTTTAATTAAAGGTATTTTAAAAAAATATTAATTTTCTTTGCTCGATGAATCCATGTTTTCATTTTTTTTTTTTTGAATTGCTTCGACCCATTTGTTTGAAATATTTTTTTTTTTTTTTTTTTGGCGCTGCAATGCTCCTCTAAGCGTTTTATCGGTGGCTTCACTAAAAGTTGATATTACGTCTGGAAATAGAAACAAAAAATATTAAAAATTTTGAGAACTCTAATTTCAAGATTTTTACCTATTAAAGCTTTAAAAACGTTGGCGAAATCACGCAAAAGACCCATCAACATTAAAATTCATAATTAATGTTGAAATAATAATTTTTTTAAAATTAAAACGCAAAGGTCAAATAAAAATACTCATAATATTCATAATTATATTTTGGCCAAATACTTGATGCAGATTACGTTCAGCATTACCAGCAAATAGAGATTTTATTTGTCTTATCTATAGATCATAAAGAAAAAATAAAATTTTATACGTGTATTAATTTCACAATAAAGTCAAAGACTTACGTATGGGTCTGAATGTGTGGTCAATTCCTATGTGGCTTCAATTCCTATGTGGCAATAATTTCCTGGAAAAACTTTTCTAATTGAAATTGCTTGGCTTTTACCTAACAGAGCTGCAGCTGACAGAGGAACATCTAGACCTTCCTCCTGTAATATTACAAGAAGCTTTTCTAAACACTTTCTGGAAGGTGCTGTTTCAAAATACCAATTTCTTATCTTTTCACGCAAACCCAATTTGGCGTTTGGCAAATCTATCACTGATTCCAAAAAATCTTCTGCAGGTTCCACAAAACTTTCACAATTTACTCTTTCACTTAAATTAATTTCATTTTCATTTTTTCTACTTTTATACAAAATTGATTGTTTTTTCACTTGACGTTTATAATTTCTTTTACTCATAATGAATGTACGTATAATGCTTCAATTGTTTTAAAAATACGTTTATTTACCTTTAAATGAAGTTTTTATTAAATTATTTTAAATATTTTTTACAAACAATTTTTCTTGCAGCCGCTTTTATTTTTAACACACTAATAAAAACATTAAGAAGAAGCATGGCTTTATTACAAAGCTTTAATTTTTGAGGCTTAGTTTAGCCGCTGACATTCTCTTAATATTGCTGGCGCCGAACTCGTCAGCTCTTAATTTTTAATAAACCAAAGATATACAAAATATGAAAAATGGTATTTTGTGTGTACTTTTTAAATTTATAAAGATTAATGTACTGCATACTTATAGCGGAATTGAAAAAATACTAGATTAATAAAAACAGTTATGCCGCCGACGAATAATAGCGCTTTGGCGGCGAAATAGAACTCTTGTTTGTTGTGTATACATTTTTTTTTTTCTAATCAAAGCAAATAAAACATGTAGACACTTTGTTGACAATGTCGCCAAGAAGTCTCCAAAATAGTTGACAAAACTGGTGACTTGGAGACACTTGCCCCCAGGTTTCCTTCAGGGAAGTTTGTTTTATGTGTTGATTTGTGAATTGGCTATAATTGATTAGCATACTTTTAGGGTCTCTATATAATGAAAATATAAAACTTCCTAGAATTTGCGTTCGAATTTCGGGGGCTGCAATCTGCTAGTAGTTATAAAAACTAATGCTCGTTTGATGTCCCCTATTAACATCACTATCTCTTAATCTAGATTTAAAAATATTTCAAATTACAATTCAAAAACAGAAAGTGATTCTGAGTCGATCGGTATAACAAAAGTTGGGTCTAGGTCAAATATTTTTGGTAGTTACAAACATCTGCACAAAGTCGTTATACCCTGACGACGTAGTGGTATAGGGTATTACAAGTAAAGTAGTGGTAAAGTAATTTTCTAAATCCTAATGCGTTGCTTTTATTTTGCACTAGCTGTTTTTACCCGGTCTTGCCCGGGATCCAAAGGGCTTTTACTTGAAAAATGGTTCACTATGCTTACCAGGCGCTGAGTACCTAGTCCCCAATGAACCATTCCTAAAAAAATGAACTTTCTCCCCAAAAATTTGTATGGGATTGGTGAATTTGTTCATGGTGAAAAAATTCCCTATGTTTACGTTTCTTGAGGGAACAAATTCATTTTTTATCTCAGTTTAAAATTTTGTGATTTTTTAATTTAGAACTTTTTTTATAAGACATTACAGCAAAAATGCTTCAAAAATATGCTGCGAAAGCGCCTTAAGTTTTTTTTTTTTAAATTTTATTTATTTCGTAAACATCAAATATAACGAAATCGTTTCCAAATTAAAGGAATCAGAACTTTTAAAAATTGGATTACTTCATTCAATAAGTGATCATCATTGAGCAGAGACGTCAAAGAAAAACGGAAAATGAATGCGACTTTTAAAATTGTACTAAAAGGTTGCTTTAACCAATTGCTTATAATATATTTATAGTAATTATTGCACATACGTAGATAAAATTTATCATAAGACTTTTCACTGAGATGTGTTCCGCAAGTGAGTCGCGTCCGCGTCCACGCGTTTGGCAGCTACACCCGTGCTGCCGCGCAGTTGTCGTCAACTTATTTCAATCCCAAAATATATTTTTCACAACATTCCTATATTTTAGTTGAGCTGTGTTCCGAGTGTGCGCGCCCCTTCCGCGCGTTTGGCAGCTACACCCGTGCTGCAGCGCAGTTGTCGTAAACTTATTTTAATCGCCAAAATACAAAAAGGATACAAATTTTAAATATGTTTATTTAGAGCGCTATGGAGAATTTGTTCATTTCTTTTTCTTTTGGGGACCTTTTTTAAAATTTTGGAGAATTTGTTCATTTTTTGGGGAATTTGTACATTGGGGACTAAGTGCTGAGCGCCTGCTAACCATTACAACTTAGCATGAATTATTTTGAGTGTGTTATGTCTAAAAGTTACGAATTTAAGTTATTCTAGAGCTTTGGGATATACAGCGATTCTGGTTTTTCCTTCTGGTACATATACGAAAAGCTTATGCTGGCTCCCAACTCTGGAGCAGGCGACAAATAGTTGTGTATGAGAAAAACAGAAAGATTCTAAGTTGATACCTGCTACCGTAAGAGATTTTCCTCTTATGTACGTTAAGTTAGGAACAACTTTTTGTATCATCTCTTGTAAGGAAAACCCAACTTACAAAATTCTTCTGGTTGGGATATTACAGTCGTTTCAGGAGTTTCACGTTCTCGGGAGTCAGCTTATCTTATCCGTAGGGCCTGAAGACGTTGTTTAGTCGTTTCCGGAGTTTCACATTCCTTCGACTAAGCTTGTCTTAGCCGCTGGATTTCTAGACGCACTTGAGTAGCTTCGGGCATTTCCGCTTCTCTTAACAAAGCTTGTCTTAATCTTTGGGCTTCAAGACGTTATTGGGTTTGCTCGGGTGTTTCGGCATTTCTCGACTCAGATTGTCTAAGTCGTTGAAACTCGATACGAATTTGTGTCTGATCGGGTTCGCTAGAGTTCTGTTTAGTCTAAGGCTTTTTGCATTTGAGGTAGTACGGCCTACATGCTATGCTTTCATGTGCAAGTCACAATTGCAAATTGTTCTTTTTACACCTTTACAACTCACTTATACAGTGAGAACGATGAAATGGAAATATTTGTAATAAGTTGCTTTCCAATGTAGTTAAAAAGGCGAAATGAAAATATTTGTATGAATTTTGAACCTGTGTCTGTTCACCCATGAAATAAATATGCACTAATTTTGGGGTGTTGCAACTCGTATAGTACAAAAGGCAAGACGGGAAAATTTGTTATAGGTTGATTTAAAATATATTTATTTCGTAATGTAATGTAGTAAGTAAAGAGATTTATGCAAAAAATTTTTGGGAAGTCCATTGAAAATTTAAAATATGTTAACAAAAACTAAAATTGTGTACCAAACTTCAGAGAAATCCGTTAGGCATGGGCGATAAGAAGCATATGATGACCTTAGGTGGAGTACAGGGATCGTGTGTACCAAACTTCAGAGATATCCGTTAACAAATAAAACTTTGTATAGCGAACAAATATACCAAAAATAGAAAATTAAAATTAAAAATGTATATAGCGGTCAAACAAACAAACAAACAGAAAATGAATTTTATATATTTAGAAGATAACTTTAGGAAGGTGGGTCCGGACACAAATATTAAAAATAAAAAATTGACATTCGGAGGCATGGTCTTGGTATATCAATTAGATAATTCGATTTCCTCTGGAAGATCTTGCGAACCTTAGTTTTTCAAAAGGATATTTTGGTGCTTTTTATACCCTCCACACCTCAGTGGCAGAGGGTATATATAGGTTTGTCATTCCGTTTGTAACGCATCGAAATAAATTCCTGAGACTCCAAAAAAATATATTTCATGATCCTTATAACAAGGGAAGTTTTTTGACGGATGACCATCTATCCGTCTGTCCGTCTGTCTGTGGAAATCACGATCACACCCTCAATATCTAAGCTAGACCGTTCGTTTTTATATAAAATCGTTTATTAACATCCCAAAGGAGTTGCTATTTAAAATCGTCAAAATCGGTCAAAGGGTTCACAATCTGTGAATGAAACTTTGAAAAAACTCTTGAAAAAATAAAATTTTTCACTGTGTTTGTTGTTTTTCTTATTTCTTATGATATGTTGTATATGTTGTAATTCTTCGCATTGTTGAAGTCATTACATTGTGTGTATATTAATACTGCACGTGTCACATTCGCCTAAGGAAGTTTTACCATATATTTTTTATCATTAAAATTAAATATTAAAAATTAATAAAAATAAAAAATGGAAAATGAAAAATGGAAAATGAAAAATGAAAATTGTAAAATGTAAAATGGAAAATGGAAAATGAAAACTGGAAAATGAAAAATGAAAAATGGAAAACGGTAAACGAAAAATTAAAAATGGAAAATTAAAAATGAAAATTGGAAAATGAAAAATGATAAATGGAAAATGAAAAATGAAAAATGGAAAGTGAAAAATGGAAAATGAAAAATGAAAAATGGAAAATGAAAAATGGAAAATGAAAAATTTTAAATTAAAAATGGCAAATGGAAAATTAAAAATTAAAAATTAAAAATTAAAAATTAAAAATTAAAAATTAGAAATTAAAAATTAAAAATTAAAAATTAAGAATTAAAAATTAAAAATTAAAAATTAAAAATTAAAAATTAAAAATTAAAAATTAAAAATTAAAAATTAAAAATTAAAAATTAAAAATTAAAAATTAAAAATTAAAAATTAAAAATTAAAAATTAAAAATTAAAAATTAAAAATTAAAAATTAAAAATTAAAAATTAAAAATTATAAATTAAAAATTAAAAATTAAAAATTAAAAATTAAAAATTAAAAATTAAAAATTAAAAGTTAAAAATTAAAAATTAAAAATTAAAAATTAAAAATTAGAAGTTAAAAATTAAAAATTAAAAATTAAAAATTAAAAATTAAAAATTAAAAATTAAAAATTAAAAATTAAAAATTAAAAATTAAAAATTAAAAATTAAAAATTAAAAATTAAAAATTAAATATTAAAAATTAAAAATTAAAAATTAAAAATTAAAAATTAAAAATTAAAAATTAAAAATTAAAAATTAAAAATTAAAAATTAAAAATTAAAAATTAAAAATTAAAAATTAAAAATTAAAAATTAAAAATTAAAAATTAAAAATTAAAAATTAAAAATTAAAAATTAAAAATTAAAAATTAAAAATTAAAAATTAAAAATTAAAAATTAAAAATTAAAAATTAAAAATTAAAAATTAAAAATTAAAAATTAAAAATTAAAAATTAAAAATTAAAAATTAAAAATTAAAAATTAAAAATTAAAAATTAAAAATTAAAAATTAAAAATTAAAAATTAAAAATTAAAAATTAAAAATTAAAAATTAAAAATTAAAAATTAAAAATTAAAAATTAAAAATTAAAAATTAAAAATTAAAAATTAAAAATTAAAAATTAAAAATTAAAAATTAAAAATTAAAAATTAAAAATTAAAAATTAAAAATTAAAAATTAAAAATTAAAAATTAAAAATTAAAAATTAAAAATTAAAAATTAAAAATTAAAAATTAAAAATTAAAAATTAAAAATTAAAAATTAAAAATTAAAAATTAAAAATTAAAAATTAAAAATTAAAAATTAAAAATTAAAAATTAAAAATTAAAAATTAAAAATTAAAAATTAAAAATTAAAAATTAAAAATTAAAAATTAAAAATTAAAAATTAAAAATTAAAAATTAAAAATTAAAAATTAAAAATTAAAAATTAAAAATTAAAAATTAAAAATTAAAAATTAAAAATTAAAAATTAAAAATTAAAAATTAAAAATTTAAATTAAAAATTAAAAATTAAAAATTAAAAATTAAAAATTAAAAATTAAAAATTAAAAAATAAAAATGAAAAATGAGAAATCGAAAATGGAAAATGGAATATGAAAAGTGGAAAATGGAAAATGAAAAATTAAAAATGAAAAACTAGAAAAGAAAAACAAAAGATGAAAATTGAAAAGTGAAAAATGATAAATAAAAATGAAAATTGAAAATGAAAAAGCTGGAAGGTATCAAAGATTCGGCCCAGCCGAATTTAACACTTACTTGTTTCATAGTGATTTTATGCAAAAATATAATGTTTTTGAACCTACGGTAGCTGTCCAAAGACGTGCTTAAGACACAAAGTTATAGGGTATAATGCTGTTGAAAATTACGTTTAGTTTTTTGTTATCTTTAGGGTTGCAACCTGTGATAACATCAGACGTATATAGTAAAGTCGATAATAAATATGTTTCAGCAAGTAGCAATCTTGTTTTTGGTGGAGTAAAGTGCTGTATTACCGCAACGTTCTTACCAATCTAAGATTTCGGGAAACGCACATACCAATATTTTATACAGAGTTCACGATGTCAATTTTGGAGCCCCAATGAGGACATTCATCTCATTCTCCAAATGCACCGTTTTCTTGTTTAGTATAATAGACTTTGATTTTTTGGATTAAGTCGTAACCATTGGTTGTTGCCGAATTTAGAATTTAATTAAGATCATTATTTAGTTCCTGAACTTAAAAATTAGTTGAAGCTTTGGACTACTTAAATTGAACTGCATGTCACCAGCGTACATCTGAATTTTTAGAGGATTAAATTTGTTGCGGCATATATCGAATATAGTAAGTATTTAATCCTGTGGTGCCCTTCTCGAGATGCAACTACCATTAGCAATAGATTGGGAACTATTTGCGAGGTATGATGACATGAGTCTAACTGCTGATGCTGAAAAATTAAAACACTTCGTCAGCATAAAATTGACTAGTGTACTGCGTGGTTCAATAAAACCAAAAAATATATTTATCCATCATCTATATTGCTTTTTACCTTTTCAACTACATCTCATAAAGCTGTAACACGCCTATGTCGGGATCCGAAACAAGATTGAGTAAGTTGTTGTCGTTTAAATACTAAAAAATTTATTTTTGTAAATGATGGTCAAAAACTTTTGAAAGATATGGAAGAAATCGGGAAGTATCCGTTACCCGTCTTTGGTACTGATACAATTTTAGCATGCTTCCATTCCATTAGAAAGATGGTGGTAGTGATTAAGGAGTTGCCATATTCAAAATAACCAGTAATTCAAAATTAAAACACTAGAGGGGCCATCTAATCGTATGGAAAATAATTAACACAGGTTTCATTTCGGAAATATTAATAGTAAATTCTTGGGGACAAATATATCGCCAGAATCAAATAGGAATGAGAAAAAGTCGTAAGATCGATTTTTTTCGGTTCATACATTCAGTTCTGTGAGAAATTTTAGTTGTTTTTTTATTATGTAGAAACACGTTTAAGCAAACAACTATAATGCATTAAAAGAATATAATTAAGATTTTGTTACTTTGAAACACTTTGTTTGTTCTACATTTTGTTGCATTAGTTTCATTATAAAAATGTCTATATATAATTACATCAAAACATTACTAATATTCAGTATTTTCATATTTGTTTTTAGTTTTCTAAATATAATTTGGTATTGATTTATTGTGTTTTTTTAGTTATAAGTTTTCACCGCAACAGATTATTATTGGACCTCTTGATTTACTTATATATTTACATGCATCAGCTTACTATATAAATGAAAAAAATATCGCACAAACTCATCAGTTTTACATTCTAGACGCCAGTAAACAGAACATTTTGCAGAGCAATGAAATTGTTTCAAGTAATATTTGTACTTGCCAGCGTTATGGCTGTCGCTATGGCCACTTCAAATGTAAGTTTTGAGATTTAATAGTTCAGGCTGATGTAAATTAAAAGGATACAATACAAGAAAATAATCATAAAATATTTTAATGGAGCTTCTATAAAATGAGTATTCTAATTAAAACAATTTTTCTCGAAAACAAATATTGTAAATCATTGTTTGTGGCTATCGGAAATACTCCAGTTGGCATTATATCTATTTTATTATGTTTATATTCCTTCGAATCTTTATAAATCCGGCTTGAGCTACAATAATATTTTTTTCTTTTTAAATTTTTTTTTTCAGGTAATACGTGGAAATGACAATAATAATAATATACAAACTTCTGTTAAAGGAAAAGTCTCAATAGTTTAATATATTATAAGCTATCGATTAAATTATATTGCCACTAAAATTGTTCAAAGTATTGGGCCATTAGAAGAAAAAAAATTAATTAAATGTAAAGTTTTATTAAATAAAAAAAATAGTTGTGGACTTTATTTTGTGAATTAAAAATAATATATGGAATGTTTAGTAGATAGTTTTTGTATGATTTTAAGTATATCTCCAGCTACCGAGATATCGCCGTTCACAAATTATTGTGTTCTATACAAGCATGGAAAAAATTGAGATACAACTGATTTTTCGGCAAACTTTTCGAGATGTGACGATCAGTGTAATCAATTTGCTTTCATCATTTAAACTTTTCGATATATGAGACATCGACTTTTTCTATATAACACTTCAGTGATAAGTTTCGTAACCTATTGTGTTCTAGATGAAAAAAAGCATGCATATACAACAAAACGGAGCAAAAATCCTAAATAAACGTATTTTTATTTTGTCCTATATACAAGTTTAAACGAAGTTTGTAATAATTTGGAGGTCAGTAAAAGCAAAATACTTGTCTTTTAAATGCCGCTTTTGAACGGGTTAAATCATTTCAATATGAAACCAAGTACAAGTGTTAAATTCGGCTGTGAAAAATCTTTGATAGCCTCAATCTGCTAGCATCCACGGGTGGAGGATATCAAAAAAGACTAGATTTCAAATTATACTGGCTAGATTTTTTACAATAATAAGGTAAATAACAAAAAATTAAGTATTTGTGTGCGTTTTTAATTGAAAGCTATTTTAATGTAATCAGCATAAACCAATATATCAGCAATATATTTTTGTTTGCCTGTTTATCAGCGATGTATATATTTATATTTTTCACATGACCAAAAAAAAAAAAACAACAAAATCAACAAGCAAACAAAAATGTGTATGCATCGCTGATATATCTCTATGCGCATGTCCTATGACGTGTAAACAATTTCACTATTTTTTTAAGTTTTTTATATGAAATTTTATCGGAGTGTCTTTTTCATTTTCATTCGGCTCTTTTATGACGAATATTTAAAGTCTAAGTAGTGCGACCTATTGCGAACAGGACAATGTTTTCAACAGACGGACAGACAGATAAACGGATATCTCCAGACCGACTTCTCCCTTTAAAAGAATCAAGACTATACATATATATATATATATATATATATAGTTTCTGTGGTCTCCAGTCTGATATTTATCCTCTGCACAAGCTATTCACAATATCCTATAAAATATCTTTATAACAAAAAGATTATATGAAAATTAATATTTAAGATAAAGGTCGAAAAGGGAGTTTCTCAACTCCAAAAAATATATTTTATGAACATCTCAGAATTCAGCACCTAAAAATATATCATTGACGAAAATTAATGCTGTGATAATTTAACAACTTAACTGTTTTTTTTTTCAACAACCTTGCTCAAGTTAAAAGTTCTCCTAACGGTTTCGAAAATAATGCGTGAACTTATGCAGATTATGACGAACATTTTAAGCTTATTGCGGACACGAGAATTTTTTCAACAGACAGACGGAAGACGGACATCGATGAGTTACAAAAGGATTGACAAACTGTGGAGGGTATAAAACGAGAGATCTCATAGAGGCAGTTAATTTAGAATGGCAAAAAATTTCATTGGATATCATCAACAATGTAATTTAGTTCATTCTTCGGTGTTATGTAGCAGTATTAGAAAATCTTGGATACCCAACAAAATATTGAAACCAAAAATAGAAAGTTTTTAATTATTGTATAGTAAAGGTTTCCATTGTTTTGTCGACAACATAAAAATGAATGCTTTTAAGTTTTGTTATTTTTATTAATATTTTTTCCTTGTTAAATAAATAACACATAAAATTTTTAAATTAATAAAAAGAGTTTTTAATTCTATGGTTCAATTTTTTTTTATTTTTTTTTAACGTTTATTTAATTCAAATTCATAATCTTAAACTATAAATAAACAAATAGTAGGAACATTTATTAATATACAAAGTCCCATATTAATATACTAAATATTAATTAACATTTTGTTGTTTGAAAATAAATAACACAATTTAAATATGTATATAGTATTTGTGTGAAATTTTTATATAGATTAATTAATGTATGGAAAAAAATACCAAAAATCATTACTTTTATTTTTAAAAAAGGTAAAAGCTATTGTCAAAGGATAAAAAAAAGAAGTGGAAGCTATTCATTGAGCCACCAATATTTTTTAATATTTATGTTCGGTATCATATTTTTATCATTTAGGTAAACGCTAGTATCAAATCTTCGATTTTCAATAGTTAGTTTATTAGAATGAATTGCTTTAATATTGGCTCGCCTATAAATATGAAAAATTATAGGTATGCCAAGTTCGTTCTGGATGTAACCTTTCCTATCTAGATATACGAACGCTTCTGGTGGTATATAACCATTTTCTAATATATTAAAAATATATTCTTCACTTACATAATATGGAGCCTTAATTAAACTATTAACTTTGCATTCACAGCTTTTAATGATGTGATTTTTGATCAAATGTATCATAAAATTATCGATTCTACTTATCTTCGCTGTCTTGTACACTATTTTATTTGATATATATTTTTAAAATCACTATTAGGGTCTCTATACAGTGATGTATACGCTCTTAGTCATTTCCTTTCAAATACTCTTATTTTCTCCATATAAGATGGTGCAATATTGAACCAAATTTCGCAACCATATGTTAAGATAGGCCTTATTAAAGATTTGTACAACATGACTTTAACTTCGTGTTTAATATATCGTGAAAAATGCATTTCTTGCTTTTATTAGCTGTAAATTAATAAGGTTAATAAAGTACAAAAATTTATCTAGAAAAATGCCAAGATATTTAACCACATCTTTGTTTGGAATATCAATATGACTATTAGATTTTATACCAAAATTTTTCCAATTCTTTTTAATATAATTACATTTTCCTACTGGGCGACGAAACAATATAGTTTCGCATTTATTAATATTAATTTTCATTTTCCAATCAGCTGCATAGGTTTCTACTAAGTTAAAATGATTTTGTAATTTTTCGTTAATTTTTTCAATTTTGTTATCGGAATGATAAATAATAATGTCATCAGCGAAACCAATTATATTATCTATTTTATTAAGGAGGTCATAGATGAACAAATTAAATAAGATTGGTGAGTTGACAGTTCCTTGTTGTAAGCCATTAGAACTTATTTGTTTATTGTTACTGACAAAAAAAGATTTGTTGTTTAACATTATATAAGAACTATTAAGTATTGCGGAAATTTATATTTCCAAAGTTTATATCTTAATCCAGGAATCCAGATACAATCGAATGCTTTTTCGAAATCTATGAGACACGCGCCCCACAGTGGATCGGTTCATATAGGCTAGACGAAAAAAATTTAAAGTGTAATTTCGATATGATTGGAATGGGAAAGTTTTCTTAGAAGTCCCGAGACTGAAAAATGTTATTCTTGAACCACCTATTAATTCTACGTTTTACACAATTAGCCGTTAAACTTTAAATTTTCAATTATCTTGTTTTCTAATTTTGCTCAGCAAAAAAATAGTGCAATAGAAAAAAAATTTTTCTCTGTTATTTGGTTTTCTAATTTATTTCTTATTTATGTTTAATAAAAGCTTAAAGTATGTACTTTTTTCTACAAATAGGTTCTTATTATATATTATTTCTAAAATTTGTATATTTAGATCTTCAAGTGGCATCTTTTTTTATTTAAAGAAAATTAAATTATTTTGACTGATGTAGAAAATCTAAAGGACACAGTACCTTTTGAACCTAATGAAACCTAGATCATCTGAAAGGAAATTTTGTCTACTTTTATATACCGTTGTCGGTTGACTTCGCACGACTTTGCACGGTATGTTTTTTGTTCACTTTATAAGCACACCTCTTACTTTCTCATGTTTTTTAATATCATGAAAAATCCAGGAAAAGTGTAAAGGAGGGGAAATTTTTTACAGAAATATTCAAAGTTACTGCACCCTGTATTTCTCCACCTGAAAATACAACGATGTCAATTTTAAATATAACTTACTTCTAAATCAAGTGGCATCACTAATTCTGCTGATGAGATGCCAAATTGTAAAGTATTTACAGTTATCTTAAAAGTTTTTTTAATAACAAAAATAAGCGTGGTTTGTGACATTCTTAGGCATTTTTGCAAAATTTAATTAAATAAAATCATAAAATGTCCCGGAAAAATACGACTTTAATTACCCGTGCCGAAATTTTTGAAGTGTGGTCTTCAGTTTACAAATCAGAGAGACAAAATGCACTACTCAATTTTGTTTCTGAACGAATGAGTTTTGATCACGTTTATGCAGATACAAAAAATGTAAAAGACGAAATATATTTAAGTTCAAAAACCATAGAAAAAAAAGTGGAAAACAAGTGGCTGCAGGAAAGAACGGTAGATTTTTATATAATATTACATACTCGTATATCTTTGGTTGTAACTTTTGAATTTTATTTTAAAGTTTTTAACAAAATATAAGGAGTGGTTAGCTAAGGGTTTTTTTTGTTTTTAGTCAGACAAGTGAAGACCTCAACTTTGACGAAAATCGTAAAGAACTGCCTCGTACTTCAAAGGCAGGACGGCCACCTAAGCCTCTTGAATTGTGCACCGACACATCTAAGAGAAATAAAATCCGTAGGCTGGTGAACTCAACATCTACGGCTGAATTACTTTTCGCTGGTCAGATGACCAAAAGATCAGATGGGTTTCGTATCACAGCAGATGTAATAAAATCGGTTGCGGAATCTGAAGTTGAGGCAACTCAATTATTAAAAGCTAGAAAAGAGGTACAGCTGCAACGGTCACTAACAAGAGAAGAAGCACTTGCATTATATATTGATACAAAATTATCTCGCAACAGTTACAAAACTCTGCGGAAACAAGCAATAAAAGTGGGGCACTTACTTTATCCTTCTGCATATGGGTTAAAAAAAGCGAAGGAAGATTGTTTTCCACCTGAAGACAGTATATGTGTTGACGAATGCCATGCAAGTATCGTTGTAAAAGATATTGTAAATTTGACTACTGCTCGTTTGTTAAAAGTGCAAGAGCCTGTGATTGCTGACAATGTCCCTAATTACAGCACATTGACATTTGTTTGTAAATGGGGTGGTCATGGCAGTTCAGGACATAGCACATACAAGCAAAAGTTTCAGCAACAAGGTAGAACTGACGAATATTTATTTGACATTTCTTTCATGCTTTTAATACTGCGATTAAAAGAAAACCCAAGTGTGTTATCTGGCAAAATGAAAGTCCATCGTCCACTCGGCTTTGTTGACCAATAAAATTTTTGTTTGCTAAAGAAACAGAAGAACTTTCGGTAGTGGTGTTTAAAAGCATTCGCGATCAATTTGATACTTTGAATAATTTCTAAATAACAATACCAACAAAAAATCTCAAAATTGAATATGAATTTGTGTTGACGATTATTGATGGTAAAATTGACAATTATTTAACTTCTCACAAATCCACGCAATCTTGCTATATTTGTGGTGCTAAGGCTACTGAACTGAATAAAATTGTAATTGATAAGAATCCAAATACCGAATTTTATTGTTATGGTCTTTCAAGCTTACACGCTTGGATAAAAACATTTGAGTGCCTTTTACACATAGCATATAGGCTAGAAGTAAAAAATGGGCAATAAGAGATAACGATGATAAAATTTTGGTCAAAACGTGTAAGAAAAGAATACAAGATCAATTTAAGTCTGAAGTGGGTCTCATAATCGACAGGCCAAAACCGGGTTTTGGAACTACAAACGATGACAAAACAGCGAGAAGATTTTTTAAAAATCATGAGAAATCTGCAGAGATAACTGGAGTGGACAAAAAACTAATAAATAATTTTTATATTATTTTAAGTTGCATTTCTTCCGGCTATGAGATGAATTTGCCCTTATTTGAATTCTTCTTAAAAGAAACGAAGGAATTATATTTGGAGCAATATAGCTGGTATTGTATGCCTGTCAGCGTGCATAAAATTCTGTGTCATGGTAGTGAAATTATTAAATCGTGCATTGTCCCAATTGGGCAATTGTCTGAAGAGGCACAAGAGGCTCGCAACAAAAATTGCAGACGTTTTCGTATGTCACACACTCGAAAAACATCCAGAGTCGATACGAATAGAGACTTGCTGAATATGTTACTCATATCTTCAGATCCTCTTATAAATTCTAATAGAGAAAACCCTTTAAAATATTTTCGACAAATCTCTCCAGATATTTTAAAATATCTTGTCCAGCCTCACAGCATAATACATGTGGCAGATGCACGGTTTTCTAAAAATGATGAAGTCGATATTGAAGAATATTCTTCCAGCAGCATTGATAGCGATTCATCATAAAAATCTGTGAATATGTTTTATAATATATTTCTGTAAAAAAAAAACTAATCTAGAGCAATATCTTATTTTTTATTTCTTCAAACTTGTCATATTTTGGAAAAAAGTATGACTTTGGTCTATTAAAATAATAATATCTAAAAAACTAATAAGTCGACATAAATTAAATTTTACACAAAAATCAACGAAAACCACAGTTGTCTTATTGCATAATTCTTATTTATATATTTCATTGTTTATATTTTATATCAATTTTTTTTTGGTCAAAAAGCACAAGAAATATTGTATCATGTGCCACGCCCACTAAAATGAATCTGTGGAACTTTCCCAGAACAAAAGTTATTAAGTGCGACTAAAGCAACAATTTAAGCTAAGAAAAAATTTTTTTCGTTTAGCTTATATGAAACGATCCACTGTGCGCCCGTACAAAAAGATTTATTCATATTCCAATTTATATTTGAGATAAGTAAATGTATTGCTTGGATTGTTCAATGTTTATATTTAAATCCGAATTGATTGTCATTTACTAAATTTTTATTTTCACAGAATTTTAATATATTTTTGTTAATGCATATTTCATAAACTTTACTTATGTTTGGTAATAAACTTATTGCACGAAGGTTCTTCGGGTTGGAAGTATCCTTATCTTTCTTTGGTAAAACCACAACTTTAGCTTCTTTCCATGCACGAGGGAAGTAAGAATTATTAAGCATATTGTTGAACAGGGTACAATACTCAAGAATTATAACCTCTGGAATGTTTCTTAAAATAATATTGGGGATGTTATCCATACCAGACGACATTTTCTTTCTTAAATTATTGAAAATATAAAAAATTGATTCTCTTGTTATGAAATAATCATTATCAAGAGTATCGTTTAGTCTGTTGGCCTTTTTATTTGCATTAAATATTATTAAAGTTGTTTGGTTTCTTTCATATTCAGACTTCGTTTCGAAAAATGTAGAGAAATAGTTATTAACCTCGATATGTATTCTATTATCAGGATCAATATCTTTGAAAGAGTGAATCGATTCTAAAAAGGACCCTATTATATTAAGAATTTGATCTTGGTCTTTTATAATGAAGTTATTGTTATCACTCTCTATTTCTAATTCACCGGGATTAATTCCTGCATTTCTAAGCAAAGTTTCTTCTTGTTGTGGAATTTTTATCATGTTAATACACAACGGTTGTGATAATTTAAACTATTTTTTGACTTCACTAAACATATTTGAGGCATCTTTCTGATTATTGCTTCCAAGTTTTTTTTTTTTTTTTTTTATATAATCTTTATTCCATTAATAAATAAATTTACAATTCAATAATTAGTGCCTCAGCGTCCAATGGACATTATAGAGGCGAGTTGGCAAACTATTTTAAACAAGAACTAAATATATGTATACATAATTCAGTTTAGAGTTATATATATAAAAAAAGAAAAAAAAGTATATATATATAAATACACATTAAGTAAAATAAAAAATAAAAATCTATAAGAAAAGTAATTAATTGTATATTTACAATGAGATAAATATTCTTTGTTGCAAGATCTAATTACGAAAGAAGCATTGCCAATTTTTCAAGTAAATATTCTTTTATCTTTCTTTTAAAAACTGATATTCTTTCAATGTTTTTGAGATGTTGTGGAAGATTGTTATATTCCAAACTACCCATGTGCTCCACTCTCTGTCTTGTGGTTTCCAATCTACACCTTGCAATTCGCAAATTCATGTTGTTCCTTGTATTAAACGCTGTTTGATTTCTGGAATATGTAATGGTATGATAACCAATATCATGTAAGGATTTATAGACATGAAGCAATAATTGCATTTTATGTAATCCATAAATTGGCGAAACTGTCAATGATACTTCTTTATAAAGAGATAATGTTGGAAATGTTAGTGGCAGACTAAAGACAGACTTCAATGCTTTATTTTGGACTCTTTGTAATGATTTTAATTCGGTGCTTTTTTTATAGCCATATATTATTGGCAAATAATTCAAATGGCTATGTATCAATGCTTGGTAAATAAGAAATTTCGTTCTGGTATTGAATTTATTTTTAAATTTATAAATCAAACCAATAACAGCTACAATTTTTGATCTGATGTGTTGCATATGAACATCCCATGACAAATTAGTTTGCAGGTACATGCCAAGATATTTTGTTGAAGACGTTTCAAAAACTTCCCTTCCATCAATAAATATACTAAAGTCTTGGTTGTCATTTATATATGGTCTGAATCTCAATAGTTTAGTTTTCTCAGAATTTAACACAAGTTTGTTTATTCTAGCGAACTCTGATATCAACGCTGCATCACGTTCCATGTGAGCTTTCAAAGCTGTTTCATGTTTATAAGGGTAAAAGATACATATATCATCCGCATACAAAAACAAATTTCCAAATAAACCAAGATTCATTATATCATTCAGATAAACAGTAAACAACAATGGGCCCAAAACACTTCCTTGTGGTACTCCATATTCAACACTGCCAAGATAACTTCTATGGTTGTTAACTTCAACAAACTGCTTTCGATTAGTTAAGTAGTTTTTTATCAAAACTATTGATTTTCCGTTCACACCATAGTATCTAAGCTTATGTATTAGTATATCATGATCTACAAGATCAAATGCCTTCGAAAAATCGTAAAAAATACCAGCCACACCCTTAAAACCGTTATCCAATCCTTGGCAAATATTGTTTATAACATTTACTACAGCATCTTCTGTACCACATCCCTTCTTAAAACCATATTGACAACTATATAATAAGTTATTTTCGTTTAAATACGATGAAAGCTGTTTATGTAAGATTTTTTCGAAAATTTTATCAACTAAGGGAAGCAAGGCAATAGGACGAAACTTTTCTACTTGTGTAGCATGAGACTCTTTTGCTATAGGTATAATTTTAGCAATTTTTAAATCATTTGGATACAGTGAAGTATGAATCATACGATTAAAAATGTTTGAAAGATATGGACATAAAATATCTTTGCACTCAAGAAGCATTTTTGGTGAAATTCCATCATAACCACAGCTTTTGGCTAAATCAAGTTCTGAGATAATTTCAGCTATTTCCAAATCGGTAGTATTAAAAAAGTCAAATATTTGTTGACATCGACCAAATGTTCTCAGTCCATTACATGAATCCCCAGGTAAGTATTCGATTCGCTCTTTTAAAGTTTTTGGTATTTGAAGAAAGTAGTGATTAAATAGGTCAGCTTTGACTTGGTTGTTTGTAATAAAAACTCCATCAACATTTTTTATATCAACCTCCCTTTTCAAGTTTCTACCAAGATTTTTATTTAAGAAATTCGGATCGTGCTGAATACTGCTTAAATTTTTATAATAACATTCATTCATGGATTCCCTGGAAGCTTTCCTGATTATATTGCTTATTCTTTTTAGTCTACTTTCTATTTCATCACATCGACGTTTTCTCCTCAATTTCAAAAGACTTTTCTTGAATAATATTAAAGCTTGCAAATTTTTATTTATCCATGGAGTTATTTCATTTTTTATCATCCTTTTATCTCGTTTTTCTATAGTCGAATTCGTTACTGCATTTGATATTTGAGTCATTATACGTGTGGTGTCAGTAGACGGATTGCCAGTTTCTACAAATGTTTGTAAAGTATTACAAAGTTTTTCTTTAGTATGTGTATAGTTACAAATTTGACGAACTATTTCGATATATTCTGATATACTTGCTTGAGTCTTTATTTTGCATTATAGTAGATTGTGATCTGTTAAAGAACAGATAATAGTATCGATAAAAATAGATTCCTTAATATTAATATTAAAATGTACGGCCCTTTGTTCCAACTTGGAACCATAGGAATCAATATATATATATAATATTAAAATGTGTGTTAACTGCTAGAACAAAATTATCATTTATAAGTTTTTTTTATGAGTTTTAATTTGTTTTTCTGAAAATTCAAATCAGCTGGGGTCAATAAATGTTCCAATCTATTGTGTTTTTTGATAATTGTTAGGGTTTTACTTTTTTCTAGTTGCAATTTTTTAATAATTTTTCAACCGAATTTTCGATTTTAAATTTTGGGACAGACTTTTCTATTGAACTAGTTATAAGTTTATTTAATCTACCCAAATAGAAATCTATTTCCGAATTAGTTAAATTCCTATTATTTGGTATTGTTTCATTACTATTTAACTCATTTAAGATATTGATTTTGAATTTGTTCAAATTGGTTTTTTATATTTGAATTTTAAGTCAGTTAACTCTTTAAAAAAAGCAAGTGCATAATCGTTTTCATCATTTAAAACATGGATTTGTAAAGCGTTGTGATCACTATCATAATCCAGGGTTCGGAGACAATTTAATGCATTGACCTCTTTTTGTATAGCTAGACGAGAGTCAGCTAAACATATATCTATGTATGAACCACAACGAGGATAAGAAGGTGTGACAGAAGCATATAAGCTGCATCTGAACATAATTTCATGAGATGACAACCATTCTTTTAGCATATTCCCTATCGTATTCTGTGAGGCATTCCCCCAATGCATATGCTTACAGTTTAGGTCTCCTGCTAGTATGTAATAATGGTTAGGATTATGCAAATTTAAAGTTTGAAAAAGTAGCAATTCAGTTTTAAAATTACTGTTGTTATTACCTGAGGGATAATAAAATGATATTATGAACAAAAATTTATTGGCCATACATGTTTCTAAATATTTGAATGCATTAATAGTTTTATTAGTATAATTATTATATTTTATACCATTTTTTATTAAAATAACTGTTCCACCTCCTCTTTTAACGTCCGTTCTATCCTTACGTATTAGGCAATAATCTTTAAAGGTAACCTTATGTCTTTCGTTCAGTTTTGTCTCATTATATTTATTTATAAAATTACATAAATTGTGTCTCTTACTTAAACTTATAAGGGAATTTACGTTAATAGCAATTATGTTAATACTTTTTCTAATTACTTCATCCATTGCAACAGTTTAAACTTCTAACATCGAATAAATAGTATCTATTCTAGATGTTTGAATTTGTAAATATTTATGTAAATTAATTATTTGGTTTGATAAATTTTGCATGGAGTTGTTTAGTTGTACTAATGCAATTTTAATTGGATTGGTATTATTTAAATTCTGGGGATTGTTGTTTTTCAATGTATTAGCATAACTAATATTTGGGTTTACATCGAATGTTGGGTTGATTCTCCTTTGAGCCAAATTTTGTTTTTTAGCACGAAGCTTCTGTTGTAGTTCCTTATATTTTTCACATCCCTTGTAAGATGCTGCTGGATGGCCGTATTTTTTGCAAAGTACACAAAATAGCTTTTCTCTTTCATTTTCAGGAACAGCATCCTGAACACATTTTCCAATATCATGAATTTTTTCACATTTTACACATCTAGATGGTAAAAAACAATTTATAAAAGAAGCCTTGGTAGTTCCTGAATTGAGTAATTTCAGGTTTTCTCATAGCTTCCCCTTTAATACAGCGATAAAGAAGTCATTTAATTGATTTAAGTTCGTTTATTTTACTTTCTCCAGTTATTTGAACCAAATATATTGGCAGCTCATATTTGTTGTTTTCAGCTTTGTTTGTTTTAAATTGACTTACTTTAATAAATTTCAAATTTTTGGTTTTGGAATTTACATAGTTCCTCATAAATCTCGATAGGGTCAATATTTGCACTGAGGCCTTTTAATAAATAAGTTTTTGTTTTAGTGACTTTTGTAGTGTAAGTAAAAAGTTTTACATTTGTTTTTTGAAGGTATGCTTTAACTCTATTGTAGTCATTTATAGAGGTCATAAACAATGAAATTTTTTGTTATTGAATTCTTTTATTTTAAATTCATTAATTTTTAACCCTTTTTTATAAAATTAATTAGTTCATTTGGTTCAACACCAAAAATATTAAGAGGTGGTATTTTTTTTGTTTTTATTTTGATTATTATATGTATCGTTTTCACTATTTATATTATTCTGTTTATTTGCAGAGTTATTTGTTCTAACGTTATTATACGTTGTTGGATTTTCTGTATTTTGTAGATGCTTTACAAAATGCTCAAAACATTCTTGATTGCATTCTTTGTCATTATCAAGAATTGCATAGTAATTGTTTTTTAGTTGTTTTTTCTTTTTCTTTTTCTAACATTCGCTATATATTCATCATTATGTGTTGATGCGTGATTTTGATTGTTTTTGTCATTATTGATTAATGATTTTTGAGCATGTTCGCTCATTTATGTTTAGTTTTTTTTTTTTTTTGTTTTTTTTTATATAATATTTTTTTATTTTTTTTTATATTTATTTTTTTTGTTTGAATATTACAGCAAAGTATTAAGACTATGTGTTAAACAATAAGTACACATCGAACAAACGATTGCAAAAAGGGGAAAAACACCGATCTCGGTTAAACGTCCGTTTATCATGAAGGTCACGATCGAACTCCATTCTATGCTTCAATTTCTGGGTATTGACCGTTCATGTCGTCGAAAATATATTTTGTTAAAAGATTCCATTGTAATTTCACCCATTGTATGTCAGATCGAAAACTAAATAGTAAATAACGTTTGCGACTTTGAAAAAATTGTTGAAATCTTCCATAACATTCGGAATTTCATTTGCATATTTTTCAATATTGTAGCTTAGGTTTATTTTTACTCACTCTATTTAAGCTCGTAGTGTCTGCTTGTCGAAAAAAATTTTGGATCCCGTGATCCAATCGAGCTGAAGCTGTGCAGGCAGACTCGTGAAGACGATAAAAAATAGTCTACCAAATGGCCGGGATAAGGGCGTGGCATCCCCATACAAAAAAAAATATTTAATGTGATATATCTGGAATTCTGTAATAGAGAAAGCCTTAGCACTTCGTCTTTTCCCGTGATCCAATCGAGCTGAAACTTTGCAGGCAGATTCGAGGCGACGCACAGTGTGGTAGATCGTAATTCTAACTGGACAAAATTAATAAATCGCGTTAGGTTCACTTATGATTTACATAACAAATGAGTTCAAATATATAAATGATAATAAAAAATCAACTTTTTATAAAAGAATTTTTTTTTTTAATAAAATGATGCAAAAAATAAACAGTTCTCACTGTCAAGAAAAAATACATTTTTAAGATAAACAAGTAAGAGTGTTAAATTCGGCTGTGCCGAATTTTTTGATACCCTCCACCTGAGTCTTAAACTCTATATTACACCCAATGTTGAGTACGACTACACTTTAAAACTTTTGCCGATACTGAAACATTAATTCCGAATAAAAAAATTCAAATGATTCTTGGCTAAAAATTATTATTATTAAAAGTAAGCTAATTTTAAAATATTTTTATCTGAATTATTTTTTATTTGTATCTGCATCACATTCAAAACAAAAAAAAAAAAAAAAAATACATAATAATAACAGGTAAAAACTCAATATAGAAATTTAAGCTTATCATATTTATTTATTTCATTTTCCATTTTTCATTTTCCATTTTCCGTTTTTCATTTTTGAATTTTCATTTTCCATTTTACATTTTTCATATTTCAATTTTCATTTTCCATTTTTCAATTTTTCAAATTTTCATTTTCCATTTTTCGATTTTCATTTTCGATTTTCCATTTTGCATTTTCCATTTTTCAATTTTCATTTTCCATTTTTCATTTTCCATTTTTAATTTTTCAATTTGCATTTTTCATTTTCCTTTTTCCATTTTTCAATTTTCATTTTCCATTTCCCATTTTTCATTTTTCATTTTTCATTTTCCATTTTGCGTTTTCCATTTTTCATTTTTCAAATTTAATTTTTCAATTTTCAATTTTCATATTCCATTTTCCATTTCTCATTTTTCAATTTTCATTTTCAATTTTTCAATTTTTAATTTTCATTTTCCATTTTTCATTTTTCATTTTTCATTTTTCATTTTGCAATTTTCCATTTTCCATTTTTAATTTTTCAATTTTCATTTTCCATTCTTCATTTTTCAATTTTCCATTTTTCAATTCTCATTTTCCACTTTCCATTTTGCATTTGCCATTTTCCATTTTTTAATTTTCATTTTCCATTGTCCATTTTTCAATTTTCATTTTCCATTTTTCATTTTTCAATTTTCATTTTCCATTTTCCATTTTTCAATTTTCATTTTCCATTTTTCATTTTCCATTTTTAATTTTTCAATTTTCATTTTTCATTTTTCATTTTCCATTTTCCATTTTCCATTTTCCATTTTCCATTTTTCAATTTTCATTTTCCATTTCCCATTTTTCATTTTCCATTTTCCATTTTGCGTTTTCCATTTTTCATTTTTCATTTTTCAAATTTAATTTTTCAATTTTCAATTTTCATTTTTCATTTTTCAATTTTCATTTTCAATTTTTAATTTTTCAATTTTTAATTTTCATTTTCCATTTTTCATTTTTCAATTTTCCATTTTCCATTTTTAATTTTTCAATTTTCATTTTCCATTCTTCATTTTTCAATTTTCTATTTTTCAATTCTCATTTTCCATTTTCCATTTTGCATTTGCTATTTTCCATTTTTTAATTTTCATTATCCATTGTCCATTTTTCAATTTTCATTTTCCATTTAACATTTTTCATTTTTCAATTTTCATTTTCCATTTTTCATTTTTCAATTTTCATTTTCCATTTTTAACTTTTCATTTTCCATTTTCAATTTTCAATTTTCAATTTTTCAGTTTTCAATTTTCATTTCCCCTTTTTCAATTTTCCATTTTCCATTTTTCAACTTTCATTTTTAATTTTCCTTTTTTAATTTTTAAATTTTCATTTTCCATTTTTCATTTTTCAATTTTCATTTTCCATTTCCCATTTTCTATTTTCCATTTTCCATCTATCCATTTTGCGTTTTTCATTTTCCATTTCTCATTTTTCATTTTTCATTTTTCAATTTTCATTTTCAATTCTCCATTTCTCATTTTGCATTTCCATTTTTCATTTTCCATTTTTAATTTTTCAATTTTCAATTTTCATTTGCCATTTGCCATTTTCCATTTTGCGTTTTCCATTTTCCATTTTTAAATTTTCAATTTTCATTTTCCATTTTCCATTTTTAATTTTTCAATTTTCAATTTTCATTTTCCATTTTTCATTTTTCAATTTTCATTTTCCATTTTTCAATTTTCAATTTTCATTTTTCATTTTCCATTTTCAATTTTCATTTTCCATTTTTGAATTTCATTTTCCATTTTCCATTTTGCATTTTTAATTTTTCAATTTTCTTTTTCCATTATTCATTTTTCATTTTCCTTTTTTTATTTTCATTTTCCATTTTTAATTTTTCAATTTTCATTTTCCATTTTTCATTTTTCATTTTTCATTTTTCATTTTTCATTTTTAAATTTTCATTTTCCATTTTTCAATTTTCATTTTTCATTTTTCATTTTTAAATTTTCATTTTCCATTTTTGAATTTCATTTTCCATTTTCCATTTTGCATTTTTAATTTTTCAATTTTCTTTTTCCATTTTCCATTTCTCATTTTTCATTTTCCATTTTTAAATTTTCAATTTTCATTGCCCATTTGCCATTTTGCGTTTTCCATTTTAAATTTTTAATTTTTCAATTTTCATTTTCCATTTTCCATTTTTCATTTTCCATTTTTAATTTTCCATTTTTAATTTTTCAATTTTCAATTTTCATTTCACATTTTTCATTTTCCGTTTTTCATTTTCCTTTTTTCATTTTTCATTTTTCATTTTTCAATTTTCATTTTCCTTTTTTAATTTTCATTTTCCATTTTTGAATTTCATTTTCCATTTTCCATTTTGCATTTTTAATTTTTCTATTTTCTTTTTCCATTTTCCATTATTCATTTTGCAATTTTCATTTTCCATTTTTAATTTTCCATTTTTCATATTTCAGTTTTTGTTTTCCATTTTCCACTTTCCATTTTCCATTTTTCATTTTTCAATTTTCTTTTTTCATTTTCCATTTTTCATTCTCCATTTCCCATTCTCCATTTTTCATTTTCTATTTTCCATTTTACATTTTTCATTTTCCCTTTTTCATTTTCCTTTTTCCATTTTCTATTTTCCATTTTTCATTTTCTATTTTTCATTTTCCATTTTCCATTTTTCATTTTACATTTTCCATTTTGCATTTTCCATTTTCTGTTTTTCATTTTCCATTCTCCATTTTCCAGTTTCATTTTACATTTTTCATCTGCCATTTTTCATTTTTTTCGTTTTCATTTTTTCTTTCATATTGGCGATTTTTTTTTATTATAACATGATAACGATAAAAATATTTGTGGCAATAGTACTAACAAGAGGTATGTTATTGTGTTCTTGGTATTGTTAATATATATGTATATTTTTTTGTGGCATTTTTTTATGTTGTTGTACAATTATTATGTTCAACCACTAAACTGTTACAACAAACACACTGGGTTTTATGTTTTTTTTAGAGGTATCTACATATTTTTGCTCGTTTCTAATCACGATGATGCCCGATTTAGCCCATTTTCAATACCAACCTGCTGGGAATTATGGCAAATGATATTATTGTAGCCTTATTCAGTTAGATGGCTTTTTTTTGTGAATGAGCGGATTTCAACAGACAGACGGACAGACGGACATCGCTATATCGACTCGAGCTGTGATAAGGATCAAGAATATATATACTTTATGTGGTCGGAAACTAGTTTTTCGATGCGTTACAAACGGAATGACAAACCTATATATACCCTCTGCCACTGACGTGTGGAGGGTATAGAAATTGGTTTCTTAAATACATCCTCTGAGATTATTTGTAGTTATATATACTAGTATTTAGGTTGAGTATAACTAAAATTCATGAATAATAAAATTATTAAGTCAGTTTTTACGTAAAGAGTCGGAGATAATCATTTTTAATATTAAAATAATTTTAATATTTTTAATAAATATTTAATAATAATTATTTTCTTTACTTGTTTTTGTTTTATATTATTAATAATAGAGATAATATCACATAAATACACATAGAGATTTTAATTTATTCACTTTCATGTGCATTGTTAAAAGATTCTTCTTCCTCAAAAGCATCAACAGATAACAATGAAAAAACTTATTTTGTTATCAAACCTCGAACTCGAAAGGGAGTATGACGCAAACTTGCGATAAAAGGATCTGAAGAAATTAAAGAGTCGATTGAAAAGATCTGTATTTGTATCTATTCTCGATGTTTTTCTCGTAAACAACTCTCTAAATTTCCTCGTGTCCTTATTTCTTGCTTCTTGAGCTTCTTCTGACAGCTGTCATATAGGAAGAATGCATGACCTTATTGTGTCTTTCCCATGAAAAAGGATTTTATGGACGCTAACTGGCATAATGTACCATGGGTATTCGTTTAAGTATAAATTTCGTGTGGCAACAACTTTCAAAAGCATATTCATCAATAGAGTAAGCACTACCTAAAGTTTCCAAAATAATATGAAACCGATCAATTAATTCTTTATTGACACCAGTGATTTCTGAACTCTTTTCTGCTGCTCTAAAGAACCGTCTAGCAGTATTACTGTCATTCGTATTACCTCCTTGTTGTGTTGGCATGCCTGCAAGCAACCCCATCTCATTTCGGAATCTCTGTTAAATATTTTTTTTAACCAACTTTAAAGTATCGTTTTTACTTATTTTACCCCACTCATCCAAAATTAAGAATTTTAACATTTCTTTGGAGGTTATTTTCTGCTGACGGATACCGCACTCCAGTCGATCCGATAAACGCACCATAGGATTAAGATCGGGTGATTGGAGTGGTGATTATGCGACATTATGCGGCTTACGTGAGAGGTCCGAGAATAACCAGGCCTGACATATAGATTTTGTCAGAGTTTAAACTAGGCCGTGATATTGTATGATCATCGGTGTGTGAGGTAGGTGGAATGATAGATATTTTAAAAAGTGCTATACATCGCATATTGAACGAAAATTTGGAGATGAGAAAGCTGTTCGCAAGAAGGGTGCCGCGTTTGCTAACAATAGAACAAAAACAAAATTGAAGATGTTTCAATAGAGTGTTTGGCGATGTTCCAGCGCTAAATCCGTGTTTTTGAGCCGATTAATAAAGATGGATGAGACATGGGCCCATCACTTTACAGTGAGACAAAGGAACAATCAAAACAGTGGACTGAACTGCGAGAATTCTTTTTCAAGCGATGATGAATTTTGGCGAAAAAAGTGCTGTTTCATCAAGACAATGAACCAGTTCACACATCCTCTCTTGTGATTCGAATTCCTTCATCTCGCAACTTATTAGCCAGATTTTATTCTCACGAATTATTTCCCATTTCGAAACTTTAGTAAATGGTTCGATGGTAAAAGATTTGCCAACAATGAAGTGATGGAGACAGGTGTTATTTCGGAAATTTTTAATTGTGAATTCCTGGGTAAAAATATATCTCCAGAAAAAAATAGGAATAAGAAAATGTCGTAAGATCGATGTTTTTTTTCGGTTCATGAAAAAATATGTAATCAAAATACATTGAGTTCTGTGAGAAATTCTAGTTGAAATCTAAGAGGAAATGAAATTGCTTTTTATTATGTAGAAACAAAGTTTCAGCAAACATCTATAATGGATTAACAGAATATAATTAAGAGAATGGTACTTTGAAATACTTACTTTGTTCGATATTCTGTTGCACTCGTTGTGTTATAAAAATCTCTATATATTATTACCTCCAAATATTACTCATATTCAGTAATTTCTTATTGGTTATAATTTTTCTAAATATAATTTGGTATTGATTTATTGTGTTATTTTAGTGATAAGTTTTCACCGCAACAGATTATTATTGGACCTCTTGATTTACTTATATATTTACATGCATCAGCTTACTATATAAATGAAAAAGATATTGCATAAACTCATCAGTTTTACAATCTAGACGGCAGTAAACAGAACATTTTGCAGAGCAATGAAATTGTTTCAATTAATATTTGTACTTGCCAGCGTTACGGCTGTCGCTATGGCAAATCCAAATGTGAGTTTTGAGATTTAATTATTGATTTAGAAATTATTCAGGCTCAAGATAATATAAACTAAAAGGATACAGTAACAGCAAATGATCATAAAATATTTTAATGGAGCTTCTATAAATTGACTATTTTAATTAAAAGCATTTTCCTCGAAAACAAATGTTGTAAATCAAAGTTTGTGGCTATCGGAAATACTCCAGCTGGTTTAGTAATTTATTAAAATAGAAATTAGATTTATTTTGGCTATCGATATTAACACCAACCGAATTGCGATAAAGTTTATAACCAAATTTCGGGTTGATTAAGAGTACATTTTGAATGTCTTAACAATAAATATTTTATTACAATAGGAAACGATTGGCTGCTATTAAGTATTTGTTAAAATAATATAAAATTCATTTGTTCAAAAACCATAAATTGTGCTTATTGTTAATGTATACATACGCTACATTGCCAAATATGGTGATGACAGGAGCCTTTGCAATTAAACAATTAAATCGGGCTTGAACTACAATAATATATTTTTCTTTTAATTTTTTTTTTCAGCTAATACGTGGAAATGGTAATAATTTCAATACACAAACGTCTGTTAGTGGCAAAGTCTCTTTACTTTAATACGTTATAAACTAATGATTAAATTATAATGGTACTAAAATTTTTCAAACTATTGGACCATTCGAAGAAACAAATTAAATAAACGTAAAGTTTTATTAAATAAAAAATATTTGTTGACTTTATTTTGTGAATTAAAAATAATATACGGAATTTTTCGTAGATAGCTTTTGTATGCTTATTATGTAACGGGTGATTTTTTTGAGGTTAGGATTTTCATGCATTAGTATTTGACAGATCACGTGGGATTTCAGACATGGTGTCAAAGAGAAAGATGCTCAGTATGCTTTGACATTTCATCATGAATAGACTTACTAACGAGCAACGCTTGCAAATCATTGAATTTTATTACCAAAATCAGTGTTCGGTTCGAAATGTGTTTCGCGCTTTACGTCCGATTTATGGTCTACATAATCGACCAAGTGAGCAAACAATTAATGCGATTGTGACCAAGTTTCGCACTCAGTTTACTTTATTGGACATTAAACCAACCACACGAATGCGTACAGTGCGTACAGAAGAGAATATTGCGTCTGTTTCTGAGAGTGTTACTGAAGACCGTGAAATGTCGATTCGTCGCCGTTCGCAGCAATTGGGTTTGTGTTATTCGACCACATGGAAGATTTTACGCAAAGATCTTGGTGTAAAACCGTATAAAATACAGCTCGTGCAAGAACTGAAGCCGAACGATCTGCCACAACGTCTAATTTTCAGTGAATGGGCCCTAGAAAAGTTGGCAGAAAATCCGCTTTTTTATCGACAAATTTTGTTCAGCGATGAGGCTCATTTCTGGTTGAATGGCTTCGTAAATAAGCAAAATTGCCGTATTTGGAGTGAAGATCAACCAGAAGCCGTTCAAGAACTGCCCATGCATCCCGAAAAATGCACTGTTTGGTGTGGTTTGTACGCTGGTGGCATCATTGGACCGTATTTTTTCAAAGATGCTGTTGGACGCAACGTTACGGTGAATGGCGATCGCTATCGTTCGATGCTAACAAACTTTTTGTTGCCAAAAATGGAAGAACTGAACTTGGTTGACATGTGGTTTCAACAAGATGGCGCTACATGCCACACAGCTCGCGATTCTATGGCCATTTTGAGGGAAAACTTCGGAGAACAATTCATCTCAAGAAATGGACCGGTAAGTTGGCCACCAAGATCATGCGATTTGACGCCTTTAGACTATTTTTTGTGGGGCTACGTCAAGTCTAAAGTCTACAGAAATAAGCCAGCAACTATTCCAGCTTTGGAAGACAACATTTCCGAAGAAATTCGGGCTATTCCGGCCGAAATGCTCGAAAAAGTTGCCCAAAATTGGACATTCCGAATGGACCACCTAAGACGCAGCCGCGGTCAACATTTAAATGAAATTATCTTCAAAAAGTAAATGTCATGGACCAATCTAACGTTTCAAATAAAGAACCGATGAGATTTTGCAAATTTTATGCGTTTTTTTTTTAAAAAAAGTTATCAAGCTCTTAAAAAATCACCCGTTATATCTACAGCTACCGAGATAACGTCGTTCGAAAATTATTGTGTTCTATACCGCAAAATAGAAAAAATTGAAATACGACTGATTTTTAGGCAAACTTTTCGAGATCTGACGATATATGAGACATCGTGTTTTTCTATACAACACTTTAATGACAACCTATTTTAACCTATTATGTTCTAGATGAAAAAAAAAACGCGCATATAGAACAAACACGGAGCAAATATACTAAATAAACGTATTTTTATTTTCTTCTATATTCAAGTTTAAATGAAGTTTGTAATAGTTTGGAAGTCGTTTTTATTCAGTAAAAGCAAAAAAACTTGATTTTAAAAAGGTGGTACGGATTTTATCATTGTAATATGAAAACAAGTGTTAAATTCTTTTATGCCCTCCACCCATGTTCAAAACACAATACTATACCAAGTTTGTCAACACTAAGAGAAAAAAAATTAATAAGATAATTAACAAACATTTTAGGTATTTTCGTGCTTTTTTAATTGAAAGCAATTACTAAATGCAATGAGCATAAATATATACCAATAAGCTTTTGTATTTTTTCTTTATCAGCGATGTATATATTTATATTTTTCACATGACCAAAAAAAAAAAATCAACAAAATCAACAAGCAAACAAAAATGTGTATGCATCGCTGATATATGTATCTCTATGCACATGTTCTATTACGTGTACACATTTTTCATTATTGTTTTAGGTTTTTATATGAAATTTTATCGTAGTACAGTTCTTTTCGCTTATAGTCCACAACTATAGTTGCACAATAACTAAAACTGAATTTTTTTTATACGACACTTTATGGATTATAAGTGAATCCTGATGATCCACATTTTGGACTATATAAAAATTATTTTCTTCAACAAAATAACTTTTTTTAAACAACATAATAGTTTATTTTACAACGTATCTAAATATTGATTTAAATTAAATCAATAGGTAAAACAAAAAGCTTTATTATTAATTAATTCAAATGCTTTAAAAGCTTATAATAAAAAACATAAAACAAAAAGGTAAAGAATTTAAATGCTTCGTAAGCTTAAAATATGAGATTCATTTTAAGTCTTTGGATAATTAAATCAAACACAACATATACATATATCAATTTCATTATATATGAAGCATAAATTGCCAAATGTTAAACATTTTTAAAAGAATTCTGTAATCTTAATTTTTTAAGAAACTTTCACAGCAATGATTCTATTTTGTCAAAAATAAGATTTTGCTCAATTTCGTTGTCTGAACAAAGTCTTCTTATAATTTCAACGGAATCTAAAACTTCTTTTGAAGTAATTTTTGTTTGATGGCAATGAAAAACTTCAACAGCAGAATCATAGGGATCTTCTTCATCAAAATTATTAAGATATTATCAGGACCCACATCGTCGGAAATATTAGCATCACTCAAGTCCGCTTACACAATCTTAGTCCTCTTTAATCTCTATTATTGTTAAAATCTGCCTGAAATATTTATGTATATTTATGTATAATATCTGAAGAAAAATTAATTTTATAAACAGGCTTTACTTACCACCAGGCCCGCTTTATGAATTATCCAATATGGATATTGATTTAATATATTCAGGTACGGCTTATTCTAACTCAATTGCACATATCTGCTTCTCAATGATAACACTGCTCTACAAAAAAAAAAAGTTAAATGACATTGCAGTGGATTTAAGATAATTCGGCGGTGCTGATTTCTAATCTGCAACCAGTTTATTCAAATTGGCTCTAGATTTTGCACAATTCACGATTATACTTTTTTGCATTTCTCAACCGATTATTTCAATAAAAAATTTAAAATTTAGTAGCCATAGCTCCAGAAAGAAAGCCCTTTACACAGTTTAAGCCTACTTGCCTACCCTATTTTTTAAATTTAAGTGTGTATAAATATCTCAAAAACTTTGGTAAATATAGTCGCTCAAAGTAAAAATTTAAAAAAATTTTAGGGTTTTTTTAGAAAAAAAATTTAAATATAAGAAGAAGTCCGATTTTAAATATCAAAGCCAATTTTGAAAGGAAAAAGTCCAAGATTTGTATATATGTCATTTTGTATAAACAAATTATATGAAATTTTAGAACCTTTTGTAATTAAATTTCGACTTAAAAAAAATTTTTTTTTTGGTGTATAATTCATATATTTAAAAACCATAAGTTTGAAGCCTATTCATATGACAGTTAAAACAAGACATATATTATATTCTTTACCTAATGGTAATAAAATGAACAAAAAGTTATTTAAATATTTTTTTATTAGATTTTCTTTTATGGAAACTGTCAGAACAATCACGCTGAATGGACCAACAGTAGTCAGCCATCATGTGTCTTTCCCATCTGCCTTGATACCTTTCCTCCATAATTCTTATATCTTGATGGAACCTCTCTCCTTGTTCTTCGCTAAAATCGCCAAGATTATATGCAAATCTATCTAAGTGGCTATGTAAATATAGTCGCTCAAAGTCAAAATTTTTTTTTCTAAAAACAGCAGCTATTGATTTTGTTGCAAAACTATTCTGATTTTCAAAGTATATATTAAAATCACATTATTTTCATTCACATTGAAAATGAGTTCGTCGCGAAATAATTGTACAAACAGCCCGAATGCATTTTGCTACATTTGCGGGGAATATGCTCAAGAAAAGAGAAAGCAAAATATCACCGACATGGTAAAGCAATTGTACTTGGAGTATTTTGGGATATCGATTACCAATCAAGAGAAGCCTTGGGTTCCTCATACAGTTTGTAAAAATTGCGTAGAATCATTACGACTGTGGAAAAATGATGAAAAACGTAGTTTGAAGTTCAGTGTGCCTATGTGGTGGAGGGAACCAAAAAATCATTATAATCATTGCTATTTCTGTATGGTAAATATAAATGGATTCAATCGATTCAAGAAGAAAAAGTGGGAATATCCCAATTTGGAATCTGCTAAGCGGCCTTTACCACATAGCGATGTCATTCCAATATTAGTGCAATATGAAGATGAAATGGAAGCAGTTGGTATCAGTGAAAGTGAGTACGAAGTAGATATTGGAAAATCTTACCGATTCTCACAAGAGGAACTCAGCGATTTGATACGTGACCTCAGTCTCTCAAAGGAAGCTGCAGAACTTTTAGCATCCAGACTAAAAGAAAAAAATTGCTTACAGCCAGAAACTAAACTAACCGGACAAGAGACGAGGGCTTTCTGCCATATTTCAGCGAAGATGAAGATCTTGGGAATGGAATTTATTCCAGAGGACTGGCACCTTTTCATTGACAGCTCTACTAGAAGCTTTAAAAGTGTGTTATTGCACAATGGTAACATATATGGCTGTATCCCAATTGCTCACTCTACAAAACTTAAGGAACAATACGAAAATGTCAAAAAGGTATTAAAAAAGATCTGCTATCATCAACATCAGTTATCTGTTTGTGTTGATCTAAAAATGGTGAACTTCTTGCTTGGGCAGCAAAGTGGATATACCAAAAATCCTTGTTTTATATGCTTGTGGGATAGTAGAGCGAAGTAAGATCACTGGAAACAAGTGACCTGGCCTTTAAGAAAAAGCATGGTTGTAGGTGCTGCGAACATCATTAATGCGCCCTTGGTGGACAGGGAAAAAATAATTTTACCACCGCTACATATTAAGCTGGGGCTTATGAAACAGTTTGTTAAGGCTTTGGACAAACACGGTAATTGCTTCGCATACATTTGTAAGTCGTTCCCTGGGTTAAGTATTGAGAAATTAAAAGCTGGAATATTTGATGGCCCTAAAATTCGTAAGCTAATCAACGATCCTAATTTTAAAAACAATATGAACAATGTGGAACTGTCAGCATGGTCCAGCTTTGAAAAGCTGGGTGCTAATATGAGCATAAAGGTACACTACCTACATAGCCACTTAGATAGATTTGCATATAATCTTGGCGATTTTAGCGAAGAACAGGGAGAGAGGTTCCATCAAGATATAAGAGTTATGGAGGAAAGGTATCAAGGCAGATGGGACAGACACATGATGGCTGACTACTGTTGGTCCATTCAGCGTGATTGTTCTGACAGTTTCCATAAAAGAAAATCTAATAAAAAAATATTTAAATAACTTTTTGTTCATTTTATTACCATTAGGTAAAGAATATAATATATGTCTTGTTTTAACTGTCATATGAATAGGCTTCAAACTTATGGTTTTTAAATATATGAATTGTACACCAAAAAAAAAATTTTTTTTAAGTCGAAATTTAATTACAAAAGGTTCTAAAATTTCATATAATTTCATATAAATTTCATTGGCTTTGATATTTAAAATCGGACTTCTTCGTATATTAAAATTTTTTTTTTCTAAAAAAACCCTAAAATTTTTTTAAATTTTTACTTTGAGCGACTATATTTACCAAAGTTTTTGAGATATTTATTCACACTTATATTTAAAAAATAGGGTAGGCAAGTAGGCTTAAACTGTGTAAAGGGCTTTCTTTCTGGAGCTATGGCTACTAAATTTTAGATTTTTTATTGAATTAATCGGTTGAGAAATGCAAAAAAAATATAATCGTGAATTGTGCAAAATCTAGAGCCAATTTGAATAAACTGGTTGCAGATTCGAAATCAGCAACCTCGAATTATCTTAAGTCCACTGCAAAGTTGTGCGACTTATTAATTTTGTTTTTATTTTTTTGTAGAGCTGTGTAATCTGTCTTTATTGCTGCTTAAACGAGTGAATTATTCCTTGATCAAAAGGCTGGATAATAGCTGTCGTCTTCGATATGATGCACTGCCAACAGATAGAATTATCTTCTTTTTTAAGTGCAAACATCTATATGCTATGGGTAAAAATCTATTTCACAATACAATCACGTCAGTTCTTAGCAGAAAAAAGAAGGCTTTGCAAAAAATGGCAAATAAGTAGAAACGTAAATGATAAAGTTTATTCAATAAAGCAGTTAAAGAAAGCAAAAACATCAGAATTTGTAGAAAAAGCTGACGCTGTGACATAGGCTTTCTATTCTCTCCTTTTAGTCTACAGTTTTGGCTGTTCCTTCTTCTCAGGTGTGAAGTAATGGACCCATGTTTCATCCATGGTAATATATAGATGCAAACCTACGCTTTATTGTGGCAGATTTTATAGTCCCATTTAAAATCTGCTACCCAATATTTCAATTTTGTAACCGAAAGTGCAGCTTCCCCAAAGTAGAATCTAGCTTCAATGGAAATTCTACTTATAATCAACACTATCCAATTATGCCATTGAGCTTTAATTTAGTAACTTTTTATTATTGTTGTTTGTAGGTTGAGCTGGCTAGTTATTGAACCATTATTATGATTTTCAAATGCCGAATGAACCATATGACCAACTGAATGTACCACAAATAAGAAAACTATATATACGATACACTACACATTCCGAGAGAGAGTCTTGAATCCAACTGTACTGGGGAAATAATTGGATATAGAAAATAAGCATAAACCAAGTTTTAGTTGTGTTGTTATCAACTTGTGGCGTGCAGATATAAAAAAGTTAATATCTGAAGTTATTTTTATATTGGGACTAGGTCAAAAAATAGAGGGGGAAATTTTTTAAAAATTTCTATGCAATATTTGTGTCAGCTTATATGAGGACTATGACTAAAAATGGTCCACCAGGGTGTATTTTTCGACCACCGATTAGTGGCTAGAATGCATACACATATACGAAATTTTATCGATATATATGCAATAATCTGGATCTTACTACAATTTTAGTCGGTCTGATTTGGGTTATTTGTATGGGGACTAGGTCTGAACATGCACCAATTTTCACCAATTTCAATAGCGTACGTCTTGCAACAGATGAAATCATATATGGGGGGTTTACGTAAAGTGCACCAACTTTTGAAACCGATGTCTTCCGATCGGGATGAAATTTGCAGGTTAGTCCTATTGAATAGTAGTTTAGACACAATTTTTCAACAAGATCGGTCAAGACCTCTCTGAGTTATAGGGTATCAAAATTTGACATTTTGGCCAAACAGGTGTTTTTTCTCATCCATGTAACTTATTACCTATTGTTCTTAGAAAATTTTTTCCCAAATAGTTTAGATAGATATTTCTTTAATATTTCGGAAAAAAAAACTTAAAAAAAAAAAATCTTAGACTTTTCTTTTTGCTAAATCAAAGCATTTTTTGCCATTTTTTCAAAAAGGGCATTTTTTTTTGCTCATAAGAAAGCTTAAGATTTTTCCTTTAAGAGCTTTTTGGTCGCTTAGTGGGTTGGGAGTGGGATATCTATCAAAATAAATGTTTTGTAACTCAAGACAACGGTTTTTCAATTTTTCACAAATGCACTATTTTGAATTTTTTCCTATTTGTGTGTAAGTGTTTCTAAAACCTAAAAAATAAAACTTATACTGAGAAACTAGACAAATTAACCTTTCCGAAGGTATGTAACATGCCTAACTAAAATTTCATACCCTCGATACTGTAATACCCAGAATATGTTAACCTCAGGAAAAAAATCACTTTTTTTCTATAGAAATGTTGAAAAATTATTATTTTTTATTTATTTGTAATAATAATTAAATTAATATATAATAATAATAATATTAAAAAAAAATAAAAAGATAAATAATTTAATAAAATTTAATCTTAATTACATTAGATCCATTTATATCATAACTATTTATACCCTATACCACTATGTGGTTTGGGTATAATGAATTTGTGCTGCTGTTTGTAACAACCAAAAATATTTGACCTACACCCTTTTTTAATTATACCGATCGAATCAGAATCACTATCTGATACGATTTAACGATGTCCGTCCGTCCGTCCGTCCGTCCGTCCGCAGGTCGCAAATATGAATATATTTTGATGAAATTTGGTATTTGATCTTCTATCGGCCATGGGATGAACGCTATTGAAATTAGTGAAAATCGGTCCATGTTCAGACCTATCCCCCATACAAATGACCCCTATGAAATCAACATATATTGCCATAGGATCCAAATTATCATACAAATCTTAGTCAAATTGGGTTTGTATATATATATTACATCCATTAATGAGTAGTCCAAAAATGATCCCTATTGGACAACTCTTAGTTATAGGCCCCATATAGAGCTGTTTCCCGATCTTCACTTAAATCTATCAAAAAAGAAAAATATTGCACTGATTCTTCTCAAATTTTGTTTGTATATATTTTTGCAAAATACAAGAGACCTTACCAAATATGGTCAGGATCGGTCCATTTTTGGGCATAGTCCCCATATAGATATAGCATCCGATATGAACTTTTTCATATCTGCAGCTGAAAAAATTAATAAAAATCCCACTCAAATTTGGTTTATGCTTACTTTCTATATCCAGTTAGTTGGGCCTGAGGGATAGGGTCTCTAAACGCATGGTATAGGGTATCGTATAGTCGGTCTAGACCGACTATAATTTTCTTACTTGTTTAAATTTAAGTGTGTATAAATATCTCAAAAACTTTGGTAAATATAGTCGCTCAAAGTAAAAATTTAAAAAAATTTTAGGGTTTTTTTAGAAAAAAAAATTTAAATATAAGAAGAAGTCCGATTTTAAATATCAAAGCCAATTTTGAAAGGAAAAAGTCCAAAATTTGTATATATGTCATTCTGTATAAACCAATTATATGAAATTTTAGAACTTTTTGTAATTAAATTTCGACTTAAAAAAAAATTTTTTTTTGGTGTACAATTCATATATTTAAAAACCATAAGTTTGCAGCCTATTCATATGACAGTTAAAACAAGACATAAATTATATTCTTTACCTAATGGTAATAAAATGAACAAAAAGTTATTTAAATATTTTTTTATTAGATTTTCTTTTATGGAAACTGTCAGAACAGTCACGCTGAATGGACCAACAGTAGTCAGCAATCATGTGTCTGTCCCATCTGCCTTGCTACCTTTCCTCCATAACTCTTATATCTTGATGGAACCTCACTCCTTGTTCTTCGCTAAAATCGCCAAGATTATATGCAAATCTATCTAAGTGGCTATGTAGGTAGTGTACCTTTATGCTCATATTAGCACCCAGCTTTTCAAAGCTGGACCATGCTGACAGTTCCACATTGTTCATATTGTTTTTAAAATTAGGATCGTTGATTAGCTTACGAATTTTACGGCCATCAAATATTCCAGCTTTTAATTTCTCAATACTTAATCCAGGGAACGACTTATCTATATCTATATGCTATCTATTTCACAATACAATCACGTCAGTTCTTAGCAGAAAAAAGAAGGCTTTGCAAAAAATGGCAAACAAGTAGAAACGTAAATGATAAACGTTTATTTAATAAAGCAGTTAAAGAAAGCAAAAACATCAGAATTTCTTGAAAAAACTGACGCTGTGACATAGGCTTTCTATTCTCTCCTTTTAGTCTACAGTTTTGGCTGTTCCTTCTTCTCAGCTGTGAAGTAATGGACCCATGTTTCATCCATGTGTAATATATAGATGCAAACCTCCGCTTTATTGTGGCAGATTTTATAGTCCCATTTAAATTCTGCTACCTAATATTTCAATTTTATAACCGAAAGTGCAGCTTCCCGAAAGTAGAATCTAGCTTCAATGGAAATTCTACTTATAATCAACACTATCCAATTATGCCATTGACCTATAATTAAGTAACTTTTTATTATTGTTGTATGTAGGTTGATCTGGCTAGTTATTGAATCATTATTATGATTTCCAAATGCCGAATGAACCATATGACCAACTGAATGTACAACAAATAAGAAAATTATATATACGATACACTATACATTCCGAGAGAGAGTCTTGAATCCAACTGTGCTGGGGAAATAATTGGATATAGAAAATAAGCATAAACCAAGTTTTAGTTGTGTTGTTATCAACTTCTGGCTTGCAGATATAAAAAAGTTAATATCTGAGGTTATTTCTATATTGGGACTCGGTCAAAAAATAGAGAGGAAAATTTTTTTAAAAATTTCTATGTAATATTTGTGTCAGCTTATATGAGGACTATGACTAAAAATGGTCCACCAGGGTGTATTTTTGGACCACCGATTGGTGCCTAGAATGCATACACATATACGAAATTTTATCGATATATATGCAATAATCTGGATCTTACTACAATTTTAGTCGGTCTGATTTGGGTTATTTGTATGGAGACTAGGTCCGAACATTCACCAATTTTCACCAATTTCAATAGCGTACGTCTTGCAAAAGATGAAATAATATATGGGGGGTTTCATGTCAAGTGCACCAACTTTTGAAACCGATGTCTTCCGATCGGGATGAAATTTGCACCAAGGTTAGTCCTATTGGATAGTAGTTTAGACACAATTTTTCAACAAGATCGGTCCAGATCTCTGTGAGTTAGAGGGGATCAAAATTTGACATTTTGGCCAAACAGGTGTTTTTTCTCATCCATGTAACTTATTACCTATTGTTCTTAGAAAATTTTCTCCCAAAGAGTTTAGATAGCTATTTCTTCAGTATTTCGGAAAAAAATACTTTAAAAAAAAAAAAAATTTTTAGACTTTTGTTTTGCTAAATTAAAGCATTTTTTGCCTTTTTTCAAAAAGGGCATTTTTTTTTTTTCATAAGAAAGCTTAGGATTTTCCCTTTAAGAGCTTTCTGGTCGCTTAGTGGGATGGGAGTGGGATATCTATCAAAATAAATGTTTTGTAACTCAAGACAACGGTTTTTAAATTTTTCACAAATGCACTATTTTGAATTTTTTCCTATTTGTGTCTAAAACCCTACAAATAAAACTTATACTGAGAAACTAGACAAACTAAACTTTCCGAAGGTATATAACATACCTAACTAAAATTTTATACCCTCGATACTGTAATACCCAGAATATGTTAACCTCAGGAAAGAAATCGCTTTTTTTCTATAGAAATGTTGAAAAATTATTATTTTTTATTTATTTTTAATAATAATTAAATGAATATATAATAATAATATTGAAAATAAAAAGATAAATAATTTATTAAAATTTAGTCTTAATTGCATTAGATCCATTTATATCACAACTATTTTTATACTTAATTTATTGTAGCTGATGAAGTATTTAAGTCTTGTACATTTTTAAATACCCAGTCTTTCATCCAGCTTTTTTGTCGCCTATATTTACTGCGTTTTTTTGTCAATCCTTTCTTGGCGTTACTAGGTTCAGCTGTTGATTTCGCTGCTGGTTTATTTGTTGTCTTTGGAAAGAAATCGCATTGAATAGAGGCAGAAAACTTTTTCAACTTGGGTCTTCCATCGACAAGCGGTATAAAAGCATGGTATTGAGCGGTGCCATCGATTGTTACCGCAGCATCGAATCTGCTCTTCAGTGTTTTCAATGTTTCCTGATGATCCTCTTTGCTACTAAAAACTATTTTAGTTTCTTTACAATAACTCTTTGCCCAATGGAATAAAGCAGTCGCATCTAAGATGCGATCTTGATGAGAGCGCTGGAGGCTATACTTCGCTGCATTTCTTTTAAGGTTTGCTCCAATGCTCCTTTACCATGAGCAGTAGGATGAAAATGCCACTCAGCTGGCATTCCAAAATCTTTTTCATGGGCCATAAGATTTGCCAAGCTACCTTTGTTTTTAAAATGTTGACGAGCTCCGTCCGAAACGTAGTATACCTTCTTTACTGTAAATTTAGATTTTAGATATTTAAGTATTATCTTGTGGTACTCATAAACTGCAACGGCATCATGTTTTAAATCATCGGATATGACTGCCATACTTTTGTGTTCCAGTTTTTCATCTTTCATGCAGTAAATAATTACTATGAATATAGTTGCTTGGTCGTTATTGAAGTGGAATGCTCGTATGGCATCCTGGAGAACATATTTATCATTTTCTGCAAAATCATATGAAATAACGAATTCACCAGACTTCAAATGTATCTTCAAATCTTTGAAGAATGACCATTGCTCTTTGACTAAAAAGTCATGGGTTCTCAAGTTTAGCAATCCTGTACACATTTCTTCCACAAAATCATCCACATTTAAAATGATTGTTTTCAATGTGCATTGGTCAGTGTGAATCCAAGAATCAAATTTGACCTTCTCTATATATTCTCGATCTATAGAGTTGATTAAATTTTCTTTGATGAATGTGGTTTTCGGGCAATTGTGCCAAGAAGTTGTTGCATTAGGACACATAGTCAATTTAAGGCAATCGCGGTAATCGTGTAAATCTTCTTCCGAATCATCTGTTAAATACTTTAAGTTGATTTCCTTCAACATCAGTTTAACATTTTCATAGTAAATGCAAACGCATACTCTGTCAGTTCCGCTGCTTCCTGCCAAAACGCAATGTTTTGGCCTCATTTGGGTAAATTTCGTGAAGCCAATTTTAACATCCTCGTGTTCAGATTGAAATGTTGCAAATAACTCTTTCAGGTTACAGTGAACCATTCTCTTCTGTTATGTTATGAAGGTATGTTACATACCTTCGGAAAGGTTAATTTGTCTAGTTTCTTAGTAAAAGTTTTATTTGTAAGGTTTTTCACACAAATAGGAAAAAATTCAAAATAGTGCATTTGTGAAAAGTTGAAAACCCGTTGTCTTGAGTTACAAAACATTTATTTTGATAGATATCCCACTCCCATCCCACTAAGCGACCAAAAAGCTCTTAAAGGAAAAATCCTAAGCTTTCTTATGCAAAAAAAAATGCCCTTTTTAAAAAAAAAGGCAAAAAATGCTTTGATTTAGCCAAAGAAATAGTCTAAAAAAAATTTTTTTTTTAAGTATTTTTTTCCGAAATATTGAAGAAATAGCTATCTAAACTATTTGGGAGAAAATTTTCTAAGAAAAAAAGGTAATAAGTTACATGGATGGGAAAAACACCTGTTTGGCCAAAATGTCAAATTTTGATCCCCTCTAACTCAGAGAGATCTTGACCGATCTTGTTGAAAAATTGTGGCTAAACTACTATCCAATAGGACTAACCTATCATCCCGATAGGAAGACATTGATTTCAAAAGTTGGTGCACTTGACATGAAACCCCCATATGCTAGATTTCTTCAAATTATATATATATACATTAGCTATATGTAGTTTGATTACAAAATTTACATGGACACACGGACAGACGGATAGACCGACAAACGGACGAACGGACATCGATAAATTATACCGATCGACTTGGAACCACTTTCTGAGATCTTTTTATTGTTACAAACAACAGCACAAACTCATTATACCCAGACCACATAGTGGTGTAGGGTATAAAATACTAGGGTTGCATTTTGCAAAACAACCAGATTTTGACTAGCTTATCTCAAAAGCTGGTTATTCTTCTGCTTTTTTTTAAGGAAAATCCGCTTATAAACCACAAAATATATTAGCTTATTTACATTAATTTTATTATATGTATTATTCTTTAACAATTAATTTAAAAACAGATGATGATGTCAATATCTCCTCCAACATATTATTAACCAAATCAAATTGGGTGAGAAAACAAAATTAAGAAATTTAACAATCATCTTGTTATCATCAACTTAAGTGAATTTGCCACTTAAACCAAAACCAAAGAAAGAAATGTAACTGTGATTTATATTATAACCATCATCAGCAACATAAACATAAATATAAAGGATCATATAACCATAATACAATAAGATAAAAAGTCAAATAATATGATTAACAAAAAACAAAAACCTAATGTTTTCAACAGTTCAGGAAATTCGCATAAGGGAAGCTTTGGATATCACAATTAAATGTTTTCTTTCCTAAATAATTTATTTTTAAATAATTTTGAACTTAAAAGTTAAAAATTAGCATTTAGTTCTTAAAGTATTTAGCTTAATATGATCCAAAGTCTCGTTTAGCCATATAAACTTTTGGAATTAAAGTAAAATGTTTTATAAGAGTTAAATTAAGGGTTTAAAAAGTCTTATTTTCATAAATCTTTTTCGAAGATACGAATAATGTTGGATTATATATTTCATGTACACGATATAGCATAACATTTGAAGAATCTTTGAAAAAATTTTCAATTAAAAATTTTGATAAATAAGTCCGTGACAACGAATCTCCGGAGGCGTTATTGTTTTGCGGTGAACTCGTTACCGGATCATGTGAAATAAAAAATCGAAATTCGTTTGAAAGGTGACATGTTTCCTGAGGTTATGATGAAGAGTTTTTTAAATTTTTTTTAATTTTTTTTTTTGTCAGCATTTTGAAGTAAAAAACACGATTTTTGCTATAAAATTTCGGGAATTTGTTGTTAAAAAATGGGGAAGAGAATAGAAAATAAAAAAAAGCTCTTGTTAAAAAATGAGGAAGAGAATAGAAAATAAAAAAAGCTCTTCGTCTGGTGATTTATGTGTATTTGCGAGAAAATTGATTTAAAGTTTTTTAAAAACTGATTTATATGCGATATACCGTATGAGGCCGGTCGCTGGAAACGCTGTATCTCCTTAAGTTTTGCTCTGATTTACTTGAAATTTTGATACAACACTCTCGACATGTTCTACATTTAGAAAGAGAAATGCAAAAAAAGGTTTGGGGATGGCACCTCCCATACGAAGTAATTATACAATATCTTACAACTGAAGTATTATAAAAGGGAGAGCCTTGATACGCTGTACGTGTCCCTTAGATATAAATGTGTTCTAGTCAGATAAAAAATGGACGGGGCAGGATTAGATAATAAAATATGAGGTACTATGAGAGCGACAGTCTTGAAACTTTTGACGAGTACATTAATTACTAATGTAGTCGTAGATAATATGGGCGGAATCGTCCAATATAAAATATAAGAGAAATTTGAAGGGAAGAACTAACGAAATTTACGTAATTAAAAAGTGATGTAAGCTGCATATATTTTAATAATGGAATTTTTTTATATAAATCAGATTTTAATATTTTGGATTTTGAAACGAAAATTCTAATAGCATACCCAAATACTTATATATTATACCATCTAAAATAGAAAACGTTAAAAGAGGAACAAATGAAGACAAACTTATAACAAAGCATCATCGCTACTTGATTCTTCCCAAAAAAATTTTTCGCTCAATAAAGGACTGATCTCAGCTACAATTACCTCATCTTCTCCCAGTATATATTTCTCAATTTCTGCATCTATTATTATTATTATTTTTTTTAATTTTATGATAATGCCGGATTGAAAGACACTAAAAAATAAGTCATTAAATATTTATTTGTGTTTTCTCGAGACATTTTTCTGGTATGAGACAATCGGACTTTCCTCACATTTTTATGGTTGGCTTCCAATGCTTCTTCAGAGAAATGGGGATTCGGTAAGCAATATGTAGCAAACATTCGAAAAATCGTATCTAGCAATGATACGTGTAAAGTCCGCATTTGTCCACATTTGGAGTTTTCGAAATGTTTGAGTTGTTCATCTACATCGGATTTCCATTGCTAATAAAACACCTACTCGTTGAGTTCGTATCGCTTAAAATATTTGCAACTGCACCACCTATCATTGTACAATGCATATCTATAACATTAATAGGCTAGGCGATTTCTTGCAACCGATGTTTTGTTCCACCGTTTTATCCCGATTTTGACCAAGCGTATATTATTTGAAATGTATTTCTTTTTAGCCGTTTTGCAGATTTACAGATTTTTTAATTTTTTTCTTTATTTCGAGTAAATTTCATTTAAAGTTGCTACTAACATATTCATAAAATTATACATATGCTATGTGTGTTTCATTAAATTTGTTAATGTGTTTGTTAATGAGTTTGATATCTTCATTCACAATAATAATAAACCTTAAAGTGTTGGTTTATGAATTGGCTAAGTTGAAATATAAAGCTGCCTAGAAACTGCACTCAAATTTAGAGCGCTGAAATCTGCTAGTTTCTATAATTGCACGTTCTTTTCAATGACATCACATTCTAAATTTTTAATTTTGCCGAAAATCTTCTTAACTAGATCAGGTTTCTCTTGTTGTGAAAAAAATATAATATGCCTACAATACAACGTAGAAGATGGTGTTTTATTATTCCATGTTACTTTTTTCATGTCAAGTACCAGTAATGGCCAATTTAATTTGTATAGCTTCCAATTTTAAATATAATAAGATTTCTCACGTTTTTAGAAATCGGTTAAATAGATGTCTGTTTATTTCACATTTAATCTGGAGTTTCATGCAGTAACTAATAAACCCATTTCGTTTAAAATTGACTTAAATTAGCACTCTTTAATTAATTTTTTTTACTGTTTCTTAAATTTAATTTATAATTTAAAAATTATTTAACATACTTTCTAGCTAAATACTCTACCATGCCTTAAATTTCAGTAAAAATTATGTATTTAGGCATTCCAAAAAAATGAATTTTTTTTTTAATTTCTGCTACAAAAATAGGCACTAATTTTTCAATATTTTATTTTATATAATTTTTTTTATACTCCATCAAACTTTAGAAATTTTTTGATTTTCAAAAGAAAAAAAAAATTGATTTTCGGAGCAATAACAAAGAATTATTTTGTAAACATATAGTAAAATCTATATTTTAATCTAACTAAAAATATATCAGAGTAATTAAAAACCAAAATTTTGAACCAGTTTTTAAGAAAATGTGTTTTTAAGAATTATTTTCGTGAACAAATTAAAACCCAATTTTCTGTTAAGTCAATTTTGCATAAAATTCTCTGAGTTTAGCGCCCTCTCATGGTGGCAAAATCAATCAGACCAAATATATTTTTCATGTTTATTTGAGTCACTTTATTATCTTTCAAAAAATCTACCTTTAATATCAATTTGAGACCTAAATTTTTTTTGGATTTTTGCCCATGGGACGAAGCACTGTAAGACGTCGTCTGATAAATGCATAACTGAGACGAAATATGGCATTCTTGAGTAATTATTTTCTATATCAAAGAGTATACAATTACTTCTATTTTTATTTTAGATATTATGCAATGATTTTTTAATTTCCAGAATATCCGATTAACTGCGGTATCGCTATAATTGACTTTACATAAATTTCACCCACTGTTACGATGAAATAACATGTTCGAAATAGAGACAATAAAAATCATAAGCACGCATTCAAATCTGACAAAGAAATAATGTTCAAATGTCAAAATTTGTGTAATATTGTATTTGTATTTGGCTTTGTGTGGATTTTCAAATTTCTCAAACGGGATAAGCTTGTTTGTTTTTCTTGTTAGCCTTTGTCGTTTTCTTAGGATTGTATCTTGTATATTGGAACATTTAATCTGGCCCAAATTTGCCAAGACTATCATTACAATTTTTATTCGGAAACAAAATTGTGGCTTTAAGAAACAAATTTGCATTATTGAAAGAAAATAAAAGTCTTATGCCCATTTCCTTAATAGGCGATTATATTTTATCTCAACGAGAAACTGCCGATTAAAGAAATTTGGTTTTCTCAATGTCTGGTTTGCTTCTATTTTGTCGCAAAGCTAACCGTCACTCATCTGCCTATTACTTATATATCGTACAGATAAATTATTCTCCCAACTTTCATATCAATTTTGAGAGGCAGTACCAACTGAAAATATTTCTCCCAACTTTCATACGTATTTTGAGAGGCATTGCCAACTGAAAATAATGTTTTTGCCGGTACATTGAGAAATCCAAAATTGTTAGCCGGCAGTTTATCGGTCCAATAAATTTATGTTCTGGTTAAGTAACAGGCAGTTTGACGATACATTGAGAAAACCGCCATTATTCTTATAATTATGATTTTTTTAAAATTTGCCAGATTTAATACTCGATGAAGCCGCTGAGGAATTAGCCATTTGAGGAATTAAGTACTATATAGTTTATTCTCCAAATATAATAAGTAGTCCATGTGTCATTGTGAGAGACGGATGCATTAACATGTGTTTCTATAATATTGCTTTTGTGCTTTTCTTTTTTTAAGTATAAAGCTAAACAAATCATAAGAATACGAGTACAAATAAACATTTATACTTACATACGAGTACATATATATATATATACATGTGTATGTTTTTGTTTCTATATATATTTCATATAGTCATATACATACGTGATATTTTCAAGCATCTTGTCGCATTTGTTAAAAACATATTAAAAATGTCCCAAAGGACTTGAGAAACTGTTCAAGGGTACAAGTTTATTTCAACAGTTGACACTAAAGCATTATTTAAGTAATAGTAATTGTAAGTGTTGGTGTTAATCTAATATTTTATTTATTAATTTTCAGTTCTGAATCATATCAGTTCTGAATCAGTTCTTCTCTTCGTCCTCTCATCGTTGATTAAACAGGCTGGTAATTTTTAAACCCTGCGATATGGGGCACTGAATCGGCCTGATAATAATATATGCAAGAAATCATTTTTAACAGTTGTTGAGAATCAAATATTAATGTATGATGATATTGTCATCGCTGGCGATTTCAACTGCAATAACTTGACAGATTTTAGCCTTATAACTAGCATGACATTGCTAGGACTTACATCTCCCAATACAACTACACCCACTCATTTTACAACTAATAGCAGTACCTTACTGGACCTGTTCTTTGTAAGTGATACACACAATGCCATCCTCTACGATCAAATTTCTGCACCCTGTTTTTCCAAACATTATCTAGTTTTTATGACGTAAAACTTTAAATTGCATGTTCCCATTCAGTCAATTACATATCGTGATTTCAAGAATTTAAACTACTCATTTCTTGAAGATGAATTTTCTAAAATTGATTGGCAACAAATATATTATATGATTTCAGTGAATGATCAACTATCATTCCTTGAAAGCAATATACTAAATTTGTTTAATCAATCAGTACCACTAAAAACTAATATAATGCGTTCAACGAAAAATCCATGGTTCTCATATAAAATACAACAATCCATTAATCGAGGAGACCTCGCTTACTCTTGCTGGAAAAAGTTTAAAACAACAAATTTACATACTGAATACTGTGCTGCAAGAAATGAAACTTGGAATATAATTAAGCAAGCTAAATCGAATTTCTACGCCGATAAATTCTCATCAGTCTTAGTATCCAAAAAACGTGGCAAACGATTAGAGAAATTGGCATCGGCAAAGATATGAAAAACGAGCCGGTGTCCTTTGATCCTGACGTTGTAAATGAACAGTTCGTTAATATTTCTACGGTGGTAGCAGACATGAGTTACTACAATTATTACTTATTTAATCACTTTGATCCCTCAATTAACCAATTTAGTTTTGATTGCGTAAATGAGATTGTTGTTTTGAAAAGTTGTATGTCTATTAAATCAAATGCTGTTGGAGCGGACGAAATTCATCCTAAATTTCTCAAAATTCTTCTCCCTCAAATTTTGCTATTCGTAACACATATATTTAATAGCATTATAACTACTAGCTGCTATCCTACTAAATGGAAAAATTCAAAAATTATCCCAATACCCAAAACGAAATCCGATTATAGACCAATAATATTACCATTTTTATCTAAAGCTTTTGAAAGAATCGTTCACGAACACATATCACTTTATCTAAATACATACTCCGGTTTTCGAAAAAAAACATAGCTGTATTACTGCTTTGGTAGATGTAGCGGAGGATATATAGGGAATGAGATTGATGCAGGGAAGACAAATTTTTTAATACTGTTAGAACACTCGAAAGCTTTTGATACTGTTGTTCACAATATTTTAAGCTTAAAAACATGTTCAATTTCTCAACTATTGCCACACGTTTAAAATCGACCTATCTTGATAATATATATCAGTTTGTTCAAAGTATTTCAGTATTAGGCCCTCTTCTGTTTTCTCTTTATGCGAATGATCTTCCGAACCAACTTCAGTATCGTAAAGTAAGAATGTACGCCGCCGATGTACAGCTTTACATCAGCTTAACGTTTCTATGATTCAACAATGTATCACAATTTTGAATGAGGAACTTCAGAGGGTTAATACCTGGGCTACAGCAAATGGACTTAGCATAAATCCAAGGGAATCTAAATGCCTTGTTATTCAAACACGATTTAATAGAACTGTTTATATACCTGACCTAAATCTTAATAATGAACGTATAGAAACTGTAAATTCAGCAAAAATCTAGGAATCTCCTTCAACAATATTCTTACATGGTCCGACCACATTAACTATGCATGTGGTAGAACTTTTTCGATGCTAAGAACAATTTGGTCAACGCAGCATTGCGCACCCATCAATATTAGATCACTTATTGCAAAAAACTATTTAATGCCAATTCTGATGTATGGATGTGAATTGTTTGCTGAATGTGATGCTGCTAGCAGAGATAAACTCAACTCTGCATTTACAAATATAACACGTTACGTGTACTGCAAGAGAAGGTATGATTCCATTTCACCAATTACAACAGCTAAGCTCTATCGTTTCCAGTTTGATGAATTACTCAAAACCAGAATTTTAATATTTTTACATAAGGAGCGGGAACATCTAAGGAGGCGGAACATCTATACAAACGTTTAACTTTTTCCAATTCTAATTCTTCATTAGTGCTGTCCGTCTTTGGAATTCAATCCCATACCATATACAAACTATAAGTAACGCAAAAATTTTCAAAAAAAAAGCATTGTTAGTCTGTTCCCGATTTAACTATTTTGAACTTTATTGTTTGATTGGATAAAAATTCTTTTTTCTCTTTTGTCATTTGATCATTTTGAAAACTTTGATTTGTAAAACTTTAAAACTTTATTATTACTAAGTATTTTAATTTAATACTTTCTTTTTTTAATCTTTCTTTGAGTCAAAATTAAACTTATGTCTAATACATTTACATTTAAGTTAATATTGTAACTATTAGTAATTTATTTTTCCTTTCTTTTTATAAGTTATTTGTAATGTATAACTTTTTTTTCAACAAATTAATAATTCTATACTGTAATAAGAGACATTAGTCTTGCGTATAGAATTCCAAGTTAATAAATAAATAAAATAAATAAATAATCTAAACTATATTTATCGAAGTGAAATCTTAAGCTAAAAAGGGCAAAACACCCTTTTTTGTATTTGGAAATTTTATATATCACAAAATAATTTTTGTTACTAGTTTATTAGCATAGGACAAATTTTGATTTCAATAAATCGATGGTTGCGGTCGCCGTATGGCGCTATGCATCTGTTGATACTACACCTTGGCCGGATCTATGTCATCCATATTTTTCAATAAAACATCATTGATCATGGTGCGGTAACGAACTACATTGGCCGTAACGCAAGCTCCTCACCAAACGGTGCATTTTTCCGGATGCAATGGAGTCTGTTTGCTGAGTTGTGGATTGATCTCACACCATATTGTTTGTATTTGTTTTTATTTGTTTTCCAAAACAACAATATTTAAAATCTTATAATTATAGTAGAGGATTTTTACATTGTTGATTAGCTTTAATATAATAAACCTATGATTAAGTTAAAAATAAACAAGTAAGAAAATTATAGTCGGTCTAGACCGACTATACGATACCCTATACCGTGTGTTTGGAGACCCTTTCTCTTATGTCCAATTAATTAAATATAGAAAATAAGCATAAACCAAATTTGAGCGACATTGTTATTAAATTTTTTGCCTTCGGATATAAAAAAGTTCATATCGGATGCTATATTTATACGGGGTCGAAAAGTGGACCCATCCTGACCATATTTGGTAAGATCACTTATTTTTTGCAAAAACATAAACAAACCAAATTTTAGAAAAATCGGTGCAATATTTGTAGTTTTTTTTATAGATTTAAATAAAGATCGGGAATCAGCTTCATGTGGGGGCTATGACTAAGAATTGTCCTATACGATTTATTTTTGCACTACTGATAAATATATATAATAATAGGGGTCGTTTTTATGAGGACTAGGTCTGAGCATGATCCAATTTTTACTAATTTCAATAGCGTTCATGCTATGGCCTTTAGAGGCTTATTTCTAATTTTTAACCGGAACCTATTTGTAAGAGACTGATATATAAATATTTTTAATATCTCAAAAAAAATCTTTTTTTATTAAAATTAAAATGATACCTAAATTTTAGATACCCTTTATATACTAAATTTCATCAAAATATATTCATATTTGTGACCTGTGATTGATTAAAAGGTTAACATGGACACACAGATGGACGGACGGACAGACGGACAAATTACATCGCTAAGTTGACACAGAAAGTGATTCTGAGTCGATCGGTAAAACAAAAAAGATGGGTCTAGGTCAAATATTTTTGATAGCTACAAATATCACCACAAAGTCATTATACCCTGAACATATAGTGATATAGGGTATAATTAAGACGTTGAAAACCATTTTGCGAAAACCGTTAAAAATTTACAAAGCGGTTCAAAACTGATTTTGTTAAAAATATTTTAGTCCGTGAAGTGCTGAAAAATCGTTATTTGTCGATAACTTTCTATCGATTATTAAACGAAAATATAGAAACTTTCAAACAGTGTCCAATATTATTCCATTTATATAATTCCTCGTCAGAAATGATCACCATTTTGTAAAATAGCATATGTTTTCACTTCCTAAGATTCAGTTCCATTAAGTTTACATTATACCATTCAAACAATAAATCAAGTTCACGTTTAAGAGTACGTTGACCATTTATGGCATTGAAGGTAAGCTATTAAATAACTTAATATCATCAGCACGAATAAGGATGTTACAATTTGAAATTACAGTTGGAAAATCATTGAAGAATAGTAAAAACAATAATGGGCCCAAATAAGTTGCCTTGGGGAATGCCAAAACTAACACTTAACTAAGTAACTGTTTGCATTCTAAATGTGAGAATGATTCAATCCACAAAATATGCCAATGAGTCTTAGTTTGAGAAGAAAAAATATTATGATCCACCCTATCAAAAGCTTCACTAAAATCAGTGAACAGTCTCTTCTTTTGGCTGTTTATTTATTATTTGAAAGTACACAAAATAACTGCATTCCATTTGAGTTTCTCAATTGCCCGAAAAACAATTCCCCGAAAAAAAAAATTCCCCGAAAACAATTTCCCGAAAATACAATTTCCCGAAAACAATTTCCCTAAAACAATTTCCCGTAATTACATTTCCGAAATTACGATTTCCCGAAAAAAATTTCCCGAAATTAGAATTTTTATATTTTTAGTTTACAACTTCCCATATATTCCTGATTTCCCCCATAGAAAAACTTGCTGCATACGATTTCTTGAAAAAACAATTTCCCGAGTATACGACTTCTCGAAAAAACAATTCCCCCACCCCGCACCGCGCCCTTCCTCTTCCACCCTCCTCCTGGATAGCGAAAAAGTCAAACCGAGGTTGCTTTTGAATGGTTTCTTGTATCATAACGACGGTCAGTCCGTTGATAGCGTTTATTGGCGTTGCATCCTTTATCGAGGAAAACATTGTACCGGTAGGGTCATAACAATCACAGTGCCGAAGCGGCTTTCGTTGCTAAAGAAAAAATCGTTAATGAGCTGAAAGATCTTGCCCGGACCACTACATCAAGTGGTCATGAACTGATTGCTCACGCTTCGGCCGGAATTTCTGATGATATTGTTTCGGAAATGCCATCCACAAGCTCTTTGAAGAAATAGTAATTTCGGGAAATTGTGTTCGGGAAATTGTATTTCGGGAAATTGTAATTTAGGGAAATTGTAATTTCTGGAAATTGTGTTCGGGAATTTGTAATTTCGGGAAATTGTCATTTCGGGAAATTGTGTTCGGGAAATTGTAATTTCGGGAAATTTTTTTCCGGAAATTCTTTTCGGGAAATTGTTTTCGGGAAATTTTCCGCAAATCTCCTAGATGACCGACAAAGAAACTACTCATTAATGGAGTCAAGAAACGATATCAGCAATGATAAAATGAACAGTGGGCTAAGATCTTGTGAGGCGACTAAAGCAAATTTAGTTTATTGGACTACGATGGAATAAATTTCGTATGGAAACCACGTAAACAAAGTCAAAATGATGATCAATTATTTTAAAAATTATGTTAAAAAGCGATGTGCTTAAAATCATTCATATCATGCCATCATTTATGCCATCAAAATCGAAGGAATTATGAACGTAAATAAATATTGTGAAATAATTGGACAACACATGCTTCCCCATAATTGAGAAAAAATGGTTCGGTATATTGTAAGTGTAAGTGCAACAGCACGCATTTTTATACCCTATACCACTATGTGGTTTAGGTATAATGACTTTGTGCTGCTGTTTGTAACTACCAAAAATACTTGACCTAGACCCATCTTTTATTATACCGATCAAATCAGATCAAATTGGGTTTGTATGTGTTTATTACATCCATTAATCAGTAGTCCAAAAATTATACCTATGGGACAACTCTTAGTCAAAGGCCCCATATAGAGCTGCTTCCCGATCTTCACTTAAATCTATCAAAAAAGAAAAATATTGCACTGATTCTTCTCAAATTTGGTTTGTATATATTTTTGCAAAATACAAGAGACTTTGCCAAATATGGTCAGGATCGGTCCATTTTTGGGCCTAGTCCCCATATAGCTATAGCATCCGATATGAACTTTTTCATATCTGCAGCCGAAAAAATTAATAAAAATCCCACTCAAATTTGGTTTATGCTTATTTTCTATATCCAGTTAGTTGGGCCTGAGAGATAGGGTCTCTAAACGCATGGTATAGGGTATCGTATATTTGGTCTAGACCGACTATAATTTTCTTACTTGTTCAATTTCAAACCTTCTTTTATTCGTATTATAGAACATAAGAACTCGGATTTTATTCTGATGCAAAGTTTACTTTTAACTAAAGCCATTACACTAGACAAACGTTCAACCTTGGCTTTTGAGAAAGGCAAAACTAATAACGACAATACAAATGTGGATAACTTTTTAAATGGGGTTTCGCATTTTTGAAATTCTTAACTGCACTACAGAAAGAGGTTATATTCAATGTTGTAACCCAATATGGTTCTGGGAATTTTTATACCCTCTACCACCATGTGGTTTGGTTATAATGACTTTGTGCTGCTGTTTGTAACTACCAAAAATATTTGACTCAGAATCACTTTCTGAGCCGTTTTAGCGATGTCCGTCCGTCCGTCTGTGTGTCCATGTAAACCTAGTAATCAAACTACAGGTCGCAAATATCAGTATATTTTAACGAAATTTGGTATATAAGCTTTTATAAGCCACGACATTAACGTTATTGAAATTGGTAAAATTCGGTTCATGTTAAGACCTAGTCCCCATACAAATGACCCCTTTGAAATCGATATTAATTGCCATAAGATCCAAATTATCATATAGATCTCAGTCAAATTGGATTTATATGTGTTTATTATATCCGTTAGTTAGAAGTCCAAAAATAATCCCTATAGGACAATTTTTAGTCATAGGCCCCATATAGAGATGATTCCCGATCTTCACATAGATCTATCAGCACAGATTTTTCTCATATTAGGTTTGTATATATTTTTTTTAAATATAAGTGACTTCACGAAATATGGTCAGGATCGGTCCATATTTCGACCTAGTCCCCAAAAAAATATAACATCCGATATGAACTTTTTCATATCTGCAGCCAAAAAATTAATAACAATGCCACTCAAATTTAGTTTTTGCATATTTTCTATATCGAATTAGGGTCGCTAAACCATGGTATAGGGTATCGTATAGGAGGTCTAGACCGACTATAATTTCTTACTTGTTTTTTTTTTAATTTTTGATGTGTAAACATCATTTCTCATTTCTGGTTTTTTATTTTTAATTTTTTATTTTTCAGTTTTCATTTTTCATTTTTTATTATTCATTTTTCGTTTTGCGAAAAATTAAAAATAAACCGGTTAAATAATAAATATTTTTATATATGCAGATCCCCTGCAGTTGATTTAAAAAAGTGCCATAAAAAAATCTTTAATTACTAGATGTGATCGGAATTTCATGATTTTTTTTCTGTTTCAGATGATCTAAATTTAAACTCTTCTAATATGTTGGTTATCTTTTACCCGATTTAATGCGTTTTGTATTGGAAATTTTGCCATTTTTTTAAAACAATAATACTTTATGACAATCAACTTTTTAATTCGTTAATTATTTACGTATTTAAAAATACAAAAATATTGCTAAAGAGCAAATAACGTAAAAAAACAATTAAAAACTTATCAAAAGAAACGAGCAAATTTGTAAAAAGTGTAGTACACAAATTTCACATATTGCACTTTGAGAAATTAAAACAATTAAATTTAAAATTGCATATTAAAAAATAATGAAAAAACTTAAAAGCAACTTTTTATGAATGGAATATGCTAAGTTAGCATCTAGCATCTTTTTATAAATTTTGGATGCTAAACGACAAAAAAGCTGATAAATCTTACACCTAAAATGCCAACATAACAGGAGTGATTGAAGCAGATTATACTGCTTTTAAATTAGTTGCCTAAATTGAATTAGTTTAATAAATTGTATAAAAACATTGATTGGTAAATGGAAATAATTTTGCTGTTATAGGTATGTACATTTCATAAGAATTATATTTGGAAGGTTGTTAATGAAAAAACACTACAGAGCTTTAAAATTTTTCTTGTAGTAACTGTGTGTGTGTGTATTTATTTATTAGATTTACGACCACATTAAAATAGCTTCTTATGGCAGAATTTCCAAAAGTATTTCAGCACCAGCTCTGAAGCGCTTAGTTTTAATTTACGAAAAGGCTCGTTGGACTGAGCTCAACGATTGTTTCAAGCATATCAACAGGAAACTTTGTTTCCTGGATAAAAATGTTGATGTTGCTGCGAAACTGGTTGAAAAAATAAAAGTTGTACTATCTAAGCCTCTTCCAATGTAACAAACTAAAAATAGAACAACTTTGAAAAAAATATGATTGTAAACGAGTACACTTTGCATACTACAATATATGTACATGTTTGTACAATATACATATTTGTTTCAAAGTTGTTCTATTTTTAGTTTGTTACATTGGAAGAGGCTTAAATAGTACAACTTTTGCTTGAATTCTCATTTGGTTGTTTTCAGCAAGTATATATGAATTTAACTTTTTACCAAACAAACTATCTACTGCTTTTGTTACTGATGAGGGTTGGTGACTCTTCCCGAAACAGCTGTATAACCTGTCATGCAGAATATACATAGATCAATTTTTGAAACAAATGTGCTAATGCTTTTGCTTTATTTAAAGTAAAAACATTTGATCTTGAGCCTGAACAATTTCAAACTCAATCATTAAATTGATAAAGGTCGAAAATAAGATTTTTTATTTTTATAAAAAATAATAAAATATAAAGATTTTGGTAAATAACCATTATATAAATATAAAATTAGATCTGATTACGTTAAAATTTTGGATCGTTTAAGGATAAATCTATATTTCGGTTCTAGTTCAAAAGTCGCATCAGGAATAAACAAAATAAAAAAAAATGTTTTATAAATAACAATAAACCCTATATAACATTCATGATGTTACAATATATACTAAATTTTTTTTTTATTTTTTTTATTTAAAAACTATAGCCACCCTATAAGAAAATACTGACCCTTTTTTGAATGGATTGGTATTTCAGTGAAATTATAAAACAGTGAATTTATTTAAGTATGAGTAACAAGGATAACAAATCCAAATCTCAAAAATAAATAAACTACACATTTAATTTTTGGTTATTTTGCTATTTTTCACTTCATTACACATTTCTTTCTACCGTCTTTGGCAATTTTTTATTTCATTACGAAATTATAAAACCCATTTGTAAACAAGAACTAAAAAAGGAACTTTAACAATATTTTTTTTTTGTTTTTTTTTTTTTTTTGTTTACATACATAGTACATATATTTGTTGTCAACCCTCTGAATCTCTTAAAGGAAAATAAATAAATGTAATCAAGCAAATATCAAAACATAAGGACGAAGGATAATGGCTGGTTATGAAAATAAGCTAAACAATTTTTTGTTACAATTTGGCGCTGAAATGCCCTACAGTTTGGTACCATTGATTGAAAAAGGTGTCCACAAATTTTGTTACCTTCCTTTATTTATTTCTTCTACAAAATTAAGAATGGCTTTTTGTTTCTTTGCTTAACTTTTAAAAAGGACATCAAAGTATCAATTAAGAAGAATTCGTTTATTGGCTTTGTGCATTATTTTCCCTGCCTTTGTTGTTCATTTATCTTTTATAATTTATAGGGAAATGAAAAATATTATTGATTCAAGTTTTTTGACGGACATAAAGTTTTATGTTTTACACTTTGTTATACACTGAGTTAAATATGAAAGAATATTTATACAGTTCACAATTTCATATCGCAGGAAAAGATTACGAGGGCAGAATGGAATTGAATGAAAAAATAAATTTTAGTTAATAATTCTGAACTTAGTTCCCTTTTAGCTGAATATATTTTTCGAAAATTGTATCTTTCCAAATATTAAGATTTCTCAAAATCCTTGAAATATATATCGAGAAAGACGAACAATATGGTAAGAATACTTTCTAGAAAAACTTTGTAGATAGTAAAGAGTAAAGATAGCAAGAGGTTACCTTTTTTGCACTAACGGTACATTTATAGAACAACAATAACAAAACTGCAAATGTTTCACAATTATAAGGTCAATTACTAAAATCATAGGTAGCAATGTCGTCAGTGTCTTTTCGGTATTTGAATTTTAAAAATGGCACGAGGCATGCAGCTTTCTGAATTTAAGCAAGGACAAAAATTGGGACACAAACGAATTGTAGTCTTTGTGTTAATACCAGAGCTCGCCTGCTCGTGTAGTTAATGAGCTACTCGAGTAGCTCGAGTAGTAAAAACTAATATTTTTCATGTTTGAAAGCATGTAAAAAGATAAATGTAAGTATTTTGTATAAATTGAAACCAGAAAATTATATAGAGATTATTCAAGTTACATAGGTACTGATTTTAAACTAATTAATTTATTTTTGATTTATTCGATTTTTACTTTTGCGATATTAGATTTTACCGATTTTTGATTTTGGCGAATTTTGACTTTGGCGATTTTTGTTTTTCGCGACTTTCGGTTTTGGCAATTTTTGTTATTTGCGATTCTTGGTTTTGGCGATTTTTGTCTTTGGAGATTTTTTTGTTGCTATTTTTGTTTTTGGCGATTTATTTTTAATTTTTTATTTTGGCGATTTTTGATTTTTAGCATTTTTTGAATTTTATCGATTTGTGGTTTCAGCGTTTTTTGTTTTTAATTTTGGTAATTTTTATTTTGATAATTTTCGTTACTCACGATTTTCGGTTTTGGCGATTTTTGATTGGCGATTTTCGGTTTGGCAATTTTTTTTGCGATTCTTGACTTTGACGATTTTTGTTTTTTTGTGATTTTTGATTTTGGCGATTTTTCATTTTGACAAATTTTGGTATTAGCGATTTTCGATTTTAGATTTCGGTGATTCTACCCATATTTTTCCTAGTCCCAAGGCTTTCATTATTATAGTAATCAATTTATATGATATTAAATACTTATTTTGTATGGGGAATGCACGCCTGCTGGTGCGATCTCGCCCATTTTTTATAGGACTACTCCCATTAATAGCTCATGCACTTTGGCGATTTTTGACTTTGACGGTTTTTGTTTTTTTTGTGATTTTTGATTTTGGCGATTTTTCATTTTGACAAATTTTGGTATTAGCGATTTTCGGTTTTGGCGATTTTAGATTTCGGTGATTCTACCCATATTTTTCCTAGTCCCAAGGCTTTCATTATTATAGTAATCAATTTATATGATATTAAATACTTATTTTGTATGGGGAATGCACGCCTGCTGGTGCGATCTCGGCTATTTTTTATAGGACTACTCCCATTAATAGCTCATGCACTTTGGCGATTCTTGACTTTGAGGGTTTTTGTTTTTTTTGTGATTTTTGATTTTGGCGTTTTTCATTTTGGCAAATTTTGGTATTCGCGATTTTCGGTTTTGGCGATTTTAGATTTTGGTGATTCTACCAATATTTTTCCTAGTTCTAATGCTTTCATTATTATAGTACTCCAGTTAGATGATATTAAATACTTATTTTGTATGGGGAATGCCACGCCTGCTGGTCCGATCACGCCCATTTTTTATAGGACTACTCACATTAATAGCTCATGCACACAGGCAAAGTTATTAGGCTTTCACTATTATAGTACTCCAGATATATAACATTATATATTTACTTTGTATGGGGTACCACGCCCACTGATCTGTCCCGACCATTTTTTCCGGGCAGTAACGTTGAGAATTTATGAACTAACTTGAGGACACTCGTGAACGCAAATGTGTCAAAGATAACAATCTGGAGGATTTCGAAACACAACAAAGATATATGAGGGCGCTACCAGAACAACTTGACTTGACATAGAGATAGCGAAAGTATCTTATTTAAGAATAACATAATTTTATTTAAAATTTTTTATACTTTTTCGTTAGCATTTATATCATAACCATTTTATACAGAAAACAATTTCAGAATGAATATGAATGAAATGATATCTATATATTAATACGTGAAGGTAAATTTTTAGTTCCCTTTTTAAGCAATATGCGGGCACGGAGGAGTGTGAAAATTGGCATATTTATAGTTCATATGGAGGAGAAGCTGAGAATGATAAAATTTATGTTTAATATTTCTAATAATTCGTTACACCTTGTTAATGCAAATGATTTAAATTATATATCAGACACTCTGTGTTGAATTGTGAATTGCTAAAATTGATTAACATACCTTAAGGCTCATTTAAATATTCATAAATTTTATATATATATGTATATATATGTAGATTAAAAAAACATTGGAAGACAAAAAGGTGATGAAAAATAATATTGCCTAGAATTTGCACTCGAATTTCGAGTGCTGGGCTATACTATTTGGAATAGAAAGGCAAAATTTCCTATTAAATTTAAAACAACTGGAGGGTTAAGTTTTCGAATTAAGTTTGACTGAGTATTAAATATCTTATCTTCAACAACGAGCCATTTCCAATGTTTGCCTGAAGGCACCATTGTTTTAATCTCAAACTCTCCACTGTAAATATTAGCTATTTCCTCAGGATAAAGTTGACCATCATACTTCGCACCAGTTCCCAACACTATTTTTTTCTGAACAGGCAGGTGATTGGTCACTTGATATTAAAAATCTTTAGATTGTTCGTTAATGACTTCGATGCAACGTGTTTTATGCCTTGTGGTAAATGTGTATTGTCCCAAACTTTTCTCAAGTTAAGGAGGGAATTTCTTATTTTGATATCTGTTTCATTAAGTTAAAACGTTCTCGTATTTGATCCAGCTTTCTCTGTTGCTTTAACATATTATTTATGATGCATTTCCTTTTCCTAACTTTATCAAATACCAATTGGTCCCTTTCCATGGGATATTATAAAAAAGTTCACAGTGATTAAAACACAATAATTTTTTTCTAAGGTTGGCAAACAACCCTGTTTTTAAACTGTGAAAAAGGGCCATCCGACCATATTTCAACATTTTGTATTTCATTTGGCATATCATCTTATACATATGAAATATATGAAAAGACAGTTTCTCTTGAGTGGTCCAACACATCACAAAACATAATGAATGGATGGATGACACCTGTATGATACATTGCACAGTTGGCTTCAGTGGGCAGTTTGTATTTCGTCTTGAAATATGCATGCATAGTTTTCCGAGAAATCCACTTGAATAGTGCATAAATCTCTTAAAAAATCATTTGAAATCATCATCATTCGTGCGTTGCTTTGTGTGAGTTGGCTTGCTGACGTTTTACATAACTGTGTTCTAAAAATTGTGGAACCATGTCTGAGATGAATTTATAAAGTTCAGAAAATGAGCCAACTTCTTCTACCTCTTGAAGTGGATTATTATCATTAACATTAATTTCATAAAACTCTGGTATTGGATATGCCTGATGAAAACCTTCTGCATTTTTTACATTGTTGACATTCATTTAGCCAACAACTTTCAGAAGAAGGGTTTCAAATTGTTCCTTCGGGAAATGAATTTCACATTCATTGAAAAATCCTTATCATATGTGTGCAGTTCATTGACAGCAATAATGAATAATCTGTAAAATTTACGTTTCCGTTTTGAACCTTTATAAAATAAATACATAGAAAAAAATTTCAAAAAATTATTCTTCCATGTTCAATAGTTGTCTACTGTAGGGTATTTGAAAAGGGTTGTTTTTTATTAAAGGGTTAATAAAATCTGTTATCCTTATTATACTGTTTTTTTTTTCTTAATTTTTTAGCTATGATGTCATAGAGTATGGAACAGAGTATTTTTACCAATCAAAAAATAATATTTAATCTGATGAAAAAGTGAAATGTCAAATCAATGTTATTTGAGATTTCTTGCGGTTACGTGCTATTTATTTAGGATTAATGCTGACAAATTTGATCTGATGCTTTGTTAAATATAAGCAAATGTTATTTTTATTCTTTCAAGATAATATTAAATATGTAAGGTTCATAAATCGAAATGTTTATTTCAATTAAACTTGCTTAAGAGCTGCTCCATAATAATATTTCCCATTATTTAAGATAAAGTAAACAGAAATTATCTTGTAAAAACATTGATTTTATGACGGTGACTAAAAGTCATTCTTATCATAAATATTGCTAAAAACCATTGATGACAATTTATTTATATAATTGAGCCTGCATAAATGGTTTCATCGAGAAGAAGCTATTTAACAATTTAAACGATTAAAACATAAATGGCAAACAAAAACTGTTGGTAAATAAAACTAATAATGTTGGTGATGAATGTTGGGGTGACCAGTAGTATTGAGTTCATTATGGGTGTGGAAGCAAAATTCTAATTTTTGCAAACTTTTACTTATATCAAGTTTTCTTAAGTTAAATTCTTAAGGTCATATTCATAATAAATTAAAACAGATTAATAGGAGTTTTGTAATCAATAATCATAAACACAAAATCTTCTATAAAGCTACAATAGGACGAAATTTTATTGGAATACCCAAATGGAAAGAAGTGTCTCCAATAACTTTAATATTTATTAACCTATACAAATTCTCATTAAAGGTTTCTAAAATCATATATGTTCAATAACAACTGTATATATCAAAACAGAAATTAAAATTTTTAAGAAATACGGAATGTGTTAAAGCTAAAAGTTTCTAGGAATAGAAAAAAAGTTTAATCAAATTTTTGAACCTTTTTTTAAGCGGAGTTGAGATGCCTTCCCATCGGAGTTTTCTTACTGTGTACTAGATTATGTTTGCAATCTTTATCTGTTTTTTTTTTTTTTTGTTTAAAAGCTGAAGGAATTCTCTGCAATAAAAAATAAATCGATTTTTAAAATTTCATATACGACCTGAACAATTTTTCAGTGACATTGAACAAAAAAAATCGTATTTTGTCTAAAAACTTTGCATCATGAATGGGTTCGAAGAGTTGTAACTAGAAGAATACTGCCAAATTGAACATCAATTGGATTTGTCGTTTTCGATTTTAGTGAAATCCACAATAAATATGGTAGCCGAATCATAAACTTTCCGTCTTTACACGAATTGGTGTGACGTCATCTGTTATTAATGTAAGTAGCTTTGCAGAAAATGGGCAGGATCGGATGAATGGGCGAACTACTTCCAGTGAAAATATTGAAATTATATATAAATTATATATAATAATTATATAAAATAATTATATAAAATCGAGAGTAACCAAATTTCTGATTTCTAAGATTGTTAGTGTAAGTAGCCGTGCTGAAAATGAGCAGTATTGGAGCAGTAGACATGGCATAAAAAATAATTATTAAATATTATTTATTTCAAGTATTCCAACGAGAACATGAACCGCAGTTTTGGCAGTACAAAAATTATTTTTATAAAGTAAGGCGGGTTCTTTTTTTTGATACTCCAGGTGGCACTGAGAAGACATTTTTGATTTCCCTCAACTTGGCTAAAATACGTTATTGGATGGCGGATGAACTGCTAATTCTACACTTAAATTGTCGTAAAATATTTGTTATCAGAAGATTTTCACAAACATTTCCGGTTATTCCACGTTCCACCGATACAGATAAAATGTGTTCACACTTTTAAACAAATATGCGTTTCCAACTTCAAAGGAGTTGCAATTACCAACTGAATTATAAAATTAGGTGCTTCAACAACAAATTATACCAAAATGTTTTAACGGAACCGGGCTCGTTATCAAGAAAATATTGGGTAACATTATCGAGTTGACAATTATCGATGGAAAGTTTAAAGGAATGAAATAATTGAATCAGAAATTAATCAGCCCAAGATAAGAACATCAGCAAATTTGTTTCAAAAACATAACAACGTTTGCCGGGTCAGCTGGTACAATATAAAATATTCCGTTTATTTCAACAACAATATTTTCTCAGTGATATTAATAATATTTGGACTCCGCTTAGATTGTATTAGGCAGTACCATGCCCATTCGTTAGATCCCACATATTTTTATACCCTCCACTCCAGTGTGCAGAGGGTATATATAAGTTTGTCATTCCGTTTGTAATAATTAGAAAAAAAAATCTGGACCCCATAAAATATATATATTTGTGATCCTTATAACAACCGGAGTTGATATAGCGATGTCCGTCTGTCCGGCTGTGGAAATCACGATGACGGCATCAATCGGGCAGCTAGGGTGCTCATTGATATAAAAAATGATTCACTTATATCCTGAAAAGTTTGCTATTTAAAATCGTCCATATCGGTCAATTAGGGCCCGAGATCTGAATGAAGAACTAAAAAAAGTCTTGAAAAATATAATTTTCTATGTTGTTCTTGTCACGATCACGCCCTAAATAGTGCAGCTACAGTGATCAATTTTAGTGAGAATGATTCACCAAATTCATGGGAAGATCTCTGTTTCAAACCATCAAAATCGGTGCAACAGGTCCAGGGAAATCTCTGAAAAAGTAAAAAAAATGAATAATATGATGTTTCTATATTGTTCTTGTTGTTATTCTAAATGTTGTGTTGTTGCCATAGCTCGACTTGTTGTTTTTGTGGTCGTTGTGGTAATAATATAATAAAAACATACCCTTTGTACATTTTTTTTTAACTCTGGTAGAAAAATTTAAAAGTTTCCATTGTTTTGGCATCACTCTAAAAATTTGTTAGATCATTTCTGTTATTACCACGAGCCTGCCTGCAAAATTTCAGATCGAATGGCTCACGGGAAATTGGTTAAAATCGATCCAAAATTTTTTCGACAAGCAGACACTACGAGTTAATATAAAGGGAGTAAAAATTCACCAACATCTAAAGCAAATAATGCGAAAATACCTAGTTGTTAATAAAAAAAACAATGTTAATATAGCAAAAAAAAAAATTATGTATAAATTTATTTATAAATTTATATAAACATATTAAATAATACAAATAATATACATACATATATTATATATGTATATCCATAACAACTGCATGTTAGAAATAAGTCGGTATATTATTTTATTTACATAATATTATGCAATATTTTGTTGTGGGGAAAATACATTTCTTTTACATTAACAGAGTGTCACTTCATTTTGCTCAGCCACAGTAGATGGCGCCGCAATTTTAGTTCTAATTAGCTTTGCAATAGTTATTTCTATTTTAACATGAATGTTAATATTTTCAACTAGATAGCATACAGAACAATGTTAAGAGTATACACGGGCTGGTCTTTTATTTCATACGTATTTTCATTATTCTTTTACAAATATGAACATAAGTTTGGCATATTAACTTTTTGTTGTCCTTACAAAATAGAGTTCATCAATGAGTTTTTTGCTTTCAAAACAGTTCTACATAGTTATATCGATTTATTATTCTGATTACATCTAATTTTTAAAAATTGTTTATAATTACTAAAGCATTATTATTCACATAAATACAAAATTGCACTTCTTAAATTTTCCATTCAAATTCAAGAAAATATCAATTCTAAAAACTGGAATTAAAAATTTCCAATTATAAATTACAATTAATTGAATTTTAGAAAATCATATCAAAACGTCGGAAATTAAAATTTTAAATTTAGAAGACATCAATTGCATCTTTAATATATAAATTTTATTCGTTAAACACACATTGAAATTCCAAAAAAAAAAAAACACCAAATACCTGTGTTTACATTTAAAAAATTTTTACATTTAAAAAAAATCTTGACATTCAGGAGAAATTAATAGCTTTTCAGTACCGCGATTCAGTAACTTCTTTTAACGATAGTCGAATCGTTAAAAAAAAGAAAATTGCAAAATTATCAGTAAAATTTTTAAACGATATTCGCTATTGTTAAAGTCTGCTGTTGTTGTTATCTAAACGACAACCATTTTTGTGTTGTTTATTCAATCGATAAAAACTTAAATTTTTTGGTTGAAATGTCGTCATACATAAATAAAAATCATAAAATAGTGAAAATATTTTGCTTTAATTAAAAAACTTTTTTATATAAATAAAAAAATTAAATTGCATATTCAATTCATTATTTCATTTTCAAATAAATACACATAAATATTAGTAAAAAAATAAAGATATTAAACATAAACATAAAATCATCCTGTCAAACACGAAGTAATTTGTTTTTTTCTATTCTTCTTTGTGTTTTTCGCTTATTTTGACAGAGATGCCACTCGTTTACAATTTAAATAAATAGAAAAATAGATTTGTCGACTGTCCTTAAGATGTAGGTACTTAGTGAATCACTTAATCCTTAGTGCAAACAACAATAGCTGTCGATATATTTTGCGATTGTCGGATCGTTGAAATATACAGAATCACACTACAGAAAACATTAATTTAAATTCAATGAATTTTAGAAAACGTCAAATGATATTTAAGAATTGCAAACATAAAAACTGTTAGATAAATAAACGCAATTTGATGAGAATGTTATTTTTTATATATAAATTTTCACAATTTTATTTTCAGAAAATAAAGAGAACAAATTATTTTATTTAAAATGTTTGGGACATTTGGTTTTTTTCGTATGGCATCCCTAATTTGAATATTTATTATTATAAATTTATTCTCTATGTTTTCCGAATATGGCAATATTTTAATAAAAAAATTTAGAGAGTTTTTTTTTTTGGTTATTATTTTGATACTCCATCCGACCTATATGCCCGCAATGAAGAAATATTTGGCCAGTTAAAAGAAACTATACAGCCATCTCCAATTAGCACGATTTAATGCATATAGCCGCCCTACACAACCATTACCTTTGCAACGGAGGTTAGGGCGAGCTATTTAATTAGCAAAAACTAAATTAAACGAGAAGTTATCTGATATAAACGGAAACGCATGTATATAGTTATATAACCTAAATGCATGCCGAACAGCAACCACGATGACCAAAAATCAAACACCGAAATAATAGAAAAGACGAAAACCAACCCAAAGAATTTGCTGAAATAATTTGGTATTAAGTTTAACAAATTGTTTACTTTTTCATTTACATTTATTATCAAGACTCAAACCGAGGCACAGCCGAATTTAACACTCTTACTTGTTTTTGACTACAGATATGAAAAATTCGTATCGGATACTATATTTACGTGGATAACATAAGTAAAATGGACCGATCTTAACCATATTTGATGATCGGGAAGCAGATATATATTAGGGGTTATGACTAAGAACATGTTTTATTTTTGTATTGCTGATTAATATAAAAACACAAACAAACCGATAGATTTTATACACCAAATTACATCAAAATATATTTATATATACGACCTGTGGTTTGATTAAATTGTTTACGTGGACACAGACGGACAGACAGACAGTAAGGCTCATAAGGTGATTATACAAATGAAACTGTTAAGTGTGATGGTGACAATACTATGGTATGGGCTTGCTTTTCGGGACAACATGACAATGATCCAATACACACCTTCAAAGTTGTAAACGAATGGCTACAATCCAATGGAGTAAGTATATTTGAATGGCCAACCCAATCACCAGATCTCAATCACATAGAAAATATATGGGAAACTGTAGATCGGCAGTTAATTCAGATTGGCAAAAATTGCAATGGATATCATCAACACTGGGTAATTCCATGCAATGGTCAACCTTACGTCCAATTTTAAAATTTTAATTTAAATGATTGAGTTTGAAATTATTCATGGTCAAGATCAAATGTTTTTACTTTAAGTAAAGCAAAAACATTGGCACATTTGTTTCAAAAAATTGATCTATATTCTGCATGATAAAGATCGAAAATAAAATTTTTTATTTTTATAAAAAATAATAAAATTTTAATTTAAATAATTTTTATTTATACAATTTCAAAGAAAAGGGTGTGACAATAGTTTGTTAGATGTATTTTTGAATATTTTTATAGTCCAAATTTTTCCAGTAAGAAAGGAAAAGTGTAATTAAGTAATTTTGAAAATAAAGGCAGTGCCATTTCTGTCACATTACTTCTTTTTACTATAATTTATTTTAGAATTCAGGTTTTCATATGTATGTTTTATTAATAAGCTGTTCTTATATTAACTATAAACAACTGTTTCTTATTTGTCATACAAATAACTTCGGAGCTTTTTTGTGTTTTACGAACATCCTCTAAAATGATGTCTGATTTTTGTCATGTCTGCCACGACTACTATTTGTCCTCAATTATTTATAACAATAATAATTTCTCACTTTTTGTAATGGTAAATATGTTGGTCAGGTCGGTCTGCATAATTTTGTATATTTTTATGAACAATGAAAAACTTTTACTGTATAATATTGGATTAGAAAGATCACTAAATGTCATGTCTGTCGCTATGGAATTAGCCCACTATGAATGACTCCATGCCTCGTCGTTGTGAAGCGGTACACAAAAGTAATGGATACCCAACAAACTACTGAAATCCAAAATAGAAGGCATTTTTTAATTATTGCATAGTAAAGGTTTTCAAGGTTTTGTCAACAGCATAGAAATGAATACTTTTAAGTTTTGTTATTTTCTTCTGAAGCTAATTTATTTTATGTTCATATTTTTTTTTCTTTGTTAAATATAAATTTTTAAATAAATAAAAGAGTTTTTAGTTTTATGATTCACATTTTTGGCATCAACCGTTCAAGTGGCCAAAAATATATTTTGTTAAAAGTTTCCATTTTATTCTTATTTACTGTTTATCTGCACAGCTGGTCTCTCTAATCAATGACTACAATTGATGACTGGTGATTGTTATACACTCGAAGTGACTGATACGTACATTTACATATATATTTTATTTATGTATCTACTATGTACGAGTATATCGTTGGTAGGTAAACGTATAAATTTCTATTGATTTTAAAATTATGAATGTCAATAACAAAAATACAAACAACTAAAGACGAGGGAGAATTGTAGGAGTATAAAAGTCAAAACAAATTTTGAAAATTGCACGCAAATAACATGAAATGAATAACAATTTGCCACACAACGCGACGACTATGGAAACAAATGTCATTCTGATACAACTGAGTTATGACATGCCTTATCATCATCATCATCATCATCATCCTCATCGTGTTAAATGAGGAAGAGTTTATTTAGAGAAATATGGAAATTTCATTATGCAAATTAAATTTTGTATGTCTAAAATTTACTCGGGAATTAACAACACAACTGCTAAGAGTTTTTTTTTTTTCATTTTCTTAAGTAACAATTTCTTTTATCTCTAGAAAATTTCTCGATTACCCACAAATATTTAATAATTTATCATTATTTATATAAAAAAAAAATGTCTATGTTCTACTAATTAAAAAGAAAATATATGATTAAACAAAATAAATAAAAATACAGTGGCTCTCAAACAAGACTCATTACTCAGTTATAAAACATATTAAAAATTGAAATGTTCTCGTACTCGTATTTGAGTGTGTACACATTGTGTAATTTTGTTCATAAAATATCAATGACTTTTTGATAAGAAGGGGCATCACAACTGTGGTATTTTATCAATATTACATCTGTTTATAATTGAAAATGCAGCTACTGTCATGAATTTTTAAAATTGCTGTTAATTTTTGTCGAAGAGAAAAAATGTGATAACAATTTGACATGGAAATTGACGCCAATCAAGTTATTAATGTCAACAAAAAAGGCTTGCCTGCATGCCTGAATAATGTATTGACAAGAATTTGTGTAAAAGAATGCCAGTCTTTAATATTTAGTCGGCAATGACAAAAATTTGTTACCCTTCAAGACTAAAAAAAAGAATTATAAAACATATTGTTGGAAGCAATCAAAACCGTAAAATTCTGGTCACTTTTTCCTTATGCCTGGTTTTCATTAGGTCATATAAGCTGACAACAAACAATTGCCTCAACTGACATCTGGTAATTTTCTATTCACTACGTGTTCATTACATCTTATAAACGAACAAAAAATCCGGCTGTCAAACACAAACAAATTGCCAACATGCTGGCAATTTCATTTCAAATGTCAAATGTTGCCAGGGGTTGTAAATGACAAGACATTAAAACCCGTTTTCATACAACTGACAATAATTGACAACTATTGCCGTTGAAAATGACATAATGAAAACCAGGCATAACAATACCCAATTGCACCAACAAAATCATTTGGTTTTTCATTTTAATGCTTGAGAAATTGTAGAGGATTTTGGAAGAAACATAAAGCATTTTAATAGACATTCAATACAAAAGCTGAAAATCACTGATTTCAAAAATGTTTTAAAATAGAAAACAACCGCCATGATCGAATATTCCAAATTTTGTCCATAAATGCGCTTAGTATTTTATTTGCCAAAAAAAAAAAAACAAAAACTTCAGAACTGCACACAGAAATTAGATTCGTCGTGGCAACTGGATTTGTTGCCAACCGAATTTTGTCCCATATACTATAAATTGATAATATAAGGAATCACAGAATTACTGCTTCCCAAATTAGTTATAAAATCAAAGAAGCCTTCGGCAAAGACATCCATGAAGATACCGTTCGCAAAATATTACAAAATCTGACTATCATGATAAAAAACCATTCATTTCGGATTTCAATGGAAAAAACGTATGGATTTTCATATAAAAGCAAGTTTTGCATTTTCAGCATGAAAGGGGAAAAAGTTAGTTTTGCGAAAAAGTGGAACTGATAACACAAGGGAACAAGGTTTTTGTTGATTAAGAACTGAACTTATTTGGGACTCTGGATCCAAGTCTGCACTTGGTTTTTTTCTATCAGCTCGACTTTTCGCGCTATAACGTTATAGTCTCTTTGGGTTTTACGTGTATTCCTGTCTTGACGACTTAACCACACGGTGGTTTTAGCACATGGAAGATACTATGCGTCTTGCCTTCGCCCCTTCCTTAGATGGTAGCAAACTAGGAGAATTGTTTTGGCAAAACTCCTTCCTTTGCTATTGGGTTGGCCCGATCTAAAAGCCTATGGGTCGTAGACCCGGTTGGTTGAAATGCAACTCCACATCGAACTGTGTTCTTCCCGCGCTTTTGGGCCACCACAGCCACCACGAAACTCCCCGAAGGGCCGTTCCCATAAAAGCTATTTAAGGGTACAACACGTTGTCCTCGGTCATCGGCAGCAATATCAAAAACACATACTTCCAATAACCGTTCATTTGTCTACTACATTCGTTCTTTACTAGCTGTTATTATCAGGTGGCCCTGATATGTACAACGTTCATCACCAACATTTCAACCGACTTCCGTTTCGTCCGCGAAACACTGTATTGTCGAATGACTCAAGCGTTCTTGGACTCATCTTCCATCCGACCCTCTTGCCTACTTATTCTACTGCATTCGCAGCTCCGAACTTTTCGACTCATGCCTACTTCCGTCTACTACGCTCCGAACTTACTAATCGGCGCCATCATGCTAGATGATGCGTACGTCAACTTTCGGTAATTCGCTTTTCAACTGGTCTCCGACTTGTCTTGGACGCTGTATTGACATACGCGTCTGCCTCAAACGCCTTCGACTTGTCTTCGACCCACACTCTCGCTCCATTCCTCCGTCATGGTATCTTGTCAGGACAACTGACGCACCCACACCCGGTCTCCTTTCGCTCATGTACCATCTTGCCATCTTACCTACATTACTCCATTCCCTTTTGGGACAACTACACAATTATGGGATGTGAGAACCATTTCATCTGGTAGGTTTTAACACCTCCAGTTTTATGTTTTTGCTTATGCTGTCTTTGAGTATGAAGACGCCGTGAGGTAACCTTGGGCTTGATAGCTTACCCGTGGTACCTATTTATAGCCTTAGGTAAGGCTTCGCAGCCAGTCTGGCCACATACTAGCCACTACCAAGTTATTCCCCAAAAAGAATAGTACTTGGCGGACCTGACCTTAACCTTTAGCCGCTAGGAATAATCACCAGAATTAACTGGCTTTGCCTAGCGTTGCCCGGGAGCACCACGTGGAGGTAGGTTATAGGCATGGGCGAAGTATCAACCGTCACTGGCGGACCAGTAACTTTATGATACAACTTTGCTCCCGCTATAACGTTATGTCCAAAATTAAGGCACTTACACTACATATATTGGAATAACTTGAAAACGGTTCGACATATTTAGTTTAAAAAAATACAAAATTCGCCAACAATATTATCTTGAAGGAGTGCTTTCAATCGTTTTAAACTTTCGCGTTAGTTTCAGAGATATCATTGAAGTTTTGAAAAAAAATAACGAATAAAAAAAATTATTTTTTTGTTTTTTAAAAATTAATAAAAATAAAACCTCTACAAAAATCATAGTTTTGTCTAAAAACATTTAGATAAACATATTTCGAATGAAATGAGCCTTATCTTATTATAATCGGTGCACAACTTTTGATTTTGTTCACAATTTACTGAGAAAACTGAATTCATAAATATCACGATTTCCATACAAACATATATTTTTATACCCTATACCACTGTAGTTTGTGTATAATTACTTTGTGCTGCTGTTTGTAACTACCAAAAATATTTGACCCAGACCCATCTTTAATTATACCGATAGAATCAGAATCACTTTCTGAGTTGATTTAACAATGTCCGTCCGTCCGTCTGTGTGTCCATGTAAACTTTGTAATCAAACAAAGTTTACATGGACACAAAGTTTACATGGATCAAATTTAGTATGTAAGCTTTCATCGGCCATGGGATGAACGCTGTTGAAATTGGTGCGAATCGGTCCATGTTCAGACCTAGCCCCCATACAAATGACCTCCATGAAATCGACATAAATTTCCATAAGATCCAAATTGTTGTATAGATCTTAGTCAAATTGGGTTTGTATGTGTTTATTACATCCATTAATGAGTAGTCCAAAAACGATTCCTATGCAACAACTCTTAGTCATAAGCCCCATATAGAGCTGCTTCCCGATCTTCAATAAATCCATCAAAAAACGAAAATATTGCACTGATTCATCTCAAATTTTGTTTGTATATATTTTCGTAAAATACAAGAGACTTTACCACCATATAGTCCCATATAGACATAGCATCCGATACGAACTTTTTCATATCGGCAGCCAAAAAAAATTAATATAAATGCCACTCAAAATTGGTTTATGCTTATTTTTTATATCCAATTAGTTGGGCCTAAGAGATAGGGTCTCTAAACACATGGTATAGGGTTTCGTATAGTCGGTCTAGACCGACTATAGGTTTCTTACTTGTTTTTAACATGTGTGTGTTTGCTGTTGTTCTATTTATGTAATAAGTGTATTATGTAATTTTTTGTAGATTACTGATTTCAGATATTAAGTCAGATTTTTCCATCAGCTTTACTTTTCAATTTATCAATTAAAGAGAATTTTAAAGAAATATAAAAATTTTTAATACACAAATATTATAATTTAATTACAACTCACCGAAAAATTTCCTTTTATAAGATTTTCTTAAATTATCTTGATTAGAGGGTTTATTTTTAATGTTTCAGCAATAGTCCGCCATCATATGGGTATACCAGTGACCTTGGTACCGTTCCTCTGTAGTACGAATATCTTGATGGAAACGTTCACTTTGTTCTTCACTGAAGTCTCCAAGATTTTCAGGGAAATTATCCAAATGACTGTGTAGGTAGTGTACCTTAATAAGTTAGGATAAATCCATTTAGACCGGTTTATTTTGTTAATGCATGCTATGTTGATAGCGCAAAAATAACGATCATCATCATGATTCGAGGGTTCCCGCCAGATCATTGGTGTTTGATACTTGAAATGGGTCCGTTTCTTGTTTGCCCATAACCTTAAATACTCTACACAGTTGTTACAAACAGTTTTTGGAATCCAGTACTTGTCACGGGTTTCCATGTTAAATCCGAAGTAGGCAAAATACAATTGGTTAATGAACTCTGCCACACTTTTTCTATTTATTTTAATCGTGTATTCGCCACATGTGTTACAAAAATAGTTGGGATTACACATGTTTCTTGACGTAGTCATTGCACAAGTTTGACGTATGTATATATCAAAGTAACACAGTTTTCAATAAATAAAATTATTTATATTTTTTGTGGATTTGCACTTTTATTTTTTTGTCGTTATTCACTTTTAAAAAATTGTTGAATGAGAACAAGTAAGAAATTTATTGCCGGTCTAGACCGACTACACGATACCCTATACCATGGTTTAGAGACCCTATGGCTTCGGTCCAATAATTGGATATAGAAAATAGGCATAAACCAAATTTGAGGGGAATTGTTTTCAATTTTTTTGGCTACAGATATGAAAAAGTATATCTCGGGTGCTATATTTATACAGGGACTAGGTCGAAAAATAACCCGATCCTGCCCATATTTGGTAAAGTCACTTATATTTTGAAAAAATATATACAAACCAAATTTGAGAAAAATCTGTGCAATATTTTTGTTTTTTTAATAGATTGAAGTGAAGATCGGGAAGCAGTTCTATATGGGGCCATGACTTAGAATTGTCCTATAGGAATTATTTTTGGACTACTGATTAATGGATATAATAAACAGATACAAACCCAATTTTACTGAGATCTATATGATAATTTGGATCTTATGGCAATTTATGTCGATTTCATAGGGGTCATTTGTATGGGGACTAGGTCTGAACATCGACCGAATTTCACCAATTTCAACAGCGTTGATTCTGCGGCAGACGGAAGCTTATATACCAAATTTCATCAAAATATATTCATATTTGCGACCTGTAGTTTGATTACAAAGTTTACATGGACACAGCCTTTTAAAAGCAGGTTCATAAAATTTCGTTTCTAATTTTTCACAACGTTCCATATAATGAGCACTCATAAATGTGGGGGAATTTCTGTAAAAAAAATCATCCGTTACAGGTAGCAATCTAGAGTCCCCGCACATTTCGCACCTTAAATACAAAAGTGACACAACTCAAAATTTTCAAATATTCAGGAGAGGCAAAAAACGGCATATGTAAAAATTCTTGTGTTATTTAAAATAATGTAGTTTTATTATGAAAAGTGTCCATTTTGGGGAAAGTTTTGCTATATTTTTTTTTTAAATATATATTGTGTTTGTGGAAATAAAATATAATTTTGCGTTATGACTCTCTGACTGAAATTTTTTCATTTGACTAGTGATATTATATCAAGTTGTGCCCCAGATATAACCGCATTTTTCCTGTTAAAGAAGATAGTTATGAGAAATAAATTTTTGCAGTAGTTAGAAATGTGTACTGTGAATTAATTTATGGAAAAAAGTCAATTTTGGAAAATTTTGAGTTGTGTCACTTTTGTATTTAAGGTGCGATTTATAAGCGTTTATTAGTTTGCGACCGAAATCATAAAAATTAAATAACGATTTGATTATTACTTAATTTTTTTTTTAATTCTGAGAAACATTACGAAGTCCCGAACGTTTTTGTTTTTCAAAGGTAAAAAGTACATCTTAAAAAAAAACAATTTTGAAAATCACCAAAAATATGGTGAACCGTTTTCAAGTTATTCCAATATACGTCGTGGAAGTGCCTCAATTTTGGACATAACGGTAAGTCGAGCTGATAGAAAAACACCAAGAGCAGATTTGGATTAAGCGTCCCAAATAACCTTAAAAGCAACATTCACTTCTTAGTCAACAAAAATTATTACATAAATAGAAAAGCAGCAAACACACACACACATATTAAATAAATGTTATTTTTGTATGGAAATCGCGATTTTTATAAATTCAGTTTTCTCAGTAAATTGTGAAGAAAATCAAAAGTTGTGCGCCGACTACAATAAACTAAAGCTGATTTCTTTCGAAATGTGTTTATCTAAATGTTTTTAGATCAAAACTGTGATTTTTGTCGCAGTTTTATTTTTTATGAATTTTTAAAAAATAAAAAAAAAATTTTTGTTTTTGTTTATATCATCAGGCAACCTACCGAATCCTGCATGAAAGGAAACTAAGCAGGCAAATTTCAGTCGGCACTGGCTGTGTTCTATCACGACTTCTCTTTAACATTGTCTTCGACACCATTATGGGTAAGGCAGTTCAGGATGGCAGAGATACAAGGTGGGATTTGCAAGGTAACTTAAGTGACCTAGATTACGCAGACGATATCTATTATATGACACATAACTTCGAGGATATGATAGCCAAACTGCAGCTATTAGCCGATATCACAGAAAAAGCTGGGCTGAAGATAAATATTGGTAAAACAAAAACATTGCGTATTAATGAAGCAAGACTGGAATCATTTCATATCAACAACCACAAATTTCATCAACCACCTTTGCTATTTAGGTCGCATTATAACAAAATCTGTCGGTTGAAATCCGTATGGGGATCGCGTATTTTTTCCCGCTTATTGAAAGTTCTGGTATTAGATACCAACGTGAAGTCAAAGCTACTCTATAGCTGCGAAACGTGGAACGCTGCACCCCGGGATATCCTGAGAATGCAAATGTTTGCTAACCAGTGGCTCCGTAAAATAATACTTATCCTCTGGCCAAACGTAGTAACGATCTACAATTTATTGATCGAATCGAAACAACTGCCAGTTGCAACAGGCATAAAGAAGCGGAATTGGATCGGCCACATCCTAAGAAGACCATTGAACGACATCACCAGAAATGCCATCGACTGGAATCCGCAAAGCAACCGAAGATCGAGATCTGCACATTCATGTAGGCGACAAATCGACATCGAAGAGACAGTCGTCAGAAGATCTCATGAACTGAACAATCGATTTCAATAATTTTTGGCTCAAAATCTTCATTTTTATTTGTACTTTTAACGAAAATTTGGATTCAGCCCGATAATGGTCGTAAACGTAACGTTTTTGGACGATTCATGAAGGAAATCGCAAAAATACCTACCCGCAAAAACTAGCAGACTCGATTTTAAAGATAGAGGTATGGTTCCTCGGGAAAATTTTCTTGAAATAGCCCATAGAATACGGAAATCATAGGTATTTGGTCGAACAAAAATCGATCCGTCCTAATATATATACATGGGGGTTTCATGCCAAGTGCACCAACTTTTGAAACCGATGTCTTTCGATCGGGATGAAATTTGCACCAAGGTTAGTCCTATTGGATAGTAGTTTAGACACAATTTTTCAATAAGATCGGTCCTGATCTCTCTGAGTTAGAGCGGATCAAAATTTGACATTTTGGCCAAACAGGTGTTTTTTCTCATCCATGTAACTTATTACCTATAGTTCTTAGAAAATTTTCTCCCAAATAGTTTAGATAGCTATTTCTTCAATATTTCGGAAAAAATACTTTAAAAAAAAAAAATGTTTAGACTTTTTGTTTGCTAAATTAAAGCATTTTTTGCCTTTTTTTTCAAAAAGGGATTTTTTTTTTTTTTTTCATAAGAAAGCCTAGGATTTTTCCTTTAAGAGCATTTTGGTCGCTTAGTGGGATGGGAGTGAGATATCTATCAAAATAAATGTTTTGTAACTCAAGACAATGGTTTTTCAATTTTTCACAAATGCACTATTTTGAATTTTTTCCTATTTGTGTGTAAAACCTTACAAATAAAACTTATACTAAGAAACTAGACAAATTAACCTTTCCGAAGGTATCTGGTTATCTGTAACCTGAAAGAGTTATTTTCAACATTTCAATCTGAACACGAGGATGTTAGAATTGGCTTCACGAAATTAACCCAAATGAGGCCAAAACATTGCGTTTTGGCAGAAAGCAGCGGAACTCACACAGTATGCGTTTCAAGGAAATCAACTTAAAGTATTTAACAGATGATTCGACAGAAGATTTACACGATTACCGCGATTGCCTTAAATTGACTATGTGTCCTAATGCAACAACTTCTTGCCACTTAGGTGAATGTACCAATTGCCCGAAAACCACATTCATCAAAGAAAATTTAATCAACTCTTTAGATCGAGAATATATAGAGGAGGTCAAATTTGATTCTTGGATTCAGACTGACAGATGCACATTGAAAACAATCATTTTAAATGTGGATGATTTTGTGGAAGAAATGTGTACAAGATTGCTAAACTTGAGAAACCATGACTTTTTAGTCAAAGAGCAATGGTCATTCCTCAAGGATTTGAAGATACATTTGAAGTCTGGTGAATTCGTTATTTCATATGATTTCGAAGAAAACTATAAATATGTTCTTCAGGATGCCATACAAGCATTCCACTTCAATAACGACCAAGCAACTATATTCACAGTAGTTATTTACTACATGAAAGATGAAAAACTGGAACACAAAAGTATGGCAATCATATCCGACGATTTAAAACATGATACCGTTGCAGTTTATGAGTACCAGAAGAGAATACTAAAATTTCTAAAATCTAAACTTACAGTAAAGAAGGTATACTACGTTTCGGACGGAGCTCGTCAACATTTTAAAAACAAAAGTAGCTTGGCAAATCTTACGGCCCATGAAAAAGATTTTGGAATGCCAGCTGAGTGGCATTTTCATCCAACTGCTCATGGTAAAGGTGCATGTGATGGTATTGGAGCAAACCTTAAAAGAAATGCAGTGAAGTATAGTCTCCAGTGCTCTCATCAAGATCGCATCTTAGATGCGACTGCTTTATTCCATTGGGCAAAGAGTTATTGTAAAGAAACTAAAATAGTTTTTATTAGCAAAGAGGATCATCAGGAAACATTGAAAACACTGAAGAGCAGATTCGATGCTGCATGCTTTTATACCGCTTATCGATGGAAGACTCAAGTTGAAAAAGTTTTCTGCCTCTATTCAATGCGATTTCTTTCCAAAGACAACAAATAAACCAGCAGCGAAATCAACAGCTGAACCTAGTAACGCCAAGAAAGGATTGACAAAAAAACGCAGTAAATAAAGGCGACAAAAAAGCTGGATGAAAGACTGGGTATTTAAAAATTTACAAGACTTAAATACTTCATCAGCTACAATAAATTAAGTATAAAAATAGTTATGATATAAATTATTTATCTTTTTATTTTTAATATTATTATTATATATTAATTTAATTATTATTAAAAATAAATAAAAAATAATAATTTTTCAACATTTCTATAGAAAAAAAGTGATTTTTTTCCTGAGGTTAACATATTCTGGGTATTACAGTATCGAGGGTATAAAATTTTAGTTAGGTATGTTATATACCTTCGGAAAGTTTAGTTTGTCTAGTTTCTCAGTACAAGTTTTATTTGTAAGATTTTAGACACAAATAGGAAAAAATTCAAAATAGTGCATTTGTGAAAAATTGAAAAACCGTTGTCTTGAGTTACAAAACATTTATTTTGATAGATATCTTTACAAACATCAGCACAAACACGTTGAACCCTGACCGCATAGCGGTATAGGGTATACAAATTAATAAAAACACCACTGTGCAGTGTACTGTGCTGATATTAGGAAAATATGTTATGGGTAGGAGGAAAGAGGGAGTAGTATTTGTGGATATTTGACTTAAAATTATCTATATTGTGAGTGACAGGAAAGACCTCAGCGGGAAGTTTGTTCCACATACGGCTTGTGCGGCTAATGAACGAATTTTCGGGTTATGCGTTGTGCGATCCACTGGATCAAGAAAGGCTCTAGGGATGAGTTCACACTTCCTATTGTAATATCTATAATACAATGTAACACAAAAAACATTACGATGATGCTCCAATGTGTCAGTAAAGTTGGTTACACTACAGTCATTGATAAGAACCAATGCTCTCCTTTGCACATGGTCCAGAAGCTTCAAACTAGACTATGAAGCTCCTGCCCATATATGGAGATCAGATGAGGTGAAGTATTTCTTATACCGATTTAGGAAACCTAGGCATTTGAAAGCTTCTTTCGACAATTGAAAAATGTGTTTATTCCAACGGACATCACACTGAATTTTCATGCCCAGAACATCAAGAGCGTCTGATTCGTCAATATCTACACCACCCATGAATAAAGATGACAATAATGACTCTATAGCCCGTCTATCGGTCAATAAACAATATTGGGTCTCACGACCAATAAAATTGACGCTTTTCACTCGACCCCACTCAGAGATTCTCAAAACATCTTGATTGAGTGTGTCATTCATATATTACCTCATGCCCCAATCTATCTAAGGCTTGGCATTTGATCGAATGAATATGAATGACATATATTGAAAGTTTAACATATAAGGTCTTTGGGGAAAATAAGAAAAAGTGAAAAAGAAAGAACAGAACGTTGCGGTACCCAAATTCTTTGGATGAGACCCCACTTAAAACAATACGCAAGTACGATCTGTGAGAAAACTCGATATAAATCGAGTGAATTCATTACCAACACCAAAAGCAATTAGTTTTGGCAATTAGATTTGTTTCTTATTTTTTTTTTCGCAGAACAACAGTTTTAATTTTAGGTTTACCGATAGTTTTAAAAGTTTAATAGGTTTTCATTGCTTCTAAAATTAATTGTAAATTTTTTTGTTGTTGTTAATTTGAACTCTGAACCGCTACGACTTTCGCGCCATCACTTGAATCATCTGTAGGTAAAGTAGTTTATACTAAATATCTATTAATATGTATTAAAAACACTTTTTTATGCCGTCAAAATAAAAAAGTAGACAAATCTCATTTATAGAATTTATATATCAATATATCTGTGGTCACAAGCGTTAACCGCCTAAGTCGACTTAAGAACGATTTGCGTTAAGTATGCTATCATGTTCTCCTAAAAGCGCTTTATATTTCCGTGAAGTCGCCATTTTTCTAACACTATTTATTAAAAAGTTATTAATGAAAACAAACTGACCTAAGTCGTAATGAAGCCCCATTACATTTATATAAAAAGATATTTTTCTCGAAAGCATGATTTCGACTTAGCGGTTAATGCTTGTGACCACAGATATATAGCAATGGTTATTATACATATAAGCTTTTATATTCCGATCCCTGTTGAAATTATTGTCAGTCGGTGCATTTTCACCCCTAGGTTGTTTGTGTGTAAATACTATATCCATAAAAAATGTTATAGGTAGGACCATATGAACTAGATATGGAGGCGGATGACTAGCCTCTTTGAAATCAGTACATACAAAAAAGTTATATAAAGGGTTTTTCAACAGGGACGTTACAAAATTAGAAAGACAGGGACAGCAAACGACGCCATATTTCTTGCCGCTCTTTTGACATTTCTCCTAAGTAAGGTTTGCCATTTCATGATGGAAAGATATACGAGCCAACAACGAGTCGAAATTATTAATATTTACTACCGAAATTCGGAGTCAGTGGCCTCAACGCTAAGAGCGCTACGTCCAATTTGTGGTCGTCATAATCGTCCTAGCAGATCAACAATTGAGCGTCTAGTGGAAAAATTTGAATCCACAGGCACAGTACAAAATGTTCCCATGCCAGTGAGATAAAGAAGTGCCCGTAGTGTCGAGAATATTGCTGCCGCTGAAGCTTCAGTTGAAGAAAGCCCAAATGTGTCTCTCACACGTCGTTCACAAGCGTTGGGCATCTCTGTGACGCAAGAACTGAAGCCGCTTGACCAATAGAAGCGTCGTATGTTCGTGAATTGGGCTGAGCAACAACTTGAAAATGTTCGGATTTTCATCGAAAAATCATCTTCAGCGATGAGGCTCATTTCTGGCTAATTGGCTTCGTCAATAAACAAAATATGCGTTATTGGTCAGACAGCAATCCACACGTACTCCATGAGTGATCATTGCATCCCGAAAAATTACGGTTTGATGCGGTTTATAGGCCGGCGGCGTCATTGGGCCGTACTTCTTCCGTGATGATCAAGACCGGCACGTTACTGTGAATGGGAATCGCTACCGTTCAATGATAACCGAATATTTTTGGCCCCAATTGGATGATATGGACTTACAGGACATGTGGTTCCAACAGGACGGCGCCACAAGCCACACAGCGGATGTCACAATCAATTTATTGGAAATCAAGTTTGGAGAACGTGTTATCTCACGAAAAGGTCCAGTCGATTGGCCGCCTCGGTCATGCTATTTGACGCCGTTGGACTATTTCCTGTGGGGCTACGTCAAGTCTATGGTCTATGCCAACAAGCCAGCGACGATTGATGAACTTCGTACGAATATCGAACGTGAAATTGCAGCAGTATCGGCTGATTTATGCTTGAAAACCTTCGAAAATTGGGTTCAGCATCTGGACTTCTGCCAGCGTGCCCGTGGTGACCATGCAAAAGTGATCGATTTCATATATAATGGCATCGAACGTACTTTCACAGTAATAAAGAATTTCATTGATATCCAAAACCGTTTTTGTTTTATTTAAAAAAACTTTTGTAGCGCTCTTATTGAAAACCCCTTTATAACCCAAAATGCTCCCAGTCCTTTTATAGACCTCAAAAACTGTTTCCAAACTACTCTTGAGTTACTTGTGAATGGCATCTACCGATCCTATCTCTCTTGTTTTTTTTTTTTTTTATTTTGCGAATGGTGAAGAACTTGAGTGAAAATATTCCTGAATGATGATACGTTTTTTGATTTATGTAAATGACATAACACTCCATGTAGGGTATTCAAATAAAATTTATAATTATTTACAACCTAAAATTGTCACTTTAATATCTGTGTTAAATTTCATTTTTGTATACGTTTTATTTGGGGACTTTTTTCTTATTTACTTTTTGACACAACAAACAGTAGCTGTCAGTTTAAGAAATTAAACGCGTTTTTATATTTGCTTTCCCTTGATAAGGAAACTCTAGCAAAATATGCTTGTTATGTATACAACAGACATTATCTTTTTGTAGCCTAAAATTAAAAAAGAAAATAATAATAATAACAAACGAAAGGTAATCGTATTTAGTAAATATCCATTGAGTTTTAGTATTTTACGTTACAGTTTTCTTCCAAATATTGTTTGTTTTTGTGTGTTTTTTTAAGAATATTTATTAAATTGTTGTAAATATTTGTTAAACTGTCAATAATGTCAAATGCATTATTGCGCTTTTATCTCGTTTACCTTAAATGAGATAACAATTACGTCTCTGTTCAAAAACTATGTGTAGTTAGTGGCTGATACCTCTTGTTTGCACAGGGATTTTTCTCGAAAGGGTTTTCGGTAGATATAAAATGTTGCTTATCATTATATTAGTTAGTTAAAAAAAAATTTAACGAGTTTTAGAAAACCATATGTATATAGCTTAAAGGAATCACACTCTTTGCCGTTCAATACTGAAATTATAAAATACAAAATATTTATCATTTCTCTTAGAGAATTTTGGCATAAGTAATAAAAAGTTATATATTACATTTAATTATTTTTTTTTTTTTTTAAATTCGGCAATTTGATTATTTTCTCTAAAAATAAAAAATCTTATTTTCGATCTTTATCATTTTAATGATTAAGTTTGAAATTATTCAGGCTCAAGATCAAACGGTTTTACTTTAAATAAAGCAAAAACATTGGCACATTTGTTTCAAAAATTGATCTATATTCTGCATGACAGGTAAATGAACGTGTATGAATCGACAGCATTATGTTTTCAAAATAGACGCGTGAACCAAACTTTTTAGTTTTTGATAACGCATGTTTACAACTTGACAACAAACGTGTTCAAATTGAAAACGCAACGTTGTCAAATTCTTTCAATATTCGCCAAAAACCTATAAAAATCTAAGAGTGTTGAGTGTCTTCAAGGATATCCTAAATTGTCCGATGCAAGAGCATCGGAATTGGTGAGTACTAGAAATTTCAAAAATTTTTTTTTGCTAATTACTATTTCTTTTAGGTCAATATTGATTTCGATATATTGCACCCATTAAAGGACATCGATTACTCTCTTAATGGGACAAATTTAATGAGACCATGCAAAAAAAAATATACAAAAAATATCCGTAATGAATATTGTAAACAACTGTTTACAAATTTTCAGTCAGCGACCAGTAAAGGTAGTTATGCAATTATATAGTTAATTGTTCCAATGTAATTTAATTTATTATTTTATAATTTCTCAGATACACAGGACTTTCTATACACCATATTGCTTAACGCGATTTTACCCTCACCAGCTAGATTTAAATGCGGAGGTGCTAAACGTACAAAAAAGGTAACAATAACCGATTCACAGGAAACCCCCCGTCTTGCGTTTGGTGACAATAAATGATTACAAATGCCAAATTAATGCAGCCATAGAAAAATATTACTATGCTGGTTTAACTATTCAGCCCTTTCTTATTGTGGAAGGCTTGTCCGATATGGATATAAAAGATTTTTATATATTTTTTAATAACAATTTGCTCAAATTTAATTCATATATTGACTGTTTGGATACATGTTTCAAAAGTTTTCAAACTCTATCTTTAAATTATCCTGATGCATGCTAACATCCATGGATTTTTATTCAAAATTTTTTTTTACGAAATTGATCCTACACATGATACAGAGTCAGCTAATATAGCATCTCTATTTAATTTTTTTACTACTAATTAAGATCAAATATGTATGTAAGCAAATATTCTAATAGGCCATTTAAAAGTAGACTATTTAATGTCAACTAAACTGTTAAAAGTTCAATGTGTACAGAAAAATTGTAACCAGACATTTACTAGATTTACTTCATTCCGCATAAATTTATTATTCAAAATGAAAATATTTATGTTTTGTGTAATCAAGTTAACTTTAAAAATTTTGATTCTCATTTGCAATCTTATAATATCAATTTTTGATTTTATAACTCCTCCGTTTCATTTATATCATATGAACAATGGAAAGATTTGTTTTAAAATTAAGTTAATATAAGTTTTTGTCCTTTTAAATAAAACACATTTATGTATACATTTATTGAATAAAATATGTTTATAAATCAAAAATATAATCAATTTTTATCTTTTTTATTACTAAAGTAGATTGTCAACGGTGGATTGGAAACGAAATGGGAAAGGAACGGTTGACACCACAAATTTAAAAGCGGTATGGTGTCAATTTAAATCCGGCACGGTATCACTTCGACACCGGGAGGGTGTCAATTTATCACCGACACGTTGTCACTTCAACACCATGTCGGTGTCAATTTGTACACATTTGTTGTCGGTTTAACAACGATATCGTTGTCAATAACTCGTTGTCGAATTGACAAACATGTTCTGTACACTATCGACAACGAATGCGGTCACTTTGTACACGGGTGGTGTCATTTTTTCTCTGGGTTTAGTTTGTTTGGTAAAAAGTTAAATTCATATATATTTGCTGAAAACAACCAAATGAGAATTCAAGCAAAAGTTATACTATTTAAGCCTCTTCCAATATAACAAACTAAAATATAAAACAACTTACAAACAAATATGTTTGTATATGAGTACACATTGCATACTACAATATACATGTTTGCTATACCACTATGTGGTTTGGGTATAATGACTTTGTGCTGCTGTTTGTAACAACCAAAAATATTTGGCCTATACCCATCTTTAATTATACTGATCGAATCAGAATCACTATCTGATTCGATTTAACGATGTCCGTCCGTCCGTCCGTCCGTCTGTGTGTCCATGTAAAGCTTGTAATCAAACTGCAGGTCGCAAATATGAATATATTTTGATGAAATTTGGCATTTAATCTTCTATCGGTCATGGGATGAACGCTATTGAAATTGGTGAGAATCGGTCCATGTTCAGACCTAGCCCCCATACAAATGACCCCTATGTAATCAACATAAATTGCCATAAGATCCAAATTATCATACGAATCTTAGTCAAATTGGGTTTGTATGTATATATTACATCCATTCATCAGTAGTCCAAAAATTATCCCTATTGGACAACTCTTAGTTATAAGCCCCATATAGAGCTGCTTCCCGATCTTCACTTAAATCTATCAAAAAACAAGTAAGAAAATTATAGTCGATCTAGACCGACTATACGATACCCTATACCATGCGTTTAGAGACCCTATCTCTTAGGCCCAACTAACTGGACATAGAAAATAAGCAAAAACCAAATTTGAGTGGGATTTTTATTAATTTTTTTGGCTGCAGATATGAAAAAGTTCATATCGGATGCTATATCTATATGGGGACTAGGTTCAAAAACTGACCGATCCTGATCATGTTTGGTAAAGTCTCTTGTATTTTGCAAAAATATATACAAACAAAATTTGAGAAGAATCAGTGCAATATTTGTTTTTTTAATAGATTTAAGTATAGATCGGGAAGCAGCTCGATATGGGGCCAAAGGGATCATTTTTGGACTACTCATTAATTAATGTAATGAACGCATACAAACCCAATTTGATATAGCATAGAGATATAGCATCCGATATGAACTTTTTCATATCTGCAGCCGAAAAAATTAATAAAAATCCCACTCAAATTTAGTTTATGCTTATTTTCTATATTCAGTTAGTTGGGCCTGAGAGATAGGGTCTCTAAACGCATGGTATAGGGTATCGTATAGTCGGTCTAGACCCACTATAATTTTCTTACTTGTTTTATCTTAAATCCTTTCTGCTTAAGAGTTTCCTAAAAGCTATAATGTCTACGCTGTGTGGATTTATCTATAAAGTTTGAATTATAAATACCAAAAATTGCACAAACCGCAAACCCTAACACACACTTTTGGAGTTTGTCGTTTAAGTGAAGACTCTGCGTGTTGTGTCTTCTATTTAGAATGATTACATTTTAATTATTGTTCAATTGCTTTAATGATAAGATATCATAAAATCGCTTTCAATATATATTTCATGTTTTAGCTTAACTAAGTATCAGTAAGCATTTCATGGATTTGTTAAATACTTGAGTTAGAACTTATCGCAATATTTTACATTAAATATGAAGTAACTAACAAAATACTTGACATTTTTATTATTTCCCCATTAAAAACTCATATAACTAAAAATACTCAGCTGTTTATATAACAAGCAATTTTGTTTTCAATTAACACACGAACTGTTAAAGTTCGAAATATTAAGTTGATTTAACATTGTGTTAAGGAACTAAATAAATACTTTAATATTTTAACCTAATAATAAATAAAAAAAAACAGACATCGCTAAATTGATTTAAAAAGTAATTCAGAGTCGCTCGGTATAATATGAGGTGGGTCTAGGTCAAATATTTTTATTAATTACAAGCATCAGTATATAATCATTATACCCTGACAAGAGGGCGGTATAGGGTATCTATAATATTAGTAGGCTAGGCAATTTCTTGTGACTGATGTTTTGTTCTACCGTTTTATCCCAATTTTGACCAAACATATATTATTTGAAAGGTATTCCTTTTTAGCCGATTTGCAGATTTAAAGATTTTTAAATATTTTCCTTTATATTGAGTAAATTGCATTTAAAGTTGGTACTAACACATAAATAAAATTATACAATGCTATGTGTGTGCTTATTAAATTTGTTAATGTGTTTGTAATAAAAATGAGTTTGTTTTTTGTGTTGGTTTGTGAATTGGCTATAATTGATTAGCATAATTTTAAGGTCTTTATTTAATGAAAAAATAAAATTTCCTAGAATTTGCGCTCCAATTTCGGGGGCTGGAAACTGCTAGTAATAATAAATATGGAAGTAGTTAGCGGCTATTACGATGGCTTCGCAACGAAAACCAACTGTATGTTAAAGTACAAAGAAAACGAAGAAACAAAAACTTTAAAAGACCAAAATAAAATTATTTAATATTTTAATAAAATACTGATGCAAAATTGCAGTTGCTATTTCAGTTAATGCAATACAATATTTTTTCACTCATTTTGTTGATTATGATTATTTAAAATGTATTGTTTTTGTTCATTTTCTAAAAATTCTATTTTATTATAAAATTCCAAAAATAATTAATGAGTCATCTGCAACAGTAGTCAGATAGTTACATTTGTTGAATAAGACGTATAATTATTAAAAAAAAAATTAATTTCTGATCTATTTCGAGCAGAAGTTTTCCACCCCATAGCTCCCATCCAAGTCTTTCAATATTTTAGAAATATAATCTTTTGATATATGGGAATACATTTGGAAATTTTTTTTGTAAAATGATGTCAAACTTCCATTGAGTGAAGGTTTTCCTATATTTGTATGCTCGACCACTTTGAGCTTTTTAAAGTAATTGTACCTGTGCCCCACAATTATTGTTGGAATGTTTTGCAATTGAAAAGAAATATTGTCCTTACATTTGTAACTCCAAAAATATAAGTTTTCACCAAGTCATTGAATTTAGAAATAGCAAATTTTCACAGTTTTTGTGTAGAAAGCGTCTGATCTTTTTCAAGTAGTAGTTCATTCGAGTCACAATATTGAACACGGATTACTTTGAAATTTGAAGGTCGTAATGTCTTGATATTTTCAACTCTAAAAATTATTAATTTGTATGCTCCTTAACTATTTTTTAATCCGAATGGCTTAGTTTTTTAAATGAGTGATCTATGAACATCTATATTATTAAGAGGCTAGGCGACTTCTTGTGACCGATGTTTTGTTCTACCGTTTTATCCCGATTTTGTCCAAATGTATATTATTTGAAAGGTACTTCTTTTTAGCCCTTTTGCAGATTTACAAATTTTTAAATCTTTTCCTTTATTTTGAGTAAATTTCATATAAATTAGTAGCAAATACATAAATTTATACAGTGTTACGTGTGTGTTTATTAAATTTGTTAATGTGTTTGCAATAAAAATGAGTTTGTTTTTTGTGTTGATTTGTGAATTAGCTTTAATTGTTTAGCATAACTTTCGGGTGTTCATTTAATGAAGAAATAAAATTTCCTAGAATTTGCGCTCGAATTTCGATGGTTGGAATCTGCTAGTATAATATTAATTAATAGTTACCAACCGATTTTGATAAAAAAATATACCATTTGAAAGGTATTTCTCTACAGATGTGCACCATATGGTAAATTTTTTATTGGAGTAATAATCATTTCAAGTTGCTACTAACATATATCTAAAACACATATTTCGGTTTCAAATGAAAAATTATATAATGCTGTGCTTGTGTTTATGAATTGGCTAAAATAGACTAACATAATTTTAGGCTAGACTTGCCACCTTTTGAAATTTCCAAAACGGGACACCACTAAAAAACTTAAAAAAAATTCCAAAAAATTATTTTAAAATTATTTTCCTATTTATTTATTAAAAAAAAAACAATAAAACATTAATTCAAATTGTGTAAAATCTAGCCTCATAAAACTTTAACAAAACAAAAACGTAAATATAATAGGAATAGTTAATATTAATAGGAACATAAAATATTTAATAAAGTTTATTTATTTAGTTTTAAATTTATATTTTTTATCACTTTTAGCAGCTTTTATTAAATCTTTATTTGAAGTAATAAATTCAACAAACTCAACACACCTTAAGCTGAAATTGAAGTGGACCAACAACTCAGCTTTAACTAAAGGTACAAGCATCTTAGAGCGAGTGTCATGCCATTTATTTTTCATGACGCTGAAAACACGCTCTACATAGCAATTACTAGGCGGTACTATGAAAATATATTGCACTATCATAAACAAATTTGGACTTTCCCCGTTATCGAAAAGTATTAACCATTTTTGGATAACTTTATTTGAATGCGGCTTTTCGGTACTCATAGAAGTTGATTCACTATTTTGTTCAATAGTGATATTCAGTTTTGGCAAAATACTATTTGGGAAACATATTTCAGAAAATAAAGCATCATTATCTATCGGTATTTCCAATTTTGAAGCAACTTCAACTACTTCATCATATTTTAACTCATTATCCAAATTAAACTGTTTACATTTATAAAAAAAAGCTTCAGTTGAATAATCAAACCATTTATTCAAATAATCTAGAATTTTTTTGTATACAGAAACGGCTTCTTCAGTGAAATATTCTTTTTTATTTCGATCCACTTGCAACAAAATTTGATTTGCTTTAAATCCAAAAAAAAGTTTTTCCAATCTATTTGAAAATTCTAGTTTAATTTTATGAAAAATATCATAAACTTCTGTGGGTTGAATGTAATCACTTTCTAAATGTTTTATATATGATGATAATATGCTCATAATATTATGAATAAAATATAGGTATGCCTCAGATAATTGATTCTCGTCTTTCTGTACTTCCGAATCTTGATCACAGGCAACAAATTTCCAAATTAGTTTGGAAACATTTTCTTTTCCTTTACTTAAAAAATACGATTTTAAAACAGGCCAAGATTGAAGAATACGATCAACAGTTGGAAATAATGTCAGAAATCTAATACGTGAATGTCCTAGTAATTGAATATAATCAGTTTCCATAAAAATGAAAAAATCTTTCAGTTTTGCCAGATTTTTAGCACTTGAAGAAAATTCACTGAAAACTTCAATAACAAAACTTTCTACATTGAACGATAAGGTTTTTAGTGCTTGTTTAGCAGTATTATGCAAAATATGAGCATGACAATGTCCAGCAATTAAATTCGGTAAATTCAGTATTCGTTTCAGATGTTGAAATACTGATTTAAATTTTCCATAGTTAACGGATGCATTGTCTGCTCCATATGCTACTAATTTATTACTACGCAACATTCCAGATTTTTCTAGGCACTCAATCAACTTCGCTGCTATGGCTTCCGATGTCTCGTCGTTATCTTCATAAAAATCAATAAGAAATGTTGTTGGTCCTTTCTTAATTGAAAAATATCGAATAGCAACAGGAAACAGTTTTTTATTTCCCTTGTTGGAAGCGTCTGTGGCTATAGAAATAGGACCACTACCAACATCTAATAAAATATTTTCAATAGAATATGGAGCTAACACATTCTCAACAATTGCCTCAGCCTTCGTTCGGCCGCAGTGAATACGTTGGCTTTTTTTCGAATCATTAAATAATTTTTTTGCAAAGTTTTATTCCACAATCTTGAGACATATAGCTGAGATTATGCATTACACCATGATACGTTAATGCTATTTCAGATATTATTGCTTCATCCTCATCAATTGTATTGGGTTTTGTAAAAAACTTTGTCATTCTAGTACTAACGTTCATTGCATTTATGAGTTGTATATGTTTTTTAGAATTTGCATGCTTCTTTATCATTGCAACTCCTTCAAATTTTACTGAAAAAATTAGCTTGCAAATATTACAATATGCACTCATTTCATCATCTGGCGTATTTCTTAACTAACTCTGGAAATCCGGTAACTTTATCCAATCTGGTTGAAATTTGCAATACCTTTTTGTTCTATTTTTTTCCTTTTCTTGTGTTGCTGCCGATTCATTCATATCTGCTAGTTTAATAGTTTTAATATTTGTGCAAACTTATTGGAAAGAATGTTTACTAAAATAATAAAAAAAATACCTATTAAAAAATCACGCCCGGTTAAAATTTTAATTCATTTAAAAGTTGACATATAAAATAAAAAATTCAAAATTTTCATTTGACACTTTCACAAATATACAAGTGTTGCTAATCTATTAAAAAAAATGCCAGTGTTGCTAATCTATTTAAAAAACTGTCAGTGTTGCTAATATTTAGAATGTAGTAGTACAAAAGTACTACTAAAGTTAACGATTTTTTTTTTATTTTTTGTGACAATGAAAAGATTAATTTTTTTTCTCAAAACGGGACAAATGGCGTCCCGTTCAGGGTATCGCCGGGACACGGGACACTCCACTCTAAAACTGGTCTGTCCCGACGAAAACTGGACGGTTGGCAAGTCTATTTTAGGCTCTTATAAAATTGTGTACTAAAAAGCCCATGTATATATCTTCTGTATGTTCAACAAATATTTATAATGAAATCTAATGAATTTTATTTAAAAATTCACAATTTAATGAATTTTATTTAAATATATATGTATTTTAGGGTGGCCCTTCATTATATGGAAGGTAAAAAAAAAACTGTTCGAATTTAAAGTCTCACCCACTAGATATATGCGAATAGCAAAAAAACTGAAAATGCAAAGAAATTCAATGCGACTGAAAATTACAAGTGAGTTTATATGGGGGAAAAAATGACTTTTTATCACATTTTACGAAAATTCCGTTCTGTGGTTTAGTTTTTTCGACTAAATCGATTTCAGTACTAAATTATCTCTTTAAAAAGCTATATAACTTTAAAGTCGAATAAAAACTTAGCAAGAAATAGCAAATGCCCCAGACCACTTTTGTACCAAAAAAAACTAGGTCATAAAATTTGAGGGAATTTTTTCAAATTTAAGAAATTAATTTAAGCCATCATTTATTTTTGGTCTCCATTTATTTATTTATTTATTTTATTTTAGTCTATTCAATAAGTCCTTACAGGCATTAAAATCATAAATTAGAAAAATTAGTTTTTTGCGAAAGAATCAGTAAATGTACTCTTCCTAAATCATTTGTATCAAAACTTTATCGTGTCTCTACTTTTAAATGTTATATTTTATCTTAGTAGCCTATGGTTACGGAAAAAAATTATATGATCCCATTTTGGTATTGGGGTCATATATGACCCCAATCTAATAAAAGACAATTTATTCAAAAAATTCAAATATTTTGTAAGTGCTGTTGAGTTTTGAGATGTGATGCTTAAAATACAATAACCAAATATGCAAGTCTGTTCTAGTAAACTAGATGAAAGCCTTACTATGTATGGGTTGTGATATAAAATTGTGCCATATTTAATCGATTTTTATGATTTGATGATTATGATGATTTTATAATTTGACTTCATTAACCCATTTGGAATTGGCGTCACAAATAAAACCAAGCTAATATACGACGATTAATTAAAAAAACTCAAATATTTTGCAAATACTGCTGAATTTTGGATCATTTTTACCTTAGGAGCACATAAGGGTAAGTTTTCGGAACTGTTTAAAATTGTTGTTGAGTAATTTATTATGAATATAGTCGATTACTGACAGTTTAAAAATTTAAAATTTGGATACTTTATTTACACTTTTTGCAAACTTTCAGATCTTTTTACGAGTAGTTGTTCCTACACGGTGACAATTTTTTCGGAATGGTTTGAAATTTCGAAAACATAATCTCTACAATTATTAAAATTAAAAGAATAGCTTTTCAAAGTGTTCTTGAAAAATTTGGACATTACACACATACAAGGAACATATATTCATACATTTGAGTTAAAAGTGGATGATTTTTTCGGGTAGTAGTTAACTCATTCCATGAATATGAATATAACTGACTCAAAAATATATAATATGTAAATACACCATGAATTTTTGGAATTTTTTTTAAATGATGTCAAACTTCTATGGAGTGTATATTTATATACATTTGTATGGAAAGTGGTTGAGCTTTTACCAGTAGTAGGTTCTCCATGCCAGTGGAGCTTTTGGAATTCCAAAAAGTGTATAAATATTGTATTAAGTACTTGTATTTATCTTTTTACATAATTTCAAATATCAAAAATGTTAGTTTTTACTACTCGGGCTACACGTTCGGTTCATTTACTACTCGAGTTACTCGAGCTTCGAGCTTAGCCGTATGCTCAAATAAATACTCAATGTCGTAAGTAAGTAGAAAAAAACCTAGCTGCTGGTATACATTAGCCAAATTGCTGTACCAATTTAGGACTAAATTACAAATTCACTAAAATATAAAAATCAATATTTCTTCAGAAGTACTAAATTTTATAGGGCATTGCTCAGAAAATATTAAAATAAGATGAAATATATAAAAATTCTTGACTATATTGCTTTCTGTCGAAAAACTTGGAGAAATAATCAAAAATGGAATAGGCCAACAATCTGCATTAGTAAGTTTTTGTAGAGAATCAAGGAGCAAACGTCTGAAATTAATTATATGACTGGTGCATCTCCAGATCTTTTTTTTTTCATAATAAATTTCAATGCTCCTCGTAAAGAAAAACAGAAGTATACACTAAAATTGCCACATACATTACAGCGAATGACTTTGGATGTTTGAGCATCGAAGTCACTTTTAAAATTTGTGAAAATCGGTGCATCTTCGGACCTGGCAAAAAAAATGTTCCCTAAAAGTAAGATTACCTTAAAACGCAGATTATCATATACTCCTTGACCAAATTTGATTTACTTTTGTTAATTACAAGGTTAAGAAAATACACACATGAAACACACAATGTTCTATTCTAAAGCAGCCAACACATATTTTTTTTTCATATCAGTTATGTGTGTTTATAAATTTTATACGGTGCCCAACACAATCATGACTGTGTTGCGTTATAATATTTCGTTATCTACACGAACATTTTTCTTCCCCTTTTTATACCCTATACCACTATGTGGTTTGGGTATAATGACTTTTTGCTGCTGTTTGTAACTACCAAAAATATTTGACCTAGACCCATCTTGTATTTTACCGTCCGTCCGTCCGTCTTTGTGTCCATGTAAACCTTGTGATCAGGTCGCAAATATGAGTATATTTTGATGAAATTTGGTATATAAGCTTTTATCGGCCATAGGATGAAAGCTATTGAAATTGGTGAAAATCGGTCCATGTTCATACCAAGCCCCCATAATACAAATAACCCCTATGAAATCGACATAAATTGCCATAAGATCCAAATTATCATATAGATCTTACTTAAATTGGGTCTGTATGCATTTATTACATCCATTAATGATTAGTCCAAAAATTAACCCTATGGGACAACCCTTACTCATAGGCCCCATGTAGAGCTGCTTCCCGCTCTGCATTTAAATCTATCAAAAAAAAAATATTGCAGTGATTCTTTTCAAATTTTGTTTGTATATATTTTTGCAAAATACAAGAGACTTTACCAAACATGATCAGGATCGGTCCAATTTTAGGCCTAGTGCCCATATAGATATAGCATCCGATATGAACTTTTTCATATCTGCAGCCAAAAAAATTAATAAAAATCCCACTCAAATTTGGTTTATCTTATTTTGTATGTCCAGTTAGTTTGGCCTAAGAGATAGGGTCTCTAAACGCATGGTATAGGGTATTGTGTAGTCGGTCTAGACCGACTATAATTTTCTTACTTGTTTTTTTTTTGTTTCGAACACACATACACTACACAGATTCGAGAGTAAAACAGAACAGAACATGTTCTTCAACGCGTACATCTAAAAATTAAAACATTATCCACTCGCGATCGAAAAAAACGAAATTAAATCATAAACAACATATAAAATTTCTCTGTTTTCTGTTTTATTACTATTTTTTCTTTTATTATTTTTTTATTAGTATCTTTTTATTTTTATTTTTTTATAACTGCTAATGAATTATTTTAGACTTTTTTAATAAATTTGGTTGAAACAATTGTTGTCGTCATTATAGGGGTTTTTCATAATTTTCCAATCGCGAGTGGATAATGTTTTAAGAATATGTTCTGTTTTTTTTTTTTACCAGTACACGTGCAAGAAAATTACCTTAAAATAAAGCTACACTCGAATCTGTGTGGTTTATGTGTGTTAGAAACAAAAAATACGTGACAGAAAAATGTTCGTGTGGATAACGAAATATTAAAACGAAACACAGTCATGATTGTATTGAGCACCGCACAAAATTTAGAAACAAACACAATTGATATGAAAATAAAAATAAGTGTTTGTCTGAGCTATGTTTGTTTACATATATGTACGAGTTTTTTATTCAGTGTGTGTTTTTTTCTGAAGTCTAGAACTAATTTTAGTAATTGTCCCCATAAAATGTAGCTTCCGAATATTATCTTAAATCTTCCTAACGCCTTACCATCATATTGTTATTTCTAGCAAATAGATTGGTTGTTCCTTCGCCAAGATATTGTGAAAATAGTCGAATTACTTACGAAGAAAATATTTAAAAAAATCTTATTGCGAGTTAGAAAATTATATTATCCATGTTTTAGTTTGAAACAATATGTATGGAGATGCACATTGCATTTCTCGCACACATAAATTGTTGCCTTATCACATCCCTTCAGTTCACAATGATGATATTTCCCTCGGGATTTTTGATAATAACGTGTTTCCCATCAACTTTTGGAAGATTTGGTGGTCGGTATTCCTCATGGTCGACGACTCCATCGTCGGTAGTTTCCACTCTCTCGAAAGAAGAGCTTCTGTCGCAAAGACTTTGAATTCATTTTGACTCATCGGTTTCTCAGCTTTATATTTTGCAATCGAACAATGCAGTTTCCAAGCATTCACAACTGCCGAATTCAAAATAGTGCACCACAAAGGCCAATACCATTTCTTTCCACGTATATTGATTCAGTAGTTCTGGATTGCATTGTCGTGCAAATCCACACTACCCATGCCCTTCTTGTAATTGTGTAACATGGCTGGCTGACCATACATGAAATATATACTAGCTTCGGGGTTCTTTTTTGATGTTAATGCTTTGGACATTGTGCAAACGCTAGACTTGGTCAAATTTTGTTGTCATGATTACCTCTTTGTTGTCCTGCCATCTACATGGCAATATTTTTTGTGTGGCGTCAAACGTATAATCATATTCCCCCCTTGGTAATTGTGTACAGGTTTTCAATACACCGGATCCACCAGCCATCGATTGGAACGAACGGTTCTCGAAGCACAAAGCCCTTTATTAGTCAAAAAAAAAAACAAGGCAAGTGGGATAACCACATCAGCACCCAATCCAACAACATCGTTGAATTGATCAGCTGATCCACAATATGGTATAAAATAATAACGACAACTTGTAAACAAAGAAAGGAAAATATTTATCAAAATTAGATTACTACAAGAAGATCAAAGATTTATTACCTGAAGAGGAGCACAGACACCAAATTTTATAATCAAATCGAATTAATTTGCCTCTAATGAACATCTTACAGCTGTGCCTCCCAAAATATGGAACCGTTGTTCACATATGGATAACATTTCGTCCCAAGCACCAGTTTAATGAAATTTTCGATTTTATAATATCGAATGAAGGACGAAACTAAAAGTACAATACAAGTATAATCCATAATATAACGATTACCAGAAATTTTTTTGCTATTGTTTTATTTGCTGTTGTTATACATACCTTAGCCATTTTATGAGATTTATCTAAATCATTATTATTGGCGAAATGCATAAAAGATTTTTTGTGCAAAATGATGACCGAGTCATGGTCTGTTTTACCATTGGGATACCTTTAATGGGTTTGTAGACTAATAATTCGGCACCGATAGCAGAGAGTGATATCCCGATAATAGTAAAGTACCCATGAACCGTTTAAGCATTACCTGATCCAAACCTGTCCCGTAAACCTATTTTTTTCTTGAATAATGTGGTCAAACACTTCGTCATCGTAAAATAATTGAAACAATTGCAATGGAGAATGGTTGATCAATCTTGAGCAACTATTATCTTTAAGTTTAGCCAATGGTGATGGATGTCAACATGAGGAATATCATTCGGTTCCTTTTTGACCATTTCGCTTTTCCAAAAGAATTGGTTTGTATTAAATCAAGGCTTCTTCGATGTTGAAAGTCCTACCCCCTCTTCAAATTCAGTATAGCCACTGTCCTCAATTTCATTTCTTTGTTTGAGTCGATTTCAACGGAAACCTCGTTCAATGCATTCAGATCTATATTCAAGGAAATTTCATCGGCATTGACTGTCTTTTCATCTGAACATTCGTCGACTCGATCAGGAGAAAGTATATTCACACAATTACCATCCTCGTCATCATCACTCCAATTGGCTATTATTTCCTCCAAATCCTTCATAGACAAAGCTTGTACGCGTACACTAGGGTGGCCCTTAATAAAAAAAAAGTGTTCAAACTCTCGGTCGCACCCCCTAGAAATATGGAAATAGTAAAAAAAGTAAGAAATACAAAGCTTTGGGCCAATCAAAAAACATTTAGAGGTGGCTAAACGCGATTGAAAATTTCAAGTGTATTTATATGGGGAAAATATGACTTTTTTCAGATGTTACGAAAACTTCGTTCTATAGTTTAATTTTTTTTGACAAATTGTTACATAATTCATGATCAGTATTAAATTATCTTTCCAAAAAACCTATAAAACTTCAAAATTGAATAAAAATTTGCCAATAAATAGCAAATGCCCCAGACAACTTTTGTGCCAACAAAAAAATGATGACATTTTTTACAACTTTAAGAAATTAATTAAATCCAATATTTTCTTTTAATCTCTATACATGTAAGTACTCAGATATGAAGTATTGTTTTATTACCACCTTGTTAACCTATTAAGCATTGAGACCGAAAATGGAATTTTTTTTGATAAAATTTTGAAAACTCTTTTTCAAGTTTTGAAAAATTTTCTTCAACAAAACTTAAACAAATTGATCTAGCTCTTTAAGGTCTTATTAACTGCATGCTAGAGATTAATTTTAGGTAAATCCCAAGACAACAATTTTTTGACAAGGATTTTATTCTTGCGGATTTCGAGAAAAATGGGATTTTTGTAAAATATTCTGTAAATGTACTATTTCTAAATACTTTGTATCAAAAATTTATCACTTTTCTACTTTTAAATGTTATATTTTATCCTAATAGCCTAGGGTTTCGGAAAAAATAATATGACCTCATTAACCCTTTTGGAATTGGGCTCACATATGACCACAAGCTAATAAAAGACAATTTATTAAAAAAATTCAAATATTTTGTATGTGCTGTTGAATTTTTAGATGCGCTGCCTAAAATATAATAACCAAATGTGTAGAACATCCGTTCCTAAAATTTGGGATAAATCCTAGAATGTTAACCCATTATTTGCAAGACCAGCTTTGGATTTTAGATATTTTTAAATAAAATTTACGGAAAACAAGTTTTTCTATTAAACTCGATGAAACCACTATTTCGAATTTAAGAAAAATAATTCGGTTATTTTGTACTTATTTAAGGCTTCAGTGCTCCTGGGGTCAAAAAAATCCATTGTGATATATATTTGGTGCAATTACCTGCTTATTGCTCGCAAATATAAATTAAAACAACTTTCAAATTTTGTTGTAAAATTATTTTTTATGTATAAAACTATCTATATTTTTCTAATTAAAATAAGAAGATCCACAAATGACCCAAAGCTAATAAAAGACAGGGATTTATCTAAAAATTCACACAGTGAATCTCTAACAGGTTAACAGGACCTTAAAGAGCTAGATTGATTTTTTTAAATTTTGTTTAAGAAAATTTTTCAAAACTTGAACAAAGAGTTTTCAAAATTTTATCAAAAAAATTTCCATTTTCGGTCTCAATGCTTTATAGGTTAACAAGGTGGTAATAAAACAATACTTCATATCTGAGTACTTACAGGTATAGAGACTAAAACAAAAAGTTGGCTTTAATTAATTTCTTAAAGCTGAAAAAAATGCCATCAAATTTCATGATCTATTTTTTTTTTTTTGGCACAAAAGTGGTCTGGGGCATTTGCTATTTCTGGGCGAGTTTTTATTCGATTTTGAAGTTTAATAGCATTTTGGAAAGATAATTTAATACTGATCCCGAATTATATAACAACGGGTCGGAAAAATTAAACTTTAGAACGAAATATTCGTAAAATCTGAAAAAAAGTCATATTTTCCCCATAGACACACTTGAAATTTTCAATCGCGTTGAGCCACCTCCAAATGTTTTTTGATTGGCCCAAAACTTTGTATATCTTACTTTTTTTGCTATTCACATATTTCTAGGAGGTGCGACCGAGAGTTTCAACACTTTTTTTCTCCATATAATGAAGGGCCGCCCTAGTGTACACATACGATTATTTACGTATGCAAAGCACCAATCAATAAAAATCAAAAAACGCAAATTTCACAATTATTTTGCATATAACATATGAAATCTAAACCAAGAGTATAATGAACAAGCTTTTTCAACATATACCGCATGTCAAATATAACAAAAATAATGAAAAATGTCGGCCAAGTTTACAATTAGTAACTCTAGGATAAGCGGCAGCGTTCGAAATTTCGAACAGTCAAGTTTATATGTATATTATCATGTATATTAACACATCTGTAACGTTTTTTATAAAAAAGTTACATATATTGGCAATAATTTTTGATGATTATTCCTTTATTTTTGTTTTATTATTCTTAAAAAATAATGCAAAATGTGTCTAAAAATAAGGAATGCGGAAATGTGCAACTAGCATCGGGGGAGAGGGAGGTGGTCATGGTGAGATATTTTTTTTAATTGGCTATAGATGGGGCCTAACACTCGCATCAAAATTTATGTGATATTCTACCTTTTTCATACATTAACAATTTTTTGAAATGGGTTAAGTTGCAAATACGAATATATTTTGATGAAATTTGGTATATAAACTTTCATTGGCCATGGAACGAACGCTATTTAAATTAGTGAAAATCGGTGGATATACAGACCAAGTCTCCATACAAATTACCCCAACGAGATCGATTGAAATTGTTATAAATTCCAAATTATCATATAGACCTCGGTAAAATTAAGGTTGTGTGTGTTTATTGCACCCATGCATCATAAAAAAAGCTGCTTCCGGATTATCACTTAAATCTGTCAAAAAACAAAATTATTGCACAGATTACTCAAATTTGGTTTTTATATGTTTTTGCAAAATATAAGTGTCTTTAACAAATATGGTCAAGGTCGGTCTAATTTTTGACCTAGTCACCTTATAAATATAGTAGCCGATATGAACATTTTCACATCTGCAGGAAAAAACAAAAACTCAAACTTGGTTTATGCTTATTTTTTATCGATTTTTAGCCACAATAGACCACAGGTGGTATCAACAAATAACTATGAAATTTGAAAGTTTTAAAGTGACTATTTAAAATAGAAGAAATTTTATTTTGTTTGTTTTTATCGTAATCAAAAAAATTTAATTACTTTTATTTTTTATCAATTTTACTAATCTCAATAAAAAAATATATATATATATATTTATAAAATCATTAATAGATATTTCTTGAATAACCATTTCAATCCACGGCAAAACATTCTAATCTAATAAAAATTCCCAATTATAATTAGAAACAATTATTAAGCAATAATATTGAATGATAAAAAAATAGTAATTAAATACCAAATAATTTGGTTAATTCTTATACATAGATAAATTTAATCAACAAAAACGAAAATTCGATTTTGGCAACTAATGAAAAAATAATATTATCATTTATGATTTTTATTAATTTATGACCCGTTTATGGATCATTATCAAGCTAATTAAGACTTTATTGAGTTACAGTAAATAATGAAACTACTACTGAAGTTAGTAAATTTTTTATTGTTCTGCAAACACTAAATTCACTATGATTGACAAAGAGATAAATATTCATAAATAATATTAAAAAAAATTTCTGAATTTCAATCCAATTTGCATGTAATTGGTGACATAAATCGCCACAAAATTAAACCAGTTGGTGGTTGCAAGTTGTAAACCACTACAATATGAAAAATTTTGACAGCATTAACCTATGGGGCCTCCAATTTTGGAAATGATATTACAAGCGGATATATATAAACATATATTTATATATATATCTATATATCTGTGGTCACAAGAGATAACCGCCTAAGTCGACTTAAGAACGATTTGAGTTATGTATGCTGTCATATTCTACTAAAAACGCTTTATATTTACGTGAAATCCCCATTTCTCTAACACTGCTTTTTAAAAATATATTAATACAAATATTCTGACCTTAGTCGTAATGAAGCGCTATTACATTTATATAAAAAGTTATTTTTCTCAAAAGCATGATTTTCGAGTTAGGCGGTTATTGCTTGTGACCACAGATATATAGATGTGATACTTTTAGACTAAGATATAATTTATTTAAATAGAATAGATTTTTTGAGTCGTGTGAATCTCCGCAAAATCGATGCAGTTGTGAGGTCATCGAATCTCACGTCACATAAAATTTCAGCAAAAATTATTTGCGTAATTAAATATCAAAACTTTCATCTGCTCAGAGACAGATGACCATCTACAAACCGATCCCGAAAGACATATTGAGCCGTTCGTAATAATAACAAGTAAGAAAATTATAGTCGGTCTAGACCGACTATACGATACCCTATACCATAGTTAAGAGACACTATCTCTCCAGTCCAACTAATTGGATATAGAAAATAAGCATAAACTAAATTTAAATGGCATTGTTATTAATTTTTTTGGCTGCAGATATGAAAAAATTCATATCGGGTGCTATATTTATATCGGGACTATGTCGAAAAATGGACCGACTCCGACCATATCTGCTAAAGTCAATTATATTTTGAAAAAAATTTGAGAAAAATCTGTGCAAAATTTTTGTTTGCGATAGATTTAAGTGAAGATTGTGAAGCAGCTCCATATGGGGCCGACTAAGAATTGTCCTATAGGCATTATTTTTGGACTACTGATTAATGGACACAATAAACGTATACAAACCCAATTTGACTGAGATCTATATGATAATTTGGATCTTATGGCAATTTATGTCGATTTCATTGGGGTCATTTGTATGGGGACTAGGTCTGAACATGGACCCAATTTCACCAATTTCAACAGCGTTCATTCTATGGCTGATAAAAGCTTATATACTAAATTTTATCCAAATATATTTATATTTGCGACCTGCAATTTGATTACAAGGTTTACATGGACACACAGACGGACGCTAAATCGACTCAGAAAGTGATTCTGAGTCGATCGGTATGATAAAAGATGGGTCTAGGTCAAATATTTTTGATAGTTACAAACAGCAGTACAAAGTCATTGTACTCAAACCACATAGTGGTATAGGGTATAAAAAGCGGGGGCCCTTTCCTTTTTGAGACCTAGCCAACTGCTTAATTGTAATATAACTAACAAAACGATTATTAGCAAGTTGTGCAAAGTATGTACACTAAAGGTAGGTGGTAATATTGTAAATGAGCTGCCACTTATGTATAACTAACAAAACAATAGAAATATAGTTGAGGTTAACTAATCGAGGTACGTATGTCTTTGCAAGGTAAAACGCAAGACATTAACATTTATCAGTGGCAGTGCTAAAATTTAGTTATTATAGTTTATGGAGTTTGTGTATAGTAAGCGAACTTTTAATAGTCGCATTTAGTTTTTGATTATTACAATATACTGTATAAGGCCAGTTTACACTATCACACTTTGTAATACGATCTGTCAGAAATTCGAGTATTATGAAAAAGTCGTATAATGTAAAAAGCTTTTGTTATGAAATTGACAGTCTGTAGGATTTCATTTTCGAAGTCCGATGGTTTTTGAAACATTTCTAAAAACTTGCCATTTTCATCGGACCAGAGTTGTTTTTTTTTTGGTAATATTAAAAAAATGGTAAACAAAAACAAAGAAAGTGAAAATAAAATATAAATTTCAAAATAAATTTGCTTATTATTCTAAACAGCTGTTTTCATAAGACTTGAGTGTTATGGTGTAAATGGCCTATGTATGCAGAAATAATGTCGGTACGACTTTATGACAGTCCGATGAATTTCATCGGATTTTTATTTCGAAAAATCATACGACTGAGTGGTATCATGTAAATGGGCCTATACTAGTATGCAACAAAACGAAATTTTTTATGACACCTGATAATCACTATTTTTATACCTACTACGTGGTCAGGATAGTGAGTTTGTGCTTATGTATGTATTCGTAACTACAAAAATATTTGACCCAGATCCATCTTTTATTATACCAGAATCACTTTCTAAATCGATTTATCGATGTCCGTCCGTCCTTCTGTCCGTCCATATATACCCAGTAATTTGGTAAATAAACTGCTATCGACTATAGGATAAATGCTATTGAACTTGATGAAGATCGGTGCATGTTCGGATCTAGTCCCTTTACAAATGACCCCCCGCAAGATCGACTTAAATCGCCATAAGGTCCAAATTATCATATAAATCTCGGACAAATTGGGTTTGTATGTGTTTGTTACATTCGTTAATCAGTAGTCCATATATAACCCCAAAAAAAATACCCTCTTGGACAATTCTTGGTCAAAACAAAAATATTGCACAGACTTTTCTCAATTTTGATTTGTATGTGTTTTTGCAAAAAGTAAGTGAATATTACCAAATATGGTCAGGATCGGTCCATTTTTCAACAAAGTTCCCTTACAAATATAGCATCCTATGTATACATTTTCAGATATGCAGGCGAAAAAATTAATAACAATGCCACTCAAATTTGTTTTATGCCTATTTTCTAAATTCAATTAGTTGGCCCTAAAACCTTTCTGTAAACGCTTTGTATAGGGTATGTGTAGTCGGTCTACATCAACTAAGATAAAAAATATCTAATAGGATATCTATAATATTAATAGGCAAGGCGATTTCTTGTGACCGATGTAAGTTTCACACCTTTACCCCGATTTTGACAACAAAGTTATCATTGCAAAGGTATTTCTTTTTAGCAGTTACCCAAATTTACAGATTTTCATCGCCTGGAATATTTTTTTGGAGTTATGATCGTTTAAAGTTGCTACTAACACATACATAAAATTATACAATGCTATGTGTGTGTTTATTAAATTTGTTAATGTGTTTGTGTTAATGTGTTGAGTTTGTTTTCTTCATTTAAAATGAGTTGAATTGTGAAGCATACCTTTAGGGTCTTTATTAAATGAAAAAATAAAATTTCCTAGAATTTGCGCTCGAATTTCGAGTGCTGGAATTTGCTAGCATATGTTTATTACAAAAGAAACATTTCAATGGCAGCACCAACCACTGTGCTATTAAACCAATTCTGGATTTGTGGATTGAGTTGAAAACTAATTTTAAGGTTGTTAATGAAATATAATTTCAGGTAATGTTGAAGTTTGGCATTCGAAGCCCAAAATGAGGACCACACGAAAATCTTTGAAGTCTTATAGGTATTGGTTATTGAAAAGTTTAACAAATAGGATAATTGCACCTACGTGGAAATTTGATTATTTGGACGATGAGATCGATCCGATACTTAATGAAATTTGGTATTTAGGTTATAGTTTTCAAAAGACCTGATTTGATAATAAGACTGACGAATCAGAGAAACAATTAAATCAAACAAAAGTTAATTGAGCTCGCAAAATCAAAAGTTTTTAGCTGAGAGCTGAATTATCGTTAATTTGAAAACACAAAATACAAATTTGTTTACTCAGAGTTTTTTGAAAAAAATCTTAAGATGTTATAAATTTTATAAAATAATTTGTAAAACATAAAAAACAAATCAAATAATACGAACATTATTGCAACAATTTAAAACAACGTAAATTGAAAAACAGAGACAGAACTGATTTATTTTGGATTGGAGTACATAACTTAAAAAAAAAATCATGTGAGTCCGATCACAAGGGAGATGTGTAAACATCTAATAATTAAAGAAAACATCAACATCATATTTTCCAGTGCATAAAAATTAAGTCGATTATGCTGTTTTCTGAAATTCAATTAATGATTTCTGAAATGCAATTGATGTTTTCTGAAATTCTATTGATGATTTCTGAAATTCAATTTATGTTTTCTGAAACTCGAATGATGTTTTCTGAAATTATATTGATATTTTCTGAAATTCTATTTATGTTTTCTGAAATTCAAATGATGTTTTCTGTAACCCGAATGATGTTTTCTGAAATTATATTGATGTTTTCTGAAATTCTATTGATGTTTTCTGAAATTCAATTGATGTTTTCTGAAACTCGAATGATGTTTTCTGAAATTATATTGATGTTTTCTGAAATTCTATTTATGTTTTCTGAAATTCAAATGATGTTTTCTGAAATTATATTGATGTTTTCTGAAATTCTATTTATGTTTTCTGAAATTCAAATGATGTTTTCTGAAATTATATTGATGGTTTCTGAAATACAATTGATGTTTTCTGAAATTATATTGATGTTTTCTGAAATTCTATTTATGTTTTCTGAAATTCAAATGATGTTTTCTGAAATTATATTGATGGTTTCTGAAATATAATTGATGTTTTCTGAAATTCTATTGATGCTTTCTAAAATTCAATTGATGTTTTCTGAAACTCGAAAGATGTTTTCTGAAATTATATTGATGTTTTCTGAAATTCTATTTATGTTTTCTGAAATTGTATTGATGGCTTCTGATATACAATTGATGTTTTCTGATATTATATTGATGTTTTCTGAAATTCTATTTATGTTTTCTGAAATTCAAATGATGGTTTCTGAAATTATATTGATGGTTTCTGAAATACAATTGATGTTTTCTGAAATTCTATTGATGCTTTCTAAAATTCAATTGATGTTTTCTGAAACTCGAATGATGTTTTCTGAAATTATATTGATGTTTTCTGAAATTATATTTATGTTTTCTGAAATTCAAATGATGTTTTCTGAAATTATATTGATGTTTTCTGAAATACAATTGATGTTTTCTGAAAATCTATTGATGCTTTCTGAAATTCAATTGATGTTTTCTGAAACTCGAAAGATGTTTTCTGAAATTATATTGATGTTTTCTGAAATTCTATTTATGTTTTCTGAAATTCAAATGATGTTTTCTGAAATTGTATTGATGGTTTCTGAAACACAATTGATGTTTTCTGATATTATATTGATGTTTTCTGAAATTATATTGATGGTTTCTGAAATATAATTTATGTTTTCTGAAATTCTATTGATGCTTTCTGAAATTCATTTGATGTTTTCTGAAACTCGAATGATGTTTTCTGAAATTATATTGATGGTTTCCGAAATTCTATTTATGTTTTCTGAAATTCAAATGATGTTTTCTGAAATTATATTGATGTTTTCTGAAATACAATTGATGTTTTCTGAAATTCTATTGATGCTTTCTGAAATTCAATTGATGTTTTCTGAAACTCGAAAGATGTTTTCTAAAACTATATTGATGTTTTCTGAAATTCTATTTATGTTTTCTGAAATTCAAATGATGTTTTCTGAAATTGTATTGATGGTTTCTGAAATACAATTGATGTTTTCTGAAATTCTATTGATGCTTTCTGAAATTCAATTGATGTTTTCTGAAACTCGAATGATGTTTTCTGAAATTATATTGATGTTTTCTGAAATTCTATTTATGTTTTCTGAAATTCAAATGATGTTTTCTAAAATTATATTGATGTTTTCTGAAATACAATTGATGTTTTCTGAAATTCTATTGATGCTTTCTGAAATTCAATTGATGTTTTCTGAAACTCGAAAGACGTTTTTTGAAATTATATTGATGTTTTCTGAAATTCTATTTATGTTTTCTGAAATTCAAATAATGTTTTCTGAAATTGTATTGATGGTTTCTGAAATACAATTGATGTTTTCTGAAATTCTATTTATGTTTTCTGAAATTCAAATGATGGTTTCTAAAATTATATTGATGGTTTCTGAAATACAATTGATGTTTTCTGAAATCCTATTGATGCTTTCTAAAATTCAATTGATGTTTTCTGAAATTCGAATGATGTTTTCTGAAATTATATTGATGTTTTCTGAAATTCTATTTATGTTTTCTGAAATTCAAGTTATGTTTTCTGAAATTCTATTGATGTTTTCTGAAATTCAGTTGATGTTTTCTGAAACTTGAATGATGTTTTCTGAAATTATGTTGATGTTTTCTGAAATTCTATTTATGTTTTCTGAAATTCAAATGATGTTTTCTGAAATAATATTGATGGTTTCTGAAATACAATTGATGTTTTCTGAAATACAATTGATGTTTTTTGAAAGACAATTGGAAAATGTTTAGAAAAGAACATATCATAATTTTTTCACACATACAATCAGATAAAGTCACACCGATTTACACTTCAGCTCACACCGATGTGTTACACTGTTTTTGCGATTGTATTGTGAAATAGAAATTTACCCCCCTGCGCGTATAGATGTTTACACATCAGAAACAGCCAATGAATTCCCGTTTTTGTACTCTCAACACCACTGAGCAGAAGGTATATATCAGTTTATCAATCCGTTTGTAAGTCATCGAAATAAATTCCAGAGACCCCTCAAGATACATATATATTCCTGATTCTTATAAAAGGAGAAGTAGATCTGGCGAAGTCACGTTTGTTTGGCAGTCTGTCTGTCTGCTAGAAACATTCTCCTGCCCGTAAAATATGTATAAAATATGTTTTTTTTATAAAAACCATCTGCCGATTAACAAAAAGTTAATAGTATTAATAAAGTGTTTTAATTAAATTCTTGCATCAAAAAGTTCCTATACTATAACGCTGTCTTTAAATATTTGACCAATTTTTCCCAATTTGTTGTACTAGTGCCGTTCAAAATTTGAACATTTCCATATCATTTAACGTGGATCTCCCGAAACTTACTTGGCGAAATTCTCTTAAAACAGGGCAAACACAAAAGAAATGTTCAAAAGTCTCCATTACAAGTAAGTTACATAGTTTGCATAGCTTTTCTGCATCAGATGCTACAAAGGTATTGTAATTTTATTTAATTAGTCCACATTTTGCTTTAAATATCCAGGCTATTTTAGTTTGGCTTGTATTATCCTTTAAATAGTACGCTCCCTTCATATGGTCTAAATGTCTATATATCCTTGATGTATTTGCTTGGTTTTGTAAATTTTCATAATAATGGCGTTCACGTAGGTTATTTAACAAGTGAGTATTTTGTGCCATCCACAGATACTTTTCTGGTTGTGTACTGGACCATGAAGTATTGAAATTATTGGCAATCGTTTTTAGTTCTTTGACCCAAAAAAGTTCTTTCCGAATAAGTATCTTCGTGATTTGATGTGGCAACCTGGTTGGTTGGTATTGATACATTACTCGTGTTATATATTGAATGTGAAGCTCCTCTAAAGTGTACAAATGATTATTGACAGCACCAGTTTCCAGCATAAGAGCGTAATTTGGGGTACATTCTGGTATTCTTAGAATTCTTTTCATTAAATGCCCAAAGCCCCATACTTGCGCTGCATATGTTTGTATTGACCTGCATACAGCTAGAAAGAGGTTCCACTTTTGTCGGAGCTGGATTTGTGGGTTAGAAATAAATGATGCCCAAGTTGAGACAATGGCGTTTTTTGCTTGAATGCTTGAATATTTCTCTTTTCTACATGTTTGGTGAACTTCATTTTCGGCGTTAGGACTACTCCAAGATATTTATACTCATTAGTTATTTTAATATCGTTTCCCCTGAATTTCCATTTTTTCTTGATTTTTTAGCCTGCCCCCATTTCTAAATACTAATATCTCTGACTTATTAAGGTTCACCTCAAGATTCCATAAATCACAATAGTTTTCCAGGTTACTAATCATTTCTTGAAGAGTATGTATATTATCAAATAAGATAACGATATCATCCGCATACATCAATAGGCGAATGTTTATATTTTCAATATATAAGCCACCACCTAGGTAATCATGTAGATCATTTATATATAGCGAGAATAAAAGTGGAGACAGCAGACATTTCTGTTTCGCACCGTTCCACACCGCTGATTTAGTATCACAATAAATAGCTTCGAGAATTTTGACAAATTTATATGATATTCCGATTGAGTACAGTTTGTATATTAAAGATTTTCTCGCTACTTTATCAAATGCCGCTTTAAAATCTACAAAGAAAGCATACACCTTTTTCTTTTGTGCTAGTTTTAGGTTGACAATTCCTGCAAGGTTATATATGTTATCTATTGTCGAGTACTTTTTTCTAAATCCAGCCTGAAACTCTGTCATTATATTATTTGTATCAACCCATTCGAATAATCAGTTGTTTAAAATTCCCATCATAACTTTTGCAATACAATTCATGAAGGAAATACCCCTATAGTTTGCAAACATGTTAGGATCGATCACCCTTTTTGAATATTGGAAATATAAAAACTTCATCTACTTGGTAGTTATTCAACATTTTGTTGTATGATTTAACTAGATGGATTTGAAATTCTATCGTAGCGTTGATTAAAAACTCATATGGGATTCCATCCTCTGCAGGGGCTTTATTTACCTTACAGTTTCTTAGTGCTAGTTTTAATTCCTCCAGTGAAATATCTGAATCGAGCTTGTTATCTTTTGTCATCATTGGTGCATATGAAAACTCTTGTACAGCTTGAGGCGGGTTCAGCAGATACATAAAATATTCTTTGAACTCTGTAGCTGATATTCTGGAACCAACTTTGTAGTTTTGGCCCCGCCCCTCCCTCGCAAATTTCCACCATTGCTTGCTATCGTTTATGTAGTTTATTTTATTACATAGATTCTGAAAATATATTTCCTTACTCTGTTTACAGATGGATTTATATTTCATCTGTCTTTCTAAGTAATTTTCTTTTTCATTAATACTTTGTGTAGCTCTGTACATGTTTAAACTTTCCATAACCAGTAACATAGCATTGTTGCATTGATAATTATAATTATAATTATACCATTTGTTTTGGGTTCAAATTTTTTGAATTTTGGTATGATTGCTGAAGTTTTGATTATATTTGACAAATCTCTTATGGAAAAGTCATTGTCGCCACTGCTGATTGAAGTTTTTGAGATTGAGATTGAAGTTTTTGATTAAGATTTGCATGATACCTAAGCTTTTCTTTTTCATACCATCGTATTTTGGGAATTAAATTTATATTTTTATTAGAGTTGCTGGATCAATTTATGTTCAAAATTAATTTTATTGGCAGATGATCCGACCATATTTTATCATCAACACAAAATTGTTTAATGTATTGTAGATTTTCAACGTGTATTGCGCAAATATCATTTACAGATTCGCCTACAGAGCTTACATATGTTAGAGCACCTGACTCATCACCCTCGGTCTGACCATTCAGTACAAATAAATTCTCGTCTTCACAAAATTTCATGAACTGTTGTCCTTTGGCGTTAACTACAACATCTTTTAATATTCTCACATCTCTTCCCGCTTTAAACACTTCCATCTATAGGTCATCAACTTTCTGTTGAATGTATCCTATTGTAATGGTGCGGCGGTGGTGGAAGATCCGCTTCCGTTTCCCTGAGCCTTTGCTGGTCGCACGTGCTGGCGTAGGGGCCTAGCTCGCCGGATGGGTGGGGTCTTGCTCAGGCCCAGGGAAACCGCACTACGCCAGCACGTGCGACCAGCAAAGGCTCAGGGAAACGGAAGCGGATCTTCCACCACCGCCGCACCATTACAGAAATGGCGCCCAACGTGGGGCTCGAACGACAATAGCCCAGTTTTTACTTCATTTTTTTTTTTGCCTAAATAGGAACTTATTATTTATTTTAATTTTTTAACATCTGTGCACCGGGGAGGCACCAATTGTTCCTAATTCCTAATTTTTTTATATATGTGTTCTTAAATTCATGCCTCCTTTCTATTTCTGAAATTTTGATTAAATATGCGTATATCGCTATTTATATTAACCGAAATTGGGATGGGTTTTGAATTTTAGTTCACCCTACAAAAATTTAATTTTATTTTTGGATTTTCTAATTTGCTATGGTACTTAAAGGTTGTTCCCGGAATACAAGAACTTCGTTCTAAATGAACCGGTTACTTGTCCGAAACAATTTTTATAGCACGAAATATCAGCAAACTCTCGGAAAAAAAATATTAAAGTCTCAAACTTAAAATTTTTATTTTTTTGATGGATGGTCATACTTACTTACGGATTTTTTTTAAATGATTGCTTTGGTTTGGATAACTACATTGGGTTGACAATTTATTGAAATTTTTTTTGAAATATATTGAGAAGTATATTGAAAATTTTGAAATTTTCTGAAAGTTATTTTTATTAACTTATAATTGAACTAAGTTTTAAATTTTGGAAAATTTTTATTCAAAAAAAAAAATATTTGAACTAATTTTTAAAATTTATATTAACATAGATTGAATACTATATTGAAAATTTTTGTGGAAATCTTTATGAAGTTTTTATCGAAATTATAATTGAAATTTTTTTTGGAACCTTTTGAAAATTTTTATATTGAAAATTAAATTTTGAAAACTATAGTGAAAAGCTATATTGAACATTAAAGTATTGAAAAATTATATTGAAATACTACATTGAATTATATTAAATTTATATTGAAAATTATATATTAAAAAAATTTATTAACAATTTATTGAATTATAACTCTATTGAAAAGTATATTGAAAATTTTGTTTGAAATTTTTTTGTTTGAAACCTTTTGAAAATTTTATATTGAAAATTATATAAAAACTTTATATAGAAATATTGAAAATTTGTTGAAAATTAATTTTGAAATTTTAAAAGACTTTTTCTGAACTTTAATTTTGAAATTTTTATTAACTTTAATGGAACTTATATTGAAACTTTTGATAATTTTTTTTAAATTTAAGTCTGCTTTGAAACTTAATTGAAAATTTAATTCTTGAATAATTTGGCGTGGGTTCGATTAAAACTTAAACTTTTGATCAATTGTAGTTTTGGGTGTCGAAAGGAGCGGTCATAAAAAGTTTAAAAGGCAACAGGCTCATTTATTGAAATCGGTCGAACTAGGAAATATTGATTGACTGTACTTAGAATGGAAAAAAAAAATTAAAGAAGTGAAAAGTGTAGACAGTGAAAATCAATGGCATTCTTAAATAATGCCGTTAACAGAAATAAAAACGTAGAGAAAACCAAAAGACATTAAAAGACTAAAGTTGTGTTAATGTAGTAGTAGTTTAATGAAAACGTGTAAAACTAAAATAAAACATTTAGTATCGGAAAAAGTTGAAGCGAAACAATAGTGTAAATTTCGAAAATTTGGAAAACTAAAAATCATTGTAAATTTGTAAAGAAAAAGACCTCTAGTGAATACAAGATTTACATCGCCAAACTCCAAAACCAGAAATCTACTGAAGGTACAACAGCCTGCCTGGAGCAGCCACCGCAACCCAGCAACAGCTGAAAAATTAAAATGACATTGGGTTGCAACTAAATTCAACTAAAAATTAATTATTTTCAATTACCTTAAACGTAAAGTATTTGTAAAACTAAATTGGACTAAAATTAATGGTTACTGAAATTAAAATATTTCTAGGACTAAAATTAACTACCATTTTACGATTATATTGAAACTAAAATATTTTTAAAACTAAAATTTCACTAAAATTATTTTTTTTTCCAACTAGATGGAAATTAAGAGATTTCTAAAACACATTTAATTAGCAAATAAAAACTACTTTGACATGAAAATTTTCTAAAATAATTTAAATTAAATTTTTTATGACATTGAAATTAAAATATTTCAAAATTTAAATTTAACTAAAAATATTATTATTCTGAAACTAAAATTTTTTCTAAAACCATGTATAAATAAAACCTTACATACACTTAAAAGAAAAATCTTTTGTCAAATCAAAATTATTAAAATAAAAAGGAAAAAATATATATTTATTTAAAATTACAATGAAAAATTTATAAAAATATACATTGAATTGAAAATTGCATTCAAAATTAAAATTTTTTTATAAAATTATATTAAAAAAAAAAAAAAAAATAAGAAATTACAGATAAATCGAAAAGTGATCACAATTACTTTCAAACTAAAAGATTTCTAAAATTTAATTTAAAAACAAATTTTCGGAAATTAAATTTTTATAAATTAACATTTATTTTCCTAAACTTTTAAATGCCACACCTAATTTGTGTTGCTAAGGGCTTAAGTTAATGGTAATAAATTTACCACAATATTTTTGAAACAAATAATTATGAAGATTAAATAAATTTTATAAAACCCAATGTAGACACATAACCAAACCAAATCTTTTTATTGAAGTGGGTTACCTCCAATTAAGATGGAGTCGAGGTAACATGGTTGGGAGGGCAAAAGGGGCAGAACACCTCGTCCCCAATCCCAAGGTAAGTATGTCCATCCATCCATTTCATATCCGTTTTTTTGACAGTTTTTTGTGTAAATCGCACGTGAAAATCTGTAGTGCGGTTTCCCTGGGCCTGAGCAAGACCCCACCCATCCGGCGAGCTAGGCCCCTACGCCAGCACGTGCGACCAGCAAAGGCTCAGGGAAACGGAAGCGGATCTTCCATCAACGCCGCACCATTACACTATTCTGATGTTTAGATCGCCAATAACAACTGGGTTTGGATTACTATATTCTTCGAAAAAGTTTTTAAAATTGATGAACTCATTATTCCAATCGCTACCCCTTAGATACAATGGTAAAATTGAGATGTTTATGTTTTTAAATTATTTCAGCGATGCATAAACACACATTTGCTTAATGAAAAAAAAAACAAAAATTACAAGCCAACAGAGATGTGTATGCATCGCTGATAAACAAACAAACAAGCATGTGATGTGCTTATATTTTGAAAATACCTAAAAATTTTTTTCAAAATCTTATTAATTTTAAACAGCATTGGTTGTAATATTGTGTTAAGAAAGCGGGTGGAGGGTATTAAAGCTTCGGTACAACCAAATTTAACCCTCTTACTAATTTTAAATTAAATTATTTTTATATATATATATTTAATTTTCATAACTAAAACCCTGACGTCGAAAATGCGTTCAGTGCAACAACTTTTTTTTAATTTAACAAAATTAGGAATAGAATGTCCTTAAAGACTGTAAGTTCCTTAATACACATTATATATTGGCTAAAGATTAAAAATGTCTGTTGTAGTCATGTTAAAATTCCATCGGAAGTTTCTATTAAAATTAATTGATTTCAAACATATAAAAAAATCAAATTTTGCTACTAAAACAGTACTTGGCCTGACGATTAGAAAGAAAATTTGATGTTTTTATTTATAATTTAAAGCACAATAAAAATGGTTATAATGCATTTTATTTATTTATTATTGATAAACACTTCAAAATGTTTCATTTAAAACTAAACGATTTCAAATGTACAAATAATAAGGAGTGAAATCGAAAAATCTTAACACACGCTTTTCCTGTTAACTTTTTTTGCAAGCATTATTATACCCTATACCACTATGTGGTCAGGGTATAACGACTTTGTGCTGATGTTTGTAACCACCAAAAATATTAGCCTTAACCCATCTTTTATTATACCGATCGACTCGGAGGCACTTTCTGAGCCGATTTAGCGATGTCCGTTCGTCCGTCCATCTGTGTATCGATGTAAACCTTGCAATCAAACTATAGGTCGCAAATATGAATTTTGATAAAATTCTGTATATAAGCTTCTGTCAGAAATAGGATGAACGTTATTGAAATTGGTGAAAATCGGTTCAAGTTCAGACCTAGTCCCCTTACAAATGACCCCTTTGAGGTCGACCTAAATTACCATAATATCAAAATTATTGTATCGATCTCGGTCAAATTGGGTTTGTGTTTGCTTATTACATTCATTTATTAGTGTTCTAAAAACAAACCCTATAGGACAATTCTTATTCATAGTCCCAACATGAAGCTGATTCCCGATTTTCACTTAAATCTATCAAAAAACAAAAATATTGCACAGATTTTTTTTCAAATTTGGTTTATGTTTTTGCAAAAATAAGTGACCTTACCAAATTTGGTCAAGATAGGTGCATTTTCCGTCCTAGTCCGTATATAAATATAGCGTCCGATGTGAACTTTTTCATATCTGAAGGCCAAAAAAATAATAAAAATGCCTTTCAAATTTGGTTTGTGCTTATTTCCTATATCTAATTAGTTGGACTTAAGAGATATGGTCTCTAAACGCATGGTATAGGGTATCGTATAGTCGGTATAGAACGACTATAACTTTCCTATTTGTCTGACTTATTTTTTAATCATGTTATTTTTGAAATATATGTCTGTTATCATGTTTAATGACCATCTTTCAATTTCATATTCATTTGTTGTTAATTTGATTAAAAGAGTGATAAAGTATATGTAAGTAAAGGGTGATTTTTTAGCTATTATCTTTTTGGCAACACTGGTTTAAACAGCTGACGCACGTTTCGTGTTTTGTTTCATTGTCAAACATCTTCAGTTTGGTCTATAATTTAACCATGAATCGTCTTACAAACGAACAACGCTTGCAAGTTATTGAATTTTATTATCAAAATGTGTGCTCTGTTAAGAAAGTTCATCGCGCGCTTCTTCCATTTTATGGTCAGTTTAATCGACCCACTGAAGCGGCTATTCGGGCTATTGTGACTAAATTTCGCACCAAATTTACATTGTTGGACATTAAACCACCAACACGCTTACGTAGAGTGCGAACTGAAGAAAATATCGCAGCTGTATCGGCCAGTGTTAATGATGACCATCATGATGCGATTCGTACCGTAACTGTGAATGGTGAGCGCTACCGAGAGATGATATCCAACTTTTTTTTGCCCAAAATGCAAGAGCTTGACTTGCATGACATGTGGATTCAATAAGACGGTGCCACATGCCACACAGCACGCGCAACAATGGACTTATTGAGAGGCGAGTTCGGTGAACATTTTATTTCACGTTCGGGACCGGTGAATTGGCCGCCTAGATCGTGCGAGTTAACGCCTTTAGACTATTTTTTGTGGGGCTATATTAAAGCTCATGTCTATACAGACAATCCCGCCTCAATTGACGCATTGAAAGACAACGTTGAAGCATTTATTCGTGAGATACCGGTCGAAATGTTGGAAAGAGTATGCCAAAATTGGACTAAGCGGATGGACCATTTGAGGCGCAGTCACGGTCAACATTTGCATGAAATAATCTTCAAACATTAAATTATATGGACCGTACTATCGATTCAAATAAAGATTTCATGCATTTTTCAGAATTTTATGTGTTTTTTTTTTTTTGGAAAACTTTCCTATAGCTCTAAAAGAATCACCCTTTAGTTGCTAAAATTTTTAATAATTTTTAATGAATTCCAATTTGGTCCTACAAAGTATCAAAAGTCTGCCGTTAAACTATTTCCAATGTTATTTGAAAGTATAAGAAATATTTGCCCGTTAATGGGAAACCTGCATCGAAAAAAATTAAGTTTTAAAGGAGCTCCCATCATATCCGGTAGTATAACAGCTTAGTGCTCGGACTATTTTGCTATTTTGTGCAAAAAATTGAAGCCAATGAAGGACTGAAAATAAACAAAATCCAAAAATTTACAGACAGAAACGCTGTAAAAAATTTCAGAGCACTGAAATTGAAAGCACGTCTCATAAAAAAATGCTCCTGCTGCATAATGGATGATGAAACGTATGCAGTTTCAGATTTTTGGCAGTTTATGGGTCAAAATTTAGTTTAGGATCCCAAAAGCAGATGAAATTGCCAACAAAATTCTTGATATGGCCAGCAATAGGCAGCTGCGGCAAAGGAAGCAAGTCATTTGTTACAACGGGCGCTATATATACTGAAATTTATGTTAAAAGACTCATTCCTTCTTTCCTTAAACCAACACAATATGTCCACATATTTTTAGCCCAATTTGACCAAAGGACCACTGCACTATGGGTAATTTGACGAAAAATCATTTGCTGCTCTTGTAAGCAAAAAGATTTTTTTGTTACAATTTGATTAAAAAATAACCTTAAACTAAATGACTGTGTATTATCTTTTTCTAAAAATCGAGTAACAGCTGATTACCACGTCGTCGAAGATATTATTTACGAGCAACGCGTTACAGGCAGCCTATGCAGTGGTATTTAATGTGAATTTTTAATCTGTTCTAAAAACGTTAAACAAAATATACTAATACAATTTAAATATGGAAAATAAAAGTGATGGTATGCACATTACAGGTTAGTCGACAGATTTGAGTTTACTTTTTGATTTAGTGCGAAAAACTCATTATTGTGACTTAACCTCAAATAAAATTTTTTTTCATAAACATGCGGTTTGGATAAATGTTGGCCGTATTTGGCCGTGTTTTGACTATCAGAGACATATTAAGTAGACCATTTTGAGTTTATTTCATTAATTTCACGTTGCGATTTTTTGCGTCTTTTGAGTTATGTCGTTTTTTCGTAGGCGACCTTCGTTTGCAGTATAACAACCTTGCGAAAGTTTGGATTGATGTAAAATGCAAAGAGGAGAAGAACGATGCTGTATTAAATTTTGTTATTGGCCAAGTTGGAAATATAAATATTTTGAATGAGGAAGAATCATCTCTGAAAGAGAGAGTCCGAACTTTTTGTTAAAATTTGGCTGAGAGATGGAACAAGTCCCTCAGAAAGATAGAGGTCTTCCAAAAACAAAACGCTCACTGGCAAAGAATTGATTTTATTTTGGCAACTAAGATTACGCTTTTGAAATGCTTAGTAGGGTGTCCAAAAATAAAGTTTGGGGATAAATCCGAACGCGGAAAGAATAGAGAAGCAAAGGACCTATCAAAGAAAGTAGACAATGAAACGGAATTGCTAGTTCGTGCAGCTTCGATATCGGCTCGAGCTCAACATAAAGCAGATATGGCAGTGGTTCTTAAACAAACAATTGCTAGTCCAACAAGAGCTTGCAAGATGAGAAAATTAGCGCACACTGTTGATAATCAGCCAATTCGCTTAACTGCAAATGAAGCACTCGCATTTTTGTTAGAAAAACAGTACTTGAATACAAGAAGGGAATGTAAAATTCGAAATGCTGACATATATCCACTTTATAACGAGGTCACCAATTCTAAGAAAAGTTGCAGACCAGTTGGTATTGAAGTCAATGAGAGGCAGGCAAATGTTTCCCTTCAATCATTGTTAACGCACACTGCAATAGAATTGTTGCAATGCAGAAGGAAGTCATAGTCTCATTAATGACAGAGAATATTAATTTTGTAAAGGCTGATCTGATTGTTAGCTATGGATTTGATGGCAGCACTGGGCATTCCTCTTATAAGCAGAAATTTCAGGAAGCATTCACATCCGATGATTCCGATTATTCCTTGTTTGTAACAAAAATGACTCCTTTAAGACTTGTGGATTCGGTCGGTAGACCACATTGGAATAACCGCACACCTCAGTCTATAAGGTTTTGTCGTCCCATAAAACTGGAGTTTTGTAAAGAAACAAAAGAAAAAATTTTGCTTGAGAACAATAACTTAAAACAACAGATAAATGGCTTAAATAGTTAAAAAATAGTTATCGATGTCGGAAAAATCATTGAAATACACTTTAAACTATTTCTTACGTTGATTGATGCTTAAGTGTTAAACGTTTTAACAAATACAAAATCTAGTCAATTGTGTCCTATTTACAAGGCAACTCCAAACGATTTTATGAGCATTTCAATAGCCAAAAATTTTTTGCAAAAAAGATACTCTAAAATATGGTATAAGTCCTTTGCATTGTTGGATACGATTCTTTGAATTCGTTTTGCATGCTGGATACAAGAGCAGTATTAAAAAATGGCAAATTCGAACTGATGACGATCGCAAAACTCTTTCTGAAAAAAAAAAGCTTGTACAACAATTTTTTTGGTCGAAATGAGCCTTAAAGTTGACCAACCAAAAACGGGTGGATTTGGAAACACCAATGATGGCAATTGTAGTGCCCTTGCTGACCATGTCATATTTTCGGAAATAGTTGATATTGATGTTGAGCTGATATATTCCCTCATACTCATTACTATTTGCTGTCAATTCCCATTGAGTACCCAAAAATTTCAAGCTTTTTGCCACAATACCGCCCAAATGATACAAATCAAATACCCTTGGCTCCCAATGACGGCAACCGTTCACAAGGTATTGATTCATTCAAGAGAAATTGTTGAAAAGGCCTTACTGCCGGTAGGTGTTTCGGCGAAGATGCTGCTGAGTCGCGGAACAAATTATACAAGTCAGATAGACTACATCATGCCCGCAAGAACAGCAGCACAAACAATTTCTCTGATGTTTTTAACACAAGATGTTCTAGATATGCTGTGTGTTTCAGAAGTATCTGTGGAGTTGAATGATAGTATTGGCAAATGCGAAAATAGTTTGGAGACAGGATTAGGCGATATTTTTGAAACTGAATTAAATTCGATTAATTTAGATAGCGAAATGTAAAATAAAACTGAAAACAAAACACATATGTATGTATATTCAAAATCACCAAAAAAAAAATTGGCAAAAGTGGGTTAAAAATTTATAAATTTCAAAATCTTTTTAATTTAAACTTTTCTCATAGCTTTTCTCTATATAAACACAAAAGAGATTTTTCAAAAATCTTTTCAGTTTAATTGTTATTAATTTTTGCCACAAAAATGGGTCAAATTACCCATAGTGCAGTGGTGAGAAACAGGAGTTGATAATGACAAAAAAATATTCCAAAATAAGGCTAATTTTAAACGGATAGGCACTACCTAATGGGAAGGTCTCTGGAAAAGGTCTATAAGGTCACGATTAGTCCTTAAAATTATAAAAGTTATCTCTTCTGGTAAGTTTTAATATAATTTGAAAAAAAAAACCAAAACTCTAGATTCAACGTTTTCCTTATTCAACTGTCAAACTATCTTTTTCTTTTGGCTGTCAACAATTTATATCATAAATGGCGCAAATTTAATTCTTGCGTGAATTTTGAGAAACCCTTTATATGCCGCTGAAGCCAGCACCAGCAGTGCGACTTTTAAGCCCTAGTTAATATTTATCCTAATACAAATTATAACTGCCTGTATTTCAGAGTGAAATATGGAGGGCCAGATGATCATTGCTTCGCAGATTCTAGTACTGGAGCTTTAGACACATGCCTCGGCCACGGAATTTTTTTAAAAACATCAGCCAGCGAGCTGAGGCGTATAATAACCACAGAAGGTGTGAAGTTGATCTGTTTTGCTCTGCACTGTAGCAAAAGAATTTCTGTTACAAGCAGAATAAGAAAGAAAAAAAAAAATAATAACCTTGATCTTGAAATTATTTTCAATTATTTTAAGTGGGTTACCTCCAATTAAGATGGGGTCGAGGTAACATGGTAGGGAGGGCAAAAGGGCCAGAACACCTAGTCCCCAATCCCAAGGTAAGTATGGCCATCCGTCCCATTTAGCGTCCGTGTTTTTGACAGTTGTGTTTTTTTAATCGCACGTGAAAATCTGTAGTGCGGTTTCCCTGGGCCTGAGCAAGACCCCACCCATCCGGCGAGCTAGGCCCCTACGCCAGCACGTGCGACCAGCAAAGGCTCAGGGAAACGGAAGCGGATCTTCCACCAACGCCGCACCATTACAAAGGCTATCTGCAAACTCTGATATACTGGGTATTAGCATCTTAAAATTTCATCCAAAGCGAATATGGACGGTAATGCGTTCAATGGGCACGTCTAATTTATCTTAACTTGCTAAAGAAAATTAGCAAGATTGCTAAAGTTTATATAGTAAAATAGCAAATAAATTTAAAAATTATTTGTGAATCTATTAATATTTCGCCTACTGTATTTTCCATCACACAAACATGGGTTGTATGATAAATATTGAGCCCTAATATAAAAAGCAAATTCCAAGCAATAGTTAAATATTAAAGCTCTTGCTGAAATAACAAGAAATTGCTCAAAATTTATTCCACAACCTATGCTCACTATTTCGGAACTACGTGCTATTTTCAATGAAGTTGTTTGAACACAAGCACTAGAGTTAATTGTGTACTAAAACATGCATTTGTTGGATATTAAACAAATCATTAATTAACGCTAAATTTTATCTCTTTCCGTTTTTTGTTATGGCTGTGTTTAACACCTTTTATTATTGCATTTGAAGATAAAGTCGATTTTTTGTCATTGTTATACTTGTATTGATTTCATGTTAAAAGCTTTTTTTCAAGTCCCTATTTACATAACCATCCATCATCAATCATGGTAGCAATCATTGTACACATTAACAAAATGATACAAAACAAAATACGAACCCTTTTTTATCATTTTATGCACATATTTTACTATCATTTGCAATCAATTTCAACCCTTTTTGCGATTTGGTAAATATTTGAAAAATTGTTATACACTTGTAAATTTGGAGTGAGTCTATTTAAATGCTGAAATGGTAGCATGAAGGTAGGCAGGCATTTAAATTGAGGGTGTTTGTTCGAAATGTTCATATTTTATGGCAATTTACAAAGAAATCTGATTTGATTTTATTTTATTTTCTACTCCGTCGTATCCGTTTTTATGTTCAACAATAAAACTGTATTACGATTACGATTAATGATATTACCAAACATTCATCAATTCAATATCAAGAAGATATAAAAAAGGGGTTAACGTCTTTTTGGTGAGCTATTAGGGGAGACGGTAAAATGTGGGTTTGAGATTTACGATAATCATCGGTGGTAAGTAATCTGGAGTGTATTAGCTGTATTAAAAGAAATCTGTTACTACATACACACACACACACACACACATATGTCTATATATACATATATATTTGAGATATGTAATAAAAATTAATAAGTTTTATTTTATTGTATTTTTTAAGCCACAAAAATTTGAATTCCTTAGTATTTGTTAACCCATATTGGCAAGAGGACATTTATATAGAGTGTATTTATTCCAAGAAAAATTCCCAAAAATGTTTATTAAAAAACGTTTTCTTTTTAATAAAAATAGTTTTTCCCATTGTAATTTTTAACTTTTTACCTCGCGCAGGGGGGGGTAAAAATCTATTTCACAATACAATCGCAAAAACAGCGTAAATCGTAAGACAAAATCGGTGTGACCTATGATTGTATTTATGAAAAAATTATGATAAACAAGTAACAGTGTTAAATTCCGCCATGCCGAATCTTTGATACCATCCACCTGGGTTTTACGTTTACATTAATATCTGGACTTCTTGCACTATTTGTAACAAATGTATATAAAATATTTGAATATGTAAACACTTTGATAAACCTATTACTGAATTTTTACAACAAATGCTCTGAATTTTCAGCATTTTATAGAGGTGTCTACATATTTTAGGTCATAAATTGGCATAATGACACCCGATTTATCCCATTTTAAATACTAACCTTATCCAGATAATTATAAACAATATTAAGTTTAACCAGGTAAATGGTTTATTTTGTAATTTTCTTTTTAATTTAAATTTTTTAATATAAAGGTGCATTTTATATTTTACAATCCTTTACAATTTTCCAGCACTATTAGTGTAGGGCACATTTGAGAGTCCGCATAGATCAACTTTCTACTCTTACCTGTTTTTATTGTATCAAATCTATCTTTGTGTCGTTAAATTAATTAAGATAATTAAGATGGAAATATTTAACAAATTGTTTTTTTTAGTTAATATCTGAACATTTTACTGATACAAGGCAAAACTAAAACTGCCAAAAATTACAGTCAAAACTATTTTGAATACATTTGTTAAATATCGCATAATTTTTTTCAATTTTAAACTTTAAAGTCTTTTTTAAGTCTGGTAATAACTCTATAATATAAAGGAAGTAAATATGTGGCTTCTTTAATAAAAATGACAAGTATAAAACACTTTTTTGTACATTACATTAAAATATTATAAGTTTGAACATAATTAATTTTAGAAACATAATTAATTTTAGAAAAATGTCGGATTCGTTTTTCGATGATGCTGAAAACACATCAAAGAAATACAGAAAATAAAGATTTTGCTTCAGTTAGTTGAGAGACGAGAAGCTAATGGATGGCTGGAACAGGTCAAAGGTGACGCCTATAAATGCAGATGCAAGGCTTGTGAAAAAATATTAAAATGCGATAAATCAGATCTAAGTATACATGCTAATAACCACTGTTATAAAAAATCTTTTAAGACCAAGAACAAATATTCTGTTTGAGTTATAACATCTCATTTGCAAGCCATTTTAATTAATTGTGTAAATTTTAAATGCACATCTAGCCATATCAAAAAGATGAATTATACAGAATTGTAAAAATAAAAATAATTTTTTTATATTATCTTTAGTTTTTTATATTATTCTTATGTAATTCTCATGATATTTTTATCTTATTTTTTATATTTATTTTTCCTCGTTTTTATGTTATTTTTACATAATCGAAATTGAAAATGTACAAATTAAAAATAAATTTTGAAAAAAGTAGTGTAGGGGAAAACAGTGATTTTTTTTTCATAAGCGTAGAGATTTCTGAAAAAATCTCCTGGCATGACTAGTACCTATAAAAAAAACAATGTAAAAATTTCACAAGACAACCCGACATAGACTTACTTTGTTCAAAAGCTTCCATACGACTGACTGAAATTGTTGCTTACTTTACTCTTTGGTGAGTATTTTCGTTTTTGTTCGGCAGTATACATATAAGAAGCCGATTAGAGTTCGGTTTACTCGTGCTGCTATGCATATGTTTGTGTGTTAACAAAAATATACGATATCCCAGTCATCATATCGAATATTGTTTTAACAAAAATTACCTTACTGTGTCTTCTTCGAGCATTTTTGATGATTAAAAACTGATTAATCACATGCGCTATTAGAAAAAGACTAGAAAATGATTTTTGCTTTCTCTTAAAAAGTGATTTATGGAAAAATGACATTAAATACGACTCAAAAATGAGTCGAAACTGATCAGAAAAGCGGATAAAAAGGACTCTCAAGGAGATTCGCGGGTAAGGTAACATTTAATCCCAACAAAAGAATATTTTGTGATCAGCAAAAGGCGCATTTATGATTGTTTAAATAGCACATATGAGTCAAAAAGACTCTACATGATCATTTATTGCATAAAATGCTTACTGGGATTTTATTCACTATCTGTAGAAACAGGTTTTTTAAGTAAAACAAATCTGCACACAATTTCAATTCTATTTCGTTCACAATGATACGATCACTTTGTTTACTAGCTACCAGTAAAATAAGAAAATAGTATTATAATACAGCGTAATGATGAATTGTACTTTTCAATTAGTTTATTTTTAATGAGCCATAAGAAGTTCGGTTTGTGCGAAGAAAAGCATGAATATATGTTTCCCAGGGCGAAGCTTCATCATTGCACTATGATTGAGTTGAGCTCCGCGACTATTCGTAATGTGAATAGCTCATGTCAAAAATTTTTGGTAGTTGGGAATGGCGTTTGTGTTAAGAAAAGCATAAATGCATGTTTCCCAGGGCAAAGCTCGATCATTGCACATTGATTGAGCTGAGCTCCGCGGTTATTCTTAATGTGGATAACTCATTAAAAAAAATTTGGGAATAGCGTTTGCCTCCGTCCCGACATTTAATAACAAATTTTAAAAATTTATTGTAATTAACATCTTTTTTTAACATCTGACAAAAAATAGTATTTTTTAAACACCAATTTTTTTACATTTTATGGTTTACCTACCTACTACTTTTTTATGCAAGTATGCAGAGTTTATACATGTACTAAAAATACAACTCTTAAAACCATACAATTTTTGCAACTCTAAAAATTTCAGAATTTTGTGTAAATAAAATAAAATACCGATTTATTTAAATATGCGCTTATTATGGATATACATATACAGAATATATGAATATTATTTATAGTATTCTGATATTGGCAACAGTAGTATGTATCAATTTGTAACATTTTGTGATGTTATAAAAATCGCTGAATATTGATATTGATTTTATATAGTTTCTTCTATTAATTAATTAACTTAAATATTACACCAAAAAATATTGATATTGATGAATTTTTATATTATTAACACAACGGCCACAAAAACAACATGCACAGCTATGACAAAATACAAAATTTAGGAAAACAATATAGGAAAACGTCATATTTTTTTTAACTTTTCAGTAATTTCTCGGCACCTGTGAAACATATTGTCATGATTTAAAAGATAGAAACCTTCTCATGATGTTAGTGAATTACTCTCACTAAAAAAGGGCGCTCTAGCTGTCCTATTGAGGGCGTTATCGTGACAAGAACACATATTCAAATCATATTTTCTCAGGACTTTTTTTACTTCTTCGCTCAGTTCTCGGGACCAAATTAACCGATTTGGACGATTTTAAATAGCAAACTTCTCAGGATATTAATGAATCATTTTTTATACCAACGAGCACCCTAGCTACCCGATTGAAGCCGTCATCGTGATTTCCACAGACGGACAGCCGGACAGACGGACAGCGCTATATCAACTCCGCTTGTTATAAGGATCACAAATATATATATATTTTATGGGGTCCAGAATTTTTTTTTCTAATTATTACAAACGGAATGACAAACTTATATATACCCTCTGCACACTGGAGTGGAGGTTATAAGAATGAAATTGATTAAAAAGAAAAATAAAAAATTAAAAATGAAAAATAAAAAATGAAAGATAAAAAATAAAAAATAAAGAATGAAAAATCAAAAATAAGAAATGAAAAATGAAAATAAAAAACTAAAAATAAAAATGAAAAATTAAAAACGAAAAACGTCAAGTGAAAAATGTAAAATATAAAATTCAAAATGAAAAATAACACATGAAAAATGAAAAGTAACAAATGAAAAGTAAAAAATGAAAAATTAAAACAAAAATGAAAAATCTATAATATAAATAGGCTAGATTTACAGATTTTTATTTTTTTTTTCTTTATTTTGAGTAAATTGCATTTAAAGTTGCTACTAACACATACATAAAATTATACTGTGTGCATTATTAAATTTGTTAATGTGTTTGTTAATGAGTTTGTTATCTTTATTCACAATAATAATAAACCATAAAAGTGTTGGTTTGTGAATTGGCTAAGTTGAAAAATAAAGCTGTCTAGAAATTGCCTCGAATTTCCAGCGCTGGAATCTGCTAGTTAAAAATAAAAATGAAAAATGAAAAAATAAAAATTAACCAGTTATATTTATATTAGCAGACCCCTGCGGTTGATTGCTATAAGTGATAGATGATGCATTCTGTTTGATTTTAAAAATGTGCCATAAATAAAATCTTTAATTACTAGATGTTTACACATCTCCCCTGTGATCGGACTCACATTATAATTCTTTAATAAGAATTAAGAATATGTCTAGTTTATGGCATCTCCGGAATTTGTTGCGATGAGTTACTAAGGGATTGACAAACCCATATATGCCATCTGCACAATGGTGTGCAGGGTGTAAAAATAAGGCATACTCGTCTATAATAATACAATGGGTTGAATTAATGAAGCACTCTCGTTTCAGAGTTAAAAAAAATGATAGTGTTTTGTATAATTTTGAGTATTTAGATAAAGAGTGATTTTTAAGAGCTTTCGGATTTGATTTATAGAACGATCTATATAATTCAATGTTTAAAAATGAGTTCATGTAAATGTTGAAAGCGGCTGCGCCTCAACTGGTTCATACGCTACGTCCAATTTTGTCATACTCTCTCCAACATATCGGCCGGTATTTCACGAATAAATTCTTCATGACTTCCAGTGCGTCAACTGCAGGCTTGTCGCTATAGACACGAGCCTTACCATAGGTCCACAAAAATAGTCTAAAGGCGTTAAATCACACGATCTAGGTGGCCAATTGGCCGGCCCCAAATGTGAGATAAACTGTTCACCGAACTCGCCTCTCAAGTGGGCCATTGTTTCGAGTGCTGTGTGGCATATGGCACCGTCTTGGTGAAACCACATGTCAGCCAAATCCAGCTCTTCCATCTTGGGCAAAAAAAAGTTTATAATCATCGTACTGTAGCGCTCGCCATTCACAGTAACGTTCCTGCTTTCATCGTCTTTGAAAAAATACGATCCAATGATCCATAATCCACACTAAACAGTGCATTTTTCGGGATGCATCGGTAGTTCTTGCAATGCTTCTGGCTGCTCTTCACACCAAATACGGCAATTTTGATTGTTCACGTATCCATTCAACCAGAAATGAGCTTTATCACTGAACACAATTTTCCGATAAAAAAGTGGATTGTCATCCATTTTTGCCAAAAGTTAGCCGTTGTGGTAGGTCGTGTGGCTTCAATTCTTGCACCAGCTGTATTTAAAAAGTTTTCCACGTAGTAGAGAGACAGAGGCCCAATTGCTGCGAACGGCGCCGAATCGATAATTCACGGTCATCAACAACACTGGTGGATACAGCTGCGATATTTTCCATTGTCCGCACTCTACATATGCGTGTTAGTGGTCTAAAGTCCAATAATGTAAATTTGGTGCGAAATTTAGTCACAAGATTCCAAATAGCGGCCTCAGAAAGTCGACCAAACTGACCATAAAATCGAAGAAGTGCACGATGCACTTTCTTAACCGAACATATCAAAATTCAATAATCTGCAAACAATATTCGTTTGTAAGTCGATTCATGGTTAAATTATAGACCAAACTGAACATGTTTGATAGTAACATATTTTTTTTTTAATTCTAAATTTATTGGAAGTGGTGCGTAACCAAATATCCATGGTAAGAACTAATAGCTCCCCTATACAACCATAGCATTCACAAAGAAGATTATAGTGAGCTATATGTATGTAACCTTAAAACTTAGTGAAGCGATAGCTTATATCATATAGCCAGAACACATGCAGATAGGTACATAACCTAAATGCATGCGGATCAGCAATCAAGATGGCCAAAAAGCAAAACACCGACACGTGTTTTCTCATATCCGAAATAATAGAAAAGATGAAACCAATCTTTCCTCGTTGGACCGCAATGACAGTAACATGTTACACGAAAACTGCTGAGCTGCAAAAACAGTGTTGCCAAAAAGAAAGTTGCTAGAAAAACGCCTGTTAGAACTAAATATTATTAGTAATATACAATGGTGAAAGGGCTCTTCTGGAACCCATATTAATAGTAACGAATAAAGGAAATTACCTTTACGTTAACCATCTCAACTCTATACTATTTTTTATAGATTATTTAAGCAGATCTGAATAAATTTTTAACAAAGATATTTGTAATAATTTATTTTTCTAGAACCTATCCCTATTTTTATTTTGCTTATGTTTTTGTTTTGAAGACGTCTAAGAATTAATCTGAAATAATTCATTTTAATCTAATTTTTAGCTTTTTGCCAATATAATATTAAAATTCATACAATAAATCACATTTTTCTGAAAATTACAACAAAAATTGTAACCATCATTTTAAATTATTCGAATAATTCGACCAAGAAACTGTAACTCATTTCAAAGTATGTCTTTTATGCGGATCTCAAAAATGCTTTTACTTTTTCTGACTTTTCTTTAGAGTTATCAAATATTACAGATTTTCAGTTAGAGCCATTGTAGATCTTACCACTAAATATTATATATCACTGAATACACGAATGAGACTTATCAAGGTGCGTATATTTCAAAAAGCTATTTGTTTTATCTTCTTGGCTTTAGTTTACGTGATAAATCACACTACACTACTACACGAAAAAAATAATGTTTCATTAACGTTTTCAATGAAGCAATAACAAATTTTCCCGGGACGTAAACCAACGCTGTCAGAGAAAACAAAAACAAAACAAAAATGTATCGAACTAAATAAATGTGATGTTTTGCAGTGGCTTGAGATAAAAGTTAAAGACCTTATTCTTATTTCCATAAGTAGTAAAATAAACTAAATTTCTTTACTAAGAAGAATCCATTTTAAGATTAATAAAAATAAAAAAAATAATAAATTATTAAACAATACAATTACAATTTACTACCACTTATGCAAACACATGTAACAATAAAATTATTTTATAAATCTGCTCACAAACAAGCATACACACGCGTACATATCTACACATACGAATATAAGACATATGAACACTTACGAGTATTTGCAAAAAATGTAACCATTTTTTACACAAATTGTAAAGTGATTTATGACAAGACAAGCCATTTGTAAGCATTTGCATTAGAATAGCAAAAAAAAAAAGAAATACAAGTTAAAATGATACAAAAACAACAATAACAAAACCAAATACATTTAACAAATTGTTGCAATATTATATCAGATTATATATCCATATACAATATTTTACTATCCTTCGTACTTGACTACAAATCCTTAAGAATTAAGGATACATAAGTAGTATTCAACATGCAAAGAAAGCAACGACCCACAAAATGATAAGAGCAACATTGAGACGAGCTGGGGTTGTGTTTTTATAAGTAGTTAAAGTTCAACAGAAGTTGCCAGATTTTTTATTCTTTTATCGTATGTAAGATTTTTAAAGTATAATAAATATATTTCTGCCTATAACAGCGAAAATTTATTTATTTGAATGTTTCGAGTGTTTCGAGTGTTTCGATCTTCTTGACATTTTCCCAGTCTATCTGTAAGGAAAATAAACTAAAGTTTTCTGATATATAAAGTGGCCGTAACACCTTCCATTCAAACTGAATTTTAATATCAAATATCTAGACTAGTACTAATGTCAGAATAACGAGACTTTTTATGAGTTCATGTTAATCACGTGTGGTATCACACCTTCCATACAAAGTATATACACTTGCTAGAAAAATTAATCATACACTTAAAGATGAGAATTCCAATCTATAATATTAATATGCCAGGCGATTTCTTGTGACCGATGTTTTTGTTCTACCGTTTTATCCCGATTTCGACCAAACTTATATTATTTCAAAGTTATTTCTTTTTAGCCGTTTTGCAGATTTACAGATTTTTATTTATTTTTTTTTTTATTTTGAGTAAATTGCATTTAAATTTGCTACTAACACATCTATAACATTAATACGCTAGGCGACTTTTTGTGACTGATGTTTTATTCTACCGTTTTATTCCGATTTTGACCCGACGTTTATTATTTGAAAGGTATTTCTTTTTAGCCGATCTGCAGATTTACAGATTCTTAAATTTTTTCCTTTATTTTGAGTAAATTGCATTTGAAGTTGCTACTAACACATACAAAAAATTGTACAATGCTATGTGTGTGTTTATTAAATTTGTTAATGGGTTTGTAATCAAAATGAGTTTGTTTTTTGTGTTGATTTGTGAATTGGCTATAATTGATTAGCATAGCTTTAGGGTCTTTATTTAATGGAAATATAAAATTTTCTAGAATTTGCACTCGAATTTCGAGGGCTGGAATCTGCTAGTTATTATTATTACATATTAAATATTAAAATACGGATGGTTACCTTAAGTCATTTTGAAGCTGACTCCTAGAGGACTCTACCTTTATTACATTCTTTTTTGTTATAAAATTTTTATATTCAAAGAAACTTACTTTGTCGTAATTTTGACATTCGACGTTAAGTCATTTCGATTTCTGGTAGCGTAAAAGCTTGGCTTAATTTCGCGGCAAGTTTAAAAAAAAAATTACTTGGAGTTTTCAAAATGTAATAGAGAAAAGCATATTTTTTATTATCACATTTTACGAAAAAACTAACAATATTTTGTTTTTACTTTTCTTATTGGATTTTCCTACATTTTATATTATATTATATTATATTATATTATATTATATTATATTATATTATATTATATTATATTATATTATATTATATTATATTATATTATATTATATTATATTATATTATATTATATTATATTATATTATATTATATTATATTATATTATATTATATTATATTATATTATATTATATTATATTATATTATATTATATTATATTATATTATATTATATTATATTATATTATATTATATTATATTATATTATATTATATTATATTATATTATATTATATTATATTATATTATATTATATTATATTATATTATATTATATTATATTATATTATATTATATTATATTATATTATATTATATTATATTATATTATATTATATTATATTATATTATATTATATTATATTATATTATATTATATTATATTATATTATATTATATTATATTATATTATATTATATTATATTATATTATATTATATTATATTATATTATATTATATTATATTATATTATATTATATTATATTATATTATATTATATTATATTATATTATATTATATTATATTATATTATATTATATTATATTATATTATATTATATTATATTATATTATATTATATTATATTATATTATATTATATTATATTATATTATATTATATTATATTATATTATATTATATTATATTATATTATATTATATTATATTATATTATATTATATTATATTATATTATATTATATTATATTATATTATATTATATTATATTATATTATATTATATTATATTATATTATATTATATTATATTATATTATATTATATTATATTATATTATATTATATTATATTATATTATATTATATTATATTATATTATATTATATTATATTATATTATATTATATTATATTATATTATATTTATTATATTATACTACATATGTGTCTATTAAATATTATTTTGTGTTATGAACTCTTTACCATTGACACATTAGGAAATTTTTCGAAGAACTTACGGAACGTTTCTACTTAATTTTTTACAACGTAAAATCGCAGTATAACAAATGTAAATGCGAGAACAAGTATTCATACATTTAGGGCAAACCCATGAATTATGCAACGAAGTACAGGTTTTTTACATCGATTTTATTTCGATAGAAGACAAACTTGTTTGTATAAAGTGTATTTGACTTAACTATATTTCTTTTGGAAAGTATATATTTTTTTTTTTTTTTTTTGTTAACCAACACTCAGGGGATGCCCCCTACAAATGCAGTGCATTGTGTTGATTTAAGGAAAATAGGTTATGGGAAGGAGGAGAGAGGGAGTAGTGTATGTGGATATTTGACTTAAATTTTATTAGATTATAACTGTCAGGAAAGACCTCTGCGGGGAGTTTATTCCACATACGGCTAGTTCGACTGATAAACGAATTCTCTCTGTAATGCGTTGTGCGGTCAACTGGACAATAGACTACAAACGGATGTGATCTACTAGAGAATCGGGTAGAGCGAACCGAAACTCGGGCACTTGGAATAAGTTCGCTAATCTCAGAAGAACATTTCCCATGGTAATATCTATAGAACAGTGCTACACAACCCACATTCCGACGGTGTTCCAATGAATCAATAGAATTGGATACCCTACTGTCATTGATGAGCGCCAACGCCCTCCTTTGCACACGGTCCAGTAGCTCCAAAATAGATTTCGAAGCCCCTGCCCATATATGGGAGTTGTATTCCATTTTCGGTCGGATGTAAGTGGTATAGATTTTAAGGAGATCAGAAGGAGTGAAGTAATTTCTACACCGTTTTAGAAAACCAAGACACTTGAATGCTTCTTTCGACACTTGAAAAACATGTTCGTTCCAACGAACATCACGTTGAATTCTCATGCCCAGAACATCAAGAGTATCCAATTCCTCAATACCTATACCACCCATATATACAGATGACATAGTTAATTCCATGGCCCTATGGGTCAACATACAACATTGGGTCTTCAGCGCATTAAAATCGACCCTATTCGCCTTACCCCACTCGGAGATTGTTAAGAGGTCTTGATTGAGTGTGTCATTCATTGTCCGCCTTTTGCCCCCAACCTCCAAGAGGCTTGGCCTACAATTAAAGGAAAATGAATGACAAATGCTGCTGTCATCTGCGAAAGAGTATATAGAGTTAAAAGTTTGGCCAAGAAGGTCGTTCAGAAAGATAAGGAAAAGAGAAGGAGAAAGAACGGAACCTTGGGGTACCCCTGAATTAAGCTGAAACTCATTAGATGAGACCCCATCAATAACAACACGTATTGTTCGGTCTCTGAGAAAACTCGATATAAATCGAGAGAAGTCATTACCGACCCCAAATGCAATAAGCTTTGATATCAATGCACCGTGCCATACACGGCCGAATGCCTTGGAAATATCCAGAGCAACCACTTTACTTTCGCCAAAATTGCGAATGGATCGACTCCAGCGCTCAGAAAGTAGAGCTAACAGGTCTCCCGTGGAACGATTTCTACGGAAGCCATACTGTCGATCATTAAGAAGTGAGTTGGCCTCTAGGTAGTTCACAAGGTGGAAATTGATCATGCTCTCCATCACCTTTGAGAGCGCAGAGCAAATTGCAATTGGACGGTAATTTTCAGGGTTATTAGCCGCACCCTTTTTAGGGATTGGCTGGACATTAGCAACCTTCCAGCAAGAGGGAAAGACTTCTGCACGATACGAAAGGCTGAAAAGGTTGGCCAATGGACTGGCTAGCGTCGAAGAGCACTGTTTCAGCACCAGTGCTGGTATACCATATTGGAAGAAATAGCTCGGATCATAAGCAAAAACCATTTCTCAGTGCAGTCGTTCAAAACTATAAATCCACAAATTCAGAGTCCCAGAATTACACCTTCCCAAATTAGTTCTAAAATCAAAGAATTCTTCGGCATTCATTTCTGAAGTCAATAGAAAAACGTATGGTCTTTACACATAAGTATGTAAACTGACTCCTGAATTTCGAGAGCGTGTTTTATTTTCAGGTGAAAGCAAGTTTTTAATTTTCGACAATATACTGGATTAAATGATGAAGCGATGCAAAATATAGTCCTGAAACTTTGTGTGAATACATAGGGTATTGATGTGAAATGTCAAATCAAAAATGAGTGTGATCAAATAAATGGACGTGCCAAGTCAAAAACAACGTAAATATTTTTCCTCATATACGCACTATGATTTTGAGAGCCGTAACAGTTTTAGTGAGTCCATCTGGGCGGAATCGAACTCAGAAAGTGATTCTGAGTCGATCGATATAGTTTAAGTTTTTTGGTAGTTAAAAACAGCGGTAGCACAATTTGTGAAACCTTTTTCGTTTCAAAACGTTGAAAGATCTCCATCAACCGTATAAAGATCTTTTGCAAATTACTGGATACTAATCAAATTCTACGATATAGGGCTGCCTGTTCATACTAAGTATAAAATTATAGGACATTCTTAAGATGAATCAAGGCATTATTCCAATATCTTTGACAGTTGGAGATAAATTTTGAGACAAATAATTAGCGTTCGCCTCAGAGGCCCAAAGAAAAACATGTGAATATATAATAGTCGATCTAGTACGCCTATACAGTACCAACTCTGCTGAGGTATTAAATAGATATAGAAAATAAGCATCAAACAACTTTTAGTGTTATTGTTATTAACTTGTGACGAACATATATGAACAAGTTCATATCTTATATTATTTTTACAGACCAATCATGATCACATTAAGCAAAGTCGCTTACTCCTTTCAAAAACGTAAGAAAACCAAATAGGGTATAATTATGTTTACAAAAGGGTTAACTTTGTGGATTTTAGCCAACTAAGCCAGCTCCTGACGGATATATTTTATTTCTCCCACTAAAGGTAGTTCAGCATTCTGAGTCTAAACACCTTAATAAACATAACGTTTGGCCTTGAAGAGGGCATAGGCGTTCTATTACAACGACAACGTGGAAAGTCCTTTAGAGCTTAGAATACCTTATATTCTCCGTATATAAGCATGGATGCAGAAGGTACCATGCAAAATAAGTGCTAAGAATTACATATACTTTATTTGATTTCAGCATTTATGCCTTCGTTAAACAGGAAGGATGTATGCCGGTTCGAAGACGTCGGACAATCGGGCAGAGTAATAGCAATGAGTCATTATAATACCAGAGCAACTACTCGTATAAAAAAACACAATAAGTGGCATCGCTATTTTCAACATCACGTGTAATTCACTCACTAATACTCATCGCTGATTACAATTGTATGTTGGGTGGTTGGATATATGAAGCAAATTGATTTAAGTGGGTGTTTACAGATAACTTACCATAAAAACTCTCCAAGAAAAATCTAACCTTTCACAAGTGTATATTCCAACGAATGTGTGTAAAAGGGCAAATGCTAAAAAACCCTAAAAAAATGGCAAATGGCAGCATTTAAAAGGATGAAGATGATAATGATAATCATCGCCATCACCATCAACATCAACACAATCACTAAAAACAAGTTTAACAAAATGTCGACAACAACAACGAATCTAACAAAGGATGACGGTGAATGTGCCAGTATATGAGTAAGGAAAAGCACAACTCTGCTGAACAAAAGAAGAGCACATTTGCACCAGGGAAAAGGCCAAAACAAAAAAAAAAACAAAAAAACATCATGCTCCTTTATAAGTTTCAAGCTGCTTCAATAACGAAGATCTGAAACAATTTAAATTCAAGGGTAAATTCTACACTTTAGCCATCATTTTACTGCTCTTTATATATAATGATTTTTTTTTTACTGTATCATGGTGGAAATGTGGTGGCTGCAAGGAAATTGAGTGGGCGGTGGTGGTGGAAAAATAGAAAGTTTTTCCATTTAAGCAATTTATAATCAAGTGCATTTAGGTCTTTCGTTCTATCGCTTCTCGCATGTCTTTTGTAAGTGAACATTATGAATTTTATTGTTTTTTTATGATAATTTTAGTTTTTTTTTTTTGCAAAAATAAAAAAAAGTCTTTTCATTTGATTTTCAGGAATAAAATTATTTTGCAAATATAATTTGTTATTTAAACATATAATTATATGTTGTTATCTTGTGTGTAACTTAGATTGTGCATAAATGTGATTTTGTATCTGTGTAGAGGACTTATAACAACTACCTCCTAATATATACATATGTATGTATGTACTCGTATATGTATATCTTCATACACTTTAAGTTATTAAATTTAATACTCTTATGTAAAATGAGATCCATTGTCTCTGTTGTTAAGTGATTTATTTTTCCTAAATATAATTTCCATCATAATTCAGAGTAGTGTTTGAATTCTAGTTATCTCGATTACTATTATATATAATATATTTTCCTGTGAGGAAGTGGGTCCAGCACAAGCGACATTTCTAAATTAATACAATATCTTGTACCATGCATTGCGAGTGACGGTCCAAATTGGCTGAGACAATAACTGGATATAAAAAGTTAGCCCAATCTATAGTTTGGTGCAGTTGTTAATTTGTGGCCTGCAGATATGAAAAAGTTCATAACTGGTATTATTTTTATATGGGGCTAAGGCTAAGATGAGAGACTTACTTCCCTCAAAAACATACATAAACAAAATTTTAAATAAATATATGGGACATCCCCTAACCAACACTCAGGGGATGCCCCCTGCAGATGCAGTGTGTTGCGTTGATTTCGGGAAAATAGGTGATGGGAAGGAGGAAAGAGGGAATAATGTTTGTGGATATTTTATTTAAATTGCCTTATATTGTAACTGTGAAGACAGACATGTGTGGGGGCTTTATTCCACGTATGGCTAGTTCGACTGATAAACAAATTTTTTCTGTGATGCCTGGACAATAAACTTCAAATGGATGTGATCTACTAGAGAAGCGGTCAGCGGGCACTTGGAATGAGTTCTCGAATATCACAAGAACATATCCCATGGTAGTATCTATAATACAGTGTTACAAAACCCACATTTCGACGATGCTCCAACGAGACAATAGAGTCAGATATTCTATTGTCATTTATGAATTCCTGGCCATATGTGGGAGTTGTATTCCATTTTCGATCGAATGTAAGTGGTATAGATCTCCTTAAAGATCAGAAGAAGTGAAATCATTTTTGCACCGTTTTAGAAAACCAAGACACTTGAATCTTGAATTCATATGCCCAGAACATCAGGCATATGCGATTCCTCAATACCTATACCTCCCAGATATATAAATGACATTGTTGACATTGTTGGTATTCCCAATAGTAAAGCAGAAGAAAGCATATATTTCTAAAATTCATAACTACACTTGTTCTTAATCGCACCGGTTCCCTTTACCCGACTCAGGTATTGTTAATAGGTCTTGATTGAGTGCGTCATTCGTTGACAGCCTCAAATTCAAATGAATTTATTGTTTATTAGTTCAATTAAGCCTTTAGTTTCACATTGGCCGAGTTCAGGAAACTGGTTTCGAAATAATACAATTTTGAGGCAATATATAGCTTTGGACATCCATCTAGCTAAATGATATGCTCCAGGTTTGTAAAATGATATTCCTCGAGGTGGGGTTCCGCCTAAAAAAAGTTATAGTAAGTTCCAGAAATTCCTTATAATTGTTTCTCGGTAACTCTTCCATTAGTTTTTTCTTCGCAAAAATAATTAGTATTTCTTTAACTCTTAGATCATTTGTTCCAGGTTCATACTCTTCCCGCCGTATTTGAAGCCAATTGTTCTTAATTTTTTTAAATAGAACAATATCAGGGCCTGTACTTGCTCCAATGTTAGACTACAAACATAGCTGCCAACACAATTTCATATATATGATGACGACAACCCATATATAAAATGTCGCGCCCAATTCTTTTCTCCAGTAGAGTGCATGCTCCTTTAAATCTTCCTGTATTTGATGATGCTGTATCGAAAACGAATGCCTCTGTTTTCGATAAAATATTGTTCTCCTCCAAAGCATCGAAAACAGCAGAAGATATTTCAAGGCCTGTTCCATAAGGAATATCAGGCATATTTAGGATATTCTCAATGTTTGTATATGTAGCTACAATCGATAAGCGCTCTTCGGGTTTTCCGGTAATATAAGTTAGCAGTTTAGTACCCCAATGTATTGTCAGTAGCTGGTCTATAGTTTTACGCTTTTGCACTACACTTTTGCTGAGTTCTTCCCTTAAAACATCCTAGTGCTTCCAAAACTGCAACTAATACGTGTACTACATCTCTACAACTTAATTTAAGCTTATCCAAAACTGCAGCGAGTCTCGGTGTTAAAATATCATTACGTGCACTTTTTTCGTTTCGAGATACTATATCTTCTCTTTCCTCATTATCCTCCAATTCAGATTCGGAATCTAATATATCATCGAAACTATTAACACCTATAAGGAATTCGATTATTTTTAAAATATTCTCCTTCACTTAAGGGATTAAAACCCATCGTGGTTTGAAACAATTAAAAATATAATATTTACGTTTTGATGTTGAAGGAGCTTCCATATTTCTTATTTTTCTCATTTCCTCAGCCTCAGTTCGCTTTTGAATTCTTCCATTCTTTTTCAATAACCTAACATCTACACCAAGCACGCTCCTGGGTGCCCTTTTAATCTTTGATTTAGTAGAAATTGTTTATCTTCTTCAATTTTAATAATGTTTAATGCATCGTTATGAGCAATATCAAACAAATCATTAAACCCATCTTCCCATTCAACTCTTTTTAATTTATACGTTTCACCATCCCTATTTTTAGTTTTGACAAAATATTTCCATTCATCATAAAGATCTAAGATCAGTTTCTTGACAGCTCGATGAAATTGCTTAACGGGAACCTCTTTATGGATTGAAGTTAACAAAAATTCTATTGGCGAAAGTCCATTTAAAGAGTTATCAATATTTGTATTGTCTTTATTAGTTTTGTCTTTCTCAAAAGTCGAAGTTGAACGTTTGTTAAGTTTAATGGCTGTAGTTAAAAGCAAACTTTGAACGGAATAAAATCCGAGTTATGTTCTGTAATACGTATAAATGAAGGTTTGAAATTGAGAAATGGGTGCTGTTACACTTACATATACCGAGCGATATCGTTGATAAAAGTCGATCGTCAGAAAAATATCATAGCCAAGAAGGACTTGAAGATGAAAACATCACAGAAATATTAGATCCCACAAACCAATTATTCTAATATAATCGTATATTTTACTAATGTAAATTCTGTTATAATTGAAATTAAAAAAAATCCTCTAAAATTAAAAATATTTAATATAAAATTAAAAAAACTCAATTTGATGTTAAAAAAATACAGATGAAATCCAAAATATTTTTAATTAAAATTTAAAAAATATAAATGGAAACTTATGTTTTATATTAATTTTTTAATTCAAAAACCAAAGAATTTATTAATAAGTATTTAATTTTTCAATATAAAGCTAATGAAATTGAAAAAAAAAATTTTTTGCATCTTTTTTTTTTGACTCCAGTACGTTTTAGCATCTTTTTGTTTGCAATTTAGCATCTTTACAATTTCATATAACGCAACACTGAAGTACACGCACTCCTGAGAACTGCTGCTAGAGAACTGAACTGAGAACTGAATAAAGTGTACTGCAATTAGACTTTATCAACAAATTTTGTATAAAAATAATACAACAAAGTCTACTTGAAGTACACTTTAATTTTTTGGCATACGGCCTAAGGAGTTTAGCCAATTTTTAATTTTCAACTTAAATATAGTGTGAACATGGTAAGATAGCATTCTTAATATATTAAGGAAACATTTACAAAAACCGCTAACAATAAAATAAAAAAAGTTTTAATAAAACATCCCGTTATTTGTAGTTAAAAGTAAACTTGTTAAGGGCATAAAGATTTAATGTGTTCATAAGAAGAATTAGCACATCCGTTAAAAAACAAGTCTCAGTAATAGTATTTATTTTATCCTTGACTAATTGGATACTAGATAGTGAGTGTAAGAGTGATGTAGAAAAATATGGTGGTAAATTATTAAACATTTTCAGAAGCTTATTCTTAATCAGCCGTTTAGTGAGTGACAGCAGCATAAAATAGTATATATATATATATGTTCCTCTAACTTCCATTGGAGCATAGGGCGCCAATAACAGCTGATCGCCAGCGGACCCGATTTTGTGCCGTTGTTCTTAGCTCATTCCAAGATAGTCCAAGGCTGTTAATCTCAGTTTCTGTGGACCGTCGCCACGTTGTACGTGGTCTGCCAGGTTGCCGGCCAGTTTGTTGAAATGGGTTCCATCGAAGTGCCTGTTTGGCCACGTTGTCGTCGTTTCGTCGTAGTGTATGACCAATCCATTGCCACTTGCGCTTCCGTATTTCAATTTCTATCGGAATCTGTCTTGACTGCACTAACAGGTCAGCATTAGAGATTGTCCGAAGCCAGAAAATGCGGTGGGTGATGGTATTCGTAACTTTCCAGGTTGTGCATCCATAGAGGAGTACCGATTTGACATTTGCTTCGAAAATTCTAAGCTTAGTGCGAGGACTTATTTTGTTATTTTGCCATATTGGTGCTAATATGCCAAAGGATGATCTTGCCTTATTTATTCTACTCTCTACATCTAAGTCGGCACCTCCATTTTCGTCAATGTCACAACCCAGGTAGCAGAAGTTGGACGTGTAGTCGTAAATTTGATCGCCTATATATAGTGGTGATGGTGAGTTAACTCCTACACTCAGTGCCTTTGTTTTTCCGGTATTTATTTTAAGACCTGTACAGCGCAGTTTGTCTTGCAAATTTAATGTTGTCTGTTTTAGATCATAAAGTCTGTGCGAAAGTAAGCATATGTCATCTGCGTATGCCAAGTAGTTAAGGTATTTGTTGTTGATTTGCCACTGTATACCATGGCTGCTATTTTCTATGGAACTTAGAACATCTTCTATCACAACAAGGAATAACAAAGGCGACAATAAACATCCCTGGCGAACTCCACTTTGCACCATAAATGGGTCAGATAGCTTCCCCTTGTGAAGAACGAAACATCTGACTTGTTACAACTTTCCTTGATCAGTGATATAAGTTTTTCCGGTATACCTCTTCTTTGCAAAGCTAACCATATGAACTCCCGGTTAATACTATCGAAAGCTTTTTCAAAATCAATAAAAAGAAGATATGGAGTTTAACTCCACACACTGCTCTGTAATTATTCGTAAGGTGTTGATATGATCCGCACAGGAATATCCACTACGAAAACCGGCTTGGCATGAGCTGATGGTCTTTTCTAGGTGCTCTTTAACGCGATTAAGGATTATTTTTGCAATTATTCTTGCTATAGTTGGTAACACACATATGCCTCGCCAATTGCTGCAGTTCTTCAGATCTCCTTTCTTTGCTATCTTGACTATTATACCTTCCTTCCATTCATCTGGAAAGGACTCAATTTCCCACGATTCACATATAAGGGGGTGTAATAGTTCAGCCGTAAGGTTTGGATCGCATTTATATATTTCAGCTGGGATACCATCGGTACCCGCAGCTTTGCCATTTGGGAGCTGTTTTATAGCTGCTATGGTTTCTGCAAGGCTTGGGGGGCGAGATTCGAATCCTAGGGTTTGTTGCAGTGATAGGACTTGTGTGAATAGGTGGTTGAGCTGCAGGATCAATCATGTTGTTTAACACCGTGGAAAAATGTTCTTTCCATCTTTGGAGTTTTTCCTGGTCAGTGATGAGCATATTTCCTCTCATGTCACGTACTGGGTGTTCGGTACGCATTCTTTGCTCTCCAAGTTTTTTCGTAATCTCAAAAACAGTTCGCGTATCGCCAGAGTTTGCTGCATTTTCGGCCTCTTCTGCTAGGGTGTCTATGTGCTTTTTTTATCTCGTCGCACTGCTCGCTCTAGCGTCTTGTGATATTTACGATATTTGGCGTCTAAACTACTTTTTTCATCACAGTCCTCGGAAGCATTCATTTTCTCTTTTAAAGCTTTACGTTCATAAATTAAGTTCCAAGGGCTCTCCAACATCCATACTTGTCTTCCTTTGGGAGCTGGGCCAATGGTGAGATCTGCGCAGGATCTGATGGTGTTTTTGACGTGGTCCCATTTAGAATTGATAGACGCATATGGAGGTGCATCATTGTTTTGTGTCACAGCATTGCGTAGCTGGGCGCTAAAGTTGTTTCGGACATTGATGTTTTTTAAGCGCCCGATATCGTACTTCCTAGGCCGGATGTTTTGCCTTTTCTGTTGAATTGCGGCAGTACGTAAACGAATTTTGGCCACCACTAAGTAGTGGTCCCGAGATTGGCCAATGTCAGCCCCTCTTTTGCTCTTTACATCGAGAAGACATTTCTTAAAGCGATGGCTGATAGCACAATGGTCGATTTGGTTTGCGGTGCTATACCTATCGTGTGACATCCAAGTTATCTTATGACAATCTTTGTGTTCAAAAAGGGTGCCTCCGATCAGAAGTTTTCTAGCATTGCAAAAATCAATGAAGCGTTCGCCGATGTCGTTTCGAGTACCAAGGCCATGCCTGTCCATTACGTGCTTCAGTGATTCGTTATCAGAACCAACCTTGGCATTTAAATCTCCCATAACGATAACAATATCACCCCGTGGAATGGAATCATAAGTTTTATTAAGCTGGCTGTAAAACGTGTTTTTAACCTCGTCTGTGGCACTTTCTGTGGGAGCATAGCATTGTATCAAAGATATATTTCTTACTCTGGATGCAAAGCGAGCAAGAACAAGTCTGTGCGAGACTGGTTTCCAGGTAACTAAGCTTTTATGCGCATTTGTTGTCATCATTATTCCCACTCCGGATTCGTGGCTGCTGCCCGTTTCCCTCCCGGAATAAATCATAGCAGTCTGGGATGTAGTTGACGAGTATTCTCCAGAGCCTGTCCAGCGTATCTCACTCAATCCTAAGATGGCAAGGTTGTATCGCTGCATTTCACGTTCAACTTGCATGTACTTGGCATTGATACCTGAGTTGATGTTGTCAGTATCTCTTAGCGTTCTTACGTTCCAGTATCCAATCATAGTCCTTGTTCGATATGCAAAGGTCGTCAACGAAGGTTTCGGTTTTTCATTTAGAGGCTGTTTAATTAGCGATTCGTTAGCAATTATGATTCGGGAATGTGGGCTGCTAACCCTTGTCCCCTAGATTTGTGATAGGGCTGCTATCTACGTGTCCAATCCCACGATGCAATCATGTTTCAGCGGTTGTCGCCTACTTTCCTGAGACGTCCTTTCGACCATCAGGATGCATGGTTGTGTCGCCTTCTAACTCTGGCTAGCCTTAAAGTGGATGCTACAAAGCATCAATTATGATTCGGGAATGTGGGCTGCTAACCCTTGTCCCCTAGATTTGTGATAGGGCTGCTATCTACGTGTCCAATCCCACGATGCAATCATGTTTCAGCGGTTGTCGCCTACTTTCTTGAGACGTCCTTTCGACCATCAGGATGCATGGTTGTGTCGCCTTCTAACTCTGGCTAGCCTTAAAGTGGATGCTACAAAGCCATTGCCCGGGGGGTACTTGGTCTAAGACCGGAAGTAGTTAGCTGCTTGGACAGTTCAACAAAGGAATCATCCTGGCCACTCCCAAGTGAGTGGAAAATCAGAAACTTTCCACCTCTGCGAAAAGTCCCACCCCCCAATAGTAAAATAGTATGATTGCGCGAAAACGTACCTTCAAAGTTAAAAGTTTATTTTCAATGTTCAGATCAGACTTTCTATTTATAAACGGGTACATGATTCTGGTTGTAAAACTTATTTTGTTAACAATGGAACTGATGTGTTCATTAAATAACATTTTACTGCCAACTGTAACGTCAAGATATTTAACACTGTTCTCCCAAGGTATTTCTAAGCCATCAACTTGAATATTATACTGAAGTAAGAAACAATCTTTTCTTTTCCTTTAAGGATTTACCGAAATTTTCCATTTCTTAAAGTAAACAATTACTTTGTTAACAGATCATTACATTACTTAATATGTTGTCGGACAAAGTGTTGGAACATAAGATAGTGGTATCGTCAGCAAATGTTGAGGATTCACATCCAGACAATGATGGGAAATCTGAAGTTAAAATATTATAGAGAATAGGAAAAAGACATGAGCCTTGAGGACAACCAACTAGAATTTTGTATTCTTAAGAAAAGTGTTGATCAATATGTACTCTATATGTATAACCGATTTGTCAGGTAACTTTTAATAATTTTTATTTTTTGAATATCTTATCCAATGGAGATTAACTTATGAATAAGAGCGTCAAGGCCATCCGAATCAAAGGCAGATTTTATGTCCAGTAAAATCATGGCAATAGATTTTTGATCATTGAAATTTTTTTTTAAACTATTTTCTTGTAGTATTGTGTTGAGCACGGAACGGGAAGAATATTGCAATCTTCAATAAAATTAACTAATTTCTCCTATGTGAGTATCTCTAATATCTTGCAGATAGAGTTTAAAAGACTATTGGTCTCTATGAGTCGGGACTGGAATGATCTTTCGCCGGTTTGGTATTGGATATTATTTCAGATTTTTCCCAACCTGTTGGCAAGTAACACATCCTAAAACAGGCATTATACAGACATGTTAGGGCTTCTAAACCTTTCGAAGGTATGGCTTTTATGCATTTATTGGAGGTACCATCTATTCCTGGCCATTTTTGATTCTTTAAATTATTTATAATTTCATTGAATAATGTTGATTATTCAGTATTCTAAAAGACGTGGAATTTTACTGAAATCACTCTAATTTGTAGAGATAGAGTGGCTCGAAAAAAAATTTTTGAGCAAGTATTTCAGATTTTTTAATATATGTTGTATAGGAATGCACTTCGTCTTCTTTCGAAAGAAGATTTATCAACACTTTTCAGCAAATTATTCCATCTGGAGTTTCAAAACTTAAAAATATTTTCACGAATAACATTATTAAAATATTTCGTTTGATCTGTATAAAGTAATCTATATCTAATTCAGTTTCTTCCGCAATTATTTCACAGAGTTATTAAATTGAGAATATGACTTGGCAAACGCTTAATATAAACTAGCAGATTCCAGCCCTCGAAATTCAAGTGCAAATTCTAGGAAATTTTATTTTTTCATTAAATAAAGACCCTGAAAGTATGCTAATCAATTATAGCCAATTCACAAAACAACATAAAAATCAAACTCATTTTTATTACAAACACATTAACAAATTTAATAAACATTCTATAATTTTATGTATGTGTTAGTAGCAACTTTACTCAAAATAAAGAAAAAAAATTTTAAAAATCTGTAAATCTGCAAATTGGCTAAAAAAGAAATACCTTTCAAATAATATACGTTTGGTCAAAATCGGGATAAAACGGTAGAGCAAAACATAAGTCACAAAAAATCGCATCGTGTATGAAAAATGTATGAGAAATTTTTCTATGGAACACTATGTTCAATAGCAGACATCAAAAGTGATGTAAATTTCATTACCAAATTGTCAATTTCATTAACATTGTTCAGCGGAAGGTTGACAACCTGAAATTGAAATCAAAGAGTACTTAGGATTGAAGGTTTGAACAATAAGGTTATTCAGAAAGAAAAGTAAAAGAGAAGGAGAAAGAACGGAACCATTGAATATCTCTGAATTAAGCTGAAACTCATTGGTCTGGGAGAAAACTCGATCTAAATGAAGAGAAGTCATATCATTGCACCGTGCCACATGCGAACGTCTTACAAATGTTTAGCGCAACCACTTTACTTTCACCAAAATTGTAAAAGTGTCGACTCCAGCGCTCAGACTGAATAACTAGATCGAGTTCTACTTCACTAAGAAGTGAGTTGACCTTTAGTTACTGGACAAGATGGTAATTAATCATAATTTCCACAACTTTTGAGAGCGCCTTACCCTTCTTAGGGATTGGTTGTATTTTGGCAACTTTCCGGCAAGAGGAAAAGCCAATGTACTAGCTAGCGTCAAAGAGGACTGTTTCAGCACTAGATCTGGTATAACTTCCGGTCCAGGAGATTGATTTTCATTGGTAGCCTAAATCTTTTTAACTGCACGAGCTCGGAAGAATATTTTAGGTATAGTACAAGATATATTTTCGTATTCGGTCAGTGGTTGATTGCTATCTGACAAAACGAATTTTTTGCAAAAAGTTCAGAGTCAGTGAATATTTGGTAATGTTTAAAAGAGCTGGAATAGCAGAGGCGCAGAAAGAGCTTTCTCACGAAGACGCTGTTCGTAAAGTAATTTTGCAAGTCTTATTACTTTGGCACATTTGGTTCTCGCCTGTCTCGGACGGACATATCAAAATCCACTCAGAAAGGGGATGAACCAACTAAAAATCATAACGGGCTGCCCTAAGTAGAAAAATTTCATATAGAAGCAATCTATTCAATTATAACATAACAATTATCACAATGTTCTATAAATCGCTGATGCAGGCTGAAATGCCAGAAACCGGTCCGATTAAAAATACAGTGTAGTTATGAATTGAAATATATGCTTTCTTCTTCTCTACCATGCACCATTGAAATAAAAATCACAGCGTTGTCCAACAGTGTCTTGTCTTCGAAACTTTTGTGTGCGGTTACTCCATGTCAAATAATCCAGTCACTTAACGTTTCAGATTTTAATGAAGCTTTTCCATATTATTTTTCTTAGTTGTAATAAAGAAGAATATGTTTTTAGCATTTCTTTGTGTCTTTCGATTTATATATGGGGGATTTCATGTCAAGTGCACCAACTTTTGAAACCGATGTCTTCCGGGATGAAATTTGCACCAAGGTTAGTCCTATTGGATAGTAGTTTAGACACAATTTTTCAACAAGATCAGTCCAGATCTCTCTGAGTTAGAGGGGGATTAAAATTTGACATTTTGGCCAAACAGGTGTTTTTCTCATCCATGTAACTTATTACCTATTGTTCTTAGAAAATTTTCTCCCAAATAGTTTAGATAGCTATTTCTTCAATATTGCGGAAAAAAATACTTAAAAAAAAAAATTAAAGCATTTTTTGCCTTTTTTTCAAAAAGGGCTTTTTTTCATAAGAAAGCTTAGGATTTTTCCTTTAAGAGATTTTTGGTCGCTTAGTGGGATGGGAGTGGGATATCTATCAAAATATATGTTTTGTAACTCAAGACAACGGTTTTTCAATTTTTCACAAATGCACTATTTTGAATTTTTTCCCATTTGTGTCTAAAACCTTACAAATAAAACTTATACTGAGAAACTGGACAAACTAAACTTTCCGAAGGTATATAACATACCTAACTAAAATTTTATACCCTCGATACTGTAATACCCAGAATATGTTAACCTCAGGAGAAAAATCGCTTTTTTATATAGAAATGTTGAAAAATTATTATTTTTTATTTATATTTAATAATAATTAAATTAATGTATAATAATAATAATATTAAAAATAAAAAGATAAATAATTTATTAAAATTTAATCTAATTACATTAGATCCATTTATATCATAACTATTTTTATACTTAATTTATTGTAGCTGATGAAGTATTTAAGTCTTGTAAATTTTTAAATACCCAGTCTTTCATCTTGCTTTTTTGTCGCCTTTATTTACTGCGTGTTTTTGTCAATCCTTTCTTGGCGTTACTAGGTTCAGCTGTTGATTTCGCTGCTGGTTTATTTGTTGCCTTTGGAAATAAATCGCATTGAATAGAGGCAGAAAACTTTTTCAACTTGAGTCTTCCATCGACAAGCGGTATAAAAGCATGGTATTGAGCGGTGCCATCGATTGTTACCGCAGCATCGAATCTGCTCTTCAGTGTTTTCAATGTTTCCTGATGATCCTCTTTGCTACTAAAAACTATTTTAGTTTCTTTACAATAACTCTTTGCCCAATGGAATAAAGCAGTCGTATCTAAGATGCGATCTTGATGAGAGCACTGGAGGCTATACTTCGCTGCATTTCTTTTAAAGTTTGCTGCAATACCATCACATGCTCCTTTACCATGAGCAGTAGGATGAAAATGCCACTCAGCTGGCATTCCAAAATCTTTTTCAAGGGCCATAAGATTTGCCAAGCTACTTTTGTTTTTAAAATGTTGACGAGCTCCGTCCGAAACGTAGTATACCTTCTTTGTAAATTTAGATTTTAGATATTTTAGTATTATCTTCGGATATGATTGCCATACTTTTGTGTTCCAGTTTTTCATCTTTCATGTAGTAAATAACTACTGTGAATATAGTTGCTTGGTCGTTATTGAAGTGGAATGCTTGTATGGCATCCTGAAGAACATATTTATAGTTTTCTGCGAAATCATATGAAATAACGAATTCACCAGACTTCAAACTTATGTTCAAATCCTTGAAAGTCATGGTTTCTCAAGTTTAGCAATCCTGTACACATTTCTTCCACAAAATCATCCACATTTAAAATGATTGTTTTCAATGTGTATCTGTCAGTCTGAATCCAAGAAGCAAATTTGACCTCCTCTATATATTCTTGATCTAAAGAGTTGATTAAATTTTCTTTGATGAATGTGGTTTTCGGGCAATTGGTACATTCACCTAAGTGGCAAGAAGTTGTTGCATTAGGACACATAGTCAATTTAAGGCAATCGCGGAAATCGTGTAAATCTTCTGCCGAATCATCTGTTAAATACTTTAAGTTGATTTCCTTCAACATCAGTTTAACATTTTCATGGTAAATGCAAACGCATACTGTGTGAGTTCCGCTGCTTTCTGCCAAAACGCAACTTTTTGGCCTCATTTGGGTTAATTTCGTGAAGCCAATTCTAACATCCTCGTGTTCAGATTGAAATGTTGCAAATAACTCTTTCAGGTTACAGATAACCATTCTCTTCTGTTATGTTATGAAGGTATGTTACATACCTTCGGAAAGGTTAATTTGTCTTGTTTCTCAGTATAAGTTTTTTTTGTAAGGTTTTTCACACAAATAGGAAAAAATTCAAAATAGTGCATTTGTGAAAAATTGAAAAACCGTTGTCTTGAGTTACAAAACATATATTTTGATAGATATCCCACTCCCATCCTACTAAGCGACCAAAAATCTCTTAAAGGAAAAATCCTAAGCTTTCTTATGAAAAAAAAAAAATGCCCTTTTTGAAAATAAAGGCAAAAATGCTTTAATTTAGCAAAAAAAAAAGTCTACAAATTTTTTTTTTTTTTTTAAAGTATTTTTTTCCGAAATATTGAAGAAATAGCTATCTAAACTACTTGGGAGGAAATTTTCTAAAAACAATACGTAATAAGTTACATGGATGAGAAAAAAACACCTGTTTGGCCAAAATGTCAAATTTTGATCCACTCTAACTCAGAGAGATCTGGACCGATCTTATTGAAAAATTGTGTCAGACCTACTATCCAATAGGACTAACCTTGGTGCAAATTTCATCCCGATCGGAAGACATCGGTTTCAAAAGTTTGTGCACTTGACATGAAACCCCCCATATATTAATTAAAATTTAGATATATACATTTTCATATCTGCACGCCACAAATTAATAACAATTAATAATGCTTATTTTACATATCCAGTTATTGCTTTAGCAACGTTGGATCCAATACCCTCTCTCGAAAAACATAATTAGTATAAGGTATCGCATAGTCAGTCTATGCCGACTATAATTTTCTTACTTGTTTTATATCTGCAAGTAAAATTTATTTATATCGCTGGCTTCATGAAATATTTACAAAACAAAAATTCAAATCATTTACGTTGATTGCAGGCTAATTGTTGGGTTTCTATTACGTCTCGACTTTTGAAAATCAAATAATCCTAAACATTTCTTTGTTTTTTTTTTTTTGAGGGGTGGGGAAATTGTAATGTTGGCTTTAAACCAAAACTTCGTCAAGTTTGTTAACAATATAAAATATACAAATGTACAGATAAACAATTTATGCCAAAAGTACAATATTTCACAAAAGTATGTGTGTGGTTTTATGGTTTCGGGCTACACATCTATCCAGTGCAACCTTAAGTGGAAAAACCAAACAAAAAAAAAAATAAAAATGAAAACAACAAGATAAAAATGGAAACAAAACAATTTGGTAAAGGTAAACAAAAACAAAAGCAAAAACATGTAAATACTTAAAGAACAAGTTTTATGAAATGAATGTTTTCTTCCAGCCATCCTTGCTTACGGCTCGTAAGCCAATTAGCGGCAAACTAATAATAAATTGAAATTTACGCATTTCGAGACCCAAGGGTATTATCCGACACTTTTCTATTGTATGGCTTTTAACATAAGTGAAAGCCAGTGAGAGGTTGCTGGTTGAATGAATAGATGAACGGTTGAATGGTGTAATGTTTTGACTAGCTAGTGTTATAATTTCTACCATAAGGGGATAAAAAGTTTTTTTTTTGTTTGTTTTGTTTAATTCAACATCAAAACGATAATAAATAGCCAAGAGGTATGGAAAAAATTAACCTCATTTAAGGGTTGATTAGACACGTCCAATTCATAAGCATTCCCTTAATTTTCCAAATTACAAATAAAAAACAATTTACCTTTTATTAACTCTATAAAGCAAAGGGTCGCCGAAAGAAGATACCTTAACTATAAATTTGTCACGTCCAAAGCCTATGCACTCACGAACTTATATTGCTACCTTAGAGGGTTAAGAGTTTCATAAAGACCTACGTTAATTATGCAAATTAACAACATTTAATATTGTCATCACGTTTAAACGTTTTTATTTTATTTAATTTTCATATGATGTCAACTTTCTTTCACAAAAAAATGATTTTTATTTTATTTTTACCAGGGTGGTATTTTGTAGATTTGTAATTGTTCTCTTTACATACGCTTTCATTTTTTAGGGGTTTTAGTTTTACAAAACAATAATAAAAATAAAAACAACTGCAATAAAGTTTCCATTCGACGTCATACAACTTTGTTGTTTGGCTCTCTATCGTTGCGACTGTGAAACAATTATGCAAATTAGCACTAATTCGTTTAATTTAAGCGGATTACAATTTAATATTTTCGTATTTGTTTACTTTTTGTATTTTTTTTTTATCGTCGTTTTTATTTATCTACATACAATGTATTTGTTTATTTCATTTACATGTTGTTTAACAATCATTTGTATAATATTAGATTAATGCATGTTAATGTTAAACATTGGCCATGCAATAACAGCACACCCGTGAGGATATAGTGTGAGCCTAAGAGAGAGGAGGTCACTCAAACGGAGGAATATCTACATTTAAAGAAATTATCGCAAATATATAATATTAATACACACAGAAAACGGATTCGTTGTCGCAACCAAATTTGTTGCCAACCGAATTTTTGTAGTCCCATGTACTATCACAATATTCTTTTGTGATAACTGAATTATATAATCTATATAAACGTAGAATGGTAAGGGCAATTGTATATAAATATAAATTCGATTGTTAGAACTGTTGTATATAGTTAGTACAATGAATGGATTTATTAATTTTATTTCCCATTTATCTGTGTTTTTGCTGATATCAAATATTTAAAACTCTTTTTTATTTAATAATAACTTTTAGTAATAATTTTTATTAATAATTTATTTTTATTTAAGCGACATAAGACAATAGCTTGCAATAAAATAGTAATCATTAATCTTTAGGTAGTCCATACATACTTTATAAATTTTACAATTTTGAGAAAAATATTTTTCTGTTCCACTTATTAAAAATCATAACATATCGGCATATTGTCCGCAAAATTGCCTGAAATAATAAGTTGGTATTAATTGGGAAAAATTTTTTTTTGAAGAAACTCAACTTGACCACAGAGTTAAATAAATGCAACAAACACAAATTATGATCACATATAAGTAACTTGCTCTTAAGTCAATTGATCGACATTCTGTTACAGAAAAGAATTGATTGGATGAAACACATTGTGTTCCAATACATCGCGATATATTTTTGGTCTTTGGTGAAATCACAAAACATTTGCTCGACCTCATCTAACACGAAACATTTCATATTGTTCGTGTGTATAGACATGCGGTTAGTCATTTCTAAATAAGGTCTGATAAGATAACCACATCGTGACGACCAGCTTCCTGGTTACGTACGTCCTTAGAAATATTTTTTCCGTCAAGACAGGCGTGGAAACGAACTATCATATTTGCGTTGACAAGTCAGGAGTTGTTGCTGAAATCAAATCCTGGACGTATTGATTTATTGTAATATGATAATAAATAACTTTTACAGGTATTCCACAGAGCTCAGACCATATCTCTCTATCTTTGACACGACTATTGGTAGTGCGCAGTTGAATGGCAGATTGTTTTTCTAAACCATAAGCATAAATGTCACACAAAAGCTTCTTCCCAGACGCGATTAAATACACTTTCAGGTTTCGTATTTAATTTACATACTTCTATGATCCATTTTTTTGCATACATAAATAACATTGAAGTTTTTGTAAACGTTGTGATATTGATTTGAAAATCTAAATGTTCATATAATATTCAAAAGTTGTTTTTTATATTTTGTTTTAAAAATGACAATTTAATTCTAAAATTCAGTAAGACTAAACATATTTTTATATTTATTCGGTATTTACAACAGATTTTGATTCATGCAAATTTCTGTTGGTTAGAAATACCAAAATAGTTTAATAGTTTTGGTTTCTTTTGTTATAACCGAAAAATAATTCTTAATACAAATTTAATTTGTAGGAATGTAACCAATAATTTGTTACAATATCTGTCAAAACATTTTTGGTTTAAAATATGTTGTTATAACCGAATAAGAAATTGTAGTTGCCAATATTTGGGATTGAAGTATGTAATTCTGTAAGGTTGCCCCAATTAAATTAGTTGAAATATTTTTATAAAGAATTTTATTAGTAAACTAGCTGAGTCCGGTCCGCGATGCTGGCCCGAAGAAAACATCTGGATTTTATATTGCATCTAAATTTTAATACCGAGTGTCGGGCAAAAGTAAAGCACGATTTAATAATATTATGAATATGACTGAAAAAAAATATACGTTTTCTTGAATATTTTAACACCAGCGCCACCTACAGGTGAAAAACTTTGTCAGCAACTTTAGTTTTATGTACATAATATATGTTGCGAATTTGAGCTAAATTTGACCGTAAATAAATTTTTTGGGAAAATCTCGACCCCAGCGCCACCTATCAGGTACAAAAAAAAGTTATGCAAATCGGAGAACCAAAGGAACATATGGTATGAATACGAAGTCGCTAGCATTACTGGTTCAACAGTTATTAGAGTACCAACATACGCACCAACGTTTTTATATATTAAGATGGAACTATTTTTGTTGTTGCAGATACTTTTATTTCAGAAGAATTGTGTTTATACAGTAGTTATTAAAGTAAATATATTACATTATTAAATATTGAAGAATTATAATAAAAATTCTTATTACCTTAATAAATTTTTCTAGTCTTAACCGAATTACAACCAATCTTTTTTCTGTGTGTAGGCTAGGCGATTTCTTGTGACTGATGTTTTGTTCTACCGTTTAATCCCGATTTTGACCAAACGTATATTATTTGAAAGGTATTTCTTTTTAGCCGTTTTGCAGATTTACAGATTTTTAAATTTTTCCTTTATTTTGAGTAAATTGCATTTAAAGTTGCTACTAACACATACGTAAAATTATACAATGCAATGTGTGTGTGTATTATACAATGTGTGTTTATTAAATTTTCTAATGTGTTTGTAATAAAAATGAGTTTGCTTTTTGTGTTGATTTGTGAATTGGCTATGATTGATAAGCATACTTTAATGAAAAAATAAAATTTCCCAGAATTTGCGCTCGAATTTCGAGGACTATAATCTGCTAGTTATTATAAATTCTTTTAAAATATTTGGAAAATATATTTTCATAATCAAAGTCATTTAAATTTTGGCCAAATTCGATACAGCTTTCCATACTTTAGCTTAGAAATCCTTTGAAATTGTGCATTTGAACGGAATCTATGTAGACATGTTTTGTAAGCAATAAAACTCACTGATACTTCTTTACAGGTCCTGTGTACAGGTTTAACATTGTTGTCATATAATACATAGTTTTTGATATCTAATTGAAAATGTTAACATTCATGTTAAAATATAAATAATTATTGCAAAGCTTTATTATCTATATAAATCATAAGTTCTAGTAAGATATTAGTTAATATCTAATTAGAAAAACAATTGTGGCGCCATTTATTGTGGCATACTCACACTGAAAAAAATGAAGTGACACTATGTTTGTTAATACAAAAAAAAATTATTTTCCCTAAAACAAAATATTGCCGAAAATTATATAAAAAAATAATATATCGAATTATTTATAATATGTGATTATTAGGGATATACATTAGAGTGGGTCAAATTGTAGGGGGCTGAAAAAATCTCCATGGGTTCATTGCGATTCTGGTACTATGGGGCATAGCAAGTATATTTGCCCCAGAAAACATACCTCTTATTCCATAATACTCATTCAAATCAAAAAAAAATTATTGGAAATATGTGTACTGGGGGTTTATTGGTTTGGGAAATCCATTTTTCACATCTATTTTTATTTTTAACAGCCGCCAGGGGCCGTTTTCGTGAATTTTTGTGGATTTTGTTTTCACCTTTTTGGGGAAAATCGACGAAATTATTGCACAAATCGATGACTCATTTGCTTTGCAGTGCTGAATATTTTATATGGTGGGAAAAAAAGTGTTCAAATTTAAATTCCCACCCCCTAGAAATATGCGAACAGCAAAAAAAATGAGAAATACAAAGTTTTGGGTAAATCGAAAAAAAAATTAGAGCTGCCTCAACGCGAGTGTTGTTATATGGGAAAATATGACTTTTTTCAGATTTTACAAAAATTTCGTTCTATAGTTTAATTTTTTCGATAAGTTGTTACATAAATTTGTGTCAGTACTAAATTCTTTCTTTAAAAAGCTATATAACTTCAAAATCGAATTAAAACTCGGCAAAGAATAGCAAATGCCCCAGACCACATTTGTGTCAAAAAACCTAGGTGGTGAAATTTGATAGAAATTTTTTCAACTTTAAGAACTTAATTAAAGCCATAATTTTTTTTTTGTCTCTATACCTATAAGTATCCAGATATTAAGTATTGTTTTATTACCACGTTGTTAACCTATTGCGAAATGAGACCAAAATGGAAAATTGTTTGATAAAATTTTGAAAACTCCTTTTTTAACTTTTAAAAAATTTTCTTAAACAAAATTTTAAAAAATGGATCTGGCACTTTAAAGTTTTGTTAAATATATGTTAGAGATTAACTGTGTAAATTCCTCTGCCAGACTTTTTTTTACGAGTAGTTTTTTGCGGATTTCGAGAGAAATTAATTTTTTGTGAAATATTCAGTAAATGTACTCTTTCTAAATACTTGTATCAAAAATTTATCAGTTTTATACTTTTAAATATTATATTTTATCTTAATAGCCTAGGGTTTCGGAAAAAAATTATATGACACCATTATCCCTTTTGGGGTTGGGGTCACATATGACCCCAAGCTAATAAAAGACAATTTATTCAAAAAATTCAAATATTTTCTAATCGCTGTTGGATTTTTAGATGTGATGCTTAAAATACAATTACCAAATGTGCAAGGCTTCCATGCTAAAAATTTGGAATAAATGGAATAAAGTTAACCCATTCCTTGCCGAGGCCAAGCTATGAATTTTGTCATACTTAAAAACATTAATTTTTCTAGTAAACTAGATGAAACTCTTCCTACGGGTTGGGAAATAAAATTGTGCTATTTTTCTGCCGATTTTTATGATTCGATGATTATGATGATTTTATAATTTGACCTCAAAATTTTTTTTTTATTAACCCAAAACTTTGAATTTCTCAATTTTTTACAATTCGCATATTTCTAGGGGCTGAGACCGAGAGTTTGAACACTTTTTTTATTAAGGGCCACCCTAGTACCCATATACGACCTATATCGATTTCATTCAATTTAAGTCAAAAAGCTAGTTTTTTATATTTGTTCATTCAAAGAGTAAATAAAAAAACCAACTTTTTGACTTAAATTGAATGAAATCGTTATATGTAGGTCGTAGGTAACCACATAATTTTCAGTGCTGAATATTTTGGACTATTTTAAATATGGAAAAGTTCAAGATTCGTCCATTTGTGCAATAATTTCGTAAATTTTACCCAAAAAGGTGAAAAAAAATCCCCACAAAAATGATTGAAAGCGCCCCCTGGCGGCTGTTAAAAATAAAAATATATGTGAAAAATGGATTTCCCAACCCCAAAAAAAGACCGCCGGTATACACATTTTCTATAATTTTTTTAATATCATGAAAATATCTTCATCGAAATTTTGGCAGGCTCGAAAATGATTTTAGAGGTATGTTTCCTTGGCCAAATATTCTTAGAGTAAAAATAATTGAACCACCCTAATAAACATGTATAGAATATATGAATTTTAGAGTATTTTGATATATGCAATAGTATTGTCAATTTGTAAGATTTTGTGATGTTAAAAAAATAGCAAAATATTGATATTGATTTTTTATATTTTTTTAATTTAATATATTATATTTATTTTATACATATATATACAACACCAACAGTTATTATTGTGTTCTTTTAATAAATTAAGACATAAGAAAATATATAAGACACTTCAAGTTATATACGCATACTACAAAAGAAAAAACTTTGGTAAATTTACATTGTTACTTTTTTTTAATAACTAGGTAGTTTAACATTATGTGCTTTTGATGTTACTGACTTTTTATATTATAGCCATACATACACACTTATAAAGCAAATGCTGCAAACACAATGACTACAAAAACAACAGCAAGTATAGCCGTGACAAAAAATACAATATTTAGAATAAAAACGATAACAAGAACAATATAGAATATAGAATATATTTAACCGATATTCATGATTTTATACAAAACCATTCTCAGGATGTTAGTGAATCATTTTCACTAAAAATGAGTACCCTGCTTGTCCTATTGAGGGCGTAATCGAGACAAGAACAACATAAACAAATCATATTTTTCCATACTATTTTTCGTTTTTCATAGACTTCTTGATATTACACCGATTTTAATGATTTTAAAGAGTAGACTTCCTATGATGTTAGTGAATTATTTTTAATACAAACTAGCATCCTAGCTATCCTATTGAGGGCGTGATCGTAATTTATGTACACGGACAGACAGACGGACATCGCTATATCAATTCCGCTTGTTTTTTCTAATTTCTACCAACGTAATGACAAACTTATATATACCATCTACTCATGTATTTTTGGTTTTCTTTTATTATAACTGAATTCTATTATTCTTATAACTAATTTCGTCATATTATATCTACCAATAATTTGTTACAATAGAAGTAAACACATTTTCAGTTTAAAATATATTGTGTTAATAAAATTAGATGTTGTAGCCATCAATATTTAAGTACTAATAATATTACAAAAGCTTTAATTTAGTTCTGTCAATTGGATCAGTTTAATAATTTGCAAAAAAAAGTTTGATTGGTAAATGTATCTTATATTTATATTGAAGATACATTCACTTTACGAGAATTATGCTTATATGGTAGATAATAAAGAAACCTCTTGCATTCTAAAATATTTATCATCTACGCTGATTAACCACAGACAATTGAACTGATTTCCAGGCAAACAGTTATTGGCAAAATATGTGTATAAATGCCGCGAAAAGCGTGTGAAAATTGGTGTTCCAGATTGCGCCAGCCGTGGAAGTCGTATTATCCAAATCATATTTAGGAATTAATGACATGAAATTCTCTATTCAATAAAGCCAGCTTATTTGATAATAAAAATTTTTTCTTTATTTCAGTTCAATTTAAGGCTCGGTAACTCTAAAAAGACACGCTTTATTTTAATGAAATTTTGTACATAAGATTTTGTGGACCATGTGACGAAAGCTATTGAAATTTGTGAATATCGGTGCATGTTCAGACCTAGCTCCGAAACAAATGACCCATACGAGTTCGACTTAAATTTTCCTAAATCCAAATTAACATGTAAATCTCGGTCAAATTTGTTTTGTGTATGTTTATTACACCCATTATTTAGTACCCCAAAAATATACCGTGTACGACCATTTTAAGCTATAGTTCTCATATAAAGCTAATTTCCCATATTCCACTTATTTATATTATTTATTTATTTTATTTATTTTTATTTTTATTTGTTCTTCCCAAACAACAAGATTTACATCTTTTATATCATAGTATGGGAATTTTTAAAGAAAAACAAGTAACGGTACACAAAAATATTTAAATAAATTGTATAATTATATGTATAACGTAAATAAAAAAATAAATAAAATAAAGAACTAAATAAATGAATGAGTTTGACATAATTTAATATAAAAGAATCAAATGGTAAAAATTTTGATTAAAAAAAAAAAGAGAAAAATGGTTGAAATAACGTACATAGGTATAATAAAAACAATAAGTGACAAACAATTTAAATTTGCATTGAAAAACTAGCAGTTATTTTGTTTTTGAACTGTATTGCGTTGTTGATTTTCTGTGTTTGATTTGGTAGTAAGTTCCAGAGATATACGGCATTAAAATAGAACTGCCATTCAGAAATTTTACTACGATATCTAATCGGTACAAGCTTTCTCCCTCTATTGGATCTTGCAAAGGTTAAGCGGTTGAAAAGGTATGCTGGTTCCTTCTGATATATAACTTTGTGTAATAGGACTAGCACCTTTACGGAAATACGATCAAGTCTGTTTAATCCATAAACATACCTTATAATACTATTGAAGGCCACATTTAGTTTTCTAATACTAGTTGAGTCACATAAAGCAAAAATTTCACACCCGTATAATAAAACCGGCATTAGGTAAGATTTTGCAAGTATTATTCTTATATTTAATGGAGTGCAAGATTGAGTCGCCCAAAGCGTCCGAAGCATACCATACGTTCTCCCTACCACAACGTGTCATTAAAAACAATACCCAGATTTTTTGATTAGGACACAATTTCAATTCTCTGATTGTTGAGAACAATATCAAAATATAGATTAGAGAGTAGAGTTTTCTTGTGCATTTGACACATTTGGACTTGAGGGGATTCAGACAAAGTCCATTAGCAGTTTGCCAATTATAAATATTATTTAAATCATCATTAAGTTTTGCTACGTTTTCTCTGGAAGATATTAGTGGACTGCAAAGATATACTTGGACGTCATCGGCGTACATGTGCACTTTCAATACTTTACATGATCTGGCAAGTCATTGGCGTACATTGAAAATAAAAGAGGGCCTAGAATTGAGCCTTGCGGAACACGTTTAGGTACATGTAGTGGTCTCGAAAATTGGTTATTAAGGAAGACAGACTGAACACGGTTTACCAGGTAGGATTCAATAAGTTTCTTTGAACACTCGGAGAAATTAAAAAGCCGGCTAAGTTTTGTTGAAAGTATTGAGTGATCAACTATGTCGAAGCCTTTAGAATGATCAAGAAGGACTAAAAAGCAAATATTTCCATCATCAATGTCATGACGAATATCATCTGCAACATCTATTAAAGTAGTTGTACAACTATGTTTTTGCCTAAAGCCTGATTGCTTTTGCGATAATAGCCCAATCTACTAAAAACAAAAATATGACACAAATTTGTTTCAAATTTGGTTTGTATAGTTTTTTTCTCGGAAAATTAGTGACATTGCAAAATATGGTCAGAATCGGTCAATTTTCCTACCTACAAATAGCAACCGATATGAATTTTTTCATATCAGCTGGCAACAAATTTACAACAATGACCCACAAATTTAGTTTATGCTTATTTTCTATATCCAATTAATAAGACTTAAGACTCTTTCTATTTTTCTAAACTCATTGTCGGTCTGGACCAATTGTAATTTTCTTACTTGTTATATATGTATTTGTAATAACATAATGTTCCTCAGGGAGTTCATTATATCCAAATATTGTAACTCAAAAAAAAAATATATATATATATCTGTGGTTTTCTAGAATAACCACGTATGTCGTAAAATCAAAATGTCCAGGGGAGCCAAAAAAAGTTATATTTTAAATTATGGGTTCGATATAAAGATTTTAGAGCTTTTTATCTAACAGTCCTGCAGATATGGGCAATAAATACTTTTTATAAAATTTTGAGTCAAAAATCTTCAAGGAATAGGTCCTAGAGAAGGACGAAAAAAACAATATGTAAATTACACTTAAAGTATGTGCAGATAAAATAACTTATGTCAACAAACGGCGTTTTCTTTGAAAAAGAAAACTACCAATGCAACCACCCATGTAGACATAAGTTGTTGTTGCTTGAAAAATGGAAACTTTTTGTTAACGGGACTTAGGATGAGAATATAAAAACGTATCAAGAATAATAGTGATAAAAAATAACAGAAATAAACACACAAGTTTTTACAAGTGGTTATAAACTGAAAACTAATCCAAAAATATTTTGCGTTTTTTTTTTCATTAATAACAACGTATGTATGTATGTCGCTATGTGTCGTTTTCTGAGAAAATAATTTGTCAGCGATCAAACGTAGGTTGACATAAGTCGTTAGTGCTGCAAATTAATTTAATAAACATTTAAGTTACGTCGTTATTTAAAGAAAAAAAATCAGATATGGTAAACATTTTTTTTTTAATTGAACACATGTAAAGAGCGTTAAAAATTAATATATTTGGAATCGTTAACTAAAAACTAACAAAAATGGACATACGCGGTTATTCCAGAAAGCCACAGATATATCAAAATCTTTATGTAAACATACTAAGAATGTGCACTTGCGTCCAATTTTGTTTTCGCTATAAATTCATATGGTTCAGTTAAAACAGTCAAGAAATTTAGTTCCGAAATGATCGAATTTCATAAAAAAAAAAAAAAACAATAATGAATAAAATCGTGTCGCTTACATCTTTTTGGCTGTTATGGGTGGATATGTTATTGGAACACATAATTAACCTGTGTCCCCATATAATATTCACATTTGGCTGTCAAAAATATCTGATAGGCCATTTTAATTGTTTTTTTTTTGTTGTTAATTATTATTTTTAAGTAAGAAAATTATAGCCGGTCTAAGCCAACTATATGAAAGGCTAAACCATGCGTTTAGATTTAGAAAATAAGCATAAGCCAAATTTGTTATTAATTTTTTTGCTGTATTTATATGTTGACTAAGTCGAAAAATGGTACGATCCTGACCATATTTGGTAAGGCCACTTATTTTTTTCAAGAACATATACAACCCAAATTTGAGAAAAATCTGTGCAATATTTTTGTTTTTGATAGATTTAAGTGAAGATCGGGAATCAGCTTCATTCATATGGAGGCTATGACAAAGAAATGTACTATATGGTCTATTTTTGGACTACTGATATATGAATGTAATAAACATGCATAAACCCAATTTGACCGAGAACTATATGATAATTTAAGCCGATTTCATAGGGGTCATTTGTATGGGGACTTGAACATTAACCGATTTTCACCAATTTTAATATTGTCCTTCTATGGCCCATAGAAGCTCATGTACTACATTTCATCAAAATGTATTCATGTTTACGAACTGTAATTTAATTACAAGGTTTACATGGACACACAGACGGATGAACGGATGGACAGAAAGTGACGATGGAAGATGGTTCTAGTTCAAATATTTTTGATAGTTACAAACATCAGTACAAAGAAATTATACCCTGACCACATTGTAGTATCTATAATATTAAAAGGCTAGGCGATTTTTTGGTGTCGATGTTTTGTTCTACCCTTTTATCTCGATTTTGGCCAAGCGTATATTAATTGAAATGTATTTATTTTTAGCTGTTATCAAGATTTACCGATTCTTAAAATATTTCTTTTATTTTGAGTAAATTGCATTTAAAGTTGCTACTAACACATACATAAAACAAGTAGGAAAATTATGGTCGGTCTAGACCGACTATACGATACTCTATACCATGCGCTTAGGGACCATATCTCTCAGGCCCAACTAACTGCATTTAAAGTTGCTACTAACACATACATAAAACAAGTAGGAAAATTATGGTCGGTCTAGACCGACTATGCGATACTCTATACCATGCGCTTAGAGACCATATCTCTCAGGCCCAACTAACTGGATATAGAAAATAAGCATAAACCAAATTTGAGTGGGATTTTCATTTTTGGACTACTGATTAATGGATGTAATAAACACATACAAATCCAATTTGACTAAGATTTATATGATAATTTAGATCTTATGGCAATTTATGTTGACTAGCAGATTCCAGCCCTCGAAATTCGAGCGCAAATTCTAGGAAATTTTATTTTTTCAATAAATAAAGACCCTAAAAGTATGCTAATTAATTATAGCAAATTCACAAATCAACACAAAAAACAAATTCATTTTTATTATAAACACAATAACAAATTCCATAAACACACACATAGCATTGTATAATTTTATGTACGTGTTAGTAGCAACCTTAAATGCAATTTACTCAATATAAAGGAAAAATTTTAAAGTAAATAGATCTGCAAATCGGGATAAAACGGTAGAACAAAACATCAGTCACAAGAAATGCCTAGCCTATTAATGTTATAATTTCATAGGGGTCATTTGTATGGGGGCTAGGTCTGAACATGGGCCGATTCTCACCAATTTCAATAGCGTTCATCCCATGGTCGATAGAAGGTTATATGCCAAATTTCATCAAAATATATTCATATTTGCGACCTGCAGTTTGATTACAAGCTTTACATGGACACACAGACGGACGGACGGACGGACGGACGGAAGGACGGACATCGTTAAATCGAATCAGATAGTGATTCTGATTCGATCGGTATAATAAAAGGGTCTAGGTCAAATATTTTTGGTAGTTACAAACAGGAGCACAAAGTCATTATACCCAAACCACATAGTGGTATAGGGTATAACTATACATATGCTATGTGTCTATTTTTATTAAATTTGTTTATGTGTTTGTTAACGAGGTCGTTATCTTCACAATAATAATAAACCAAAAAAGTGTTGGTTTGTGAATTGGCTAATTTGAAAAATAAAGTCGGCTAGAAATTGCACTCGAATTTCGAGCGCTGGAAACTGCTAGTATAAGCATTACACTGTGGAACAAATTCAGGTTAGCAAAAGTTAGGTCGATTCTGAGAGTGAGGGGAAAAATTATTTTTTTTTTCATACTTTTTGAAAATATTTTCCACAAAACTAAGTCTTTTTTGCTTTCTGTTTGTTCTATAATATGCATCTCAGTTTCTTCAATAAATTTCATTTGAAAAGAAAATGGTCTTAGTCGATAATTTGCGTTAAAAATCCCAAAACCATTAAATAAATAGCGATTTAGGTAGAAGTAGTTAAAAAGGGAAGTTCCAAGAATTAGGAATTAGTAAAACAACTTTTTTGTTTTCAACCACCGCATAGGTAGCGATTTTTTTTTATTTCGTACTTTATTTATTTTATTTATTTATTTATTTATTTATTTATTTATTTATTTATTTATTGGAACTGCTCCATACACAAGACTGAAAGTCTTATTTTGCAGTATGGAACTGATTGAATTTAAAATTATAAAATCGTTAATAAATTAATAACTAATTACAAATTTTCTTTATATAAAATGCAAAGAACAATAAGATTAAAATTAAAGAATAAAGTTGAAATATTTGAAATTTAATTTAATCAAATGTATTATAATATCAAATAATATTTAATGTTTTAAATTGTTATGCCGAAAACAGTTTAAAAATATTTTCTTTAAATTTTCATGCGTTACTTAAAAGTTGAGAGCTATGGGGTATAGAATTACAGAGAGATACTGCGAATATGTAGAAATGCCACTCCGATATTAAACATTTATATCTAATTGATCTAATTCTTTTTCCCCTGCTTATATCTGAAATATAAAGTTTGTCGTACAGATGATCCGGTTTGTGGGTATAGACTATTTTATGTAAAAAATCTAAAACTCTTATATTTAAAAGATTATCTAAAGAAACGCCATATAGCTGCGATGAAAACAAAGATACACTAGAACGTCTATTAAGTCCATACACATATCTGATTATGTTGTTAAATGCAACGTTCAATTTCCTTTTACTAATTGCATCACATTTCGCAAATAGCTCACAACCATACAGTAAAACAGGCATCAGATAAGTTTTGGAAAGTAGGATTCTTATTTTCATAGGTGTACAATGCTGGGTTTGCCACAGAGTTCTAGTCATAGAGAAAGTACGACCACAGGCATAGTTAATATGGTTCGACCACGTAAGAGTGTCATTAAAAAAAATACCTAGATTCTTAGCAGATTTAACGATTTCAATTTTCTGATTATTTATAATTATATTAGGTGTAATATTTAGTTTGGAAAGTCGTTTTTGAATTACAATGCATTTTGATTTTTTCGGATTTATCTCTAATCCATTTGCCGTTGCCCATGTATAAATACGATGGAGTTGCTGATTAATAGCGATAATACACTGGTCAATTAGGGCATTACTACAGCTGGTATAAAGCTGAACGTCATCCGCATACATTCTTACATTACAATTTGTTAAAATGCCTGGGAGGTCATTTGAGAACAATGAGAATAATAGTGGCCCAACAATGGACCCCTGAGGTACGCCCCTTGCTACAGGCAGTGTCATTGAATTTTGGATTCTAGTTTCAACATACTGATACCTGCCACGCAAGTATGTTGACAATAACTGAGTAGCGGTCGAAGAAAAATTAAAAAGTTTTAAGTTTGTAACAAAGAATGTTATGATCCACGGTATCAAATGCTTTTGAATGATCTAAAAGTATTAAAAATGTAGTCTTGCCATCATCAAGTTTATCCCTAATCTCCTCTGTAAATCAACTAAGGCTGTTAGGCAGCTGTGTTTCCTCCTGAACCCAGATTGACGATCTGTTATTGTCATCCAAGAAACTAGTAATTTGTTTGTGCATAATACGCTCGAATACTTTAGAGAGAAATGGAAGAATAGCTATTGGTCTATAATCGGAACCAGCTTTGGGTATTGGAATGATTTTAGCTATTTTCCAATTCGATGGGAAGTGGCTTGAAGTTAATATTTTGTTAAAGAAAAAAGTTATAATTGGAAGTAGCTGAGGTAAAAGAATTTGAGAAACTTAGGATTAATCCCGTCCACTCCTATAGAGTTCGATTTTATAGATAATAAACTAGATAAAACGTCACATTGGTCTACTGCAGCAAAAGAAAAAAAAGATGCAGCATCGTTATTCGAGTGTTTGCGTTTCCAAAGTTCGAAAAAATCACCTGGTACAAAGATTCTTCTTAGGCCTGTAAACACTCCCTAAAAGCAATTTCCTACCTTCATTATTTACCTAGATAAATAGATACTCAATTAGATTTAGAGGATCTGTATTATCTATGTCCTCAAAATCACAATTTTCCTTAGATGTACATTTGATGCTAAAAGAAATCCCTTTTTTATGTACACAGCAACGCCGCCATATCCATATTCTCTATCAACTCTACGTAAATTATATCCATTTAAGGAAACAGAAAAGTCTGTAATTTCGGAATCAAACCATGTTTCCGAAACACATATAAAATCAACACCTGAGTTTTCAAAAAGCAATCTTAATTCGTCAATCTTTTTCCTTAAGCTTTGAGCATTGATATGACATATTTTAATACCTTTCCTCTGATTGGCAAGGACTCTAACCATATTCGCAACATTATCCCTGGAATTTATTCTATAAGTATTGTTAATTTTTAAGTTTTAAAAATAATGATCGAGTAACGCACGAAGTAATGAGTTTGATAAAAAATTGTAGTTAACATTGTTTGTTGAAATATTGATTTGAAAAAAATTTTAAATTTGTATAAACGTATATATTAATGTATTTAAAATGGTATAAAGTGTTAAAAATAAAACAAAATAGTAAGAAAATAAGATTTTAATAAGCAGTTGTATGAAAACGTTCATTAGCATTAGGTGCGGGTTCTGGTTCTCGAAATAAATCATCCAGAACTAATTTCAAAAATGAAGATTCCGTTAAGACTCGAAACACAGCCGAAGCTGATGTCTCTTAATTTTCGCTCGGTCGTGATAAAATTCGCTATTAATTTTTATTGGAACTTATTCCATTTTGTGAGTGATTTAAGTTAACTGCATCAGTTTCTTAAAAATAACAAAAAAACATTGTATAATATATATTGTATTAAAAATGTCGGAACCAAAATGTAAAACGGACCATTTTTGTAATGTTTGTGGACGTTTCATAGCAAGCGATGAAAAATGTGGAAATGCGAGTGGTTTTTTTTTGGAAACCTATAAACAATATTTCTCGCAAGAGTTTATCACTGACGTAAACTCTGCCCCTAAAAAAGTTTGTTTGAATTGCTATTCAACTCTTATGCAATGGAAAAGTGCAAAGAAGAAGGCTATGCCTTTTGGTATACCAATGATGTGGTTAGACAACAGCCTGCATGAAGAAGAAAATTGCTATGGATGTATCAACTACCATAAAAGTTTGAATAGAAGGAAAGCAAAGAATAAAACTTATGTAGCAGTGCCAAGTGTCCAATTACCATTACCGCACTCAGAATTCGTTCCAGTACCAACATACTGAAGTATTGATCTTCAAACTGATATCAGTACTACAACCGCCGCTGCTACATCCATGGATTTCTTCTCAGAATACGACCCTGGTGAAGGTACATCCTATGAAACATCAAAGGACCCAATCCTAGTCACACAAAACCAATTGGATGGAATTGTGGCAAATTTGTGTTTGACTCAGAAAAATCAGAACTACTGGCTTCATTTTTGAAAGGAAATAATTTGCTGGCGAAAGGTACCAAAGTAACAGCATATCGAAAACGCCAAAAGGAGTTAGAAAAATTCTTCAGTGTGAATGATGCAAAACAATTTCGCTTATTGCAACGATATTGAAAAGATAATGGAGACGATAGGGTTAACCTATAAAAAAAGATGATTGGCGTTTATTCATTGATAGTTCACTACTCAGCTTAAAAGTTGTGCTTTTGCTCAAGGCAAATAAAACGCCTTCTGTTCCGATTGCTTAACTATAGAGTGTGCATATTTTGAATTCCTAGATTTTTCTAATATCTTTGTCAGAGCGCACAATTTAAACATGTTAACGATTGAAAACTATTTTCGTTTGAGGTACAGAGGAAAGAAATCTCCAGATGCAATACTCGCTGAAATTTGTTGGTGGTATAAAAACACTTTTGAAGAAGAGGAAGACGAGGAAAAAGAGGAAGAAGGGGAAGACAGAGATGAAATTCCAGAATATCTGTTGGACGAAATTATCGACCTTTCTTATGATGATGACGATGACCAAGATATTAGAGAGAATAGTGATGTTGATCCACAGCCACCTGCTAAACGGCAACTGGCCAAATCAATAATTTAATTTATTTAATTTTTTTACTTAAAACCTTTCATAACCAACATTTCAAAAATATATTTTTTTCCATATTTTTATAATCTCTTTTTCAATGTTTCTTCAAAACCAACACTGAACAAAATTGATACATAAAAAATTAGAAGTAAATTTATATTAAGCTGGAAAACGCAGGTTTTGTATTATGATTGTTTTCTTTTCAAATGAAATTTATTGAAGAAACTGAGAAGCATATTATAGACCAAACAGAAAGCAAAAAAAACTTAGTTTTGTGGAAAATATTTTCAAACAGCATGAAAAAAAAATAATTTTTCCAACATTTTGCTTCATAAGCACCACAAAAATTTTCTAAATCAATTTTTTTAAAAATTTTAATTGTTGCCCAGGTCTCTAGCAATAATTCGGCTTATACAGATTGAAAAAATATCAATTATTCGACGAGTTATAGCCAAAAAACCATATAAACAATATGCTGAAAATCGGCATTTGACTGCAAAGTTCGAAGGTCGATTAAAAAAAAATTCGAACTATCAAAAACAAACGCCGCGATACGGGTCTTCTAATTTAGCCTCTATCTTCACCCCTCACTCTCACACCGACCTAACTTTTGCTAACCTGAATTTGTTCCACAGTGTTATTATTGTTTTTAATCGTTTTCAAATAATTTGAATTTATTATATTAAATCCTTACATAAAGTTATAGATACAGAATTAAAATAATTTCCAAGAATTTTCAAATACTTATAAGATGATCTTTTTGTGAAAATCTGCTTAATAAACTGGAAGATTTCAGTTTTTTTTTCGAATAAGAGGATAAATATTTACACTTTTGCTTAAAAATATATATTAAAATTGTATGAGTAAAATATCAGTTTTGAAGTCTACTGACAATACTTTTTTAAGTTTCTGAGCACTTGTATATGTAAATAAATATGAATCCAAGTATCATCAATTTTAGTCGAAACACATAAATGTAATTAGAAAAACACAAGCTCAATAAAATTATTACAGTTACTTTTCGCCTTCCAAATAACAATGATTCAAGCGACCTTAAATTCAAGTCAATATTGATGAAATAGACAAAAATCAATAACATAAATAAATTGTCTAAACGCACACACACACACACACCCCTTCCATTAGTGCAATAACAATCCTGGTCAATTGTTTGAATTATTTTTCTGGTGAATTATTGCGTGTTGACGCATATGGTGACAATTTACGCTTCTTTCGTACAGTTCAGTACTAACAGACATTGATGACATTTTTGATGACTTTTGATGCAAGGTTGTGTGTAGTACGAAGAGCGTTAGAAAAAATGTGCGTAGATGGCTTAAACTCTTGGCAAACACATAAAATATACCAGTTTCATCATAAACACCACCAAACTATTTTACTCATGACTAAACAATCAAAGAGCTTCAAAGAATTATTTCTTTTTTGAGGTCAACTCAATCAGTAATAAATGAATTATTGATTTAGTGAATTTAATAAATAGTTGAAATTGGGCGTTATTCATATTGTAGAACTGCGGCTGTTTTGTACAAATTTAAAATTTCTAGTTTCAAAGTATTTCGAATCATTATAGAAAAAAATTTTATTTAACTTTGTTTTTTGTAACAACAAGAAAACCAATAATTTTCCAGGAGAACATAAAGTGCCAGGATAAATTTAATTTATTAAAATAAATATTATCCAGTTGGCACTGAACTTGTATCTGTTATATCTGTTAAGTAGTCTCTCAGACTTTAAGAGAATAAATCCATATGACGATCACAATTTAGAATGCGCTCGGGCAGAGAGACAAAGCGCTTGCTCTGCTTTAAGCGGGATCCGTGAAAATAATGAATAAATACAATATGTGAAATTTAAGACTGATCGGAATTCATTTTCATTTATCTCGCAGTCTCTTTTTTTATCTAAATGCATTCTATTAATATTGGTTTTGGATAAGAATTAACACACAGACGGACGGACGGACATCGCTAAATCGATTCAGAAAGTGATTCTGAGTCGATCGGTATTAATATATTTAAAAATAGTTCTTTCAATACTCTGCATAAAGCTGTTGTTTGCATTAATCTATATTCAGCCTTATTGTAGCATCAGTATTATACCTCCTCCCTCAATGTAAAATACGTTACGTTATATTGACGGCAATTAGTGTAGAAATTAGACAGAATATTTTTCAATTGTGCAAAAATTTTGTAACGATTAAATTGAAATCACAGATAAATTTGTAAAATAAATTTGTTGCATTGTTTATTCGTTTCGGTATTCCGTGTGCTGTAGACCAGTTAAATAAATACACTTAAGGAGTACGTTCACGTTTCATACTCACTCATCCGTTTGCAGTACACGAATTAGCTGCATAGTAGTTTGAGAATATGCTTTAATTGCATTATATATGTCCTGTGGGTAGTTTTGAGATTAGATATATGCTGTATTTGGAAATTTTTAACAGATGGCTTGTATAAATACATATTTTTTTTTGTCTATACGCTAATTGGAATATTGATAAATTGTGCCACTTTAATAACAATATTTTTTTTAATATCTTTAGAACGAAAAATATATTAACGAATTAAGGACAATAAATCATAAAAAGATTAATTGATTTTTAAGCTTTAAACATAATTTACCTATACACATGTGTACAATATACAATGCATAAATGTATATCAATAAAGGTTTCGGTGACTTCGTGTTATTGTAAGTTCCGAATCTGAGCATTTGTTATTCCAACAAACAAGTCGTTTTTAAGGGATTTGAATGAAGCATAAAGCATAGAGATCTAAATAATTGACCAAAAATAAGAGTTGTTTCGTAATTTTTTAATAAAACAGCTTCCCGAAGTAAATGTTGAAGAATGTTTTTAAGTAAACAGATTTGCTTTTATAGTTTTGCTTTGTATAATTTTGATTTTTTATGAAACAAAGCTAATAAATTTGATGATTTAAAGCAATGCATTCGAATGATAATGGACGTAATTCGACCTGCAATCCTCTAGATGCACATGGGGTACCGGGCGTAGAGATTATTTAAATTCAATTGTTTTTAAAAACCAGTCAACAGACTTAATAAATATGTATAATTTTTCAAATGCTTATAGAAAATCAAGTAAGAAATTTAGAGTCAGTCTAGACCGAATATTTTATACCTCATACCAAGCGTTTAGATACCATTTCTTTTAGGTCCAATTATTTGTATATAGAAAATAAGCATAAGCATGTTATTATTTTTTTTTTTTTTTTGCATTCGGATATAAAAAGTTTATATCGGTTGCTATATTTATATAGGGTCAAAATTCAGGATTCTCTTAAATCTCCCTCTCATTCCCTTATCTTTCTTAATGACTTCTTAATCAAACCTTCAATCCTATCAACTCTCTAGCAGATAACGGCAAATTTGCAAATTTGCTTCAGTCATAGGCCAAGCCTTTTTGAAGTTGTGGGGGGGGGGGGGGGGGGGGCAAAAGGCTGACAGTGAATGACAATCAAAACCTGTTAACAACCTTAGGGTGGGGTAAAGCGAATAAGGCTGATTTTAGTGCGCAGAATATTGTTTGTTGACCCACAGGGCCTTGAATTCAACAATGTCATCTGTATATATGAGTGGTATATATGAGTGGTATAAATATTGAGTAATCTTGATGTTCTGGGCATATGAATTCAATGCGATGTCCGTTGGGACTAACGTATTTTCCAAGTGACGAAAGACGCATTCAGTACCTTGGTTTTCTAAAACGGTGCAAAAATTACTTCACTTCTTTTGATCTCCTTAAAATCGATACAAGTTACATCCGAACGAAAATGGAATAAACTCCCATATATGGGCAGGAGCTTCAAAGTATATTTTTGAGCTACTGGATCGTGTGCAAAGGAGGGCGTCTATTGACTCGTTGGTACTATCGTCGTAATGTGACACTACTCCCTCTTTCCTCCTTTCAATAACCTATTTTCTTGAGATTATCTGTATGTGGGCATTCCCTAGGTGTTGGCGAATAATAAAAAAATTGTCCGATCCTGACAATATTTAATAAAGTCACTTATTTTTGGAAAAAAAAGACACAAATCAAATTTAAGAAAAATCTGTGCATATTTCTGTTTTTTATAGATTTAAGTGATGATCGGGGATCAGCTTTATATGGGGGATGTGACTAAGAATTGTCCTACAGGATTTATTTTAAGACTACTAAATAATGGGTGTAATAAACACACACAAACCGATTTTAACCGAGATCCATATGATAATTTGGATATTATGGCAATTTAAGTCGATCTCATAGGGGTCATTTGTAAGGCGATTAGGTCTGAATATGTACGGATTTTAATCAATTTGAATAAATGACGTTCATCCTATGGATGATAGCAGGTTACGTACCAAATTTTGTGAAAATATATTTATATTAAGGACATGTAGTTTGATCACAAGCTTTACATGGACACACATACGGACAGACAGATGAACGAAAATCGCTAAAGAGATTCGACCCATCTTCAAATATTTTTGGAGAAGACAAACATCAGCATAAACTCATTATATCTGGACCACATAGTGGTATAGAGTATAAAACTGCATATGACTTAAAAAGGCGTAATTTCAATTTGTTAATGTAGTAACATTAATCAGCCACCTTGTATAAGGATTAAATAATTTAAACATATTTGACGTCTCAACCGATTTCCTTACACTTGCTTCTGCGTTCTCTAAATTTAAACAACTTATTATTTTGCAAACTTGACAGCTTCTGTTTTGGCTTTTTTTCCAGTTAAATACCCCACCAATAAAGAAATTATCGCTATAGTTACAAACACATGCTACAAAAATATGAGGATGTCATAAAATATTAATATTGTCGCTGAACATATAGCAAGAAGTAAATCCTAAATATTAATAAATTTTCAATACAAAAAATATTCAAAATGTGATCATCTGTGTTGACACAGAGATCAACACCTTAACGCAAATAGACTTAGTTCATAATAAAGACTAAAACAAGGGTAGTTTTTCCAGGATCATTACGAGTCCTGCATATGTTAGATAAACAATAAAAATAAAGAAATTTGTCTATGTGTGTGTTTGATTGTCAAACGTTTGTTTAACCAAAGTGTAACAAACACAACTCGAAAACAATTGAAATGAATAGGAAAATTACCCTTCGTTATTTACAGCTATTAGTGAAATATCAGCAATTAATCCGGTTTCATATTGTTCACGTTAGTTTGTTGTTGTAGTTTACGAGTATTTAGTGTTTAGTGTTGAAAGTCGCGAATTTTGTGCGTTTAACGCAATACATTTCTAATTTGTAGGGTGTTATTGGCTGACGCCCCTTTTTTGGTTAAATTGTTTGACAATTTAACGCTTTGGTTCGTTCGTTCATGGCTAAGATTTATTATTTATAACTTGAAATTAATTTGTAACAGATGCGCCAAATAACATTTGTCACCAGAATTATAAATTGAGAGAAAATTAATTCATCATTATAAGAACAAGAGATTTTAAATGAATTGTTTGTTAGCAAATATCAGTAGGTACGAGCACATATGCAATTAAGCACAAAATTTTTAGGGAAAATATTGAAACATCAAGAAAATCACACATGAGTATAAATATTTCTTAATAACTGTTCGAATTTAGTTGATGCGTAAAATTAATAACTTCGCTGAGCAGTAATTGAAGTATGATAAATAATGCAAAATCCATTATGAGAAAAGTTCGAAATAAAGTAAAGAGTCATGCTAGAAGCGGCTTCAATTAGCCGTAACTATATGCAAAACCCCATCAGAAACCTTTGCTAAGACCGCTGCAGAGCGGTCGTAACCAACCCAATTTCAAAATACATTTTATTGTAATCAGAGTTTTTTCTTAAGTTATTTCATTTTCAGTAAGGTTCAGAAATGTAAAGCTTAAAGAAAGCGCTTGAATTCAATCAGAAAATTATAAAAATCTTTAATCTTGTCAAACTTTGCTTTTACACAATGGTATTTCTGATTTTGTAAACTAATTTTGTATAACATGACTTTTTGATGAAAATCTAAGCACTTTGATAGAAATATCTGATTGGTCTGAAGCTTAATGCATAGATGTTAGTTGTATCTACGGGATTTGAGTTACAAATTGTTGATAATTTTATTATGAAGTTACACCCGCTCTATTAATGAGTCGCAGGTTCTAAACCCAGGATGAGTAAAGCAAAGTCATTATAAAAGAATAAATTTTTCATTGCTTTCAAGGTAAAAGAATTATTATCCGTAATGCTCTCATCCCCAAACAAGTGTCTAGAGATGAGAGCATTCCGGACTACAAACTTTACGAGAATTTCGCTTGACTTAATTATTTTTAGGATTCTCGTCCATTTATTTTCAAATTATGACCAGAAAACAATTTTTTTATATATCACTTCATTGAATTTTATTTTCTGTGAATCCCCGAATAATAAAAAAAAACCGACACACATAAAAATCCTAAAAAATTAACTTGCCATTCCGAGCGTTCCGGTTAATTGGAAACCAGATAATCGCGATTTAAAAGAACTTCGAATATGTCAATGTAAATAAAAACATGACATGGGACAGGGCTACAACATATGATAAAACTTCAGATAGTGGTTGCAAATTATGCTTCTTAAAGTTCACCGATCCCCCTAGTCTAATTTTGGACTCAGAACATCATTGCCTGAAAATGCCAAAAACTCCTTTTCGGTGTATTTTTGACTGTACTATCAGGGCGGATCAAGAAATTTGTGAATTGTTTTGGATAGAAAATAGTTTTTTTATCAAAAACAATTTCGAATTTTCATCAGTATCTCCTTCTAGATAAATATACGTTTTTTTCCAAAGTTACTCCAATTTTTTATCCCTTCAAAATATTAGGATTTCTCTAGGTCTTCAAAGTAGGCATTAGTTTGATCAATGATTTCCGCCCAATGATGGAAATAGAAAATTGCATTGGTTCATCATTGTTCAATAATATCCCCTTTTGAAAGTAATCACTGTGGATAATGCCACCTACATTCCAGAAAACAGTCGCCATGACTGCATTGACTGATAAGTTCACCTTGGTCTACTTCGGGGCTGGTTTGCTAGGACAAACCCATTGTTAGTTTTTTTTTTTGCTTGGCCTAAAACGGGTCAACCGTATTACGGTTGAACAATACCTAACACTCGTTTGAAATATATTCACAGGATTGCATTGATGGTCAATTTTATGCAACGAAACGGGCAGATTTTTAGTATCGAAATCACAGAGCCATATGACATGCCTACGGCATCAAGAATCTCACGCACTTTCACTCTCCGATCGGCCAATATCATAATCCTGAAATTACCGACATTATCGTGTGAAGTGTACTTATTTAGTTGTCCAGACTGTTCGGCGTTGCTTGAGGGCCACAAAAATCTCGGATAACCACCTTTTTACCATATTTACAAATAATTACTATGTTGTATACTTTGAATAGTTGCCAAACACAAAATCTACGAAGGAGCTAGCTCAAAATTTTACATAATCTGTTTACAGATGGTAGTTGACATTAGAAGTGTTGAGTTTCTATGAAGGAAAGTTTAAAAAGACTGAAAGTAGTTCACTTCTCCAGCAATACTTTTCTTTGAACATTTAAGATACATTATTTTTCTGGGTTCAGCGCACCATAGATCTTTGCAGAAGTATACTCTGGTCCCAGTTTGTGAAAACGTTGGCCAGTGTAATTGATATTAAAATAGAAAAAAATGATATTGAATTAACAAAACTACATTTCGATTTTTAATTGTTTAATTTTTGATTTTTAATTTTTAATTTTTAATTTTTAATTTTTAATTTTTAATTTTTAATTTTTAATTTTTAATTTTTAATTTTTAATTTTTAATTTTTAATTTTTAATTTTTAATTTTTAATTTTTAATTTTTAATTTTTAATTTTTAATTTTTAATTTTTAATTTTTAATTTTTAATTTTTAATTTTTAATTTTTAATTTTTAATTTTTAATTTTTAATTTTTAATTTTTAATTTTTAATTTTTAATTTTTAATTTTTAATTTTTAATTTTTAATTTTTAATTTTTAATTTTTAATTTTTAATTTTTAATTTTTAATTTTTAATTTTTAATTTTTAATTTTTAATTTTTAATTTTTAATTTTTAATTTTTAATTTTTAATTTTTAATTTTTAATTTTTAATTTTTAATTTTTAATTTTTAATTTTTAATTTTTAATTTTTAATTTTTAATTTTTAATTTTTAATTTTTAATTTTAAATTTTTAATTTTTAATTTTAAATTTTTAATTTTTAATTTTTAATTTTTAATTTTTAATTTTTAATTTTTAATTTTTAATTTTTAATTTTTAATTTTTAATTTTTAATTTTTAATTTTTAATTTTTAATTTTTAATTTTTAATTTTTAATTTTTAATTTTTAATTTTTAATTTTTAATTTTTAATTTTTAATTTTTAATTTTTAATTTTTAATTTTTAATTTTTAATTTTTAATTTTTAATTTTTAATTTTTAATTTTTAATTTTTAATTTTTAATTTTTAATTTTTAATTTTTAATTTTTAATTTTTAATTTTTAATTTTTAATTTTTAATTTTTAATTTTTAATTTTTAATTTTTAATTTTTAATTTTTAATTTTTAATTTTTAATTTTTAATTTTTAATTTTTAATTTTTAATTTTTAATTTTTAATTTTTAATTTTTAATTTTTAATTTTTAATTTTTAATTTTTAATTTTTAATTTTTAATTTTTAATTTTTAATTTTTAATTTTTAATTTTTAATTTTTAATTGTTAATTTTTAATTTTTAATTTTTAATTGTTAATTTTTAATTTTTAATTTTTAATTTTTAATTTTTAAATTTTAATTTTTTATTTTTAATTTTTAATTTTTAATTTTTAATTTTTAATTTTTAATTTTTAATTTTTAATTTTTAATTTTTAATTTTTAATTTTTAATTCTTAACTTTTAAATTTTTAATTTTTAATTTTTAATTATTAATTTTTAATTTTTAATTTTTAATTTTTAATTTTTAATTTTTAATTTTTAATTTTTAATTTTTAATTTTTAATTTTTAATTTTTAATTTTTAATTTTTAATTTTTAATTTTTAATTTTTAATTTTTAATTTTTAATTTTTTATTTTTAATTTTTAATTTTTAATTTTTAATTTTTAACTTTAATTTTTAATTTTTAATTTTTAATTTTTAATTTTTAATTTTTAATTTTTAATTTTTAATTTTTAATTTTTAATTTTTAATTTTAAATTTTTAATATTTAATTTGTAATTTTTAATTTTTAATTTTTAATTTTTAATTTTTAATTTTTAATTTTTAATTTTTAATTTTTAATTTTTAATTTTTAATTTTTAATTTTTAATTTTTAATTTTTATCATTTTAATGGATTCATTTTTCTGATGCTCTTATTATTAGCTTTGTTATTATTTTCATTAAAACCAATGTTAAATTACTATATTTGTCTTTAATGTACCCCTGTGTTGTTTTAAGACTTCGGTCTTGTTACACAGGCTAACATATATGTAAATAAATATATAAATATATAAATAGAGGAGGTTCTCCTCTTTTTGGGAGAAAGCAAAGATACCAGCCAAAGATGTTAAACATTTTGTAGCAAAACGGTATGATGTGCGAAAAAACTGCAGTAAAGAACTATAAGATCAGCAAACGCCACACAAAATCAAAAAGAAGAGGATTTCAAGGCAAGCTTTAACGACTTATTTGAAGTTGCTCATCAGGATGCCCTGGCCAATACCGCTGAAGAAGACAAGCAATTTTTGGTAAGGTGAAAAATATGCAGAACTGGAATCTACAACAGAAACAAAAAGGGGGTAAAGTCGAGGTACCGAATGGGTCATTAGTGCAAAATTGTCTGTACTGTTGGATAAATGTACTATTTGCAAGAGAGATGCTGTGAGTATTAATTGCAGCTACAGCAAAATCATTATATCATGACCCACAGAATTATATTATTAGCAGGCATGTTTTATTACTCCGTAGACATCAATTTCGACAACAAAGAACTAATCCCATCAAAAGTAAATTCATAAATTCCGATTTAGAGGGTGCAGTTGTCCACTGGGATGAAAAATTGCTTCCACTTTTTTTGAGTAGAGAAAATGTGGAAAGGCTTGTAATTTTAATCTATTGTGGCGATGAAAAACAGTTTATAGGGGTTCCAGTTCTTGAAAATAGTTCAGGGATTACCCATGTAAAAGCTGTCATAGCAGTGGGAAGCAGCTGGAAAAATCGAGCAAAAACTCGACAAAAAGAAAACCATAACAGTTATAGAAGGTGAAAATTTAAGAAATAATATATAAAATACAGAACAAATTTCCTGCCTAGTGACGATTATTTGTAATTCATCTAACTTTGCTTATTTATTTAGGATATCTACCACTGTATTGATTGATTATTGATTTAGAGAGCAAAAGCATTGAAAAAAGGCGAAGAACAACGACAATCCACAAAATAAAAAATTCAACTATGTTAGCTTGTGAAGCAATATACATATGATGACTCACCCGTCTGCTCCGTGCGGATGGAAAATTGGACGACTGGTATCTGAGTCAGAATGTATGATATTCCTAAACAAAATATATGCCGTTTGACTGATTTGAATTCCTAGAAACTGTGACTTTTTGGAAATAATGATAAATAGTAACGAAAATTTTAAAGATTTCATTGAAATTTTTAAAATGCATAGAAATATTTTATATATTAAACCTTTCAACAAACACCTACAAGGCTGGGCACGAAAAAATGTTGCGATTACGCGAACTAGAACATTTATTAATCCACTCGGTATACTCGTGATTCCACTGTAGTTTGTACACGTTGTATGTGAACTCGTTCATTAGCTAATTGAATTTATACATATTTATAGATAATTTAATAGCAGATGTAATCAACAATTTGTGTTTATCTAAAATGGGATTGTAATCAAAATGAAATAATAATAGTAAGTGAACTTCAATAAGTGATAAACCTTCACACTTCACAAAACTACCAATAACAACCACAAAAACAACAATAACAATAATAGTTAATAACGACTACAACAACCAAACTTTCAATACAAGAATTCTAAATGAGTGTTTAAACGGATGGATGAATGGATCATTTGGTTGAAATGAAATCAACAACAGCAACAACAAAAATAATAACAACAATTAAAGAAACATAAGAACGTACGTACGTACACACTAAACCAACAATAACAACAAACAAAAGTATTTCTATTCGATAAAAACCACTTTAACACGTAATATGGATTCACACAAATGAATGAACGAGTGAGCGAGTGATTGAATGAATGAATAAATGAATGAATGAAAAGAAAAATAGTGACATCTTTGAACGCAACAAATTTTGAGTGTCATCATCACCACTCCATTGTACGATATGACGTTTATTAAGAGGAAGTAAGGAAAAGTGGTAAAACGTGTATGAGAACAATAGAAACGTTAGGCAAAAAGAAAATAAAAACGCATCTGATGGACAGACGTCTTCTGTTTGTGTTAAGGAATCCCTTCGAAAAGCGATTGAATAAGCCTTGATGACGATGCTGATGATGGTAATGATGAACCTTTATTGTGAAGTGTTTTGCTCTTGTGATCTTTTTATTTGAAGGCTAATAAAAATAATCATCATCATTTAGTTAAACTACTTTTTTTTCTGTTGAGTACGAGTGTCACATAAAAATATTTGTCATTGTTGTTGCGAATCAAACAATGAATGTAGCATCATTTGTTGCATGAATTTTGACAATTGTTATGATTTCAAGTGTGTCTGCCACAACTGGTTAATGATGAATGGTTCAGTTTTATTGTGTGAATGAAATATTTTATTGTTTTGATAAGTTCATTATATTTACACATACAACTCGTTAAAAGGATTTGATATTGAAAATAGAGGCAGATGATATTTTATGAAATTCTTTCCCAAAATAAATGAATCTAAGGAACATAAATGTTTTAAAATAAACGATTTCTCATAAACGTCAAAAATACTAAAGTTTCCCTAATCAAATGAAATATAATGAGAACTGCATTGAATTGACATTTTGCTATTGCGTCTGTAGTTTTAGAAAATATTTTTTGTCTATTAAATGTCCAGTTTTTTGAATGCTTACTACAGTCTTCAGTTAAGACTATATATTTATACTTATTCCTTTTACTCCTGCAAAGAGCATAGACCATAAGTTAAGACTATTATAATATTTTAAAAACTTATATACAACTCATATATCATTTTTTACCTTTATTCTTAAAAAAACAAGTAAGAAAATTATAGTCGGTCTAGACCGACTATACGATACCCTATACCATGCGTTTAGAGACCCTATCTCTTAGGCCCAACTAACTGGACATAGTAAATAAGCATAAACCAAATTTGAGTGGGATTTTTATTAATTTTTTTGGCTGCAGATATGAAAAAGTTCATATCGGATGTTATATCTATATGGGGACTAGGCCCAAAAATGGACCGATCCTGAACATTTTCAGTAAAGTCTCTTCTATTTTGCAAAAATATATACGAACAAAATTTGAGAAGAATCAGTGCAATATTTTTGTTTTTTTATAGATTTAAGTGAAGATCTGTAAGCAGCTCTATATGGGGCCTATGACTAAGAGTTGTCCCATAGGGATCATTTTTGGACTACTGATTAATGGATGCAATAAACACATACAAACCCAATTTGAATAAGATTTATATGAAAATTTGGATCTTATGGCAATTTAAGTCTTTCATAGGGGTCATTTGTATGGGGGCTTGGTCTGAACACGGACCGATTCTCACCAATTTCAACGGCGTTCATCCTATGGCCGATAGAAGCTTATAAACCAAATTTCATCAAAATATATTCATATTTGCGACCTGCAGTTTGATTACAAGCTATACATGGACAAACAGACGGACGAACGGACGGACGGACGGACGGACATCGTTAAATCGAATCAGATAGTGATTCTGATTCGATCGGTATAATAAAAGATGGGTCTAGGTCAAATATTTTTGGTAGTTATAAACAGCAGCACAAAGTCATTATACCCAAACCACATAGTGGTATAGGGTATAAATAGAGAAATTCATTTAATTAGTTAATTTGAGTAGTACTTTGTTTGATCCGCTTTATTTTCAACCCTTTGCCTGTCGAATATATTCGAAATCAAAGAAGGCATTGATTTGAAAGAAAAAGTTAACGGAATATTTAAATTTTGCTTATTTCTACGATTAAAATATATAGTCTACCTGTTAGGTGAGAAGTCAGAGGAAAAAAGTATATTTTTCCGGCTTTATCGCCGTAACAAGCTAAACATGTTCAGATTTTTTAAATTATTTCTAACACGGAGAGGGTTAATAACAGCAGTGCATCCACGCTGCACTGGCAATATTAATTTTCGACATCTTTCGAATGGTATGGAATTCCATGCCTTTTGAATTTCTTTCCATATAAGATTTAAATTTGTAGCTTTAGTTCGGTAAATTCGTATTTTTACGTCATTCCACAAATTCTCGTTCGGGTTTAGATCAGCAGAGTGGGCGGGCCATATACAAGATCGGTTTTGCTGTTGCTGAGCCATTTTTGTACAGACTTTGCAGTATATTTTTGATCGTTATCTTGTATCAACTAACAATTAAGAGGCATTTCTTCCCTACACAACTTTGGTAAAATGATTTCGTATACTACTTAATCTATATAAAAAGTAGTTCTTTTGTTGTCGTACTGAATATAATACTCTAAATATCTGAACAAATTGAAAAATAATTTTAAACGAAATCGGAAGTCATCCTACAAATTTGTTAACTCTAAGAGAAAAACTAATGTTATGAAAATCCTACATATTGAATCCTATGATGATACTATTGTATGCAATTTATTTGCTGATTTCTTCTCTACTGCTTACTCTGATGCAACTTTAGATGATTCCAATATCTGCTCATATACACTGAGTGCTACTGAAACGATAGCCATCAGGGTAGTAACTCCTTTTTTGACCAAATTACTTCATGGCACCACGCTATAGGCAATGTTGCACTGATACAAAAAATCATTTTTTGAGGTCATTTTGGTGAAAAATTTCACGCACCGAATACAGTTTCTAAAACTCCCTCATAATCGTAAATTAATGAAAATTATCACTGTATTATGGTCACCTATCACTATCCATCCAAATGGTGCGATTTTTTTATTATTGAAATTATGAAAATACTAAAAACTTTGCAATTAAATGTTATTTTTTTATACTTAAACGAGAGACTAAAATTCAAAACTTCATCGCAATTGGTGTGTGAATTTTTCTAATGATCTCGAAAAAATGGTACAACATTTTTAAATATTTTTCATTGTATAATGTAATTACTTTAATAGCTATTCCTTCTCTTGCTATATTTGTGGTGTCAATGAATTGAAAAACTTGAATTTTCCTGCAACAATGGTTCAAAAAAAATTTCCTCCTTATTTTAATAGAATCTGCTGAAGTTTTAGCTGTACCATTAACATTCATGCTTAATGCCTAAATTTTCCTAATATTATTCCACTATTCAAATCTGGTAACAAGGCTGATATTATTAAGTAATATCAAAATTTTTTAAAAAATTATAAGAAATTACACTATGCGACAAATTCAGACTTTTTGCTTTGGGCACGCAAATCTCAATCACCGATTAAAAGTACTTGGTAAGTATGTAAATATGTGATATAACATTTGGGGCTTCGAGGCAGAAATTTTGCGAAAACGCACTTCAAATTTTTTTTTTTTTCGAGAAAAGTTTGGTTCATAAAAATTAAAGTAAATGACTAACGAGTTCTCTGATAAAAATTCCACATTGACATTTGTTCCAGAAAATTGGGCGGTGAATATTTTTTTGGAACATTTTAACCCTCCAGCTTCCGCGGAAGTGGGCTTTTAGGCCTTTATTTCCAAAATGCCAAAAATTATACCATAACTACGTACATGTTTTATATAATATATTCAAGAAAAATGTAGAGCGAACAATTTCAGTAGGGGTCTTCATAGACACGAAAAAAATTCCATATGGTGGGTTTCCCCACCAGACGCAAAAAAAAAATTCCATACAAAATTTTCAATACAAAAAAAAATAATAAATTTCGATATGATAGAAATAGCAATTAAAATCAAACTATGCAATATAAATAATGCAAAGCAATTTAATCTTCATATTCTCAGATAGCATTAAAAATATGATTGAGATCCAAAGCGAATACTCTCCAAAATAGAAATCGTTATTCCTAAGTTCTCTTCTACTAACAACACATCAACAACACATCACTTAAACAACACATCACTTAAATAAAAGCAAAAACCTTGCAATCATAAAACAAATAAACATTTTGACTTTGATCTAAAATCAATATTCTAGCAATCCTTGATTTTGTTTTATATTCATCAAAAATTTATTCAATTGTTAATCGCGTGTGAAATTAAGTGCTTGAATGATGAAGTGCGATTTAAATAAGTTCTGTTACATTTATGTTTTTAAAAAAAATTCGCAAAAAAACTTAATTCGGACTGCTCAAATGCCTATAAAAGCTATTTTAATATGAGTGTAACAAAAGATTAAAAGTGGGCTCCAAAAACAGCGTGCAAAAACTGAAACAATCGTTTATTGGAGTGGAAAAACAATAAAAACCGGGGTATGCTGTTTACTACTCCAATGATATGGACTAATCCTGGAATTCATAAAAAAGCTAATTGCTATGTATGTGCTAATGCAGGTAGGTACATTTAATTTGCGGATTTGAAAGTATAATTAAATTTTTGCGGTTTTGAATTTATGCGATTCGAAAACTACAGATTTTCATGGAAATTTACTTTCATTTAAAAAATCGATAACTTTAAAGCTAACATTTTTATTATAATTTTTTATGTTTCATTCCTAAATTTTATTAAATTGTACAGGAGCAATGAGTAATAAAATATGCAAAAAAAAAATATAAATATATATATGTGTCATCCGCGCAAACTCCAATATCGAGAACGAAATGAATTCTGATTTTATTAAAAACCTCGATATGGAAGCTGATTTTGTTGGAGAACTCAGTAACAAGCCGAATTAAGTTTTCTTTTTTACAAACATATTGTCCACAGACGTAACAGAACTTATTTAAATCGCACTTCCATCATACAAGCACATAATTTCACACGCGATTAACAATTGAATAAATTTTTGATGAACATAAAACAAAATCAAGGATTGCTTACAATATTGATTTTAGAGCAAAGTCAAATTGTTTATTTGTTTAATGATTGCTAAGTTTTTTGCTTTAATTTATGCGATGTGTTGTTGAAGGATCACAAGTCATTTTAGTAGAAGAAAACTTAGGAATAACGATTTCTATTTTGGAGAGTATTCGCTTTGGATCTCAATCATATTTTTAATGCTATCTGAGAAAATGACGATTAAATTGCCTTGCATTATTTATATTGCATAGTTTGATTATAATTGCTTTTGTTTCATAGCGATATTTTTAATTTTTTTTTTTTTTTTTTTTGTATTGAAAATTTTGTATGAATTTTTTTTTTTTGCGGCTGGTGGAGAAACCCCATATGGAATTTTTTTTCGTGTCTATGAAGACCCCTACTGAAATTGTTCGCTTTACATTTTTCTTGAATATACTATATAAAAAATGTACGTAATTATGGTATAATTTTTGACATTTTGGAAATAAAGGGAGCTGGAGGGTTAAAATGTTGCAAAAAAAGTATTCACCGCCCAATTTTATGGAACAGATGTCAACGTGGAATTTTAGTCAGAGAACTCGTTAGTCATTTACTCTAATTTATATGAACCAAAATTTCTCGAAAAAAAAATTTTAAAGCCGCGATTTCACGAATTTTCTGCGTCGGAGTCCCAAATGTTATATCACATATTTACATACTTACCAAGTACTTTCAATCGGTGATAGAGATTTGCGTGCCCAAAACATCGTGTTGCACTGTGTTATCTATACCATCAAGTAAATACGTTAATTTTTTCCTTCCAACATGGTTTCCAAAATAGATGCTCTAGCTCTACAAATCTGTTACAATTTGCTACAATTGTCAATCATGGTTTTCTTGAACGCCAACAAACAGTTGCAATTTGTACTGACTTCAGCAAGGCTTTTGATAAAGTCAATCATAAACTTCTTCTTAAGAAATTACATTTCATGGGACTAAATAATCAAAATGTTTCTCCTTTTTCAAACTTGATGTATGCAAATAATGTCAAAATCTCCTTCAGTTATACGAGGGAGGATCAATAAGTCCGTGACTTTTAGAATGAAACACAGATTTGTTTGCAAAAAAAAAAATATTTTTCAACATAAACTCCTTTTAGCTCAATACACCTTAGTCCAACGTTACTCCAATTTTTGTATCCCTTCCAAAAAATAGGATTTTTCGAGGTCCATTTCATCGTTGGAGCTAAATCTCTTTCCACCGAGCAAGTTCTTTAGGTTTGGAAATAGGAAATGTAATGGATCTACGAGTATGTTTCATCCGCAGTTACAAAACGCCACAAAAACCCATTTATGGTCAATTGAGAGCAAACGCGGCACCCATATTGCAGACAGCTTTCTTAAACCCAACTGATCATTTAAACTCAAAACCACACTGCCATATGAAATGCCTACGATATCAGCAATCTCACGCACTTTTACTCTTCGATCGGCCAACACCATATCGTGGATTTTTTCAACATTTTCGGGTGTATTAGCCTCAATTGGCCGTCCAAAACGTTTAACGTCATTTGTATTTTTACGACCACAACGAAAGCCAGTAAACCACTTTTTTACCATTGAAATCGATGATGCAGAGTCCCCATTGTATTATCAAGCTTTTCCTTGGTTTGATTGACGGTTTTTTTTTCGCAAAAAATAATGTTTAATGAGCACTCGAAATTCACTTTTTTCCATTTATGTTTTGAACGCAAAGTAAATGATGGAACTTGCCCTTAAGCTACCAACTTTAAAAAGCCGGAGAACTGTGCTAAATGTTTCATTTCTTCTTAATATAATTAATGGTGATGTTTGTTCTGGTTTACTGATTAACAATATATCATTCAACATTCCTTAACGACCAACACGTTACTTCTCACCTTTATCTGTACAGTTCTATTGAGCTAATTATGCAAATGCAGACCCTCTCAGGAGAATGTGTATTCAATTAAATGAACTTTAATTGTAATTAAAAGTATCCAGACCACTCTTAGACGAGAACGGCGTGCTTACCTCATCGAAACAGAAGCAACTTCAAATCCGGACTGAGTATTATTCAAAAATGCTGTCTGTTATGCCGCCTATTTCTCAACAACTATGTGATTGTAGCAACCATGCTGTCACGGAAGAGATGGACATACAATGTCCCAATACAATTGAAATTATAGAAGCAATCAAGAGCATACGAAACAATAAAGCACCTGGGGCAGATAATGTACCTCCAGAACTATTAACAGCTGACCCTGAAACGAGCGCGCATATAATACTCCCAGTTATAGAACACTTTTGGGAAAATGAGTCCCTCCCAGTATATTGAAGGAAGTCATTATAATCAAGCTCCCTAAGAAGAGCAACTTAGCGGACAGCCGACCACACAGATCATGCATTGATCATGTGAACAGCCTGCGCGTGATTGTTGAGCAGTCGGTTGAATAGAGAACGCCACTTTAGCTAGGATTTATTGACTTCGAAAGAGCATTCGACACCATATACCATGGCGCAATCTGGTGAGCACTGGAGTGCAAAGGCGTCCGTCCCGAGAAAGTTGATTTACCTTGTTAAGGCCTTATGTGATAATGCCTCGTGTAGAGTTGTACACGAAGGTCAACTTAGCGACAAAATCAACATTCTTGAAGGAGCAAGACAAGGCTGTGTGCTTTCCCCCCTGCTTTTTAACATCGTTTTGGACGCAATAATGAACAACGCAATGAGAGGTTCCTGCGAAATAAAATGGGGGATGCAAGGAAGCCTGCTTGACCTCGATTATGCGGATGACATTTGCCTGCCCACTCACAAACATACACATTTGGCGGAAAATCTACATGCTATTCACGCATACGCAACTAGAGCTGGATTAAAAATAAATGTCGGTAAGACAAATATGATGTTCATAAACACAATGCCGCCCCCAAGCATCACTATAGATGGAAAAGTAGTTGAAACGGTCAACTCGTTCATGTATCTCGGCAGCATCATAAATGACAACGGAGGAACCAAAGAGGATATACTAAACCGAATCAAGAAAGGACGTGGAGCTCTTGGAGTATTGGACTCTGTGTGGCGGTATCGGTTCATCTCCAGAGGGACGAAACTGCGGATTTTTAACTCAAAGTCAAGTCCGTCATTCTTTATGGCTATGAAACGTGGAACGTAGCGTTGAATCATGAGGAGATTCTGGCCGAATGTAATATCTAATGCAGTGCTATGGAGATTGACTAAGCAGAAACCAGTAAGCCAGGAAATAAAAGAGCACAAATGGAAATGGTTAGGCCATACCTTAAGAAAACTAAGAGACGATATTGGAACCCGCAGGGGAGTCGTAGAAGAGTAAAAAGTAAAATAATATGTTTTCTAAATTAATGTATAGCTATGTTACTAAAATTAATTTAAAATTTTTTTTTTTTTTTGTAAATAGTCTGTAAGGATTAATTTCACAGACCAATATAAAAATAACTAAAATAGTGCCTTCTATACGCGCAATTGAAAACAGCGATTTGTATTTGAAATATTTCATGAAATATTTAATGGTTTTACAATACAAAATCTTATTTTTTTAAGTGTCTAATTTATCTGTTATTGGTTGCATTAAAAACCAAAAGACTAAACTGAAAAATTTTAATTTCCAGTTCCTTACTGAATTCTGAAAACATCTAAATAAATTACATTTTCCGTAGATTTAAAAACCAGAAAAGTTTTAAACATATTAAATTTAGTCTATACGGTATTCAGGCAAAACGGGAAAAGAAACAATGTTTTCAATGAAAATCTAGTATACGTAAATAAGAGGTCCTTCCAACCAGGTCTGCGGACCCGATGGTCAAAGCTACCGACTCCTACACTTATATTTTCTATTGAGGACTCCAACTCTTTTTGACTACGACTCTTCAATATAACAGGTTTTGCACAATATATTTTGTAGTTTGTCTATTACACACTATTATTACACATAAATTAAAGCCTGAGATCCATATTTTAAATTTGCATCAAAATTGTTTTTGTATTGCATTTTGTATTGTAAAGAGAAAAAAAACAACAAAAATAAAAAAATTGATCGACCACTAGTATTTTCGAAAGGTGAAAAATAATCATGTGAGTCCGATAGCAGGGGAGATGTGTAAACATCTAGTAATTAATGATTTTTTATACCACTTTCTTAAAATCAAACAGAAAGCGTATCACCTATAGCAATCAACTGCAGGGGCTCTGTTAATACAAAAATATTTATTATGATTTATTATTTTAACCGGTTAATTTTTAATTTTTCGTTTTTTATTTTTCGTTTTTAATTTTCATTTTTTTTTTTTTTTTTTTTTGTTTTAATTTTTAATATTTCATTTTTTATTTTTAATTTTTCATTTTTTAATTTAAATTTTTCATTTTTTATTTTTCATTTTTTATTTTTTATTTTTTATTTTTAAATTTTTTTCTTCATTTTTCATTTTCCAATTTTTATTTTTCTTTTTTCATTTTTCATTTTTTATTTTTTTTTTTTATTTTTCAATTTTCATTTTTTGTTTTTCATTTTTTATTTTTCATTTTTGATATTTAATTTTTTATTTTTAATTTTTTATTTTTCATTCTTAATTTTTGTTTTTCATTATTCATTTTTAATTTTAGTTTTTCATTTCTTTTTTTCATGTTTCATTTTTTATTTTTAATTTTTTAGCTTTAATTTTTTATTATTCATTTCTTATTTTTATTTTTAATTTTTCCTTTTTATTTTTTTTTAATTTTTTATTTTTTATTTTTCATTTTCTATTTTTTATTTTTCATTTTTAATTTTTTATTTTTATTTTTATTCTTAATTTTTTATATTTCATTTTTAATTTTTTTTTCATTTTTCGTTTTTCATTTTTCATTTTTCATTTTTCGTTTTTCATTTTTCTTTTTTTAATTATCTTTTTTCATTTTTCGTTTTTTATTTTTTATTTTTTATTTTTCGTTTTTCATTTTTATTTTTCATTTTTCATTTTTAATTTTTTATTTTTCATTTTTTATTTTTCATTTTTTATTTTTCATTTATTATTTTTCGTTTTTTTATTTTTTATTTTTCATTTTTAATTTTTCATTATTCATATTTAGTTTTTCGTTTTTCATTTTTTATTTTTCATGTTTCATATTTTATTTTTCAATTTTTATTTTTCATTTTACATTTTTAATTTTTCATTTTTCATTTTTAATTTTTTATTTTTAATTTTTCATTTTTCATTTTTTATTTTTTATTTTTAATTTTTGATTTTTAATTTTTAATTTTTTTTTTTAATTTTTCTTTTTCATTTTTAATTTTTCATTTCTTATTTTTCATTTTTTATTTTTCATTTTTAATTTTCAAACAGGTTATCATATCATAATTTTTTCACCAATACAATCACATTTTGTCTTATGACTCACATGTTACGCTCACATGTTACGCTTACATGTTACGCTGTTTTTGAAATTTACCCCCTGCGCGTATAGATGTTTACACATCAAAAAGTATCAAAAAACAAATTTTCAAAAGATTTAAAAGAATTCATTATAAAAAGTTAAATCGAGAAAATAGTAAAAAAAAAACCGCTTAATACCGTACATTACATTATAGAAAGCTTCCAAAGAAATAATTCTTTCGAAAGACCTACTGGAAGTGGCCGCCCAAAAAAGAATTACTCCTCAGATGGAACGGAAAATATGCTTGTTCGTGAAGAACGACCCAAAAGTTTCTGCTGTTTAAATTGCTAACGAACTAAAAAACTATGAAATAGTTGATGCGACTCCACAGAAGGTAAGAAACTTTCTCCATTGGAAAGAATTATATGGATACACAGTTCGCAGGAAGCCCCTCCTTTTCAAAGCAAATTTGGAGAAACGCCTAATGTATGCAAACAAGTTTATGTTTTCTGAGAAACTGTTATTTTTACAGACGAGTCTATATTCAATATTTTTGGCAGTGACGGTCGAAAATTTGTGTGGAGAAAGGAAGGTAAAGCCTTAAATCCACGTAATGTAACAAATACCGTTAAACACGGTAGTCTAAATATAATGTTGTTTTTGTAGAAAGAAATTTTAACAAAAAGGATTATCTAAATATATTTAAAAGTAATTATTTGGCTCAATCTCAATCCAAAGCACTCGGCCTTTGCAGTTTTAAGGAATGGCCGCTTTACAACACAAAAAAAATATTACCTCGTCCTTTCCAAAGCCCGGATATAAATCCGATACAGTATTTATGAAAAAAAAAATTTTTCAACACTTACTTCTGTCGGCGGCATTGCAGTGACTGCTTCTTCTACATTCAATTTTGATGAACGATCATATTTTGCTATTCTTTTTAATTGTTTTAAAAAGTATTATTTAAATTTTGATTTTTCAATATTTACTGGTTTAGTTTCTTTTCCTAAACTTTGCTTTGCTTTTATCGTTCTAATCTATTTAAATAAGCTTCGAAATTTAAGTCATTATTAGAGGAAGCTGATTCGGATCGGTTCAAAATTTCAATTTCAACTACCTCTCATTTATGAATATTAGGTACCTTTAACTTTTTCATGCGAATTGCGACTTCCACAAGTTTTTTTTTTTGCTTTGGTTATATATAAAGGTTATATGTGTGTTGTAACGAATACAAATGCAGTGACTTTATTGTCAATACTATACAATGCCGTTTTAAATGGGTCCGGGGTCCTCGATCCAAAAATATTGCAGCACAAGACCGTTAATTAATCGTTATACTTTGCAGACCCTGTCACTGGAGTACATACTCAAGCGAGAGAATTCTATTGGGGAAAACAAAATACCCACTCAAGAAGATGAAAGGACTAAAGGCAGAACTACTTAAAATCTATCTAGCTAGTAATGTGGTGGAACAGTGTACATATGTTAGAAAATTTTCCAAAAAACGTTTGTTTTAATTTATTTGCATTATTAAAATATTGTTCAAGGTTTTATTTTTAATAAGGGTTATTTGGTGGACGATTTGGTTCTGACCTCATCTGCGGTGATAATTTGGTTCTGATTTTAAAAATGTGAAATTTTTATTTAGTTTAATATCAATTCGCCTATTCTAAATGTTTTCAATAAAACTCTACATCACTTTTTTAATTAAGTTTTTTATTTTTGTTTTCTAATCAAAATTCAATAAATTGTTCCTAAACTTACGTAATAATAATAATAATAATAATACACAAATTAATTTTTTTTACAATAAATATTTACAATATACACATTAATTACATATTACAAGACTTAAACAAAAACAACAAAAAAAACCCTTGAATTTCTTTCAAAATTATATCACATACTGCGATTATTTTGTTAAAAGTTGCTTTAATAAATTAAAACAAATTATTTGTACTCGTAGGTACAATAATTTTACATTAATTAATATTAATTAGCAACAGCAATAGTTGTTGTTAGTTTCAAACACATGACAATTGGAGCTAAGTGCAAAACTAAACAATATGGCAACACTTCATTATATGAAACTTTAAATAAGATGAAAGAAAACAATAGCATACTCCATACATTTATTGCAACGGGACGGAAAATGTTTTTGTATGCTAAATGAATAGATTGTAATAACACTCACATTGCCACTTGGTGTTGGCCTTAACTATTATCATATGTTTTAGCCAACTGACTAGCATTCTTAATTAGTTAGCAGCCTCATCATCATTAACATCAGTTTGTTTGAATAATACTGTGTGTATTTGCACGTGTGTGTGTATGTATGTGGTATTCTGAGAGTTGTCCTCACTGTAGTATTAGTAGCTAGCAAAGGTGGTACTAATAAAAACCCCTTTTTTCGTTTGCCAAAAACTAACTGACAGTGCTTGGACTGCCATTCTGTTGTGATTGCTGTTGTTGCTTAACTCTTTCTTTGGCCTCTTGTTGTGCTTTCTTTGAGCGTTTCCATTTCATGCGACGATTTTGAAACCATATTTTTACCTGTGTCTCAGACAGCATTAGACCACTGGCTACTTCAAAACGTTTTGGGCGGGACAGATATTTATTTTGTTTGAATTGCTTTTCCAACTCCAACAACTGTTGCGACGTAAAGGCAGTACGCGGACGGCGAGTTTTACCCAAAATGGCATGGTGGGGATAAGCTGCCAATTCAGGTATCCGATGATGCAGCATACCAGCTCGTGCCAGAAATTCAAATTGTAAATGGGATGGCATAAAGTGTTGTCCCATAGGAATCTAATGAGATGAAAGAATGAAAGAAAAAGCAAATAATTATAAGAGCAAAGACGTGATAAGGGATAGTTAATAATAACTGTTATGTCATAAAATTCAGTATACAGACAGAGAAATAAATCACCAACCTAATTGTTTTAAAGTTTAGCAATTGTATTTTCGCTTGTTTCAATAGAAATTAAGTATACATTATACCACTATTTAGTTTGGGTATAATGACTTTGTGCCGCTGTTTGTAACAACCAAAAATATTTGACCTAGACCCATCTTTAATTATACCGATCGAATCACTTTTTGAATTGATTTAACTATGTCCGTTCGTCCGTCCGTCCGTCCGTCTGTGTGTACATGTAAACCTTGTAATCAAACTGCAGGTCGCAAATATAAATATATTTTGATGAAATTTGGTATAGAAGCTTTCATCGGCCATGGGATGAACGCTGTTGAAATTGGTGAGACCTAGCCCCCATACAAATGGCCCCTATAAAATCTAAATAAATTGCAATAAGATCCAAATTGTCGTATAGATCTTAGTCAAATTGGGTTTGTATGTGTTTATTACATCCATTAATGAATAGTCCAAAAACCGTCCCTATGGGACAACTCTTGGTCATAGGCCCCATATAGAGCTGCTTCCCGATCTTCACTTAAATCTATCAAAAAACAAAAATATTGCACTGATTCATCTCAAATTTTGTTTGTATATATTTTCGCAAAATACAAGAGACTTTACCAACCATGGTCAGGATCGGTCCATTTTTGGACCTAGTCCCCATGCAGCCAAGAAAATTAATAAAAATGCCACTCAAATTTGGTTTATGCTTATTTTCCATATCCAATTAGTAGGGCCGAAGAGTTAGGGTCTCTAAACGCATGGTATAGGGTATCGTATAGTCGGGCTAGACCGACTATAATTTTCTTACTTGTTGATTTTGTAATAAACCCGAAATTCTTTTATTAACTTCATTGTAATTTGGTTGGCAATAAATTCGGTAGCTTCAATGAATCTATTTGCTATGTGTAGAGGATATGGGCCAAACTGCTAGAAATTAAATTAAAATTCTCTTAAACTGTGTATAGTTTATATTTTGACTGTTTTGGATGATTGTTTTTAAACAAAGATAAATGAAATTGAAAGAAGAATATTAGTTGTTGATAAATGGAAGGCAAATCTACACCGAACACTGCAATTTATTACAAAAGGCTGGAAAACGGCAATTTTAAATTATGTTCTGGAACAACTCTATTTGGAAAAATTATCTATATGCAGGAAGCAGGGAACAACAACAAACAATGAACGTCAAAGTAGGAATTTGAAAGAGAATACTGTTACAATTACTATTACCAAAGATGTAGCAAAAAAATAGGTAAATAAAGTACGAGGGTGGTCCCTGAACATCCCGACCTGACGTATAGATGGCGGCAGTAGTTTGAATAAATTATTTTGGTGGAAAGTGGCAACATTATAAAACGTATGCTTTAAGTTTTCAAGTACCACATTCCATAGTATTTTTTTGGAGCCATCAAAAGTTAACGATCTCAGTGAATTTGTAAACATGGAAAAAAGTGTTCACCGTTATGTAATTCAATATTTTCATTTGCCAAGATGAACACCGTAGTGGTCGAGCAATTGAGGTGGCGCAATTGAGCAATTGAGAAGCGCTTAAAAAAATCCACAAAATGGTACTGAGTGATCGTTGGCTGAAGATGCATGAGCTAGCTCACATTATAGCTCTTTCAAAAAGTGATATACGTCGCATATTGACCAAAAATTTTGAGATAGGAAAGCGGTCCGCAGGATGGGTGCCGCATTTGCTCACAATAGAACAAAAACATCTTCGTGAAGAATTTTTTGCGATGTTTCACCGCAATAAATCCGAGTTTTTTCATCGATTCACAACCGTGGATGGGTCATGGGTTCACGACTTCATACCTGAGACAAAGGAAGAGTGGACTTAAATGGGAGAATCGTGTCGAAAGAAGACGAAGAGTGTTCCATCGGCCGGCAATGCTATGGCATCTATTTCTGGGGATGCGCGTGTGATAATTTTTATTGATTGTATTCAAAAAAGAAAACCAATCAATAAAACAGTTCACACATCTCCTTTTATGATGGCCGAAATCCATGAATTAAAGTTCAAGTTGCTTCATTTGCCAGATTTATTTATTATTCCTACTTTACAAGGATAACACTTTTATACCTTCACACGAAGGCATACAACATGGTTGCATCTTATTTAGAATATATAAAAAATACATTTTGAAAACAATTGTAAAAAGGGCGCATTTTGTGTGTCATAAGAGAAAGCGGCAATCTATTCCAATATATCTCTATTCATTGAATAGGATCCTCAGGGATATATACTAAATATTCTCACAAAATTCTTAAAACTATTGTTGTGTCGCCACCATCGTGCAATAACTGACGATGGTGGAGACACAACAATAGTTTTAAGAACTTTGTGAGAATATATAATATAAATCCCTGAAGATGCTATTCGATGAATAGCAAAATATTGGAATAAGAATAAAAAAAAATAATAATTTTTCAAAATACGACCTTGAGCTCGATAAAATAATTTTTTAATTAACAAACGACAGGTCGAATAAAACATTACATCTTTTAACAATTAAAAATTATTATAAGGATATTCCAAAATCCACGCAAGCTTTGAATTAAACAAAAAACACATTTTTATACCCTATACCACTATGTGGTTTGGGTATAATGACTTTATGCTGCTGTTTGGAACTCCCAAAAATATTTGACCCATACCCATCTTTTATTATCCGTTCGTCCGTCCGTCTGTCCGTCTGCGTGTCCATGTAAATTCTGTAATCAAAGTGCAGGTCGCATATATGAATATATTTTGAGGAAATTTGTATATAAGCTTTTATCGGTCATAGGATGAACCCTATTGAAATTGGTGAAATTCGGTCCATGTTCAGACCTAGTCCCTATACAAATGACACCTATGAAATCGACATAAATTGCCCTAAGATTCAGATTATCATATAGATCTCAGTCAAATTGGATTTGTATGTTTATTATATCCATTAACCATTAGTCAAAAAATAATCCCTATAGGACGATTCTTAGTCATAGGCACAATATAGAGCTGCTTCCCGATCTTCACCTAAATCTATCAAAAAACAAAAATATTGCACAGATTTTTTTCAAATTTAGTTCGTATATATTTTTTTCAAAATATAAGTTACTTTACTAAATATGGTCAGGATCGCTCCATTTTTCGACCTAGTCCCCATATATATGTATTTATATATAGCACCCGATATGAACTTTTTCATATCTGCAGCCAAAAAAATTAATAATAATGCCACTCAAATTTGGTTTATGCTTACTTTCTATATCCAATTAGTAGGACCTAAGAGATATGGTCTCTAAACCATGATATAGGGTATCGTATAGTCGACTAGACCGGCTATAACATAATTTTCTTAAACGCAGCTGAATTTCGCTGATGCGGCACTGAGTTTCCTCTTTCAATGCACGGGTGGCATTAAAACATACGATCTAGGGTACAAGTTCTGATCATCGAAACGAGAGAGCATATGACCAGGAAATACCCCATGCAGTAATTGAATTGTTTCACGAGCAGTATCGCATGTGGTACCGTTTTGTTGAAGCTATACATATCGTATATCGTTCACATCAATATCATTTAATTTAGCCAGAAATAACTCTCTTATCATGTCGAGATATCAAGCAACAGTAATAGGGCATTTAGACGACACGTTTTCGTGCTCCGTGAAATGGCTCACTTTACGTGTTTATAAGCGATTGGGGCAGAGAAGTAAACGGGGTAGAAACAATTCTAATTTTCTGTTTTTTTTTTTTTTTGAAGATTTGTTGACATTTCTTTCTACACTCATTCGTTTCTTTACCAGTTATGTTTTTATTCTTATTCTAGTCTCAACAAAGTGACAAGTGATTTTCTAAACCGCCATTGAAAAAATTACGTTAAAAGTGATCTTTATTAAGCGGAAGTTAAATTTAAAAAATAATAATAAAAAAAGAATTAAAATTTTACATACTTTTTCCACGTAATTGAAAAACACAAATTAGTTCTTAAGTTGTTTATTTGTTGCGAATGAAGAAATTAAAAAAATTTACAAAATAAATGTAAAAAAAAAATCAAGAGTAGTTGTAACCAATTTTCAAAAGAGAAGTAAAGAAAAGCCTGGGGGAAAAGCCCTCGTCTAAATACACTCTAGCAGTCACTGCTTGACCAGCCTCATTTTCGCTGAAGTATGGTCCACACCAAACAGAAATTCAATTAATGAAGCATAGATGTGTTCGAAAAATCAGCATCCACCCGTTGATGAACTCTATTCGCTGTGCATGGTCATTGGGCTTTAGTTCTTATATCAATTGAACTTTATAAGCATGGAGACTCAGATCTTCAGTGAGAATACGCCGTAGAGAGCCACGACGCCAAACTGATGACGCCTGGAATCATCATCATCACTCTTATGCACTGCTATGATAATGATATTTGAGCGGCTCGTTTTTGGATGACCAGTGTGATTAGTATTACTAATTGAGCCAATCTGCCTGCAATTTTGAATTTCTTTCTTCATAGTTGACGAAGTTAGATCAATATTCCGACTATATTTTGTACGAAATTTTCGAACTTTTATTACTGTGTAATGAATTGTAATGCCCTATTTTTAATATTCCTAAACCATCAGCTGTCAAACTATCTATTTCTTTTGGTGCCCAAGATTTCACTGCACAATTGGCGGCAAACTCAAAAGTTGCGTGAGTTGTGGGACACATTATATTTGGTCCATATTCCTTTTTCTACTATGATCTCACATTAAAGAATTTTTCATTGGCATTAAACTTTCATTAGCATTAGACACAATAATGCTAACTAGCAGATTCCAGCGCTCGAAATTCGAGTGCAATTTCTAGGAAACTTTATTTTTTAATTTAGCCAATTCAGAAACCAACACTTTGTTGGTTTACTATTATTGTGAAGATAACAAACTCATTAACAAACACATTAACAAATTTAAAAAACACATACATAGCATATGTATAATAAAGGGTCCGCCAAATAACTTTTTTTTTTGAAAATGCTATAAAAAAAAACTACTGAATATTATCTCAAATTTCTTTTTTTCTTTGAAAGCACAATCCTTCCGGTTAATAACGGAAAATAATTTCATTCAAATGGCTGCCTCTGCTGGCCGTGCAGTAGCCTACACGATTGGTCCAATTTTTAAGCACATTATCGATTGTGTGCAGCTGTATTTCACCAATGGCTTCACGAATATTGTCCTTTAAAGCGTCAATTGTCTCTGGCATGTTGGCGTAACACTTATCTTTGAGGGCACCCTACAAATAATAGTCCAACGGTGTGAAATCGCAGCTCCGAGATGGCCAAACGACATCAGCTCTGCGGCTGATAATGCGATCTTCAAAAACAGGGCGCAAAACATCGAGTGTAGCTTCGGCTGTGTGGCACGTAGCGCCATCTTGTTGAAACCAAATATTGCCAATATCCTCCTCTTCAATTTTTGTGAACAAAAATTCATTCAACATGGCCCGATAACGATCGCCATTGACTGTAACGGCCACTCCTTGCTCATTTTCGAAGAAAAATTACCCAATTATGCCTCTGGACCAAAATCCGCACCAAACAGTGACTCGTTTTGGGTGTATCGGCTTTTCAATGTATGCGTGCGGGTTTTCTGTGCCCCAAATGCGACAATTTTGCTTGTTTACATACCCGCCAAGATCAAAATGGGCTTCATCTGAAAAGATGCTTTTTTTTGGCAAAATCGGCATCTTCTGTCGATCGCAGGCCCACTTAGCGAAGCGAAAACGCATTGGATGGTCAGTTGGCTTCAACTCCTGAACCAATTGGACTTTGTATGGCGTCATACCAAGCTCTTTATACGAAATTCGTCTCAATGATGCCTCCGAAATGTTCAATTCTTGAGAACGACGGTGAATTGATGTTGATGGCGCTTCACGCACACTTTCTGCCACAGCAGCAATATTCTCGGGTATACGCACTGTTTTTGGCTTTTCACGCTTTGGTTTATCGATGAGGATGCCAGTTTCTTTCACTTTTTTCACAAGATAACGAACATACGGAGCTGACGGTACTTCTCTTCCAAAATCCGTACGCAATTTTCGCACACATTCTGCAACATTACCATGATTTTCAAAGTAATGTCGCAATATTTCCCAGCGTTGTTCAAGCGTATACACAACCATATTCGTTCAGCGGAAGGATAAAACTAATTATCTGTCAAATCAGACATGAGCTAAGTGTTACCATTCACGAAATAAGCACTAGCTGAAAAAAAAACGTTAGATGGCGGACCCTTTATTATGTATGCGTTAGTAGCAACTTCAAATGCAATTTTCTCAAAATAAAGAAAAAAAAAATTAAAAATCTGTAAATCTGGTGAACAGCTCAAAAGAAATACCTTTTAAATAAAACGGTAGAACAAAATATCGGTAAAAAAATCGCTAAAAATTTTAATTTTTTTTAATTAACATGTTTCAAACAATGGAATAAATTTTTTAAAAACAAATCTAAATATCTCAAGACAAGTTAAAAAAGCTACAATAAACAGGTAAGAAAATTATAGTCGATACGATACTATAACATGCTTTTCGAGAAATAGTCTTATGTCCAACTAATTGGATATAGAAAATAAGCATCAACCAAATTTTTGTGTCATTGTCGCCTGCCGAGTCCATATCGAATGCTATTTTTGCATGGGGACTAGGACCGCTCCTGACCACTAATTTTTTTACACGTATTTCAATTAAGGAACAATTTTTTAGTAAGAATAACATGATCTTATAAAATAATAATTTATTGTAAAGCCAACGTATGGACAATATTTTTTGTTTCTCCATTTTCACCGTAAAGAAACAGATGGTTTGACTTAAAAACTCTGGAGCAGACATGCATAGACTGGCATTGTTGGTTGGCATTGCATATGCCAGACGAATTGAGAATTGTTCGAATCAACGTGACTCTTCGAATTTGCCATTGATAATTGTCGATTCACTAATGTTACCTAATATTTTATATAAATTTGGTGCATTTAGATTTCGAAGTAGTATAATTCATGATCCAACATTCAAGAGTAAATTGAGTGGTGGAAGAGCTGACAAATCAAGTGAATTTAAAAAGTCAGTTCAAAAATTACTCATTCATCTTCTTCTATAATAATACATGGAGTCAAAGCTCTCCCTATTAAGTTATTCGAAATAAGCGATATTTAATCTCTTTTTATGGGTGTTGTCATGCCTACTGTTCCGATACTCACACAAATAGCCTGTTAACTCATACAAAGTATCGTTACTCTCCCTTTTATATTGCTCAAGATATAGGATATTGAAATTGCACTTTGTATGGGAGGTGACAAGCGCACTTTTTTCCCTCAATTCTTCAGATATTTTAAAGAAATATTACCATCATGCCTTGCGGATTATTTCTCAAGCTTTTAGAACAACTCCAATACATAATATCCTAGCCAAACTGGATTTGCCAACATTAGAAGCAACCAAATAGTTAAATTTTCTCAAAAGAAAAATAATCTTATCTGCAGTAATGCTAAAAACATTTCGAAACAAACCAAAAATTCCAATCTTCAATTCTGCAGTCAGCCAACAACCTATCAATATCATTAAATAAACCTTCAAACACAATTTTAGAATAAACAAATATTTACAAAAACCAAAATTATGTAGTATGGTACTGCAATGGTTCTAAACAAATACTTGCGGTAAAACAAATTCGCTAATATTGACGAAAACAGAACCATAATTAAAATAGGAACCCTTCCCGAATTTACTTCCATATTCACATCAGAAATTACAGGCATTGAGGAAGCAATCAAACTTAAATCACCAATAACGAAACTATTGATTTGCACAGAGAGTTTGTCATCGATAAATGCCTTAAAGTCACACAAGCATACTGATCCGCTTATAATTCGTATTAAAGAAAATTTTCTTCGCAGCCCACCGATAAAAATATTAAATACACCGGCTCATATGTATGAATATCCAGGGAAATGAGTTTGCAGATGAGACTGCCAAAAACACCAACAGAACAACTACACTAATAAACAACTACACAAAAAAGGACATCTAAAATCTAGTAAATTAATAACATCGCCAAAAAAAAAATTGGCTTATCGAATGCCTATTATAGATTTATTAACCCCTTGCTCCAGAAACCAATATACCCAAATAACCACATGAGAAAACAACAAAAAGCTCTCATAAGATTAAGATTGGGTCATTAATTCTATTTATTTTGGTGTATTTAAGGATGATTTAGTGTGTGATTCAAAATGTTTTCTGAAATCACTTACGACTTACAATTAGTATTGCTTTTCTTTAATTTTATATTATTATATTAATTTTATATTTCATATTGTTTTGAACGAAATGTCTTTTATTACCTTTGGGGCATTTGTGGGTCTTCTTATTTTATTTAGAAAAATATATATAGTTTTTATACATAAAATAATTTGATAACCAAAATTGGTTAAAAGTTGTTTTAACTTATATTCGAGGGCAATAAGCAGATAATTACACCAAAGATATATCACAATGGATTATTTTGATCCCAGGAGCAATGAAAGGCTAAATAAATAACAATTAAACGAATTATTTTTCTTAAATTCGAAATAGTGGTTTCATCGAGCTTTATAGAAAAACTCGTTTTCCGTAATTTTTATTTAAAAATATCTCCAAATCCAAAGCTGGCGTTGGCAAATAATGGGTTAGCGTTCTCGAATTTATCCCAAATTTTAGGAACGGAAGTTCCAGACATTTGGTTATAATATTTTAGTAAATTTTTTGAATAAATTGTCTTTTATTAGCTTGGGGCATATGTGACCCCAATTCCAAAAGGGTTAATGGGGTCATAATATTTTTTTCAGAAACCCTAGGCTATTAAGATAAAACAAAAGATTTAAAAGTAGAAGAGTGATGAATTTTTGATAAAAAGTATTTAGAAAGAGTACATTTACAGAATATTTTACAAAAATCCCATTTTTCTCGAAATCCGCAAAAATAAAATCTTTGTCAAAAAAATTCTGGCGTAGGGATTTAGCTAAAAATTCACACAGTTAATCTCTGATATGCGTTTAAGAAAACTTTAAAGTGCGAGATCCATTTTTTCAAATTTTGTTTAAGAAAATTTTTTTAAACTTGAAAAAGGAGTTTTCAAAATTTTTTCAAAAAAATTTCCCATTTTCGGTCTCAATGCGCAATAGGTTAACAAGGTGGTAATAAAAAATACTTCATATCTAAGTACATACAGGTATAGAGACTAAAACATAATGTTGGCTTTAATTAATTTCTCAAAGTTGAAAAAATGGCATCAAATTTCATGGCCTAGTTTTTTTTTTTTTTTGGCACTAAAGTGGTCTGGGGCATTTGCTATTTCTTGGCGAGTTTTTATTCGATTTTGAAGTTTAATAGCTTTTTGGAAAGATAATTTCATACTGATCCTGAATTATTCAACAATTTGTCCGGAAAATTAAACTGTAGAACGAAATTTTCGTAGAATCTGAAAGAAAGTCATATTTTCCCTATATAAAACACACTTGAAATTTTCAATCGCGTTGAGCCACCTCTAAATGTTTTCTGATTGACCCAAAACTTTGTATTTCTCAGTTTTTTTGCTATTCTCATATTTCTAGGGGGTGCCACCGAGAGTTTGAACACTTTTTTTTTCATATAATGAAGGGCCACCCTAATATATATATATTTATATATAGATTTGGATCTTGGATCGCCATATGTAGCCTATGAATTTGACTTAAATTGCCCTAAGATATATATATATATATATATATATATATATATATGTATATTAGGGTTCAGAACATGCACCGACTTTCACCTATTTCAATTCTTCCTATGGCCGACAAAAGCTTTATAAAGGATAACAAGGATTACATGGACACACAGATAGACAGACAGACGAACGACTGACATTGCTAAATCGACTCAAAATAAGATTCTAAATCCATCGGTATAATAAAAGGTGGGTTCAGGCCAGATATTTTTGGTAGTTACAAATATCAGCGCAAACTCGGTTTACCGCAGAGTATAAAAAAACAAATATTAACCCACATCTTGAAGCAAAAAATATTCACGGCACATAAATTAGTTTTTTTAAATTCTATAATATGCTAGTATTCTCTAGACTATATGCGGAAATTGTATTTCGAGAAAATAATTATTATTATTTCCCTTTTTTAATTGAGGCATTATTAATGGTAATTAAATTATAATTAAAACGATTGGCGTTGATTGAATTTATGGTAATGCCAAACTATCATGGACATCAAATAAGTTTCAACGAAATCGCCAATTAATTAGAACACCTTATAAATAGGTCCTATATACGTTTCACAGTACCTTAAATTTTCGTACACACAGAAAAAAATATTTGCCAACTGAATTTTTCTAAAGTGGAACAACTGTATTTTCGATTGTGTCAACAGAAATTTAATATCATCAGCAAATTTTCTCTTATGATACAATATTTATTGCAGAATTGCATTCACACTGAACCTTAAAATCGATTATTAGCATTACCGCAATTCGGTTGGCAATAAATTCGGTAGCCACAATGAATCTGTTTTAAGAAAATCTCTATTTTTTTAAACTAACCATTCTGTAACAAGTTTCAAAAAAACAAACAACACTGCTGACGACAAATTCAGTTGCCACAACAAATCTATAGTCCCTGTGTATGGATATTTACATCTCATCTTACCGGTATAGGTTTTCCAGAGGGATCCATGGGACGATGAAATGCTGATCCACCATGAGCCAACAAATGGTAGGGATGGCCGCCTGCATACAAGGGAAAATCTTGTGGCCTTATGGGACTATGAGGAGGTACCGGTTTCTTAAATTCATCACCTAAATCCATATGCAAGCCCAGATGATGATGATGATGATGTTGATGTTGATCTTCACAGCCAGGGCTTATAGGAGGACTAGAACGATGAGATGATGTCGGAGATTCAGATCTAGAAACAAAAATTAATAATATTGTAAATACATAATCATATAAATAACAAGATGATTTCAAAATCAAGTATTTTAATCTTTAAAGCAATTTATATTTGTTACGCAAAAATTATATGGCTGTTGAAAAACACTTAAAAAAGTATAAAGTCATCATTTCAAATCAGTTAATTGCAAATATCCAAAATAACCTAAAGTGTATTTTTTTTAAGTACGCTTATAACTAATTGCGGTAAATGCTCTTAAAAATAATCAAATAAATATCATTCCCTGTTTTTCCTCTTTGCTTAACAATAATGAAATGTGTTTTTTTATACCCTATACCACTATATGGTTTGGGTATAATGACTTTGTGCTGCTGTTTGTAAACCAACAAAACCAAAAATATTTGACCTAGACACATCTTTTATTATACCGATCGGCTCAGAATCACTTCATTCCGTCCATCCGTCAGTGTGTCCATGTAAACCTTGTAATCAAACTACAGGTCGCAAATATGAATATATTTTAATAAAATTTAATGGATAGGCTCTTATCGGCCACAGGATGATGACACCTATGAAATCGACTTAAATTTCCATAAGATCGAAATTATCATATAGATCTCGGTCAACTTGGATTTGTGTGTGTTTATTACATCCATTTATCAATTGTCCAAAAATAAATCCCATGTGGCAATTCTTTGTCATAGGCCCCATATAACGCCGCTTCCCGATTTTCACTTAAATCTATCAAAAAACAAAAATATTGCACAGATTTTTCTCAAATTTGGTTTGTATATATTTTTGCAAAATATAAGTGACTTTACCAAAACATGGTCAGGATCGGTACATTTTTCGACCTAGGCCTCATATAAATATAGCATCCGATATGAACTTTTTCATATCTGCAGCCAAAAAAATTAATAACAATGCCACTCAAATTTGCTTTATGCTTATTTTCTATATCCACTTAGTTGGACCGAAGAGATAGGGTCTCCAAACCATGGTATAGGGTATCATATAGTCGGTCTAGACCGACTATAATTTTCTTACTTATTTTTTTTTTTTTTTTGTTGTTTTGATATTGTTCAATTCGCATTCGTTTAAACTACAGTTAACCACTGATAAATATTTGATTTGTTTTGAAATGTGTTCGTAGTAATTAAGAGTTTTTAGTTCGGCTTTCAGGTTGGTGTTTTGCTAGGGATACCTGAACTTTCGATAAAAATTAATGTCACCAATTCAATTAGTGATGTTTAAGCTGCTTTCAATTGCAGCATTAGTTGGAGTTAAATTACGTATTTATTGATATTTATTTAAGCATTTTATAATTGTCTCATTGTTGTTGGTGTTAACCTAATTTGAGCGCTCTATACAATTTGTGAATTTTTTGCCGTAATAAACAAAATACCGACTTTAAGCAGTTAGAACAAAAGCTAACAAGGGAGTAATATGAAAATTCTTAACAATATAAAATTTTTAGGGAGAATTTAGTTATCAATTCTGGCAAATGCAACCAGTTCAATGGATGGTGAATGAATACAACCAGGCTCATGTATTAAACTTCCTCATTAAAGCTTTCGTATGGTTAACACAACGTGAATAATCAGCACAAAAATTATTATTTAAATATCAAAGAACCTCCTGAGGAAATCTTAAATTTCTTGATAATTAAAGTTTCACTTTCACCCTCACAAGAGGGTGATAACGTTTTTGTTCAGAACAGTTTAGTAAACTAGTTTATTATTTTTGTTCAATTGTTCATTGTTATTATTTTTATACCCTATACCACTATGTAAATACAAAAAATATTTGACCTGGACCCATCTTTTATTGTACCATAGGACAAACACTATTGAAATTGGTGCAAATCGGTGCATTTTCAGACCTTGTCCCCATAAAAATGTCCTCTATGAGATCGATTGCCATAAGATCCAAATTGTCATATTACACCCATTAATCAGTAGTCAACAAATAAACACTGTAGGACAATTCTTAGTTACAGTCCCCATATAAAGCTGCCTCTCGATATTCACTTAAATCTTTAAAAAAAAAATATTCCACATATTTTTCTTAAATTTAGGTTGTATATCTTTTTGCAGAAAATAAGTGACTTAACCAAATATTGTCAAGATCTGTCCCATTTTCGACCTAGTCCCCATACAAATACATATATGAAAAAGTTCATAGCTGGCCAAAAATTAATAACAATGCCTCTTAAATTTTGTTTATGCCAATTTTCTATATCCAATTCGTCGAACCTAAGCCCCTCTCTTTAAACGCATCGTATTGGGTGTCGTATACATTTTATAGATTTGCAAAATCAATGTTTTCTATTAAAGATAACTAGCAGATTCCAGCGCTCGAAATTCGAGTGCAATTTCTAGGCAACTTTATTTTTAAACTGAGCCAATTCATAAACCAATACTTTTTAGGTTTATTATTATTGTGAATGAAGATAACAAATTTAATAAACACACACATAGCATATGTATAATTTTATGTATGTGTTTAAATGCAATTAACTCAAATTACGGGAAAAAAATTTAAAAATCTGTAAATCTGCAAAACCGCTAAAAAGAAATACCATTCAAATAATATACGTTTGGTTAAAATCGGAATAAAACGGTAGAACAAAACATCGGTAACAAGAAATCGCCTTGCCTATTAATATAGACCGGCAGATTCCAGCCCTCGAAATTCGAGTGCAAATTCTACGAAATTTTATTTTTTCATTAAATAATGACCCCAAAGGTATGCTAATCAATTATAGTCAATTCACAAATCAACACAAAAAACAAATTCATTTTTATTACAAACACATTAACAAATTTAATAAACACACATATAGCATTGTAAAATTTTATGTATATGTTAGTAGCAACTTTAAATGCAATTTACTCAAAATAAAAGAAAAAATTTTAAAATCTGTAAATCTGCAAAACGGCTAAAAATAAATACCTTTCAAATAATCTACGTTTGGTCATAATCGGGATAAAACGGTAGAACAAAACATCGGTCGCAAGAAATCGCCTAGCCTATTAGTATTATAGATGTATGAATAGTATTTTGATAAACAGACAAAATATTATCTGATCGTAAATAACTTTTTGAGAAAAACAAATAAATTATCAAATTCATAAATGAAGTCCAAAGTATAAAATGGAACAACACGTTATTAAGATGAAAATCTTATTGCTTCGACAAAATCAAAACTTTGTCAGTAAACTTTTTTGATCCATCCATTTACTTAACCAACTTTTTACATTATGAAAGTTAAATTTATTCCCATTCCTTGGTGAGAGCTGCTTTCAATTGGCCATTGTTAGATATGGTGTGATTTTTTTATGTTTCCTCAATATAACTCCATACATGATCGGCGACAGGGGCGGCGCTTCCAGAACATAGGGACAGTTATATATCAGTCAGTTACGGACCTTGCTGGCTTTTTGTTTTGCGTCATTATCTTTATAGAAATAGAACCGGCTTTGTACCTAAATATTTCTGCTTCCGGAGATGCCTTCACTTAATTGTGAATGAAAGCGGTTTGCGTTCATCGATTTTCATGGTCTATGTCTCATATTATTCATAAGCTACGTAGCTTAAAGCAATTGTATTAAGCCTTGAAATGTTTTTCCCTTTTAGGATTTTTCATGACTTTTAAAAACAAAAAAATAAAATTTTTTAGGCAAAAAAAAATTTTTTTTCATAAATTTATTTATATCAGCGAAATTCTTGATTATGTAGAGAAATGATTATGTAGAAAAATTTAAGAATAGATGAAAGGAATGATAATGCTTAATTTTTCTAGATTTATTTCAGAAAAATGGGAGCAGTCGTTCTTGAGTTATGACAAACAAAAGACTATAAGATAACAAAATGGGGAAGGGGGTGTCCCGCGAACACGGTATGAAATGGAGAAAAATTGGTGTGATATTCGGATTCAGGAGGTCATTTTACATTGGAATCAGCAGGAATATTTCCGGGGCCGATTTTCTTGCAGAACAGTGTAACTTATTTATTTATATATTTCAAGAATCCTGTACAACAAGCAATTGATCAAATTCTATTACAATACTGAGGAGATAAAGGTGAGACAGAAAGTGATATTTAATTTAACATAAAACAAAATAACTTAAGCCAGTTACACATAAGAAATGTTTATTTTAAACAAATCAATAAATAAAGAAATAAAAGAAAAATTTTTGTGAAAGAAATAAAAATTAAGTGTAACACAAAAATCTTAAATAAAACATTACTCAAGTCAAGCAAAGTGGCGAAATATTGCTGTTTTCAAATGCTTTGAATTGTATATTATGAGGTAGTTGGTTCCAAAGTTTTATAGTTGTCTTTCAGATATTTTTTATGATATTCAGTTTATTTTATTGAGTTTATTTTATTCCATCTATTAGATCGTGAAAATTGTAATCTTTTGTAATCTTTTTCCAACCGATTAGGCTTATAGCTGAAACACTACTATCCCCACTCACTTCACTTCAATATTAGAAAAGTTCTTTTGCATGACCAGTTTTCTTCTCCTAATTTCTCAAAACATGACGTCATTTAAATGAAATTTAACCTTCCTTATTTTAAACATGAAAAACCACAGCATATTACTTTCCGCGATTACAAGAATATTAACTATGATGCTCTTTTAAATGAAATTAATATAAGCAATTGGACCAGTATCTACAGTAATCCTGATGTAAACCAACAGATATGCTTTTTTTATGAAGCTACCACATACCTATACGACAAATACGTACCGGTTAGAAAGAAAACTGTTAAATCTTCTACTAAGCCTTGGTTTAATCAAAATATTCGTGATTTAATAGTTAAAAGAAATTCTGCTTACGATAAGTGGAAAAGATATAAAACTACACAGTCAAATGAAATTTTTAAATCACTACGTAGATCTGTTACTAGGGAAGTAAAGTTAGCTAAGCAACGCTATTATAGTCGTGTATTTTCAGAGGCTATGGATACTAAAAATATGTGGAAAGAGATAAAGAAAATTGGTTATAAAGATGAAAGTGAATCGGTAAATCTTTCCACTTTTGAACTAAATGAATTGAATAGACAATTTACTTCAAATGACTCAACTCCTCTTCGTTCTGACTCTTATGCAAATCTTCCAGATTGCAATCTGGATTCTTTATTTAGTTTTTCCTGCGTTAACCAGGAGGATGTTCTGGAAGCTTTTCTTTCCATAAAGTCAAAATCTATTGGTCTAGATGGTATGAATCCAATATTTATTAAAGCTATTTTACCACAGGTTTTACCCTATATCACTCATATTTTTAATACTATTTTTACAAAATCTAATTTCCCTGATTTGTGGAATTGGGCAAAAGTAATTCCCTTGCCGAAATCTAATAAAGAATACAGGCCAATTTCCGTACTTCCTTTTCTTTCGAAAGTTTTCGAAAAAATTATGAGCAAACAAATGAATGAACATATATCCAATATTAATCTTTTATCATCTAAGCAATCTGGTTTTCGCAAGAAAAGAGGGTATATCACTACTTTAATTGATGTATAGGAAGATCTTCGTTATATCGTTGACAGTGGTAATATTGCTTTTTTTGACTTTATTGGACCACTCTAAAGCTTTTGGACCATGATATTCTTGTTAAAAAGCTTAAACATATTTTTGGTTATTCTGAAACCTCCTCTAAATTGATTAGCTCTTACCTTCGGAATAGAGAGCAAGTAGTTGTCTCTAAAGACAAGTCGTCTACCTCTGCGTCTTTAAGTAGGGGTGTTCCGCAGGGGTCTATACTTGGCCCTCTTTTGTTTTCTATTTACATAAATGATCTACCACGCGTAATTAATTCATGCCAAATGCACATGTACGCTGATGACGTTCAGTTATACACATCATGTAACGTACGAGATGTGGAAAATTGTGTACAGAACCTGAATACTGAACTGAACCACGTATTTGAATGGGCTAGGTTGAATTGTCTTACCTTAAATCCGAAAAAATCTCAGTGCCTTGTTATTTTTAAAAAGATATATGATATCACTTGTTTTCCGAAAGTTAGTATTAATGGAGTGGATATCGCCTAATCTTTAATAATACCCTAACGTGGAATGATCAAATTAACAAAGCTTCTGGAAAAGTTTATAGTAATCTCCGTAGTCTTTGGTCTTCTCAGTACTTCACACCGCAGAAAATTAGATTTGTTCTTGCAAAATCGTTTATCTTACCTACGCTTTTATATGGTTGTGAATTGTTGTCAGGTTGTGATAGTGCAGACATGGGTAAACTTACACGCGTCTTTAAAAGTGTAGTTAGATATGTTTACGGTTTACGCAAATATGATAGTATCTCCGCTTTTCTAAATAAAATTTATGGCATTTCATTTGAAGACTATCTTAAATTTAGAACGGTTCATATGGTTCATAAAATTATTTTCACTAAAGAACCCGTTTACCTTTTCGAGCGATTACTATTTACAAGATCTAACCGTAATAACTGTCTTGTACCAATATTGTACAATAGACTAGTATCCGAAAGACACTTTTTTGTAAATGGCATACGTTTTTGGAACTCGTTACATACTTTAAATAATCAACTTCACAAAATATCAAATACAATATCATTTAAGAAAGAACTATTTAAACTTTTTATCAATTGATTTTTAATACTTCATTTTAATTTCTTTAGTTAATTTAATTTTAATTTCTATATAATTTTTACCTGCTGTGCAGGATATTTTTACACTTTATTTTTACATTTTTATTTTATTTTTTATATATTTTATATTATATTTTATTTTATATTATTCTTCTAATTTTAATTATAAATTAAACTTACATACATTCTTCTTATTGAAAATTAATTTGTTATGACTAATGTTGTTTTATAAGATTTTAATTCTTGTTACATTAGGATTTTCATTAATAAAAATTAATAATAAAATAATAAATTTTGTAAAGATAATTTTTCCATTTTATAATTCTAAACAGTTGAGACAATATTCGTACTCTTCGATTATCTTTTAAAGAATTGTTATAAAATTTCCAATATCTTCACAGTTTTTTGACAAAATTTTGTTCACGCTGAGAAAAAAAAATTGTTATGTTTCAAAATTAGATGGCAATTTAGCTCTTTGCTCCAAATAAGAGGCTTTGTGAACTCTATAAACTTTTGGTTATTAATTCTTTATCCAATTCTTCAAAGTAACTTTCAAAACAGGCCTTTTTAAAACTATGACCTGAATACCAAATAGCATTAAGTACAAAATCGTTCTCATCCTTCGAAAAGTCAAATTTACCCGTAAGTGCAGTTATTTGCTAAACTTTATAATAACCGATACAATTTATCAATAAGTTTTGTGTGCTCCGTATTTTCGGCATCGAATGCAAGATTCACTTTTTATACTTCTGATAAAATTGAGCAAAGTAAGTCATATAAATATAGTTTTTGGAATTATTGTAAATATTTTTTAAATGATTTTCCATTAACAACAACGTTTTTTTCATTTTTAACTCCAGCCACATAACCAAAATTGCTTTATTGCCTCTTTCTATGGAAAGCCTACTGGTTAAAGCAGCCATGGCCAAAGTTTTCGACTGACGGGCCATTATCTAATTAGAAAATTACTCGGGGGCCAAACAAATTTTTTTTTTAAAAGCTGAAATAAGGTTAATTTAAATTTTTAGCAATAAAATAGTCAAATTTAATTAGAAAGCCTTTATATAATGCGATAAATGTAGTCGTTTACAATTAGTGCTTAATTTTTCAATATCTGGATCAAAATTACTTGTTAAAAATTCTTAGTATTGCATACAAATGTTCATCACTTGTCCTAGATCACGATAACCAACATTTTTTTTTTTTTGCCAAGTTTCGAATATTTTAGTATCTTTCTTTATTTAGATAGAAGATGATTAAATAAATCTTGCATAGCCGCACCACATTGTGAATCCATTAATTCCAGGTGAATATCACTTGAATCACTAGACATTAGTAGCAATTGGAATACGAATAATTGACAAATCATTTTCAATTATACGAAAACAATTAAATCTTCGATCAATTTAATTTGTTAAAGGACTTAAAAAATGTAAGATCGACTGAAAAGGCTTAACTCAGGAAAGTCTTCCTTTTCGGGTGATATAAAAAGATTATTACTTCTTCTTTAAGATACCATACCCGTCGCAGAACTTTACTAAAGCCTAACTATCGAACATGGCTGAGTAGTCAGCGTCGAGCTCTTCAAGCAAAGATATAAATTGTCTGTGTCTTATACCTTTTGATCGAAGAAAATTTACCAGTAACATGTTCTATTTTTAATACATTTTTACATAATGCGTGTTTATATATAATACAATGAATCATAATAAGCTGTTTATTTGGATCAATCGTGTGAACTTTGTCTTGAATTCTTTTCAGCAGGCCTATATTTGAACCCGTTAAGTTTGGGAATCCATCGGTAGTCACATTGACAAGATTTTCCCATTTAATAATACATTACAAAAGACATTTTTCACCTTTGTTAAAAAGTCTGCACCGGTAGTTCTATTTTTCACAGCTCCTGTGTAATTTCAAGTTCCTCATTAATTGACCGAACAAAAATCAGTAGTTGTGCAATATCTTTCATATCGCAGCTCTCGTCTAAAGCTATAGCAGAGTATGGTCTATTTGTATTTTACAATTTTTCTGACAGCTGCTCATTAAATTATCACTGATTTGCTCAATTCTTCGCATAACAATTTGCCTTGACAGGGACATACTTTCAAATTTTGAACCTAGTTGTGGACACAGAAATTTTGAAACACCTACACCATCTGAAAAGGGTTTACCGTGTTTCGTAATATTGTAAAAACAAATAGGCTAGCTTTTGTAGCTGTTTCTTGCAGTTTATCTTGCCGTGTGAAAATATTTTGCTAGTGTCAATACATTTCCCAGATTCTTGGCATGGGCTTTATGCCCTTCATCCTCAGATTTAGAGAAATGTCTTTTTTAATTGTACTTTTTTATTACAGCTGCAACAGTTGCTTGACAAACTAGGCATTATGTTTAATTCCTAAACACCGTGAACAAGTATTTTCATTTCCAATATTCATTGAATACACGACACTCATTATCGACTTTTCTTTTTCGCCCACCCATTGTTTAAATTTTTTGATAGATTTTATTTTTAAATGTCACAAACAACAACAAAATCAACACGATAATCTGTTTTCTTTTTGTTTCCCAAGTTTCAGTTTCAAGTTCAATATTGATGCCATTCATAAAACATGTCTCAATGATGCTAATATTAGAGAGTTTTAACGTTTCTTCTATAAATTGTATTAGATGTTTTGGAAAAAAAATTTTTTTGTTATATTTTTTAAAATAAAAACACATCATATTTTGAATTTTTATTAACTAAGCGGCCCATATAAACTGTTTTTTTTTTTTTATTATACACAGCGGGCCACACAAAATAAGTTGGCGGGCCTTATGTGGACCGTGGGACGTAGTTTGGCCATGGCTGGGTTAGAGCTACCATCGGAATTTTACTCGTCATATCGGATAATTGTTAAGCAATTTTTAATTCTTTTATCCAACTGACGAATATGAGAACCAATTATTTTCTCTTTGAGCCAGAAGTTTCAATTTGGACGGAAGTTATTCAAATATGAACAATTTTGTTTAACATGCAGTACAGTATTTAAAAGGAGCTAATAGCGCTAAAAAAAAAGAAAATCCAAAACCGACAATTTCGAGTTTTTTTTTAACCAGGCGCTAAATGGAAAAAAATGCGTGCAAAGCGCTAAAATCATTTTAATCATTTTCTAAATGATTTTATCATTTTTTCTAACGGTTAACCCGAAACTGGTTGTTGAGGCGGATTTTTGTATTTGAGTTTTCACCAATCTCCCGATTTGTCAGCCTTCAACATTTTTTCGGATTTATATATAGTGTGCATACTTGTTATATTTTTAATATTTTTGTTTACTCTATAGAAATTTGTATTTTGCAATTAATTTCGTTCTTTTCAGTTTTTATATAATATTGTAAACATTTAAAAATGTAGTTTTATCATAAGGGCTTTATATTGACATCTTTGCAAGTTGTTCAAAGCCACGTTCAACGAAGTTACCTTTGGGATCAATGAAAAGTCTTTTATTTTTGCTAATATTATTTTAAAGCAGTTAAGAAAAAAAATCATTTGGATTATTGATAAAGTTTTAAAAGATTTGGAACATTAAATTGAAAGAAAAATAATATTGAGTTTAATAATGAAAAAAAAAATATAACAAACAAACATATAATTAACATTAAAACCGAAAGAGAATAAATAAATTTCAATATGAACTACAATCGAATTAAGTGGTTTTTGAACGATACAACTCTATTCCTTAGTCTCAACAGAAAATTTCAAACATCGATCGGTTGTCATACCATGTCATGGTTTACGCATTTAAATTCTGTTTGCCGTAAATATAATTCCTAGTCATATTATGCCTACAGGTTGCGATTTTATGAGAACAGTCCCTGAACAGTATTTCACCAATAAAAATATCTCAAGTAACTTCCGTACACAAACATAATTTAAATTTTTATACTCTATACCATATGTAATCAGGGTAAAATTAGTCTGTGCTGATGTTTGTAACTACTAAAAGTATTTGACCTAGACCCTTCCTTTATCATGCCGATCAACTCAGAATCGCTTTCTGAGTCGATTTTGTAATGTCCTTCTGTCTATGTGTTCATGAAAACTTTGTAATCAACCTACAAGCCTCAATTACGAATATATTTTCATGGAAGGGACGCTATTGAATTTGGTGAAAATTGGTGCATGTTCAGACCTATATATGATAGCTGTAAAATCATCATAAGATCCAAATTATCATATATATCTGGATAAAATTTGGTTTGATTCTGTTTGTAATACCCATTAATCAGTAGTTCGGAAATATACACTGTAAGAATGTTCTTAGTCATAGCCTCCATATAAAGCTGCTTCCCGATCATCAGTTAAATCTACAAAAATACAAAAATATTGCGAAGATTTTTCTCAAATTTAGTCCCCTTATAAATATAGCACCCGATATGATTTTTTTCATATCTGCAGGCAAAAACAAAATTAATACCAAAGCCACTTAAATTTAGTTTATGTTTATTTTCTGTATCCAATATATTGGACGTAAGACCTTTTCTCTAAACGCATGGTATAGGGTATCGTTTAGTTAGACTAGACCGAAGAAAATTAACTTATTTGTTTATTATACATTTTTTAATTATGAAAATCAAACTAAAATGCTTTTCAAATATCATACGAGAAGGTAAATTAGGGTTATTTAATAAAAAAAATAACAATGAATATTTACAAAATGTGATTTCAATGAATGAAAGTGCAGTTGTACCAGAAAAATGTTTTAAAAATTCTTAGCCATAGAATAAATTAAAACGAATAATTCTATATTTTGGCTATACGAGTACATAGGTCTTTTTTTGGCAACTCCGGTCTGATAAAAATTAATCAAATTTTTAACTTGCACAAGGTAAATGTAATCTAAATCAGTCAACAATTCTTTATTCGAAATAAATTTCATATAAGAATTGCGAACATAAAAATTTGAAATACATAAATCGCAATAACTTTTGAACGAAATAAACGATTTTAATAAAAATTTTAATTAATTAATGGGAATCTTTAATATTAATAGGCAAGGCGATTTCTTTGTGACCGATGTAACTTTGTCAGTTTTAATCCTATTTTGACCAAACAACCCTAATTTGAAAAGTATTTCTTTTTAGCTGTCCACCAGATTTACATTTTTTTTTTTTGAGTAATGTTCATTTAAAGTTGCTACAAACACATACATAAAATTATACAATGCTGTGTGTATGTTTATTAAATTTGCTAATATGTTTGCAAAAATTGTATATGAAAAATAACTTTTGACATAAACCAATAACGACAATAATGCAATCGAATTTCATTATAATAATTGCATATCACATGCCCTGTGTTGAATTGTGAATTGCCTAAAATTAGCAAACCTTTATGTGGCATACATTGTGGTTCAAATACCTTTAGGCTCTTATTTCTGTGTGTTCAAAAATTGAATTCCTGCCTCCATTTTCACTTTTCTAACTAAAGTCTTCGGAAAATTGATTTTTTGTATTGCTTTTCTTCCCGAAATATTCGGATTTTTCTTAAAAAGTGCCAATATGTTTGTAACCTTATAAGGTTCGACATACCCCCTCAATAGTAAGACGGTCATAATATTTTTTAGTACCCTTTAGCTAATCGTTTGCCACGTAACATTTGCGATTGCTTAAAAGCCCGTTTCAGATTTTTATTAATATTTCTAATAATTTCTTCGAGTGCTTTTTGCTCACAGTCCATTTTAAAGTACATTAAGCAGATTCCAGCCCTCGAAATTCGAGTGCAAATTCTAGGAAATTTTATTTTTTCGTTAAATAAAGACGTTAAAGGATGCTAATCAATTATAGCCAATTCACAAATCAACACAAAAAACAAACTCATTTTTATTACAACAAATTAACGAATATAATAAGCACACCATGTCATTGTATAATTTTATGTATGTGTTAGTAGCAACTTCAAATGCAATTTACTGAAAATAAGGGAAAAAATTTAAAAATCTGTAAATCTGCAAAACGGCTAAAAAGAAATACCTTTCAAATAACATACGTTTGGCCAAAATCGGAATAAAACGGTAGAACAAAACATCGGTCACAAGAAATCGCCTAGCCTATTAATATTATAGATATGGAAAATATTTAAAGTAAAAACATTTGATCTTGAGCCTGAATAATTTCAAACTCAATCATTAAAATGATAAATAAAGATCGAAAAAAAGATTTTTTTATTTTTATAAAAAATAATAAAATTGAAAATATATTTCATCATATTTTGCAAGGCTGGCATAATTAAAAGAATTTAATAGCTCTAATTAAGTAAACTTTTGCTTGTGAAAATGTATGTTATAGTCTTTTCGTGCGCAATCCTTGCTCTTGATCGATACACGGGAAATTTGTTAATACAGTATTATAGGAGCGCGAAATAAAAAAGTCCCGTGTCCCCATTTTATTATAAAAAATTTGTTTGTTTATAGTTTTCTAAGTTTCGAACTCACCTTGACATGCCGTCGGGACTAGGAGAATCATATTCACGTGACTCGTGCAAACGCTGTAAAGCTTCCTGTTCGGACATTCCGCCTGTAGACATATCACGAGCATACTGTAAACTCATCGCTGATAAGCGATCATCCAAAGGAGGTGGTTTAACACTCAAAGTATCGGGCGATTGAGAATCATTAACATTTTGATTTTTCGCCAACAAAGCATCAATACAAAATGATTTCTTAGGTTGACTTTGATGTTGGATAGGAGGCGATATCGAAGCCGACGGTGATGATGACGTTGGTGGTGGTGGTGGTGGTGGTGCTGGTGCTGCTGGTAATTGTGTAAGGGGATTTGAGGGATTTTGTGCAGACATTAGCAGAGGTAAACGCGGCATTGCATAAGTGCCATTAATAATACCAGCAGTATGGCCTACGGGCGAAGGAATTGTGTCATAGAGTCTTTGTTGGCCCGCCAAAGGTGAGGGAAAGATACGTTGATCTCTCAGACTAGCTGCAGGTGGTAATTGCGACATACTATGCATATTGTTGGCCAAGGGTACGGGCTGTGCCAGTAGTGTTATAGGGGACGAATTAGCTGTCGTTGCTATTTGTGGTAAGGACGATTCTTCTGAAGGTGAATTTATCGATTTTTGTGGTTTGGGGGAATTTGTATTGGAATTCGAAGATCCTACAGAGCGTACAGGACTTAATTGAGATCGTGCAGATCTGGGTGATACTGTTGAACGTGTAGTGGAATCTTGTTGGTAATCACTATGGGATGGGGATAAATTCTGTAGATTTTGGTGTTGCTGCTGCTGTTGATGATGTTGTTGCTGTTGTTGTTGTTGAGCCGCTGCTATATGATTAAGAAATTGTGATAAATGTTGCTGTTGTTGTTGCTGTTGTTGCTGCTGCTGTTGTTGATGTTGTTGCAATTGTTGCAGCGTGGGCGCTTGTGAAACTTGTGCACTAGACATATTTTTTTTTTTATAATATGTTTTATATCACTATATTTACACTTTATTTCTTGTGTTTATATAAGTTTATCTTTTATTTAAGTATTTCACTATTTTCTAATTAATTTTCAATTTCCATAATTTGATTTTTATTATCAACACATTTCTTCTTCCGATTGTATTTTAGATTATATGTGTTTGAGTGGGGGTTAGTTTTAATTATTCGGTTTTAAATGTAACCGTACGTTGTTACCGTACAAACGCGTTTCAACGACTGTAATAAAATATTGAAAAGTTCTCAATCATATACTTCGTTTAAACAAATCCATACCACTGACACCTTTAACAACGACCGATTCCTCAACCACCTTCTGTTGATATTTCATTTCTATGAAATACGAAACGCACCACAAATTCAACTCGCGTTAAACCTGATAAAAAGCTAGTTTTTACACTCTCTCGCTCTTATGCTCTCTCACTATCTCTCTCCTTATCTGTTACTCTTTACTCACCCATCATCCAACACCCATCATATTTTTGATAACTATCCTATACTCATTTGCGCATTCTTGTTTCCGTTAGTTCAAAGATGGAGTAATCTACTTTGTAGCTATCTCTTTTTAATGCCCAACAATGAATCAGATATGATTTTTGTTTTTCAAATAAATGGGCGTTCCTGTATTATATTCATGACTTAATATATCCATGATTAGAAAAAAATTTGGTAATTGGAAAGGTGTGGCATTTGTTTTCATAGTAAGAAAATAAAAACATTTAGCCAAGTATAATGAAAACAAAAAAAAACAAAACTCATACCAAAATTTGGTTTGTGTTCTTAACTCACAGTGTGTGTTTGAATGTTGAGACTCCATTTTTAGCCTAAAATTGCTAGCAAAACGAGATATAATTACCATCATTATGTAGTGTTGTTGCTACTAGTGATACGTGCAACAAAAAAGAATAAAAAAAAACTGAAAAAATTTCATCATTAAGCTGTGAAATCATATAAAATAAAGAAGTCATTTCATTAGTACGAGTATTGATGTTTGCAACGAGGAAACAATACCTTCCAGAAATTAGTTTCATGATTATTTTATTACCCTGTAGTTATTATTAAATACTCTCTGGATGCTAATGCCTTTTCCATCTTTTTCCATCTTCATAATTATGTCTTTTTTTGGGGATCTTCTTTTCTTTTTAGTAATTAAGCATTTAGGATGAAATGTGTCTTTAAGTACTACAATTTGTAACCAGTTAAAATTAGTATGTACCAAAAGTGGTTTGTTTGTATATATGGAAGTATGTATATAATGTACATACTTATGTTCTATATATATACAGAACTTGATCCATCCTACCAATTAGTTTGATTTTGTTAGCATTTTCGTTCGAAAAAGTTTATTTGGTTACCTTTTTGTACCCTACATATAATTGTTAGAAACTTTAATTATACACATTCGTTAGTCCAACAATTTAAAATCGCCAGATCCATTTGAAAAATAGTTGTTACGGCCAAATTGTTGGATATTGTAAATAAGAGAAATCTTCTTAACCAGTTGAACCAATTACATTACAAAAACTGTTAAAAATTATGGCAATAACAAATTTTTATAAACGGAAACCTTTGCAAATGGAATCCCAAAGTTATACACAAGAAATAATCAAAACAACGTTAAAAAAACAAAGCTTCTGACTAGCACACTAACAACAACAAAACATTATGCTTTGCTTTGGAAAGTCCTAGAAAAGCAGAAGATGACAGCGAGACATCTAGCGAACAAATAAAGAGTGAATGTGAACTAAAAAAATAGCTAAACAAGCTGCAAAAGCTTCCAAATCAGCGGATTTAACAAAGCAATTGTATCAACTTAAAATAAATGAAACGCCTGTATGTGATAAAATGCATGTATAAGCTTTAGAACATAAGAAAATGTCAGATCTTACACAAACAGAAAGAAGAGGCAAGATGCTCTGAAGCCCAAGCTTAAACAAAAGCCCAAACAATAACTTCATGCCAGGGTAAACTAAATTTTCTTAAAACTACTTCTTCAACAAAGTCAAAAATCGTCTAATAAATCGGAATTACAAGGGCGGTCCCAGAACAAACCGGCCTGACATATAGATGGCGGCAGTAGTTTGAAAGAAAATACTTTGGTGAAAAGTGGCAACTTTATAAAACATATGCTGTTTAGTAATTTTTTTATTTGGAGCCATCAAAAGTTAATGATCTCATTGAGTTTTTAAACAGGGGAAAAATGGCCATTGTTATGTATATCAATACTTTCATTTGAAGGGTCTCAGTCCAACCAATATTAAAGAGAACTAAATTCTATTCTGGGGTGGTCTACTCTTCCGTTTATTTTTTTTTAATTTTTTTTTTTTTTTTGTCGTATAGTAGTTCCTCCAAGCTTCAATTTTTGGCGGAATGCTTTGAAACAGGAAGGAAGTGTTCTCTTTATATACACAGCTCTAACGAATATAATTTTTTATTATGTCATTGTGGAAAATTTTCTGGAAAATATCATCAAACTTCAAATAAGAGCATATTTTCACACATTTGTATAGAAAGTGGTCAATATAAGTCGAGTAGTGCTATATCGACGCCATAATTTTGATCGGAATGGTTGAACATTTTTTGTGAGTAATCTATGAGTATATTCAATTACAGGCAGTGGAAAAATTTAAAAAAAAATTCTTATTTTTTTACAATTTTTGTAAAATTACCGATCTTTTTCGAGTAGTTATCCCACACACCAACATTTTTGTCGAAATGCTTTGAAATTTTGATAACAGATTCCCTACATATTTTCAGATTAAAAACTTTTTCCAAAATTTTTTTTTTTTTTTTTTTGTAATTCATCTTTATTTACTGAATCTTCACATAGATTTGTGAACTAACAATAAGTTATTCAAATCTTAAAACTAAAACTTAAATATTCACCCCTGTTCTTGAAACCACTATCACAAAAAAAAACTCGTAAATGAAAAAATTCTTAAATCTACGAGTTTTTTGCTGTTCTCTAATTTCAATAAAAAAAATATTTTTTCTCGTTTTAATTCACATAGAAAAGGCTTTGTGAAATCAAAACAAATGCCCTTTTTTTTCTACTAAGCAGGTTTTAAGTGATAAGAAAACTAATTGACATTTAAACTCTAACATGTTTTTTATTTAACCTTGTCATTATTTTAAAAAATTAGACATTAATTTTGTGAAAAAAACGATTTTAAAAAACTTCTACATTTTATGCTGATTTAAAAAAAAAATTGTAATAAGTGGTAGATGTTAATAAAACACACTTTTTGCGATGATGCTGTTCTATAACTATAATAAAAACTTTTTATTAACACAATCTATTTTCCATTATAATTTTTTCAATTATAACATAGATTCTTTATGCACTAATTATTGCAAATAAAGGAATTAAAAAAATTCATCAAATCACATATTTTTATTTTTTTTGCATATGTTCGAAACAGTAGTGATGCCAGTCAAATCCAATTTATTTGAATATCGAAAAATTTTTTGGTGATGCCTAACTTTTTAAAAATAGAAAAGTCATTTTTAATTGAATGAAATTGAAGAACAAAAACAATTAAATGAAGAAATAAATTGTAATTTTAAAAGAAAATATTTTTCTTTATACTTTTTCTATACACTTAAGAAAAAACATGCACAAAATACTTAAGAGTTTTTTGTGAAACTGAATAAAGAACCATATGGCACCTCGGTTTCTAGATAACATATGTTCTTAACTTTCCATTAAATAAATAAAAAAAGTGGTTTCAAGAAACCCAAAATTTCAATTTCATGTGATTTTAAATTCACTCTTACTCAAATAACAACGTTTCAAGAACAGGGCTGATTAAATCCAGCCAGTGCAAGACAAAATTTCATTTATTCTATATACATACATATATAATCTAATAAAAAAAAAAAAGAAAAAATTGTATATATCCGCTTTTCATCCAATGAGATCAGCAGTCTCCCTCCTTCTTAAGCGTTGGTGGATACGATTGTTGACTAAGTTACGTGCTAGAGAATTCGGATGAGACTCCAGCTTTTCCAAATAGTTTGCACTATATCTAGTGATTTCGTACTTTACTAGACAAACATTTAAGTCTCTGTGCAAATGTGAGTTTCTTACGTACCATGGTGCGCCTGTAATCATTCTCAAAATCTTGTTTTGGCATCTTGGTATTCTTTCTGTGTTTGAAGCCGAGGCTGTTCCCCATAACTGTATACTATAGCACCAAATGGGTTTGAAAATCAAGTTATAAATCAAGAGCTTACAATCGAGGCTTAACTTTGAGTTCCTGCCAATTAGCCATGTGAATTGGACCAATTTCAATTTTATTTGTGTCAATTTAGCTTCTATGTGGCTTTTCCGGGTAAGTCGGCGATCAAGATGTAGTCCGAGATATTTAACAGAGGAATGGTTCCTAATTCGAATTTGAGGGCAAGTCTCCCTTCTTAGGGTAAAAGTCCAAATGTTCTTGAAAAATTTTTTTGTAAATGGACATCAAACATATACGAAGAACATATTTTCATAGTTTTGAGTGGAAAGTGGATGATCTCTTTCGAGCAGTAGTTAGCCCACTCCATAGTTTCTATCAGAATGTTTCAATATTTCAGAAGGGTTATCTATCAGTGTAACTGACTTCAAAATATATGAAGTCATACCATGTATTTTGGAAAAATTATTTTTGAAATGAAGTCAAATATGTATGAAGTGAATATTTTCATACATTTGTGTGGAAAGTCTTCGAGCTTTTTCGAGTAGAAGTTTGCCCACGCCAGTATGATAGTCCGATTGAAGTGAAATTTAAGGATGATATTCCTGGTACTTGTACAATTCCAAAAAGTATACATCTATTATACTAAATACTAATATTTATATTTTAAATGGTTTCAAACATGAAAAATTTTAACTTTTACTACTCGAGTTACCCGCTAGGCTCGAATAGCTCATTTACTACTCGAGTAGCTCGAGTACTCGAGCTTGACCGATATAGACGACAGTGCAGCGTATTATAGCGAAACATTTAAAAATTATTACCTCAAACTTTGTTTACTAACTAACCACAAATTGTCAGTAACTCCCAAGGTACATGCAGTATTTCACCATATATCTGTGGTTTTCTAGAATAACCGCGTATGTCATAAAATCAAAATGTTAAGGAGAGCCAAAAAAACGTTATATTTGAAATTATGGGCTGGACATAAAGTTTTTAGGACGTTTTATTTAACAGTCCTATAGATATGGGCAATAAATACTTTATATAAAATTTTGAGTCAAAAATCTTTAGAGGAATAGATCCTAGAGAAGGACGAAAAAACAATATGTAAATTAACTGAAAGTGTGTGCAGATAAAACAACTTATGTCGACAAACGTCGTTTTCTTTGAAAAAGAAAACTACCAATGCAACCACCCATGTAGACATAAGTTATTGTTGTTTGAAAAATGAATTTTTTGGTCGTCAACAAAAAGTTAACGGGGCTTAGGATGAGAATATAACAACGTTTCAAGAATAATAGTGACAAAAAAATAACAAAAATAAACACACAAGTTTTTATAAGTGGTTATAAACTGAAAAATAATCCAAAATTATTTTGCATATTTTTTTCATTAATAACAACGTATGTATGTCGCTATGTGTCGTTTTCTGAGAAAATAATTTGTCAGCGATCAAACGTAGGTTGACATACGTCGTTAGCGCTGCAAATTAATTTAATAAACATTTAAGTTACGTCGTTATTTAAAGAAAAAAACTCAGAAATGGTCAATATTTTTTTTTTTTTAATGGAACACATGTAAAGAGCGTTAAAAATTAATATATTTGGCATCGTTAACTCAAAACTGACAAAAATGGACATACGCGGTTATTCCAGAAAACCACAGAATATAAGATTATTGTACTAAAACAGACACTGGATTAGACTTTAAGATGGTTAGGAGCAGGTATAAATGAAAAACTAATGATCCACATTACGCGGAATCACTACGAAAAGCAGTTTGTGAGTATTATTCGATTCATATTTGACGTTCATTAAATACACTATACATTTTAAATAATATATTCAACAAAAAAAATTATGTATATATTTTAAATAAAAGTAAATGTACATTTTAAATGTACATATATATTTTAAATAAAATATAACAAACAAATAAATTAAAAGATATTTTTGTATTAATTAAATAAATTTTAATGGGGGATTTAGTAATTCGTTTAATTTGAGATCAGGAAGACACTTTTCTGCAGTTTTGTGTACTGCTGCAGTTTTATGTATATTGAATTAAACATATCTTTTAGGCCCTTTCCATATTTTTAAGGCAGTATTATTTACTTTCAGTTGTCGATTTCGATTTCTCCAGGGTAACAAATTTGTTTAAATAGAAAAATTATGTTACCATAACTTTTGATTTCGATTTCCGCTTTTTTGAGGTGGATCCATTTGAAAGAAAAACTAAAGTACTTTAAAATGTGTTATGTACTGTTTGTAAAATATTTATTGTAGCAGTTGTTTTTTCAAGAGTTTCCCAATGGCACCCAATTTTTTTTAAAGAAAAAACTTTAAATTGTCACAACTTTTAAATTCGTATACAGATTTTATTGAATATACTTTTTAAATCATTAATATAGTGTTTTCAACTCCTATACTCACTTTTTGTGGAGCATTCTTTTTGTCAACTCATAATTGTAGACCAGATGTGAGCAATAATTCAAAAGCAGGAGAGTTAGGTTTTATATAAACTGCCGCCAAGAAACTTTTGACGCAGACTTTCCACATGTGAAATGATGCTGCCGAGGCATAAACGAAAGGCTTTTCGGAATGATATAGTTATGGAGTCGAGTATTATGAGTTCCCCAAATCGAACGAAACTGGGACTGAGTCGAATACTTAAGAATAAGCGTGCCCATTACTACTTTTATTTTACAAAACGCTGTTCAAAATCCCAAATTACCGGCGAATTTAAAAAACGTATTAACAAATGATTAACGTTTTAAGCAGTTCTGGGCGCTACACTTAAACGTATGTGGCCCTTGGAAGTTTTAATAGAGAACTTAACATTACCCATTTATAATCAAGATATTATTCCACTATTATTCAGGCTTAATTTGGCGACAATACCTTACACCAAAAAAAATATTTGAGGTCCCTCACAATAATTTCAGTCCGAAGAAAAAAAAAAACAGCTAAAGTATCCACTAGTGAAACAACATATTAATATTTTCGGTAATAGATCTTAAAAGGTCGTATAAAGACCAAAAGTAGAAAATTCCAAAGGTCGCACTGGAAAGTATATGTTTTTCTTTTAATACTCTACTCAAATTAAAATTTAATTCTTGCATTTAATCTTCGTGGGTTCATCGATACGGGCAAATCTTTGTTTTTTAGGGGACTAGTTACCGCATTCGATATCGAGTAAAATCAATCGAAATTTCATATTTTGCTTTATTATTTAAAGAAGACGGACAAACGGCAGACCTCGTTTCACTTTTACTCTTAACTAAGGGTCATAAATCGTTTACTGCGACAGATTAAAATTAATTTTAGTATTTTATTTGGGAAAATAAAAAAAATTATATCGATCAAAAAATTTCGATAAGGAATGCGACGATTAGACCCCAGGTTAGGAGTGCTGTTCTTAACATTTGCGCCTAACCTCATCTTTATTAGTTCACTAATGACGGTCGTTTTTGGAAGCACCTAAAAGTTAATTTAGCGATTTTGAAAATATCGAAAACGTCCGGTGACCAGGCTATTTTGATAAAAAAAAAAATGTTTATAAGTGGTATAAATAGTTCCAAGAAAGTGGAGAATGCTTTGAAGACAAATAAACACCGAGGGCGTGAAAAACATCAACTGTTGAACAACACATCAAAGAAATCGAAGTTTTGCTGCTGACAAATCAATAAAGGTTCTTGCAAATGCGGTTTATATTTCAAAGGCAAAAGTCCACACCATTAAAAAAAACTTAGGCCACAAACACGTCAATTATCAATTGGTTAAAAAAAAAAATGGCGGCGCATTAATACACTGAATCAATGCTTTCAGTCTACCACAATGGATTGAAATAGACGGTAAGTATTGTTTCTATGCATACGATCACGACAAAGTCGTTTAAAAATCCAAGGGGCTAATAGTCGTATTCGAAATTAAGTAAAGTAAATCGATATTCGTTTCACTTTTACTCTTATTTAGGGGCTTTAATTCGTTAACTGTGATGGACTAAAATTATTCTTAGTATTTTATTTTGGAAAATAAAAAATAAAAATAAAAAAATAATAATTAAAAACTTTCGATAAAGAATGCGGTGATTTGGCCCCAGGTCATGATAACATTTTTCTTCGATTATCGTGGAGTTGTGCATTATAAATTCTGCCGGGTAAACTAAATATTATTTGAGTGTAACGCGTCGTTTTGAGTAACGCATTATACTTAAAAAAGTTCAGATGTGAGCCTTTTCATCGTTGCACGCCACAAATTAATATCAAGACCCTCTTCAAACGCATGGTATTGTAAAGTCGATATTGACCGACTACAGTTTCGCCCCTTTTTTTAAACAAAACATACGACTTATCATAGAAACACCTTGTTCCAAAAAACAGATCCTCTACTTCTATTAGTTTTTATAATACGGACTTTCGAAGCCCTGAAATGGCAAAATCTGACATTGTCACCATGGCAGGATACCAAAGTTATTCCTTTAATTTCAAACTTCCATATCATGGGAAGTAAGGAGACGAAACTATATTCTTCTAATGATTATATATTCATTTTGATTATAAGAGTTCAACTCTGTCGAATAAGTTATGCGATTTGTCTGTATGTGACAAAATGTAAAACGATATTCTTAATTAAATCAATGGGTTCTATTCAAAATCTTTGCACGTCATCAACAAGTTCGATTTTTATACCCTCCACACCTCAGTGGCAGAGGGTATATATATGTTTGTCATTCCGTTTGTAACGCATCGAAAAACTAATTTCTGACCCCACAAAGTATATATTTATATTCTTGATCCTTATCACAGCTCGAGTCGATATGGCGATATCCGTCTGTCCGTCTGTCCGTCTGTATGTTGAAATCACACTCATTCCAATTAATTCCATTAATTTTCGTGTATTTAAGCACGATTCAAATTGTTTTCTGTAATCACTTACGACTTAGTGTTGCCTTTCTTTAATTTTTTATTATTATATTAATTTTATATTTCATATTCTTTTGAATAAATTGTCTCTTATTATCTTTGGATCATTTGTGGGTTTTCTTATTTTATTTAGAAAAATATAGATAGTTTTTATACATAAAAAATAATAAATGATGAATTATTATTCGACCTTTGAAATTTATTAAAAGTCATAAATTTCAAAGGTCGAATAATAATTTATTAAGAATAACGGAGAGCACGCCGTAATTTACAACCAAAATGGTACGTGACCTCGAGCTCGACTAATTTATTAAAAGTCTTAAAAAATAATTTTATAACAAAATTGGTTAAAAGTTGTTTTAATTTATATACGCGAGTAATAAGCAAGTAACTGCACCCCAGATACATCAAAACTGAAGGGTTCAATAACTAAAAATTAAACGAATTACTTTTCTTAAATTCTAAATAGTGGTTTCATCGAGTTTAATAGAAAAACTCGTTTTGTTAATCTTTATTTAAAAATATCTTAAAATCCAAAGCTGGTCTTCGCAAATAATGGGTTAACGTTCTCGGATTTATCCCAAATTTTAGGAATGGAAGTTATACACATTTGGTTATTATATTTCAAGCGTCTCATCTAAAAATGCAACAGCACTTACAAATTATTTGAATTTTTTCAATAAATTGTCTCTTATTAGCTTGGGGTCATATGTGACCCCAATTACAAAAGGGTCATATTATTTTTTTCTGAAACCCTAGGCTATTAAGATAAAATATAACATTTAAAAGTAAAAAAGTGATGAATTTTTGATACAAAGTATTTCGAAAGGGTGCATTTACAGAATATTTTACTAAAATCCCATTTTTCTCGAAATCCGCAAAAATAAAATTCTTGTCAAAAAAATTCTGTCACAGGGATTTACTTAAGAATTACCACTGTTAGTCTGTAACATATATTTAACAAAACCTTAAAGTTTTACATCCAGTTTTTTAAATTTTGTTTAAGAAAATTTTTTAAAACTTGAAAAAGGAGTTTTCAAAATTTTATCAAAAAAATTTCCCATTATCGGTCTCAATGCGCAATAGGTTAACAACGTGGTAATAAAACAATACTTCATAACTGAGTAGTTATAAGTATAGAGACCAAAAAGAAATTATGGCTTTAATCAATTTCTCAAAGTTGAAATATAAAATGAGCTAGTTTTTTTTTAGCACAAAAGTGGTCTGGGGCATTTGCTATTTCTTGGCGAGGTTTTATTCGATTTTGAAGTTTTATAGCTTTTTAAAAGGAAAATTTTATACTGATTCCGAATTATATAGCAACTTGTCGGAAAAATTAAACTACGGAACGAAATTTTAGTAAAATCTGAAAAAAAGTCATATTTTCCCCATATAAACACACTAGAAATTTTCAATCGCGTTGAGGCGTTGAGGCACGACTAAATGTTTTTTGATTAGCCCAAGACTTTGTATTTCTCAGTTTTTTTTGCTATTCGCATATTTCTAGACATTTCCATAGAATGCCAAGAAATTACGGAAATAATTAATGTTGTCAATGCCTTGAAGACTAATAAAGCCCCTGGAGTAGATAACATTGCCCCAGAGATGTTAAAAGCCGACTCTCGAACCACAGCGCAATTACTTCAACCTCATATCGTGAACTTTTGGCACACTTGTGATCTCGACTCACATCTAAAGGAAGGTATCATAGTCAATATCCTTAAAAAAGGCGACCTTACCGAATGCAATAACTGGCGAGGCATCACGGTCCTTAGAGCAGTCAACAAGGTAATTGCGTACATTATAAACAAAAGGATAGCTGAAGATGTACTCCTAGATCTCAGACAGGAACAGGCTGGCTTCCGCCCACACAAATCTTGCGTCGACCACATCAATTGTTTTCGTATAATCATCGAGCAGTCAGCGGAATGGCAATCTCCCCTCTACATGATATTTATAGATTTCGAAAAGGCGTTCGACACCCTGAGCCACCAAAGGTGTGCCACAAAAAATTATGAGGCTAACCCAATCCTTGTATGAGAATGCGAAATGCAGAGTTCTCCACAACAACGCACTGAGCAACAATTTTAATGTTCTATTTAACATCGTACTTGACATCATTGTACGTAATGCTACAGCAGAAAATAGAGGTAACGGGTGATTTTTTAAGAGCTTGATAACTTTTAAAAAAAAAAAACGCATAAAATTTGCAAAATCTCATCGGTTCTTTATTTGAAACGTTAGATTGGTCCATGACATTTACTTTTTGAAGATAATTTCATTTAAATGTTGACCGCGGCTGCGTCTTAGGTGGTCCATTCGGAAAGTCCAATTTTGGGCAACTTTTTCGAGCATTTCGGCCGGAATAGCCCGAATTTCTTCGGAAATGTTGTCTTCCAAAGCTGGAATAGTTGCTGGCTTATTTCTGTAGACTTTAGACTTGACGTAGCCCCACAAAAAATAGTCTAAAGGCGTCAAATCGCATGATCTTGGTGGCCAACTTACCGGTCCATTTCTTGAGATGAATTGTTCTCCGAAGTTTTCCCTCAAAATGGCCATAGAATCGCGAGCTGTGTGGCATGTAGCGCCATCTTGTTGAAACCACATGTCAACCAAGTTCAGTTCTTCCATTTTTGGCAACAAAAAGTTTGTTAGCATCGAACGATAGCGATCGCCATTCACCGTAACGTTGCGTCCAACAGCATCTTTGAAAAAATACGGTCCAATGATTCCACCAGCGTACAAACCACACCAAACAGTGCATTTTTCGGGATGCATGGGCAGTTCTTGAATGGCTTCTGGTTGCTCTTCACTCCAAATACGGCAATTTTGCTTATTTACGAAGCCATTCAACCAGAAATGAGCCTCATCGCTGAACAAAATTTGTCGATAAAAAAGCGGATTTTCTGCCAACTTTTCTAGGGCCCATTCACTGAAAATTAGACGTTGTGGCAGATCGTTCGGCTTCAGTTCTTGCACGAGCTGTATTTTATACGGTTTTACACCAAGATCTTTGCGTAAAATCTTCCATGTGGTCGAATAACACAAACCCAATTGCTGCGAACGGCGACGAATCGACATTTCACGGTCTTCAGTAACACTCTCAGAAACAGACGCAATATTCTCTTCTGTACGCACTGTACGCATTCGTGTGGTTGGTTTAATGTCCAATAAAGTAAACTGAGTGCGAAACTTGGTCACAATCGCATTAATTGTTTGCTCACTTGGTCGATTATGTAGACCATAAATCGGACGTAAAGCGCGAAACACATTTCGAACCGAACACTGATTTTGGTAATAAAATTCAATGATTTGCAAGCGTTGCTCGTTAGTAAGTCTATTCATGATGAAATGTCAAAGCATACTGAGCATCTTTCTCTTTGACACCATGTCTGAAATCCCACGTGATCTGTCAAATACTAATGCATGAAAATCCTAAACTCAAAAAAATCACCCGTTATAAGATGGGGAATAAACCCACATCTGGAGAGACTGGAATATGCTGATGATATATGCCTCTTATCGCACAGTTATCGACACGCGTCAGCTAAACTCAAATCCCTTGAGAACGAAGCTTCAAAAGCCGGTTTTAAAATAAACATAAAGAAAAGGTGGGTTATGCGCTGCAACACTCTTAACAACACAAAATTTCGAATACAGAATGTTGAGCTGCAAGAAGTTAACACATTCTGTTATCTAGGTAGCGTACTAACACAAACAGGCGGCTGCAGTGATGATATATCCTTCCGAATATCAAAGGCTAACCAGTCATTTGGTATCTTACAACCTGTATGGAAGTCTACTGCAATCTTGAAAAAGAACTAAGATCAGCATATTTAATTTCTGCGTGAAATCAGTTCTCCTCTATGCCTGCGAATCCTGAAACACGATATCGCATGATATTAGCAGGATACAGGTATTCATCAACCGCTGTCTGTGAAGAATCTTAAAAATCTTTTGGCCTAACATGATTCCCAATATCGAATTATGGGAGCAAACATACCAACGCCCAATCCACATTGAGATTCTAAATCGTAAATGGCGCTGGATTGGTCATACGATCCGCAGACCACATGGCGACACGGCAAAGGCTGCTATAGATTGGAACCCGCATGGAAACACATGAAGAGTTAGGCGACCGTCGCACACCTGGAGACGGCAACTTGAAGCTGAAATTACTTAAAGCGGCTTAAGCTGGAGAGAAATAAAAAACCTTGCATCAAGAAGGACCGATTGCAGAGAATTCGTTGTGGCCCTTTGCTCCTTTTAGGAACCACAGGACATAATATATATAAATATATAAAATATATATTTCTAGGGGGTGGGACCGAGAGTTTGAACCCTTTTTCCCCTCCATATAATGTGACAAAATGTAAAACGATATTCTTAATTAAATAAATGGGTTCTATTGAAAATCTTTTCACGTCATCAACAAGTTTGAATTTTACTTATAATTTGCTTCTAAGATATTTATTCTTCACTTATTCTACTTTGAATGTAATGCGTCATTTTGATAGCGGACTTTACTTCTGGTTTAGTAAACTCATAGGAGCACTCCGTTTTCAATCAATTGAGAAGATAAAACCTGCTTAGTAAACCATTTCAGAAAACGACTTTAACAACTATTTTGGGCCTGGAAAAAAAACTTTGCATAAGTGCTTTATAACAGAAAATGATTACTTTGAAGGCGATGAATATTATTTGGAAGAATAGAAATTTTTAATATTATAATATTGAACACAATAGAATATTTTGAGAAAAAACGTATTTGCTTCAAATGTTCAGTTGGTCGTCTTTGACCGACTATAAATTTCTTAGTTGTGTGTTTTTTCTCTTATGTTAACGTACGAGTATTTTATGTATCTGTACATGAATTTTGTAATTGCTTTTTTTTAATGTGTATGTTTATAATTGCTGCTGTAGTTGTTTTATGTTGTGATTTTTCATTTTAGTAGATTTTATTGTGGAAATTTTTGTTAATTAGTGTTTGCCATGCTAATTACTTTTGAAATTACAACAATTTTGTTAGATTTGCATGTTTTGTATTTTACGCTTTATGTTCGAATGATTGTTTTTGTGTGCTTTTGTTGGGTTGAATTTATACTTAAAGGATTTTCAGTGGCTTGTTAGAATTTAATTAAAACATTTAAAAAGTAGAGTTTTAATATTATGTAAATTTTGTTGCCTTGTATTAGAAAATTTAACTTTATATAACACATGCTTATATATATGTATGTATGTATATTTAAGTAAATATTTGTAATATTTACAAAGGATACTGGTTGGTCAGTACTTTAATCCTTTTTTTAGAGAGATTATTTAAATTATGTGTTTTAATTAAACTAATGACAATTCCATACTTGTGAACATCGATCGAAAGCTGTGTGTGACAAAGCCTAATTATACGAAAAACTGTAACCTGTTCTTTTTCTTTCATTGATTCTCCAATTCTGAATAAAAGCGATTACATGCAAGGTTTCTTAAATTTATATAACTACTAAAGGCGTAAAGTTGTATAACTTTTTAAATTTTAAATAAAAGAAAATACTTTTAAAAAAATTGATTTGTTGGATTCTCTCCACCGCGAATAGCAAAATAACTACAAAACAAGTAAGAAAATTATCGTCGGTCTCAACTGACTATACGATAGCCTATACCAAGCGTTTAGAGACCCTATCTCCAACTAATTAGATATGGAAAATAAGCATAAACCAAATTTGAGTGGCATTTTTATTAATTTTATTTCTTTCGAATATGAAGAAGTTCATATCGGGTGCTCTATTTATATGAGGACTAAGTCGAAAAATGGACCGATCCTGACCATACTTGGGTGGTTAACTTATTTTTTGCAAAAAACTATGCCAACAAAATTTGAGAAAAATCTGTTAATATTTTTGCTATACCCTCCACTCCAGTGTGCAGAGGGTATATGTATATAAGTTTGTCATTCCGTTTGTAATAATTAGAAAAAAAATTTTGGACCCCATAAAATATATATATTTGTGGTCCTTATAACAACCGGAGTTGCTATAGCGATGTCCGTCTGTCCGTCTGTCCGTCTGTGGAAATCACGATCACGGCATCAATCTGGCAGCTAGGGTACTAGTTGACATAAAAAATGATTCACTAATATCCTGAGAAGTTTGCAATTTAAAATCGTCCAAATCAGTCGATTAGGGCCCGAGATTTGAATCAAGAACTAAAAAAAACTCTTGAAAAAATATAATTTTCTATGTTGTTCTTGTCACGATCACGCCCTCAGTAGTGCAGATAAAGTGATCATTTTTACTAAGAATGATTCACCAAATTCATGGGAAGATTTCTGTTTCAAAAATCATTAAAATCGGTGGAGCAGATCCAGGGAAATCTCTGAAAAAGTAAAAAAAAAAATGAAAAACATGATATTTTTATATTGTTCTTGTTGTTATTCTAAATGTTGCATTGTTGTCATAGCTGGACTTGTTGTTTTTGTGGTCGTTGTGGTAATAATATAATAAAAACAAACCCTTTGTACATTTTTTATCAACTCTGGTAGAAAAATTTAAAATTTTGCATTGTTTTGGCATCAATAAAAAAATTTGTTAGATCATTTCTGTCATTGCCACGAGCCTGCCTGCAAAATTTCAGATCGATTGGATTACGGGAAAGTGGTTAAAAGTGATCCAAAATTTTTTCGACAAGCAGACACTACGAGTTAATATAAAGGGAGTAAAAATTCACCAACATCTAAACCAAATAATGGTAAAATACCTAGTTGTTAATAAAAAAAAAAACAATTGGGCAATTCACAATGGCTAATGTATCGTTGTATCTGTTGTATCGTGTATCACTTTACAATAGTGTAAAATTGTTGTTGGTAATTTTCACTGAAAAATCTGATACACGATCCAACTTCATTTGCTATGTTTAGTAAATGTTGTATATTGTATCATAACATATCAGTTCCAAGCGAATGCCAGTTTTTATGAAAAAGAAAAAACAAATACATAGCATTTTACCAGCATAAATAATAATGCAAATAACGCAAATACATCGATAAGTTTATTTATATAAAAATTAATGTTTATATTTTTAGTATGTATTTTCTCTTTCTGTACCAACCAAAACATTTAAAATTTTTTTTTTTTTCATTATAAATTAAAAAGCAAGAGGTACGTAACTAAAACTCCAGGGTATATCTCACGACCAAAAAGCAAACACTGACAAGTGTTTTCTCTTACACAAAATAGCAGAAGCGACGAAGCGATCTTTCCTCGTTGGATCGAAAATTGCAAGAGAAAGCGTTTTACAATATGAAAATACAACTGAGTGTTCACCACAAATGATTGTATTGTGTATTTCAATTCAACATACAATATACAACACCTGTTGTGAATTGCCCAAGTGTAAATTTAGCAAAAAAAATTATGTATTAAATTATTTAAAGAGAAAAACACAAAAATGACGTTTGATGTTGTATTTTTTGTGTGTAATATTTACATATACATATACACATATTAAATAATACAAATAATATACATATATTATATATATGTATGTATGTATGTATATTCATAGTAACTGCCTGTTAGAAATAAATAGGTATATTATTTTATTTACATAAAATTCTGCAATATTTTGTTGTGGGGAAAATATATTTCTTTTGCATTAACAGAGTGTCACTTCATTTTGCTCAGCGTGACTATGCCACAGTAGATGGCGCCACATTTTTTGTTCTAATTAGCTTTGCAATAGTTATTTCTATTTTAACATGAATGTCAATATTTTCAACTAGATATCATACAGAACAATGTTAACCCCCCTATCTCACATCACACTGAAATTGTAAAATCGTTGTGTACGTATTATCAACGAAAAATTGTTCAAATTAGTCGAATCCATCGCCATTAAATTTTATGCTCACACATCTGACTGAAATCTCATTTTTAAAATGTTGTCGAAGCGTAAATTTGAAAAATTTGTATACTTCTTTCTCTTATTTTATTTTAAGTAGAGTTACCGAGTTTATTATACAGGCACATGTTTAAGGGAAAATGTTTACATTTATTATTATTAGTATTATTTTAATAATAGTTAATAATATTTATGCTCTATAATTAACAAACTTGCGTTTTTGTATGCGCATTTCAAAAAATAAATCATTATAATAGATTTAATAAGTTAAAACTTTAATTACAATTTTACAGAATCCAGTAAATTTGCATTAAATTTATAACAGGGTAACATTAATCATCATTAGTGTCTGCCACTACTCGCACGAAAAATTTGGTGCCATTAGTGTGACCACTGCGGAAAATGTGTGTGTATTAGTAAAAAAAATGTGAGTGTATTGAGTTTTTCGAACTTGCAGTGTGATGTGAGATGGCTGGGAAAGAGTATACACGGGCTGGTCTTTTATTTCATACGTTTTTTCATTATTCTTTTACAAATATGAACATAAGTTTGGCATGTTAACTTTTTGTTGTCTTTACAAAATAGAGTTACCGAGTTCATCAATGAGTTTTTTGCTTTCAAAACAGTTCTACATAGTTATATAGAATTATTATTCTGCTTTACCTACAAAATATCTGATTGCGATTACATCTAATTTTTAAAAATTGTTTATAATTACTAAAGCAGTATTATTCACATAAATACAAAATTGCACTTTTTAAATTTTCCATTCAAATTTTAGAAAATATCAATTCTAAAAACTGGAATTAAAATTTCCAATTATAAATTAGAAAATATTAATTGAATTTCAGAAAATCATATCAAAACGTCGGAAATAATAATTTTAATTTTAGCAGACATCAATTGCATCTTTAATATATAAATTTTATTCGTTAAACACAAATTTAAATTCCAAAAAAAAAAACACCAAATACCTATGGTTACATTTAAAAAATTTTTACATTTAAAAAAAATATTGACATTCAGGAGAAATTAATAACTTTTCAGTACCGCGATTAAGTAACTTCCTTTAACGATAGTCGAATCGTTAAAAAAAGAAAATTGCAAAATTATCAGTAAAATTTTTAAACGATATTCGCTATTGTTAAAGTCAGCTGTTGTTATCTAAACGACAACCGTTTTTGTGTTGTTTATTCAATCGATAAAAACTTAAATTTTTAGGTTGAAATGTCGTCATACATAAATAAAAATCATAAAATAGTGAAAATATTTTGCTTTTATTAAAAACTTTTTTATATAAATAATAAAATTAAATAGCATATTCAATTCATTATTTCATTTTCAAATAAATACACAGAAATATTAATAAAAAAATAAAGATATTAAACATAAAGATCAAATCATCCTGTCAAAGACGAAGTAATTTGTTTTTTTCTATTCTTCTTTGTGTTTTTTGCTTATTTTGACAGAGATGCCACTCGTTTACAATTTAAATAAATAGAAAAATAGATTTGTCGACTGTCGTTAAAGGCCAGTTTACACTATCACACTTTGTAATACGATCTGTCAGAAATTCGAGTATTATGAAAAAGTCGTATGATGTAAAAAGCTTTTGTTATGAAATTGACAGTCTGTAGGATTTCATTTTCGAAGTCCGATGGTTTTTGAAACATTTCTAAAAACTTGCCATTTTCATCGGACCAGAGTTGTTTTTTTTTGGTAATATTAAAAAAATGGTAAACAAAAACAAAGAAAGTGAAAATAAAATATAAATTTCAAAATAAATTTGCTTATTATTCTAAACAGTTGTTTTCATAAGACTTGAGTGTTATGGTGTAAATGGCCTAAGTATGCAGAAATAATGTCGGTACGACTTTATGACAGTCCGATGAATTTCATCGGATTTTTATTTCGAAAAATCATACGACTGAGTGGTATCATGTAAATGGGCCTTAAGATGTATGTACTTAGTGAATCACTTAATCCTTAGTGCAAACAACAATAGCTGTCGATATATTTTGCGATTGTCGGATCGTTGAAACTTACAGAATCACACTACACAAAACATTAATTTAAATTCAATGAATTTTAGGAAACGTCAAATGATATTTAAGAATTGTGAGAATAAAAACTGTTACATAAATAAACGCAATTTGATGAGAATGTTATTTATATATAAATTTTCACAATTTTTTTGGATGAATATTTGAAGTTTTTCAGAAAATAAAGATAACAAATTATTTTATTTAAAATGTTTGGGACATTTGGTTTTTTGCGTTTGGCATCCCTAATTTGAATATTTATTATTATAAATTTATTGTCTTTGTTTTCAAAATATGGCAATATTTTAATAAAAAAGTTGAGAGAGTTTTTTTTTTTGTTATTATTTTCTTACTCCATCCGACCTATGTGGCCGCAAAGGAGAAATATTTGGCCAGTTAAAAGAAACTATACAGCCATCTCCAATTAGCACGATTTAATGCATATAGCCACCCTACACAACCATTACCTTTGCAATGGAGGTTGGGCGAGCTATTTAATTAGCAAAAACTAAATTAAACGAGAAGTTATGTCATATAACCGGAAACGCATGCATATAGATATATAACCTAAATGCATGCCGAGCAGCAACCACGATGACCAAAAAGCAAACACCGAAATAATAGGAAAGACGAAAACCAACCCAAAGAATTTTCTAAAATAATTTGGTATTAAGTTTAACAAATTGTTTACTTTTTCCAATATTTAGTTTACATTTATTATCAATACTCAAACCGAGATGGAGGGTATCAAAGATTCGGCACAGCCGAATTTAACACTCTTACTTGTTTTTTGATAGATTTAAGTGAAGATCGGAAAACAACTGTATATGGGAGCAATGAGTAAGAATTGTCTTATAGGGTTTAGACTACTGTTAAAAGGATGTAATAGACATACAGAAACCCAATTTGACCAAGATCTATATGATAATTTAGATCTTATGGCAATTTAAGTCGATTTCATAGCGGTCATTTGCGGGACTAAGTCTTAAAATGCACCGAATTTCACGAATTTCAATAGCGTTCATCCTATAGCTTATACACTAAATTTCATCATAATGTACTCATATTTGCGACCTGTAGTTTGATTACAAGGTTAACATGGACACATAGACAGACGGACATCGCTAAATCGACTCAGAAAGTGATTCAGAAAGTGATTCCGAGTCGATTGGTATAAAAAGAAATGGGTCTAGGTTAAATATGAAAAACATCAGCACAAAGTCATTATACCCTGACCAGATAGTATAGGGTATAGGGTATAGGGTATAAATATCTGAAAAATTCACAGAAAAAATAAAAGGGCGTACCACCTCCCATTCAAAGTGAATATTCAATATCCTACATCTTGAGCAATATCAAAAGAAGAGCTTTGCAAATTTGTATGTCATCTGTTCTTTATATTAGCAGCCGTGCTGTAACTGGACGGGATCAGATAAATGGGCGTAGGTGTCACTTACAAAGAAATTATTAAATATTACATATCTCGAGTACTATGTTATGGAGAGCTTTGCAAATATGGGTGACGTCATCTGTTTCTTAATTATTTATTTATCTATTTTAGTCTATAAATTATACATTCATACAGACTAAATATGAAATAAAGGGTCCGCCAAATAACTTTTTTTTTTTTTTTTGAAAATGCTATAAAAATAATGGTTAATAATGGAAAATAATTTCATTCGAGTGGTTGCCTCGGCTGGCCATGCAGTAGCCTACACGATCGGTCCAATTTTTAAGCACATTATCGATTGTGTGCAGCTGTATTTTACCAATGGCTTCATGAATATTGTCCTTTAAAACGTCAATTGTCTCTGGCTTGTTGGCGTAACACTTATCTTTGAGGGCACCCCACAAATAATAGTCCAACGGTGTCAAATCGCAGCTCCGAGATGGCCAGACGATGTAATGGTGCGGCGTTGGTGGAAGATCCGCTTCCGTTTCCCTGAGCCTTTGCTGGTCGCACGTGCTGGCGTAGGGGCCTAGCTCGCCGGATGGGTGGGGTCTTGCTCAGGCCCAGGGAAACCGCACTACAGATTTTCACGTGCGATTAAAAAAAAACAACTGTCAAAAGAAAACGGACGCTAATGGGACAGATGGCCATACTTACCTTGGGATTGGGGACGAGGTGTTCTGCCCCTTTTGCCCTCCCAACCATGTTACCTCGACTCCATCTTACTTGGAGGTAACCCACTGCAATGAAAAGATTAGGTTTGGTTTGGTTTTCTACATTATTTTTTTTTTTTAACCTTTTCTTTCAGCTTCCAAAATTCAACTCCTCTAAACTTATTTTAACACTTAATTTTAATTTAATTTAACTTTACTTTAAGTTTTTACATTTTTAATTTTTAAGAGGTTTTTCCTCAACCTTTTTGCTTTGACGGTCACATTTCAACTCCTTAAAAAACTACTTTTTAATTTCAAAAACAAAACTTCATTCTTAAAACTACATTTTAATTTTAACAGGTTTTTCTTCTCAACCTTTTCTTTCAAATGCCAAACTTCAACTCCCTGATTTAAATTTTACTTTATTACATCAAACCTTCTCATCTTCATTCATTAATCTGCAGATAAAAACCTGTTTATTAATAAAAACAAAGTCACCACCAATTCAATGAGAACATTCATTTGCATTCATAATATTCTCTAGTATTTATAACACTCACACTCATATATGACTATGAGAGCAAGTGAGATCAATACAAGAAAATACGTGGTTTGACCAGCATGATTGCATATGAATGTGTTCATGATTTACTTCAACACAATGAAGAGAAAAAATACGCCATAAAAAAAAATGCCATCAACCCATTACCATATAAGTTGTTGTTTATATGTACATACTTGAACTTGAAAATAATTTCAAGATTAAGGTTATTATTTTTTTCTTCTTTCTTATTCTGCTTGTAACAGAAATTCTTTTGTTACAGTGCAGAGCAAAAAAAAAGATCACCGTCACAAAACAGATGGTTTTGATTTCCATGAAAGGAAAAATCAACTGAAACGGTTCGATGGGTTTTAAGGTTTGCCATTTTTAAAACTTTGCCTTGAGTTTAGGTCTTCTGCATATAAAAAAAGAAATCAAAACAGCAGTTTACGCTGTTGGGGTTTTTCAAAACATGGTTCGATATCCATCGTTCAACGGAAAAGACTCCAACACAGAGATTTTTGGTTATTTTTTTTTAAAAATTCAGTGTATTGGATTCTTATATCTAACAGAGACCTTAAACCAGCGATTTTTGTTCCTTTCAAAATTCGGTGATTTAAGTTCTCTCATTAAACAATGGACATGGCTCGATATCCATCGTTCAACGGAAAAGATTCCAACACAGAGATTTTTGGTTATTTTAAAAATTCAGTGTATTGGATTCTTATATCTGACAGAGACCTTAAACCAGCGATTTTTGTTCTTTTCAAAATTCGGTGATTTAAGTTCTCTCATTAAACAAGGGACATGGACGCAGAGGTTTTGGGGGGACCTTACTAAATTAAAACCGGTGTTTTGAACTCTCTTATCATAAACAAAAAGGCTTTAAACAGAGGTGTTGTTGGCAAAGGGCGTAATACATGACTATCTCTAACATGGTGTTAGGCTATGTTATGACATAATGAATGAATGAAGATTAGCTTAATGTCAACAATTTCATAATGAATCAAATTTAAATCAATATCAAAAAAAAAAAAGACTTTGGAAAATTAAATCGGATTCTAAAATTTAAATTAGATTCAATACAAAAATTCAATTAGGTTTTAAAATTATATTAGGTTCAAATCGAACCCACGCAAAAGTTTTAAATATTTTACATTTTTTTTCAATAAATGTATCCCCAATGCAGTAATCAAAACCAAACTAATTACTACAAAAAATCCGTAAGTAAGTATGACCATCCATCAAAAATTATAAAAATTTAAAAATTGAGACTTTTAATTGTTTTTCGAATCTTTGCTACTATTTCGTACTATAAAAATTATTTCGGATAAGTAACCGGTTCATTTAGAACGAAATTCTTATATTCCGGAAATAGCCTTTACTGACCAAAGCAAATTAAAAAAAATCACAAAAATAAATTTAATGTTTGTAGGGTGAACTAAAATTCAAAACCCATCCCAATTTCGGTTAATATAAATAGCGATATACGCATATTTAATCAAAATTCCAGAAATTGAAAGGAGGCATGAATTTAAGAACACATATATAAAAAAATTAGGAATTAGGAACAATTGGTGCCTTCCCGGTGCACAGATGTTAAAATTAAAATAAATTAAAGTTCCTATTTAGGCAAAAACAAAATTTAAGTAATAAAAAAAATGGACTATTGTTTCGGGCCCCACGTTGGTGTTAGCAACGTGGTTATCGAAAATTATCAAATTATCGGCCCCACGTTGGGCGCCATTTCTGTAATGGTGCGACAACGTGGTTATCGAACATGATACACTTATCGAGCCACGTTGGGCGCCATTTCTGTAATGGTGCGGCAACGTGGTTATCGAAATGATCAACTTATCGAGATTCACGTTGGGCGCCATTTCTGTAATGGTGCGCCGTTGGTGGAAGATCCACTTCCGTTTCCCTGAGCCTTTGCTGGTCGCACGTGCTGGCGTAGGGGCCTAGCTCGCCGGATGGGTGGGGTCTTGCTCAGGCCCAGGGAAACCGCACTACAGATTTTCACGTGCGATTAAAAAAAAAACAACTGTCAAAAGAAAACGGACGCTAATGGGACAGATGGTTATACTTACCTTGGGAAAGTAAGAAAAGATTAGGTTTGGTTTGGTTTTCTACATTATTTTTTTTTTTAACCTTTTCTTTCAGCTTCCAAAATTCAACTCCTCTAAACTTATTTTAACACTTAATTTTAATTTAATTTAACTTTACTTTAAGTTTTTACATTTTTAATTTTTAAGAGGGTTTTCCTCAACCTTTTTGCTTTGACGGTCACATTTCAGCTCCTTAAAAAACTACTTTTTAATTTCGAAAACAAAACTTCATTCTTAAAACTACATTTTAATTTTAACAGGTTTTTCTTCTCAACCTTTTCTTTCAAATGCCAAACTTCAACTCCCTGATTTAAATTTTACTTTATTACATCAAACCTTCTCATCTTCATTCATTAATCTGCAGATAAAAACCTGTTTATTAATAAAAACAAAGTCACCACCAATTCAATGAGAACATTCATTTGCATTCATAATATTCTCTAGTATTTATAACACTCACACTCATATATGACTATGAGGGCAAGTGAGATCAATACAAGAAAATACGTGGTTTGACCAGCATGATTGCATATGAATGTGTTCATGATTTAATCCAACACAATGAAGAGAAAAAATACGCCATAAAAAAAAAATGCCATCAACCTATTACCATATAAGTTGTTGTTTATATGTATGTACATACTTGAACTTGAAAATAATTTCAAGATCAAGGTTATTATTTTTTTCTTCTTTCTTATTCTGCTTGTAACAGAAATTCTTTTGTTACAGTGCAGAGCAAAAAAAAAAGATCACCGTCACAACGACATCAGCTATGCGGCTGATATAGCGCCGTCCTATTGAAACCAAATGTTGCCAATATCCTCCTCTTCAATTTTTGTGAACAAAAATACGTTCAACATGGCCCGATAACGATCGCCATTGACTGTAACAGCCACTCCTTGCTCATTTTCAAAGAAAAATGGTCCAATTATGCTTCTGGACCAAAATCCGCACCAAACAGTGACTCGTTTTGGGTGTATCGGCTTTTCAATGTATGCGTGCGGGTTTTCTGTGCCCCAAATGTGACAATTTTGCTTGTTTACAAACCCGCCAAGATCAAAATGAGCTTCAACTGAAAAGATCATTTTTTTGGAAAAATCGGCATCTTCTGTAAGTCCATCGCAGACCCACTTAGCGAAGCGAAAACGCATTGGATGGTCAGTTGGCTTCAACTCCTCAACCAATTGGACTTTGTATGGCGTCATACCAAGGTCTTTATGCACAATTCGTCTCAATGATGCCTCCAAAATGTTCAATCAGTGTTGCCAGTAGATTTTTTGTGAAATACCTACGCTTATGAAAAAAAAAATCCGATTTTTCCTTACATTCCCAAAAATTTTCCCCTACACTTTTTCATTTAAATTAAAAAAAAAAAAATGTTTTAAAAACAAAAGTGAATTGTATTTCATTTAAGTAAGTTAGTACATTGCATGTATCATAAAATAAATATAAGAATAAAAAGTTTGTACATTAAATTCAGGTACAATAAAAAGTTTAAGAACTAATCATAAAGTTCCTTTGTGGTAAATTTTTCAAAATGGTTTTTGGTGCATTTAAAATTGGTGCAGTCTTTTCCACTATTCTGTAAAAAGGATCTTTTAATACAAATAGAACTCAAATTTGTGTGGCTCAATTTGTTTCATTTTTTGGTACGAACATCAGTAATAATGGAGAAGATCCTTTCGGCATCAGCATTTGCATGGGATAAAATTTTAACCAAATTTGATAAATTTGGAAACACTATTTCATCAGAAAAATTTTTCGTTTTAATTATGTTTGTCCAAAATTGAACTACGTCCATTTTTTCAAAATTTTTAATTTCAGTTTTAGAAAAATTATACTCCAATGTTATCCACTCTTCTAAAATATCATTAAGGTTTAAGTTAAATTTTTTACATAATAAATTGAATGTAAAATCTTCTTTGTTTTCTCCAAAAACTTTATTTGGATTCAAGAATTCCATTTCTTTAAAACTAGATTCAATTTTTAGTGGAAGTCTTTTTTGAATTTCTTCAAGAGTCGTTATATAAAATTGAAGGCAATCAGATTTAATTTGATTGACATTTTGCTCTGGTAGTTTTTTTTGAAAATTCTTCACACTCATCTCCAACAAATACTTCCTTAATGGGTAATGAATTATGCGGTGATCGAACCAAACAATTAACCTTTAATTCCGATCTTTTTAAGCAATTTTTACCACGCTTCAAAAATATTTTGGTTGATTCAGAATGCAGCACGTGAATAAGAGGCTTTTTTGATTGAAAAACAGCATTTAGAGAGTTAAAATAATTCAAAACGTACTTTAGAAAAAGTAAATATGCCTTGTTGCACTCATTAGTAAGTTCATTGTAAATCAGTTCAGCAGATTTCAATTTATCTCGAGCATAGCTCAATACGCTCTATACATTTTTGGTGGGATAACCATCTGGTAGCTTAAGTTCTCAATATTTTACGTTTTTCTTCATAAAACATTACTTGGAATTCTTCCAACTCTGCACACCTCTTCGAGCTGCCAGATATATAAGATCCAATTTGACGAATTAATTCTTCTGGGGCTCTAGGCAAAGTAAAACAAGACTTGTTGGCTATTATTGCTGCCGAGTGGCATATACATTTTATTGTAATAGCATCAGGATTATCTTCCATTAAACGGGAAGAAAATGGATTAAATTGTCCCACCATAACATTCGCTACATCGCAAGATAAACCTATTATATTAGAAAATGAAATTGAATAACTCAAAATGCATTCTTTGAACGACTTGTGCAACGCCTCTGCGCTGCAATCTGTTCCAACATGTAGCAGATGTAAAAGTTGTACCACTACTTCTTCTCGCTCTTCATCAAAAAACCTAACAATAACGCACTGTCCACAAGTACAGAGAATTAATATTGTTGTAGTTTTGTTATTAAAATAGATTTTTGTTCATTAGCCAATACAATTCTTATTATTTTTGTACACTTTGTTCTTCCCAATTTGCTTTTTTGTATAATATGGGAATCCGGGACTATTTCTTTTAGAAGTGGTGCTAAGTGGTCTATTATATGAAAGGCTACATTGTGCTCCGCAAAAAAAGGCTTATGCGCATTTCAAAATTAGCAACGGGGTCAGGCACTACAGCTTGTTTTTCAAAAAATTTGTCCACTGGCTTAGTGTTATTTATAGATGAAACATTTTTTTGTTGTTATTTTGTTGAAGCATGTTTGCTAAGCTCGGATCTTCCACAATTTAACACTTTTCCGCATGCTTTACACTTGCATTTAAATTTGTCTTCCTTTATTTCCATTAACCACCCTCTAAATTCATCCGCTTCCAACCACAGAGAACGAAACATTTGTTTTCGGTATTTTTTTGGCTGGTTTTCATTTTCAGAAGAATCTGACGAATCTGAAGACATTTTCTGTGTTATAAAGTAAAAGTTGTTAATTAAGTCAATTTTTATTAAGTATTCAATTAAACTTACGTAGTGTCGATGTTTATAAAATAAAATTATCTTTGAATAAAATTAGTTTTATGCTTGAAAACTTAAAAAACGACGTTAATGTGGATTTTTTTCTTTGAAAATTCAGCCTACTACGAAAAATAGTAACTGATATCCATCATATTTCATATTCATACTTGCCACTTGCCACAAATATAAACGTCAATATGCAACAAACTGTCAAAAACTACTATTGTTGGCAGATAGTTAAGTAAAAACTTTTTAGTGTTGTCAACACATTATATTTTATAATCGACTTTTTTGTTATTTTACAACATTTTGAATAAAAGACGATTTAAAAACTATTTTTTTTTTTTTGAAAATTTTATTAAAAACTATTTTTTTTTTTCTTTTTAATGGATTTTTCAATAAAGTACCTACATTTTAACAGAAAAAAAAAATCTGTCCGATTTTCTCTACGCAATCAATTTGATGGTAAAAATACCTACATGTAGGGATTTTTCCCTACTTCTGGCAACACTGTGTTCAATTCTTGAGAAAGACGGTGAATTGATGTTGATGGCGCTTCACGCACACTTTCTGCCACAGCAGCAATATTCTCGGGTGTACGCACTGTTTTTGGCTTTTCACGCTTTGGTTTATCGATGAGGATGCCAGTTTCTTTCACTGTTTTCACAAGATAACGAACATACGGAGCTGACGGTGCTTCTCTTCTTCCAAAATCCGTACGCAATTTTCGCACACATTCTGCACACATTACCATGATTTTCAAAGTAATGTCACAATATTTCCCAGCGTTGTTCAAGCGTATACACAATCATATTCGTTCAGCGGAAGGATAAAACTAATTATCTGTCAAATCAGACATGAGCTAAGTGTTACCATTCACGAAATAAGCACTAGTTGAAATTAAATTAAGTATTCAAATGTAAAATTATTTTTCTTTTCACAATATTATTGCTCGCATAGATATTTATAATTTTCACATGTGTATACGACTAAAAGAGTCTTTGTTGGCAGGAACAGAGCTATAGCATTTCACAATTAATAGTTTGAAGTTATGAATTGGTCTAGTTGGAGCGCATAGATAATTTTACTAAGCAGGAACTCAGAATCAATATCACCACGAATACATCCAAGTAGAAATGAGATACTTAGCATCACTCGACGAATTTTTAAAGTTGGTAACTTAATAAGGCTAAGGGCCATTATCACAACTTGCCAATAGTTGGGATGTTATCGTACAGATTATTAGTTGTGAACCTAAAATAATTGAGTGTCATCTCCAATTTTGATAAAAAAATAAACTATCGCTAGTTTATCTGAACTAGCTGTCAAAAATATATAAACAAAGAAAAAACAAAAAATTAATTTGTGCATTAAAATAAAATAGAAACATTTAACAAATAAAAAGTATATATTTACATATATATATATTCAAATAAAAATGGAAAAAATTAAATAGTGAAACGTAAATTGTAGATGTCTTCAAATATTTGCACAAAAAATATAAACGTCAAAAACACTCGTCTGAACACCAAGGTTCGCAATCGTGATTCGTAGAGCGAATCAAGTGGTTCATTTTACCATCTGAACATGCTATTAGAGGGTTATACAAAATACATTTAATTAAATTTAACTTTAAATCTATTAATGGAATTTGTAATTTTTCAATTCAATTTCAACGAAATGCACAAGTCACGCATAGGATCACTAGACAGAGTCAAAATATAAGCATATGAAGATGCCGCCTGGAGTTATCCAAACAACGAATACGTTTTGCTGGACCTGTTGAATTTAATATGTTGCCAATATCGCTTAAGAACACATTTTCTTTTTCTTCATTTAAAACTGAACTTAAACGATTTTTATTAAATAATCTAGAAACACTTCTTTGGTAAAATTATATTTGTAAATTTTTATTGCAAGTAATAAATATTATTATGTAAACAGCTTACACTAGTTGCCTTCTTGCCTCTCTAATCCCATTTTGGTGCTGAGGCATTAAACAAAAAAAAATGTTAATATTATATTCTTTGTAAATAAATATTAATTAATAATAAAAAATAAAAAAAAAAAAAATAAAAATGGACCTCACACAAATTAGCAAAGCTTTCCCCGTCACAGTACTCGAGATATTTGATATTGAAATTTCCTTTGTATGGGAGGTGCCACGCCTACTGATCCCATACCACCCATTTCCAGCACTGGTCACATATAAATCACACGTGACCGCAGAAAAATTTTCAGAGCCTTCCCTGTCATATTACTTTAGATATGTGATATTGAATATTAACTTTATATGAGAGGAAACATGCCTACTGATCCGATGTGAAATCACACAAAGTATCATTACTGTCCTTTTTATATTACTCAAGACATATTATATTAAAAATTCACTTTTTATGGGAGGTGACACGCCCACTTATCCGATCCAGTCAATTTATAAATTTAAACAATCTAAGGACCCACTCAAATATACACAAAAAAATGCATAAAAATTAAACCAGTGACAAACACATTATCAGAAGTAATATATACTTATGTATAATAAAGATTAGGGGCCGTATGCAAAAAAATTAAAGTGTATTTCAAGTAAACTTTATTGTATGTTTTTCATACAAAATTTGTTGATAAAGTCTACCTGAAGTACATTTTTTTTTCCATACGGCCCTAGGTCTCTTGTACCAAATAAAAAAATCTAAATTAAGTTAAATATATAAAATTTGTACCGAAAATATTTTTCAATTTTGATAGCTATTTCTGGAGCACACTGTATTCGTGGGGTGTGATGCGAACATACTGTTTCAAAGGCGAAAATATATTCTCTGAACATTTTACCAAACTTTCAAATATCTTCACTACTTCAAAAGTTATGATTTTTGCAACGGAAAAAGTCAAAACGACCCACTATGCGTTGATTCGACTCCCAAATATGCTCATAAAATAAATAAATGGGTCACTCATAGTAGCCTTCATAAGCTATGAGTTACCATATCTTTAATCGAACTCTTCATTTAAACTAAAATATAAACTGTGTATCGGGAATGTTAAATAGTAGTAAATCGATTAGAACTAATTGTATGACTTTAAAATTGTCAACATTATAAAATCAGCCTTAATTAAATAATTGTCTGCAATTTAAAAAAGATCAGCAACATATTTAAACAACCCACCCCACATACACATATCTATGAAAAACAATAAAATCTGGGATTAGTTACATTTTAAATTCAATCAAGCTAAATCTCCCCTCACCACTCACTGCGTTCAACATTCAAATGGCTTAAATATTTATTTGTTTAACTAATAATCTCATTTATGGAAAATTGCACAGCCAGCAAGTGCTAAATGTTATTGTGCATTTAGGAAAATGAATTAACACTATACGGCACAAGCACACAAACACAAATACACGAGCATCAATTGCAAAGAGGGGGGTGGTTGTGCGGTTGGTGGAAAGGATAATAGCAGCAACAAGAACCTGTTCAACACACTTGTACCAATTTAGTGTTTTGTTTAACCACATTTATAAAATTTTATGACAATTTTGTTTTTTTTTTTTTTGTTCGCTAAGGGTTAATTTGGAAAAACAACATAAATCTGGTAGTTTTATGAAAAATCAAAGGGGCGTTTGTGATACGGTGACTATTGAATAATGCCAGTGAGTTAGACAGTTAGACAACCCTTGTGTTTAATACTTACGGACGAGAATATACTCAACACGCTAATGAAAATTAATCTAAATTGCTGTAACATATGTGACATTTTTGTACTGGTTGTATTGTATTTATTTGTATTTGTTTTTTTTTTTTTTGTATGTTTTTAGTTTGTTTTTGTTGTTGTTTTTATGTATTTTTTCGGGTTCCCGGCGACTGGTGTTTTTGTTGTTGATTTTCGATTTAATTTTTGGAAATGTGTAATTTAACGCATGATTAGAGAAGTCTCTTTTTCGATCATTCGAATAAAGCATGAATAGTTAAATGGTTAAACATATTGTTGACATTAGGGATAATAAAATTATGGCAACATTTTTTGTTGAAATATAATGAATTAGCCGAATTTATGACAGGAAATTGGGTAGAAAAAGAAGATAAACGAAAAAGTATGAATAGTTTATTGGAAGAAAATCCAAGAAGTATTCTTCGGTAAATAAAAGATTGTGGACCAATATTGAAGCTAGCATAATTATACTACAATATGGTTAAGATGATTTAATCTAAACTCCTGGAATTGGGTTTCGTATGGTCGACTTAGCCAGATTATAACAATACTTCCTGTTAATATTGATTATCTATTTAATCTATAAGAATGATAAATTAAGTGCTCTTGTTATTTTAAGTCTTCGTCAAGATTACGCCATTAGAGCTTTTTAAAACAAATACAAAATGTTTGTACTTAATTTTCGTAAACGTAATATTTACAAATGCACTACAACATTTCGAATAGCCTTTCACAGAGCAATCAGAGTAGTAAATGTTTGTTAAATGCACGTGGATGAGTAGACAAATATGGACTTTTTTTTCCTAATATTGCTCATATTCTTTTGTCCAAATAATAATAACAAAAAACATCATCCTCATCAAAATCACCAACAAACGAGTATTTCGAGCATTAAGAAGAGTGGATGATACTCCGAAAAAAAAAATGAAATACAAATCAAAATATACTTCAGCACGTACTATGTAATGTTAGTATATATGTACATACAAGTAAATACACATATTGTACTGGCAAGATTTTTTCATACATACAGCTATGGACATACAAATGGCACATTTTTTTATGTATATATTTTCTTAGACTGAAACGAATGTTTCCGCCACTCACTTACCCACCCCAGTCGACCGAGAGGACACGTTCCCTTAACGTGAAGACCGCGTACACATCAGGTTCAGGACCCTAGTGGAATCTAAACAGGATCTGACAAGTAAATATTGTGGTCGTAAATCAGCAACAGAACTATGTCATCAGCTGATAATAAGTAAGAGATACATTTGAATTTAAATAAAAAAAATGTAGTTAATTAAGATATTCAATTACTCTCAATACATTAGAATCAAAAGCAACACAATATACCCTGCAGGAAATGTAAATAGTGAAACAGTACTGATTCACTATTGACTTTGTCATCAGTACAACTGACCAACTATACCCCAGACAATGTAATTTTCTATAGACATTTAACATGTACGTGTCATTGCAAATCACTAGTGACATTGGTACTATTGATTAGGTAGTGACTAGGTAGTTCTCATGGGACCATATGTAGACATTGGAACCAGAGATTTACTAGTGACTAGGTAGTTCTCATGGGACTATATGTAGACATTGGAACCAGATATTCTTGTACAAATTTGATTGTTCTTTCACTTTTCTTTTAAAACTTCGATTACTTATTACTTTTTTTCATTTGATTTATTATAAAATATATTTTCCTTTTATATTAAATTTTTCTATATCTAGTTTTAGAACTTTAGTTTTTCGTCCAACCACAAAACTATAGAATTCAAGAAAAAACAGAACTCCCAACTTCACTATGGAAAATTTGTTGGACAGATAAAGTAAAGTAAATAATGTAGACGCTTAGTTGACAATGTCAACAAAATAGCAGACAAAAGTGGTGACTTGGGGACACTTGACCCCAGGCTTCCTGCAGGGTACAAACATCACTCATCAGGTGCGTAGCAATATTTTAGTTTTATAAATAATAAAATTACCATTAGTCTTGGGCCCTCAGTTTGTATCTTTTGGGTTTGCATTTCCATATGGATTTGTATAGAAAATTTAGATTTTTTTAAAATTAATTTCAAAGTTTTTCATGAAAATTTTAAAATATACACACTAATTCCAAAAAAGTTTTTTTTTTGGATCAAAAATGTAAGTAGGTTTAAAATAAATTGTTTATTCTTGCAAATTGATTACAACAATATCCTAAACTAGGGCTAACGTTGAAATTTCAATTAATTAATAAATAAAAAGTAGCTTGTCAGTTGAAGAACCGATCGAAAATTATGGAAACTTTAGAGCTCTTTTGAGATGTAGGGCAAAAGTTGATGAAATATTTAAAAATAGTTTAGAGCAGGGCTATGAAGTCGGAGTCGGAGTTGCGGTATTTCTACCAGAGTCGGAGTTGGAGTCGCTACAAAAATTGCGACTCCGACTCCAAAATTTTTCATTATTAGACGTGCAGGAAAAATTCAAATAATTTTTAAAATATCTGAAAAAAATTCTTCGAAATTGGTCACGTAATATTTTACAGATCACTACGAATAAGTAGATTTTAATTTAATTTATGAAAGAAAGTTCATTCAAGTACTTAAATTAAATAATATAAATTATAAATTATAAATTATAAATTATAAATTATAAATTATAAATTATAAATTATAAATTATAAATTATAAATTATAAATTATAAATTATAAATTATAAATTATAAATTATAAATTATAAATTATAAATTATAAATTATAAATTATAAATTATAAATTATAAATTATAAATTATAAATTATAAATTATAAATTATAAATTATAAATTATAAATTATAAATTATAAATTATAAATTATAAATTATAAATTATAAATTATAAATTATAAATTATAAATTATAAATTATAAATTATAAATTATAAATTATAAATTATAAATTATAAATTATAAATTATAAATTATAAATTATAAATTATAAATTATAAATTATAAATTATAAATTATAAATTATAAATTATAAATTATAAATTATAAATTATAAATTATAAATTATAAATTATAAATTATAAATTATAAATTATAAATTATAAATTATAAATTATAAATTATAAATTATAAATTATAAATTATAAATTATAAATTATAAATTATAAATTATAAATTATAAATTATAAATTATAAATTATAAATTATAAATTATAAATTATAAATTATAAATTATAAATTATAAATTATAAATTATAAATTATAAATTATAAATTATAAATTATAAATTATAAATTATAAATTATAAATTATAAATTATAAATTATAAATTATAAATTATAAATTATAAATTATAAATTATAAATTATAAATTATAAATTATAAATTATAAATTATAAATTATAAATTATAAATTATAAATTATAAATTATAAATTATAAATTATAAATTATAAATTATAAATTATAAATTATAAATTATAAATTATAAATTATAAATTATAAATTATAAATTATAAATTATAAATTATAAATTATAAATTATAAATTATAAATTATAAATTATAAATTATAAATTATAAATTATAAATTATAAATTATAAATTATAAATTATAAATTATAAATTATAAATTATAAATTATAAATTATAAATTATAAATTATAAATTATAAATTATAAATTATAAATTATAAATTATAAATTATAAATTATAAATTATAAATTATAAATTATAAATTATAAATTATAAATTATAAATTATAAATTATAAATTATAAATTATAAATTATAAATTATAAATTATAAATTATAAATTATAAATTATAAATTATAAATTATAAATTATAAATTATAAATTATAAATTATAAATTATAAATTATAAATTATAAATTATAAATTATAAATTATAAATTATAAATTATAAATTATAAATTATAAATTATAAATTATAAATTATAAATTATAAATTATAAATTATAAATTATAAATTATAAATTATAAATTATAAATTATAAATTATAAATTATAAATTATAAATTATAAATTATAAATTATAAATTATAAATTATAAATTATAAATTATAAATTATAAATTATAAATTATAAATTATAAATTATAAATTATAAATTATAAATTATAAATTATAAATTATAAATTATAAATTATAAATTATAAATTATAAATTATAAATTATAAATTATAAATTATAAATTATAAATTATAAATTATAAATTATAAATTATAAATTATAAATTATAAATTATAAATTATAAATTATAAATTATAAATTATAAATTATAAATTATAAATTATAAATTATAAATTATAAATTATAAATTATAAATTATAAATTATAAATTATAAATTATAAATTATAAATTATAAATTATAAATTATAAATTATAAATTATAAATTATAAATTATAAATTATAAATTATAAATTATAAATTATAAATTATAAATTATAAATTATAAATTATAAATTATAAATTATTTTGGAATTTAATTTATTGGTGCAGCCAAGAGTCTAAATTGGATTGGCAGAACTCATACTCGGTTATTGATCAAGTTGAAAATGTATTTTTGTGGCTTTTTTTTAAGGTTTTTGGTTAATTTAATTGAATTGGAATAATATTCAGCATAAAATTGAAATTGATTTGTTTGTGTTATAAAATATTATAGTTCATATCTATAATATTAATAGGCTAGGCGATTTCGTGTGACCGATGTTTTGTTCTACCATTTTATCCCGATTTTGACCAAACGTATATTATTTGAAAGGTATTTCTTTTAAGCCGTTTTGCAGATTTAGAGATTTTTAAATTTTTTCCTTTATTTTGAGTGAATTGCATTTAAAGTTGCTACTAACACATACATGAAATTACACATATGCTATGTGTGTTTTATTACATTTGTTAATGTGTTTGTTAATGGGTTTGCTATCTTCATTCACAATAGTAATAAAGGATAAAAGTGTTGGTTTATGAGTTGGCTAAGTTGAAAAGAGAAGCTTCCTAGAAATTGCACTCGAATTTCGAGCGCTGGAGTCTGCCAGTTATATATTATAGGTCTGGTGTTTCAGTTATTTAGAAAAAGAAGAATTACATTGAAAACTGAAAATCAAAGTGGAGTTTAAGTTTCATGTGAGTAGCTATTAGCACACAAATAATACTGTTCCAGCATTTTTGGAACAGAATAGCGACCCTATAACAACATTATTTTATTTTTTTTTTGTATAGCTGGCGTGTAATTTTGGTAATTAAGCATAAAGAGCTATATTTACAACTTTGGTGGCTTTGGTGACCACCACTGAAATTTTCCAACAAAAATTTTCCTTTTTGAAAGGACTTTTTTTGATTTTCTCAAAATAGGGGTCAAACTGACCCTTAACGAGAGGAGTTAGAGTATTAAGATCTTCCACAAAAATGACTTTCATAAAATTCGACAATAAAAATTCTCTCAGACATTAACTTAAAACATTTTTTTCATTTACTATAATGCTCCCTTTGGCCAAAAAATGAAAACTTTAACCCACTGTAAAAAGAACTCATAATGTTCTAATCAACATGCCCATTTTGTTCCTATCAGAAAGTCTTAACTTGTTGGATAGTGTAATTAATCTGAACTCTAAATATTTAATATAAAAATAAAATCAAAATACTATATACACACGATAATTTTGAAACAAATTTAGATGAGCAGAGGAAGTCTAATGGCGTTTTCTTTGGAAAAAAAATGTCGCATTTTATTTGCACGTTTTTCGAAAAGTGAATTATTTCTGAATTAAGAGCAACATTATCTTATAATCAATCGAAAGGTCTCAAAGTGCTGCGTTCATAAAATGCAAAAAAAAAATTGATTATTATCCTCCTTGAAGTAATAGGGTGAAAATATTCGAAAAAGGGGAACAATGGGGAAATATTCTCACACTATGACCTAAAAGAAGTCAATGGATGGAATTTTTTGAGATTTGCGAGGGCTCGACTTTGAGACCTTTTGATTGATATATGTATAAGATAAGGTTGCTCTTAATTCAGCATATATAAAAAACACACTTTTCGAAAAAAGTGCAAAAAATGCGACATTTTTTGCACGAAAAGAAAACGGCATAAGTGTCGTCGCTTATATTTATTAGAAAAAAGTAGAGACACAGAAACTCTAACAGTTTTAGCTACATTTGAAACAGACTTTCACCGGGCATTAAAGGAGGTAGAGAAATTTGACCGTTCTTCAGACTTAGGAAACAAAATGCAATTCCTAAGATTATCCAATTTAAGAGCGTTCATGAAGCCATATATTGTTGAGACCATCCTATTTCGAAAGGAAAATGAAGAGATTTTTTTTTTTGGTTTTTGAAGTTTTGAAGTTTTTTGAAGTTTCCTATCTTATAGTATTTTGTTTATTATTAAAAGAATTAATGAAAATAAATAAAATATTAAAAAAAAATAAATATTATATTGATACACTGGCATGAGTTACTTCACAACATAATATACATTTAACAACGGAGTCAGATTTGGAGTTGGAGTCGGAGTCGGAATCGTATCTTAAAAAATTTAGCGGATGAAGTCGGAGTCAGATTTGGAACTTTTTTGACGACTTCATAGTCCTGTTTTAGACAAAGCATCAAAAAATGCATCCTATATTAGTCCGTTTATACAAAATGAATTAATAATTATAATTGGAAAATAAGTTCCAAAAACATTGTCAAAGACGTCAATGATGGTGCTTTTTTTTATATGTATATTTTTATATAATTTGTGCGTTAGATTTTTTGACAAAAGTTCGATTAAAATTAAACTATATTTTATTTTTTTAATTTGCCGATTTAAATGGAACAACAGAAAAATAAATTTCACAAACTTTACTTGAGACAGTCAAAAGCCTAGGCCTTGATTTGAATATGTTGAGAGGACAAGGGTATGACGACGCCGCAAACATGTCTGGTCGACATAATAAAACAAACATATCCAAGCGCTATTTACGTCCATTGCGCCTCAAATACCTTCAATTTGTGCCTAAATATCTCATTAAGAATTGTAGAAATAAGAAATACTTTTGCGACCATATCCAAAATATGTAATTATTTTCGAGGGTCTTTCAAAAAGGATTCGCATTTTGTAAAACATATTTAGAGAAATCAGACAAAAAGACTGCAGTTGTATTTCGAAACTCGATGGGTTGAACGGCACGACTGTGTACAAATGTTTTAAAATTCAATACCACCAGTAATTGCAGCTTTGGAAAACATGGAGGATAAAGGTAAGGTTTTAAAAAAATACTTTTTTAAAATAGAAGACTTAATGTAAGATTGGATAAAAACACGTAAAATCAACCAAAAAATTGAAATTTTGATTTTACCACCTATTTAAAATGTCATAAAATTGAAACAAAATCCAAAGCTGGCCTTGGCAAATAATGGGTTAACGTTCTCGGATTTATACGAAATTTTGGGAACGGAAGATCTACACATTTGTTTATAATATTTTAAGTAACGCTTTTAAAAATTCAACAGCACTTACAAAATATTAGAATTTTTTTAACAAACTCTCTTTTATTAGCTTGGGTCATATGTGACCCCAAGACCACAAGGGATAATGGGGTCATATTATTTTTTTTCCCAAACCCTAGGCTATTAACTTAAAATATAATATTTGAAAGTAGAAAAGTGATAAATTTTTGATACAAAGTAATTAAACGAGTACATTTACTGAATACTAGCAGATTCCAGCCCCCGAAATTCGAGTGCAAATTCTAGGAAATTTTATTTTTTCATTAAATAAAGACCCTAAAGGTATGCTAATCAATTTTAGCCAATTCACAAATCAACACAAAAAACAAACTCATTTTTATTACAAACACAGTAACAAATTTAATAAACACACACATAGCATTGTATAATTTTATATATGTGTTAGTAGCAACTTTAAATGCAATTTACTCAAAATAAAGGCAAAAGTTTAAAAATCTGTAAATCTGCAAAACGGCTAAAAAGAAATATCTTTCAAATAATATACGTTTTGCCAAAATCGGGATAAAACGGTAGAACAAAACATCGGTCACAAAAAATCGCATAGCCTATTAATATTATCGATTTCACAATAATCTCATTTTTCTCGTGATCCGCAAAAATTAAATCCTTGTAAAAAGTTCTGGTAGAATAGTTTACTTAAGAATTCACACAGTTAATCTCTAACATATATTTAACAAAACGTTAAAGTGCCCCAGATAAATTTTTTGAAATTTCGTTTCGAAAAATTTTTTAAAATTTAAAAAAATGATTTCAAAATTTTATCAAAAAAAAATTTCCATTTTTGGTCCCATTGCGCAATAGGTTAAGAACGTGGTAATAAAACAATACTTCATATCTGAGTACTTATAGGTATAGAGACGAAAAAAATGATGGCTTTAATTAATTTCTTAAAGTTGAAAAAATTTCCATCAAATTTCACCACCAAGTGTTATTTGGCACAAAAGTGGTGTTTTTATTGGATGTTGAAGCTATATAGCTTTTGGGAAAGATAATGTAGTACTGATATCGATTCATATAACAACTTGTCGAAAAAATTTAACTTTACACACACACTTTAACACACAATGTTCTGTTCTAAAGCAGCCAACACATATTTTTATTTTCATATCAATTATGTGTGTTTCTAAATTTTGTAAGGTGCCCAACACAATCATGACTGTGTTTCGTTTTAACCCTACGATTCATAACCGGGTACCCGTGTACCTTTTTTGACTTTAAAGTGCTGCTGTGCCTATAATTTTTGAGATATGGACATAAAACTCCGAATCATGAGAGATTTTGGCTAAACTAAGATTTAAATACGAAAAAATTCAAAATATTTTCAATATTTTCTTTAAAAAATGATTTTAAATGTTTTACCCCCATAAACACACAACCGGGTCCCCGGGTACCCTAATGCAATTCCTATGTAAATGCCTGACATGTAAATGAAAAAACGTTTTTTTGTGTTGTTTTTATTGGAAATACATAAATGTCTTTTTTATTTATTTTATCATATTTTATATATATTATATTATAATTCATCCGAATCACTATCGTTGTTATTGTGGCAATTGTAGCATTTAGTAATTGTTATGGCGTGCTCATCGCATATCGGCGTGCTACATATGCTGCAATTTTTTCTAGTTTTTCTTCTGCGTTTATTTGGAAGAAGGTTGCACATGTAGCACACGCCCGTATGTACTTTTCTGCCCCTTTGTCGTGCTGACGGAGATGTTAAACGGACCTGCAGCACAAAGCACACTCTCCAGCGGCCTTCCGATGATGCTTTCAATTGCATTTTTTGTTGAAAATTGGCGCACGCTTTGCACATTTGAAATTCTATTTTCTATAACAGGAATGCACAGGTTTTCTGCCAGTTGACGCAGGAAATTCTTCCTGCGCGTCGTGGTGTATCGTGCAGTTGGATTATTTCCATAATATATGATGTGTGATGCAAATGCGCTCACATCAATGATGTTATAGAAAAATGCCATCGGCCATCTTCTTGTTTGTCGCTGGGTCGTGTATTCTTGGAGCGTTTGGTCCATTACGTCCACCCCACCTTTTGTTTGGTTATAAAAATTTATAATTTCTGGTTTCCCATTCTCGTCAATTTGTTCGTCATCATGCATACTAGAAAGAAGGATGACCGAGTTGGAGTTCCGCTGCTTATATGAGAGCAGTGTTACGTTGTCGTAGAAGCCAAATAAACTTGAACCAACGTCTTTTTTTTTGTCTTCTTTCATCTCCGCAGGGATGTAAGCTTTGTTGCGGCGGAGTGTACCCACAATGCTGAGCTTTTCTACTTTTAGTTGCCTAGCCAACGGCAGCGTCGTAAAAAAATTATCCATTGTTATATTTCGTCCGCTACCGTAGTATGGCCCAACTAAATCTCTCACCACTCTTTCGCCAACACCAACTTCACGACCAGTTTCTTGTTTGCCAGTATATATTTGGCCATGAAGTGGATATGAGTTTTTGGCATCGCAAATCCACCATACTTTTATGCCATATTTTGCTGGCTTCGAGGGTATATATTGGGTGAATTTGGTTCTACCACGGTATGGATATAATTGTTCATCAATGGTCAAATATTCTGATGGCACATAATATCTGGCAAGATTTGATTTGAGCATTATCCAAATATCGCGAATTGGCGCCGCTTTGTCTTGACGCTGCCGCTCTACCCGTGTTCTGGGGTCGTCAAACCGCATAAAACGCAGCAAATCGAAAAACTTGTTTATACCCATGGTGGCGCGGAATATTGGGTGAGCCTGTGACGTCCACAAATCTCTTGCGTTTTCGTCATTAGAATGATTTGTGCCAGCCATCAAAATCATTCCAATGAACGCATAAATTTCGTTGATACATAAAACCAGTTTCTGCCTACTTGTGTCGCTTTAGGTACTTATATACGAACAGAAACCAGTTTTTTTTTTTCCAAATATTAAATTTGTACAGTTGAGAACGCAAAATATAATCAACAACAAAAATATTTACAGGAAAATATTATTTTATTTCAATAAACGCAAAACAACCTACTTCGGGTACCCGGGTACCTGGTTATGAAATTAAAGGAGTTTTGCTGGTTATGAATCGTACGGTTAATATTTCGTTATCTACATGAACCTTTTTCTATCACGTATTTTTTGTTTCGAATACAAATAAACTGCACAGATTCGAGTGTAGCTTTATTTTAAGTTCGTTTCATTTCATTTATTTCATTATTTTTTCCATTACAACAAGATTTACAATCTTATAATTAAAGCAATGGATTTTTACAAAGTAATGATGAATAAGTACAATTAAAAATACACAGTATATAAATAGTACACAGTGTAAGAGAAAAAAATTAATTTAATAAATAAAACCCAAAAAGATAAAAAATTAATAATAAAAAAATGGTTAATAGATATGAAGCATAATGGGTTAATTTAATAAAAATATATAAATAAATAAATAAATATAAATATAAAAGAAATATTTTTTTTTTTTTTAAGAAACAAATATATATATAAATGAGAGCTGAAATCAATTACATTTAATTAATTGTGAATGAAATTGAAATAGTTCTTTCTTAAATTGCTGAGCGTTGCTTATAAATTGAATGGACGAGGGTAGCATGTTCCAAAGACGAACTGAATTAATATAGAACTGCCACTCAGATATTAAGCTTCGATATCTTAGGTGTATGATATCGTTCGATCTTGGTGAACATGTAAAAAGTAATCTTTCGGACAAGTAAGGCGGTGCACGTGTATATATAATTTTGTGTAGCAGTAATAGCGTTCTTATTCACATTAAATCAGTAAGAGTCACCCCATATAGTTTTTTGGAATATTGAGATATATGATCATATTTTATTAAATTAAAAACATATCTTAATAATGCATTATACGTTGATATTAGTTTTTTCGACTTGTAAAATCGCAACTTGCATATATTTCACATCCATATAGTAGAGTTGGTATTAAGTAGGTTTTTGCTAATAAAATTGCATAAGTTTTCCCTGTAGCAGCATTTATATGGTCGCACTATGTGATAGTGGAATTAAAAGTGATACCAAGATTCTTGGCTGTTGATACAACTTCTATTTTTTGATCATTAAGCATTACAATCGGCTCAAAAGGTAACTTAAAAGTTTTCTTAGCTATTATTAAACACTTACACCCGTATTCATAAAAATTAAAGTGTACTTCAAGTAGACGTTATTGTCTATTTTTCATACAAAATTTTTTGATAAAGTCTACTTGAAGTACACTTTAATTTTTATGAATACGGGTGTTAGACTTTATAGGATTTAGACACAAACCGTTTATATTTGCCCAGTCATGAATGTGTTTCAGATCTCTGTTTAGTTTTTCCAAACAATCGTTTATGTTGCTTAAATCACTACTTATATAGAGTTGTACATCGTCAGCATACATGTGGACATTACAGTATTGTAAATGTCGCACTAAATCGTTGATGTAAATTGAAAATAGTAGTGGTCCCAGTACTGACCCTTGTGGAACTCTTTCAGAACAGGCAATGAATGGACTTGAAATTTTATTGTTTGCAAATACAGATTGGCGACGGGATGATAAATATGATGACATTAAACGTGTAGATAGAGAAGAAAAATTTAACAATTGAAGCAACTTCAGACAGAGAACTTCATGATCCACAGTATCAAATGCTTTGGAGTGGTCAAGAAGAACAAGGAACGAGATATTTCCATTGTCAATTTTGGTACGTATTTCTTCAGATACATCAATAAGGGCTGTTATGCAGCTGTGTTGTGGTCGAAATCCTGATTGCCTATTTGTCAACAAATCATTATTATTGACGTAATTACTTATTTGACCATGGAGTAAATGTTCAAAAACTTTTGACAAATACGGTAGTATAGCAACTGGTCGGTATTCGTTTTCTTGCACATGTACTGCAAAAAAAAAACAGAACATGAAACAGAACAGAAAATATGTGTTTATTGGTCGGAGCTATGTTTGTTTACATATATGTACGAGTTTTTTATTCAGTGTGTGTTTTTTTCTGAACTCTGTATTTTATACAGCGCATATATGTATATCAATTAAAGAAACAAATTTTTTACGGCCAGTCTAGTATACATGTACATAATTAAAATTTTGTATCGAAACCTTTGTTTCTAATAACGGATTGCATTTCACAGGTGTTTTTGTTAGATTTGAGTGAGGGCTTTGGATTGGCCAATCCAGAACATCGATCTTCTCCGCATAAAACCAATTTTTCCTAGTTTAGAGGAGTATAATTGAGGAGGTCCATAACAAAACGCAATAATTCCACCAGAACAATTTTTTGCTAAAACGAATTTGAAATTGTTTCATTTTGGTCTAAATCATTATTGAATTAAAGTAAAATGATTGACTTTGTAAGATTTGTAGTCATTTTTCGGGCATATTGCAATTAATACTGTAATTAATATCCAAATTTTAATTTGTTTCAATGGTGCGTGGTAGAGAAGAAAGCATATATTTCAAAAATTCATAACTACACTGTATTCTTAATCGGATCGGTTTCTGGCATTTCAGCCTTCATCAGCGATTTTGTGAACATTGTGATAATTATTATGTTATAATTGAAAAGATTGTTTCTATATCAAAATTTATAGATTTTAAAATTTTCAAGAAACTAAAAACTTAAAGAGTGAAATTACTTCGTTTTGTTATGCACCTCCTCAATTATATTGCATTCATTTCCACTTAATAGGCATCATGTGGTCCCAAGTGCTGAAACTTGTCCATTATGCCAAAAATTTTTATGAGCGACCCTTCTAGGTGAACCTAGAGTTGTACTCTTGACGTTTAGGGCGATGATAGAAGTTTCTACTATCTCGTCCTATCCTATTCATCTTCGTTTCTTTGCTCCTCAATACTTTTTCCGAAAATCAATTCTATTTTCTTTATAGGTTTTGGCGAAGATATTCGTAATAAGATATTTTTTGATAAAAGTGGCTTTTTGCGGAAAAGCGCCAAAGAAATTTATCTCGTTCAATCGCCTTGTAATAAACCTGCTGGATATTTCTCAGTTCAGAGACTGCTGTGATGACTTGAATGGATAATTTTTCGCTTTTCTTGCTATGGCTGTATCCGTACGCACATTTTGAAATACTTTCAGTATTCAGTAAAGTAATTTGTGCCATCTATGTGTCCACTTAAAGTCAACTTCCTTTACAAAAAACAAGTAAGAAAATTATAGTCGGTCTAGACCGACTATACGATACCCTATACCATGCGTTTAGAGACCGTATCTCTCAGGCCGAAATAATTGGATATAGAAAATAAGTATAAATCGAATATGAGTGGGATTTGTATTAATTTTTTTGGCTGCAGATATGAAAAAGTTCATATCGGATGCTATATCTACATGGAGACTAGGCCCAAAAATGGACCGATCCTGACCATGTTTGGTAAGGTCTCTTGTATTTTCCAAAAATGTATACAAACAAAATTTGAGAAGAATCAGTGCAATATTTTTGTTTTTTGATAGATTTAAGTGAAAATCGGGAAGCAGCTCTATATGGGGCCTATGACTAAGAGTTGTCCTATAGGTATCATTTTTGGACTGCTGATTAATGGATGTAATAAACACATACAAACCCAATTTGAATAAGATTAATAGGATAATTTGGATCTTATGGCAATTTAAGTCGATTTCATAGGGGTCATTTGTATGGGGGCTAGGTCTGAACATGGACCGATTCTCACCAATTTCAACACCGTTCATCCTATGGCCGATGAAAGCTTATATACTAAATTTTATCAAAATATATTCATATTTGCGTCCTGCAGTTTGATTACAAGCTTTACATGGACACACAGACGGACGGACGGACGGACATCGTTAAATCGAATCAGATAGTGATTCTGATTCGATCGGTATAATAAAAGATGGGTCTAGGTCAAATATTTTTGGTAGTTACAAACAGCAGCACAAAGTCAAACATATAGTGGTATAAGGTATAAATATACAGTTTGATGTAAATTTGTTTTAGGTCAAATTTTGTGCCATTTATATATCCATGGCTGTATGTATATACAGATTTGTTTTTAAGAGTAATCATTGGACATTAAAGAACTACACATGATGTTGAAAATGCAGCATCTCAGAACGACAAAACAACATGACAGTTCTGGAAGAGAAGTTGGTTGTTTAAACTTGATATTGTTTCAAATTCGTACACAAAGAAAATTCAGTCACTTCAAATGTATTATACTATTGCTTATACCAAACAAACTGATACAATTTAATATAATCATTAAGGTGGAGAGAAATTGTATAGAATTTTCTTTAAAAAAACAAATGTCTATTAAAATTCATTGGCCATTGAACAATTTGAAAAAAGTGTAAATTAAAAAAATTTAAAAAATTTAAAATATACTATTCTTTTAATTATAGTTCTACAGATATGAAATATTTATTTATTAGAATATTTGCAACCCTATAAAATCTGATGACAAAAATTATCACAATACTTTGTAGAATATAAAATTTCGAATAATTGATAATTTTGTCAAAGAAAATTGCAAAATGAAAAATGCAAGGTCATGACCAAAACCCAAATTTGTTGTTATCACCGATTGCAAAAATTTTATAACCATTTAATGGCAAACATATCGCAACTAAGGCAGACAAAAAAATTATAAAAATTGTGGGCGTGACATGCTACTGAATTAAAACCTCTTATAAAATTTATAAAAATTATGATTATGATAAAAATTATGATTTTTTTTAAATTTGATCAAAGATAAGTTATCACTTCTCTCAAACTATCACCGACAATTTGCTGCGTCCTTTTTTTAAGTTGGCAGGTTTGTACTCTTTGAAAAGTTACATTTGTGACCACTGTGGTGTGTTATGAAATACTTTTTAAAGCAGTATATTTTTCTAAAATTTAAATTTTGGACGAATAGAACTTTTGGGGATCAAAGAATCTAAATCACCAAGGAAAAGGTGAAGGTGTCTTTTTGAACACTATATATACTTTTGTATCCGTCTGGACCCGTCCGTGATATACTTTCTTAAATTTTAATAAAATTACTCAAAAATTATTTTTATATAAATGACACTAAGTTTCTCTCCATTAGTATGAAATGGTGTGATATATTTGAAATTTTCATAAGATGCCATATGTCCCAGGGGGATGCATTGTATTATCCAAGTACAAAGGTGCTTTTGCTTTTGTGTTCTGCTGTTGCCACCCCCTGTTCGCAGTATCCATACGAGTCTGTAGCGGACTAACCTTTCATTCGTAGATGATATCTAAGATCACAGTATCCAGTAGAGAATCTCGCCAATGTCCTTAAGGCCTTCTTATCAAGGGAGTAGTAGTCTCTCTGATTGAACACTGGATGGAGTTATAAATCTCTTAGCTTGCCGTTGCCCGGGACTTTTGTCCCAGTGTTCGTCAATTTGTGATTCCCTCCACTTCTTAATTTTTCTTTGATGTATCCTACTGGAACACCACAGAATGGTTCTGGACCGATAAAAGCATGACGGGTCCATTGATTGGATAGACAAACGGTCCTTGTGTTGCCTTCGTGTCCCGATAGACAATCTGCTTAATTGGTTGAGCACTTCGATGCAATACAAAACGAGTTCAGACGTCACGTTGTAGGACATTATGCCTTTAGTGCGGCCTGACTGTCGGATGGTATATACACGAGTGCCCTTTTTGTCTTTTTTCTAAGATATTTAGTCATGCGAAGACCTCCGCTTGAAAAATGGATGGGTATTTGCCCATGGGTAAGGTACGATGAAAATTGGAACCGAATATGCCCGCGCCAGTGCCCCCATTAGATTGTTTTCAGCCATCTGTGAACCACAGATGAGAACCCTGCTCTGGTTCCCTGGTCCATAAGCATCGTTACAATATCATTGTTTTAAATTCCCTGATAAATGTCTTTCTTGGTAGTATTCTGTCCATGACTATCGCCACGGGGTCATTTTTTTTTTTTTTGTAATTCATATTTATTTACTAAATCTTCACATAGGTTTCTGAACTAACAATAAGTTATTCAAATCTTAAAACTAAAACTTAAAGATTAAATCCAGCCAGTGCGAGACAACATTTCATTTATTCTATATACATATATAATCTAATAAAACAAAAAATAAAAAATTGTATCAATCCATTTTTCCTCCAATGAGATCAGCAGTCTCCCTCCTTCTTAAGCGTTGTGGATACGATTGTTGATGGTATACCAGCACTTGTGCTGAAACAGTGCTCTTCGACGCTAGCCAGTCCATTGGCCAACCTTTTCAGCCTTTCGTATCGTGCGGGAGTCTTTCCCTCTTGCTGGAAGGTTGCTAATGTCCAGCCAATCCCTAAAAGGGTGCGGCTAATAACCCCGAAAATTACCGTCCAATTACAATCTGCTCTGCGCTCTCAAAGGTGATGGAAATCATGATCAATTTCCATCTTGTGAACTACCTAGAGGCCAACTCACTTCTTAATGATCGTCAGTATGGCTTCTGTAGAAATCGTTCCACGGGAGACCTGTTAGCTCTACTTTCTGAGCGCTGGAGTGGATCCATTCGCAATTTTGGGCGAAAGTAAAGTGGTTGCTCTGGATATTTCCAAGGCATTCGACCGTGTATGGCACGGTGCATTGATATCAAAGCTTATTGCATTTGGGGTCGGTAATGACTTCTCTCGATTTATATCGACTTTTCTCAGAGACCGAACAATACGTGTTGTTATTGATGGGGTCTCATCTAATGAGTTTCAGCTTAATTCAGGGGTACCCCAAAGTTCCGTTCTTTCTCCTTCTCTTTTCCTTATCTTTCTGAACGACCTTCTTGGCCAAACTTTTAACTCTATATACTCTTTCGCAGATGACAGCAGCATTTGTCATTCATTTTCCTTTAATTGTAGGCCAAGCCTCTTGGAGGTTGGGGGCAAAAGGCGGACAATGAATGACACACTCTATCAAGACCTCTTCACAATCTCCGAGTGGGGTAAAGCGAATAGAGTTGATTTTAATGCGCTGAAGACACAATGTTGTATGTTGACCCATAGGGCCATGGAATCAACAATGTCATCTGTATATATGGGTGGTATAGGTATTGAGGAATCTGATACTCTTGATGTTCTGGGCATGAGAATTCAATGTGATGTTCGTTGGAACGAGCATGGTTTTCAAGTGTCGAAAGAAGCATTCAAGTGTCTTGGTTTTCTAAAACGGTGTAGAAATTACTTCACTCCTTCTGATCTCCTTAAAATCTATACCACTTACATCCGACCGAAAATGGAATACAACTCCCATTTATGGGCAGGTGCTTTGAAGTCTATTTTGGAGCTACTGGACCGTGTGCAAAGGAGGGCGTTGGCGCTCATCAATGACAGTAGGGTATCCAATTCTATTGATTCATTGGAACACCGTCGGAATGTGGGTTGTGTAGCACTGTTCTATAGATATTACCATGGGAAATGTTCTTCTGAGATTAGCGAACTTATTCCAAGTGCCCGAGTTTCGGTTCGCTCTACCCGCTTCTCTAGTAGATCACATCCGTTTGTAGTCTATTGTCCAGTTGACCGCACAATGCATTACAGAGAGGATTCGTTTGTCAGTCGAACTAGCCGTATGTGGAATAAACTCCCCGCAGAGGTCTTTCCTGACAGTTATAATCTAATAAAGTTTAAGTCCCATAACCTATTTTCCTTAAATCAACACAATGCACTGCATTTGTAGGGGGCATCCCCTGAGTGTTGGTTAACAAAAAAAAAGTTACGTGCTAGAGGATTCGGGTGAGACTCTAGCTTTTCCAAATAGTGTGCATTATATCTAGTGATTTCGTACTTTACTAGAGAAACATTTAAGTCTCTGTGCAAATGTGAGTTTCTTACGTACCATGGTACGCCTGTAATCATTCTCAAGATCTTGTTTTGGCATCGTTGTATTCTTTCTGTGTTTGAAGCTGAGGCTGTTCCCCATAACTGTATACCATAGCACCAAATGGGTTTGAAAATCGAGTTACAAATCAAGAGCTTTCAATCGGGACTTAACTTTGACTTCCTGCCAATTAGCCATGTGAATTGGACTAATTTCAATTTTAATTGTTGTCAATTTAGCGTCTATATGGCTTTTCCAGGTAAGTGGGCGATCAAGATGTAGTCCGAGATATTTAACAGAGGAATGTTAAGGTATAGGCTGATTCCTAATTCGAATTTGAGGGCAAGTCTCCCTTCTTAGGTTAAAAGTTACGTTGATACACTTTTCTTAATTTACTTTAATCTTCCACATATCTAGCCACTCTTCCAGCTGTTCAATATGGCTCTGTAAAAGAACAGATGCTGTTGAAGGGTTTTCGTATACTCATAAAATTGCAGTATCATCCGCAAAAGCCGACGTAAGTGTGTTTTCATTTGTCGGCATGTCTGATGCGTGAAGGATGTACAGAAGCATGAATTGTCTGTGGAGGGCTCACAAAGTTTTTCTCGCTTATAGAGAATTTTCTATTAATTATATAGCTCTCCATTAGCTTATGTGTGTTCGGAGGCAACAACTGTTTAACTTTACAGAGGAGTCCCTCGTGTCAAACTCGGTCGAAGGCTTGCGAGACGTCTATAAACAGTGCATAGCAGTACTTTTTCTCTTCAAAAGCTCTTCTTATGGAACTTACAATTCTGTGAACTTGCTCAGTGGTGCTGTGTTTTCGTCTGAAACCAAATTTAAAAAACATTATATTGATCTACGGATATTGTAAGTTTGTTTACCAAAATTCTCTCGAATAATTTTGACAAGTAGGACAGTACACTTATTGGAATATACGAATCGACCTTTGTGTGATCTTTACCTGGTTTAGGTATCATTGTAACGAGTGAAACTTTCCATTCTGGGGGAAAATGTTCAAGGCGTATTATAGCATCAAAATTAAACAGAACTATTCTCAATGCTATTCGGGGTAACTCCAAAAGAATTTTATTACTGATCGCATCGATCCCCGATTCTTTTTTTTTTGGGTTTAAATCAACAATAGCCTTTTCGACCTCCGAATTTCAAAACGAAGTGACATTGCTCTATGCTGTGAATTAACAGGTGGCAACTCATCAATGGAACTAGGGGTTATATTTGGAGTAAAAACTTTTTTTAGATGTTCCACAAACAGATCGCCCTTCTCTTTGCCATTCCTAGCCCATCCTCCACTTTCCTTTCTTAGAGGAGGCTTACATACAACTGGTCTTTTAAGATTTTTTGTAGCACGCCACAGAGAGTAATCTGTTTTTTCTGTTGGATCTAGTTTTTCAAGATATCTATTCAATTTAGCATTTATTTGTGTTTCAAGCAGTTTCCGTAGGTTTTTCGTGCACTCTTTCAATTGTTGCTTAAGTTGAGGAGATCTGTGCAGTTGCCACTCTCTTGGAATTCTTCTTTCTTCACCTACTAGCCTTTCAACATCTACTGAAGTAGTTCTATATCGCCTGGTGTGACGAGGATGTTTAGTAACAAGTTGAGCAGTTAGTTTGGGAATTTGTTCGAAGTTAACAATCGAGAGGTCAATATCATATGGTGTTCTTAGCGGAAAGCTTTCTGTGCAATGGGTACTAAGAAACTTTTTGTATTTTAGCCAGTCAATATTACTTGAAATGGTTAAATCACCAGATGGGGACACAATTTTTTAGGGGTTCGAAATAGTAACGATAACGAGTATGTGTTCAGACGAGAGTTCCAATGAAGATTCTACATGCACAAATTCTTTTGCGATGTTCTTCGTTAATCAGAAATCGATCAAATCGGGTATTTTTTGCCCATCCGTTGGCCAGTACGTTCGTTCTCCGCTTGAGACCACATCCATATCCATTTTAGAAATTGTGTTGAACAAAACACGATCCTTCGGGGAAATTAGGCGTAACCCCCAGAATGTATGCTTGGCATTACAATCGCCAGCAACTATGAAACGAGGGCCTAGTGATTTAAAAAAAACTTGTATATTGATTTTCTGACATACAAAACCTTGGGGGATAATATATTGATGAAATCGCTAAGCTGTTTCCAAGTTCTTCAAAGCAAATAGTAGTAGCTTTGCAAAACGGATGGGCAGAAAATTGAAGTAAGCTACCAATAGTGCTAACAATATATAAGACCAGGCTTCGACTGACACAAAGGCTTTATTCAGCTGCATTATATGACAAACAACATTAAGCCAATTAAACCAAGTCTCGGAAAAATCATTAGATAATACTGATGCATATAAATTTGGACTTTCACCGCTACGTACAATAATACGATTTATGGAAACATACCGATAATCAGTTATGACCTACAGGATCAATATGAAACAACGACACCAACAAGGAGTTAAAAAATTTAATAAAGAAACGTGTTCCAGACAAATATCCGAAATGTGTAGTGATTATAGATTAACCAAAACAAGAATCAGGCAATACGAATGGTGTGAATGTAGAACAAGATTCTTTTTAGACCCCGAAACAGCAGCTGAAATAACTGGTGTTGGAGTAAACCTTATTTCAAGATTTAAAACAATTAACGAAATACTTGTGTGCAACCAACAAATTGACGCTACAAAATTTGGTTACTATGCCAAGGTAACAGCAAGAATATACCCATGTTAAAATATGAAGTTATATGTACACTCTGAGTTTTAATTATATTTTGGAAAGAAAAAGGTCTTCCACATACGACTAGGTATCTCCACAGTACTCTTAATGTTGAAAGTGTACCCAAAAAAAGTACAATTGTACCATGTATCACATCCACGGCTCAGAAACTAGAACTTATTAAATTAAGTTGTTCTATCATTTCCTACTAGGAGAGTTGATAATTATTTATAATTTGCTGCTGATTCAATAAAATAAATAGTATGGTTATGATCTTTAAAGTTAACTTATCGGTCATCACAAATCGATATAATCATTTCTTTAACTTCACTATCAAATGTTGTAAAAATCCCATTATGTTCTCGTTACTTGAATCGAATAATAAGCTCTTTAGTTATTCCTTATTGTGTTAGGTAGCATTAATGGGACTGTAATAAAAATCAATGTATTCTATACTCAACAATTGCTGGAACATACAAATTTAATCTATGGACCATTAAAATGACCATTGAAAGTACTAAAATTGATGACCATCATAAAAGCTGAATATCATTTGTTGTTACAAACACGTTCGTCTGTGGCCAATCATTTATTTTCTTGGAGACATATAAGGCATTTCAATCTCACGCAGACTTCCATATACCATATACACGATACTTACATATTTGCAAAAAAAAAAAAAAAAAATGATATGAAGGTCGTTAAAAATAATATAATCAATATTTGAAGTATGGACATAACTATTTTGAAATAATCAAACTTCAATACGAAAACAATTAAATTTAGTTGTAGTGTATAAGAGGTTGGTTTAATTATATATTTTTGTTTGCTTTTTTTCGTTTGAACTAGTAACTACAGCAAAACTCGGTTATGAAGACTTCATATTCAAATATGCTTCAATATTAGTTATTAAAACTTTAAATCTTATGAATGACTCTTCGTAATTTGTTATCGGTTTCAAAATAAGGAGAGAAAATTTCAATAGAATAATATATTATATATACTAGTTGATTCAGCAAACGTTGTTCTGTTTATGCATTGACAACAAAGAACCAATTTGATGATATACTTGGCCCTAAATCTTAAATTTAGATGCAAAATGATGTCATTTGGAAGCAAGAATTTAATTTGCGAATTTTGTGCAAAAACAATTTCGGTCAAGATGTGGCCTAAGCCGACTCAACTTTATATATAAATGGATGACAGTGTTCGCATTCTGTGTCCCAACTTCCGATGACAATTTTTAGATGTGGCGAATGGTCTAATTCCGGCTTTGAACGCAAAACTGTGAATTGATGTACGTAAAAATACACGACGTTGTCGGTCATAGTTCGAAGAGGTTCATTGATATGTTTCTTAAATTTACATTGGCCACAAATTGATATACTGCCGTTCTATTTAACCGACGGTTATGTACTGTTTGTGCATTCCATGTACGTCGACCAATATTTCCTACTTCTGCACGAAGACGCAGCATTATTTTGTAATAACTACACAACAGATAAATATGAATAATTTATTGAAGTTAAAATTATTAAGAATTTGAGCGAAATTTCGTTTCATAGAATCAAATAGAGTTGGGCATTCTAGTTATTTTTAGTGAGCGCTCTTTCTAGTTCAATTATTTTAAAAGAACTAGTTCGTTCTTATAGTTCAATCGCTCTTTTTTTGAACTAGGTTGCACGAACAAGTTCAATAAAAATTGTATGAACTACAGCATTTAAGTCACGATGAGTGTGCGCAATATATATTTTTTTAAAGAAACGTATACTAAAAAATATATAAAAGAAATTCCTTGTAATGGTGAGTAAAGATAACAAATATAATAAATTTCAATGCTAATGTTTTTTTTTTTTTTTTTTGGTTAAATATTAGATAGTAAATGTCCAGAACGTAGATTGAAAAAGTGTCAACCGCTAGTGGAAAATCTTCATCAGATGAACCCATAACCTAATCAATGAAGAAATTACGAATTTTTTTTTTATAGCAGTTCTACAAAAATTATAATACTTATTTAATTAAAAACCCTTGATTGAAAAAAAATGTTTCACACATTAAATTAAATGTGTATGCACTTTTGGCATTGTTGTAAACTTTTTGCCTGCCGATATGCTCGTATTGGAATAAAAAAATGGACGGATCATGACCATATTATTTTACGCAAAAACTATATTCAACCAAATTTAGCAAGGAAATTATAAATTTTTTATTGTTTTTTTTATAGATTTAAGTGAAGATCGACAAGCAGCCTATTATGGAGACTATGACAGGCAGCCAGACGGACGGATATCACTAAATCGATTCAGAAAATGATTCTGAGTAGATCGGTATAATAAAAGGTGGGACTAGTTAAGAATTTTTGGTAGTTACAAAACGAAAGTCAGCATAAACTTATACACTAAACGCAGAGTGGTATAGTTTATAACATTCTAAAACACCCAAAATTGTTTCCCAAGTAACTGACAACTAATGGTGATCATTATTACCCAAATATTCCACAATTCCTGAACTTCCTCGATTTATAAAAAAATAATTTATGTACATAGATACATATTCAAAAATACGTTATATTTTTCATATTAATAAAAATTAAAAAGGAAATAAAAAATAAAATAAGAAATAAAAAAGTTTACAAAAACAACATTAAAAGGAAATTCAGTCTTATTAAATAAAAGCAGTCATTAAAACTAAATTAAAAGTAAACATAAAAAATTAAGTTTACAAAAACAACATAAGAATGGAATTCAGTCTTATTAAATAAAAGTAATCATTAAAACTAAATTAAAAGCAAATATAAAAAAATAAAAAAACTAATAAAAAAATAAATAATTCAATAAAGTTATTTCTAAAAACTTTTGTGTAAAATAAAAATAACACATAATAAATAATATGTAGATAAAAAAAAATATATATGTATATAAAATTCAATACAATACAGAAAATTTATAAGAAAAAGGAACTTGTACGCAGAAATAATTTAGTTTTTAAAAATAATGTTTTATAATAAGGTAAAAAGACATTACATATTATTATGCAAAAACACTAGGCTTGATACCCTTTCCGCCTTTAAGAGAGTGCGTCTTTCATTTATTATTTGCCCTGTTACGGAAAAAATTCGCTCACACGGCACTGATGTGGCTACTATGCAGAGTCTTTTTAAGGCATATGCGTAAATTCGAGGATATATATGTTTTCTTCCTCTCCACCATATGAGTGGGTCCTTTTTACGATCTAAGTACTCTTCATTTAAGTACTTATCGAACTCTCGTATAGCAGCAGCAGAATTGTTGTCGGGCCTTACAGTTTTTATTAAATTTTTGTCATACTCATTCCAAATACTAGTCTCTGTTGTGGATGAAGTCAATGTAGGTAGAAATTCGTCATTGCTATCAGTGGTATTTGGCAGTCTCATGGTACATATTTTGCTTCTGAGTATTTTAACAGCATTTTCGTATGAAGAATCATTCTTAAAACCGTTTCTCTTAAAGCGAGGGTCCAGAATTGTACTTTCGGCATATAAAACATTGCTTTCATATTCCAAAAAGCGCGTGTTCATCTCATTTTTTATACTCGTTATCATTGACGATACTTCGCTATTTACGGAAGAGGATTTTGCAATGAAGCACACCAACAGGTTGCATAAAACTGTCACCTTTGAAAGCGTGACACTTTTTTCCGCAGAAATTTCAACAGTTACCTCATAAAACGGCTTTAAAATAGGTATGACTTCATTAATCAAATCCCATTCATGCAAGGGCAATAGCAATTCTGGACGTATTAATGAGAGTGTGGATATAACAGCATCTTTTACTGCAGCTATCCTCTGAAGCATTTCATAAGTCGAATTCCACCTTGTGATCACATCCTGTTTTAATTTTAATTCAGGAAGCTCCATTTGCTTTTGTGTTTCCTGCAATTTTCTTAATCCTTGGGAGCTTTTATGAAAATATTCCACAATTCTTTTCACCTTGGACACTGTATCGCTAATTTTAATTATAGCAGTTTGTGCTATAAGGTTTAAAGAGTGAGCGAAACATCCAACTCCTCGCCAATTTCCTTTGCGGATTGCAGACTGAATGTTTGGAGCATTATCAGCTACAATAGCAGTTATTTTATTTTGAATTTCAAATTCACACATTACCTTAAGGGAAAATGAAGCAGTTTGTTGTATTTATTAGTATATCTTTTCATAATAAATTCATTCTAATCTATTCATTACCTTTTTTAAAAAAACTTAATAAATTGTCTGCTGTATGTCTCTCGTCATACTCATCACATGCTATCAAATGTGATTGAAGCTGTGTATCTTCATCTATATAATGCGCAGTAACAGCTATATAACTGGCATTTGTTCTAGATGTCCACCCATCTGTTGTGAGACAAACAGCCGAAGCTAATTGAATTTTAGATTTAATTTTTTCTAAAATATCCATGTGTATGCTCGGCAGTAAGTTTTTGGACACCGTTTTCCTGGAAGGTAATATATACCCTGGACATTGCGACACATCTTGTATGAGTTTTTTAAACTCTGGCTCTTCGACAATTCGCAAAGCATGATGTCCTTGTGCTACCATTTTAAGAACCTGTCTGTCAATTTGTTCAACTTTTCGAACAGGAGGAGGTCTACGAATAAATTGAGAAATGCTTTGCTGTTGTGTCCGAACATGAGTGCTGGTAGAAGGCAGCTCCGTCTCAAAATTTAGGGATATTGTTTCCGTTGTTATATCTTGCCTTCCTAAAAGCATAGCCGTTGGTGTTGGTGTTGTTGTTTGCCTTTCTAACACCATTGGCGTTAACGGATGCTTCACTTTTAAGTGGCGACTTAAATTTCCGTGGGAACCTCCAGCCATACTCAACGATGATTTCCAGTATTTGCATTTAGCTCGTTGGGGTCCATATTCAGTAAAATGCATCCACACTTCACTATATTTTCTTTTTGAAGACATTTTATAATTAAATATAAAAAAATTAATAAAGAAAAACCACTGAATATTTGACAAAACTTGAATGAATTGAAGAAATAGAATAGAAAGGGAAATTACATTTCTGTTTAAAGTTAACGACAAAAGAAAAATCAGTCTGGCAACAAAAATTAAAAAAAAAAAACAGCTGCAGTGGTGAGAAAAAAAGAACGAAATGGAAGTTCATAAAAAATATAATTGAAAATAAAACAATGAATCTAGATTTGTATTTTCTAGTTTACTTAATTGAGCGCTCTTTTTTTCTCAGTACGGGTACGAGTAATAAAATCTAAGAAAAAGATGACAAAATATTAATAGAAGATAAAATAGTGTGTGATACATGTTTGCAAAAAATATGGGAGAAAATATTACCAGTCTGGCAGCATACATATAACATTATAGCGTAAAATATATAAGTATGGCATTCAAAACAGTTGCAAAGGGTAAACAATAAAATAGAATGAAATGACACAATCAACTCAAAGACCGAAAGAGCAAAAAGAACGAAAGAGCGAAAAGAGCGAAAGAGTACGAACTAGTACGCATCGTTCATTAAAAGGAATCGTTCAAAAGAACTAGTTCGTTCATGAACGACACAACTCAAGAATCAAATGAGGATTGACAATTTAAATTTGTAGGTTAAGTGGATTGCAGCTCGTGTATGCATCATTAAAAATTTCTGAAACGCGATTGTCGCATTGCCTACCGGGTCCAATTGTGACCCTTAACTAAACAAAGATCAACAAAAACAGAAGTAATCTATATATATATATAAGAGAAAGAAATGGAAACGAATAAGACTAATATCGTCTTCCGATAAATCAGTTCATACTTTAAAAGTGAATTCGAAACCCTTAGAAATGGAAGAAAGCAACATGAAATCAAGAAAGAGGACACGAAATCAACGTAATTATACACAAAATATAAGAAAAATGAAGAGAAATAGTGGAGAAGGATATGAAACGAAAGAGTATAAGCACATTCGGGATATTACCACTCAAAATCATGTCATAGCTTACAGTGATGCCTGCTCAGGACAGTATCGTAACATTAACATAGCGTTAATATGGTTAAAAATTGTTCAGTCATATGATAATATTGTTGAAACAGTTGATCATAAATTTATTGTATCCGGCGATCCTTTTTGCCAAATGATCGCGATTTTGGTTTGATAGAAACTAAAATTGAAAAATCGAGTTATTTATACCTCCCTGAGCATTATTACAATTTAATAGAATTATGTAAAAAGAGAAAGAAACCCATTTTTGGTAGAACAACTGGCTCAAAAAGATTTCATTTCGACGAAACAACTGAGAGAATCAACGACTAATAGGAAGAGAACGCCAATGGAGAAGCTGTGTCTTGGCTAAAAATACAATTCCTAAATTCCAAAAATACAATTTATAAAAAATGCTCCATATAAAATGTTATAAGATGTTTTATAAAACTTCTTTGGATGACAATTCCGAATTCGAAGTGTTACACCTTTCACCTAAAAGAGGAAGGCCAAGAATATACGAAAATATTTATTTGCTTCCATTATACACAACTATTAGACCAATAACCGAAGAAAAACGAAAAGATATGATGGATTTACTATCCTATATCCCACCAATTTTTCACAAGCACTTTATTTTCCTGAATAATAAAAAAATAAATTACTTAGTTACAATGTAATGAGTTTGAATAAAGTGTTAATTTCTAATAAAAAATTTTCTTTGATGGTTTAAGTCATTTATAAAGCCATGCAGTTAATTTCGAAAATGGTATGAGTCATTTCAACCTTTCAAAACGACATTTCCTTTTAAAAATGGTTATAAATTTCACAATCATAATAAATACTTATTTGTTGGCACTATTTAATTGTCGAAATATCTTTATTCCATAATACAAAAATATTTTTAATCCTTTAATATGCAAACCCCTTAATATCTCGAAACAAGGAATATACGACTTATACCGCTTTCAAAATCAAGGGCTCATATAACATAAGATGTGTAATAGAATAACCGAGTTCGACTGTATAATTAAATGTTATTAATATTAAATAATTTTTAAATTAAAATCAATAATGCGATTGTATCTAAATTGTAAATCAACGAAAGATTATTTTATCTTTTAAAAATAAAAGCAAATTAATCAAAAACAACTAATGTGCAATACAAAATTTAAAAATTTTGTTTGTTTTTCAAAATTTACATGTTTCAAAATTAAATGCGAAACGTCATTAATGATTAGACAATACATACACAAGTTATTTAGATTGTCCAATACTTGTATATGTGCGTAAAAATTTCTACAATTGTTAACGACGTTTTGTAACGATTTGTGACACTCAAACGATAATACGATATTACTTGAAAATAACAGATAATAAATGACATGTTTTACAAATAAAGAATATTATTATTTAAACAAATGTAAAATATAAATAAATAATCGTTTTTTTTTTTTTTTTTTGTTGGTGGGAATTTTGAAAGTGATAAAAAAGATATTAGGGAGAGGAAAATCCAATAAAATTTTGTTTTCAAATATTAGGACATAATTTCCATTGCTTATATGGCTAAACATACATACTTGGGTGTAATAAGTTTGTTGTGATGTTTGTAACGATTCATGAAATAAGCAGTGAAACCATCTTGATTTTATATCACTTTTCTCTCATTGACCGCTTATGGCATAAATACACACATAAGTACATATACGATAACCTGTGAATTTCGAGAAAAGGTCTTATATCCAACTTTGCTGAGGTTATCTTAATATAAAGTGGGTGACAATAGAATGGAAACTTTTAAGAAAATATATTTTTGACGACTTAACGGTTAATAACAAAAAATTGTATCATAAAATTTAAAACCCTTTTATTAATTGAACAAGTAAGAAATTTATAGTCGGTCCAGACCGACTTCACCAGGTCTAATTAACTTCACATAGAAAATAAGCATATACCAAATTTGAGTGACATTGTTATTATTTTTTGAATTCGGATATGAAAAAGTTCATGTCAGATGCTATAATTACTTATTTTTGCAAAAACATATACAAACGAAATTTGAGAACAATCTGTTCAATATTTTTGTTTTTTGATAGATTTAAGTGAAGGTCGGGAAGCAGCTTTGTATGGGGGCTATGACTAAAAAAATTTTCTACAGCGTTTATTTTTGGAATACTGGATACTAGGTGTAATAAATACACACTTAGCAAATTTGACCGCGATCTATATGATAACTGTATAAATTGACCTCATAGGGGTCAATTGTACGGGGAACAGGTCCAATCACGCAGCGATATTCACCAATTGCAATAGTGTTGATCATATGACCGATGGTAGCGTATATAACAAAGTTCATCAAAATGTATTCATATTTCCGACCTGTAGTTTGCTTTCAAGGTTTTCATGGACACACAGACGAACGGATAGACGGTGTAACGAATTTTCTAAAAAGAAAAGGCGAACTGGTATAATTCCTTTTGGGGCAGGGCTACCTAAAGGAACCGGCCGTGCTCAGGGCTGGGAGTGTGTTCTTGCCCCATCGGAAATATTTTTACGTTACATGAAAACTTAATTTAGGTAGCAGAGTATCAAATCAAATAAAAATACCAAAATGATGACATAAATGAAACATACAAAAAAAAAAATTGTTGATTTAAATGCAGTAGCTAGTTGTAATTGCTACTCACTCATATACCCACCCACCTTGCTGACTGTAAAGCATTCGGTAGTCAGCCCATATCGAAAAAGAAATTTATACTTACATCCCTATATTGACTTCACCTTTCGTAATAATTACACAAAAAATTATAGTTTCATATTGAAAATCTTCATTTCACAAATTAATAAAATAAAAAAAAATCTAAATAGTAATCTATAGTAATGAATGTGAATTATAAAATTAATTGTCATAAAAAAAATTATTATCAAATTATTTGAAGTTAAAAAAATATATAATTTTAACAATGAGAATGGTCACCTTTTTAATTTAACACAGTGTATTCAAATATTTAATTCATTTGATAAAGCCGGCCACTCACGTACAGTTTTAACTGTCAGTTTCAACTGTTCATTTATAACTGACAGACTTGACTGTGAACTGAGATGTACACACACGTGCAGTTCAATACTTCAGTTTTTAACATGTATTCGAACGAGCAGGACGGTTTGGCCACTCTCGGTGTACTTTTTGTAATTTTACAAAAAAAAAAAAAAAATAAATAAACAGCGTAAACAGTGGTGCAAGAAGTGGTTATTACAACGAAATTTATCTTCCCACATTAATTTATTAAAAGAATTAATAAATTAATTATATTGCAATAAAATCAACTATCACTTGGTTTTGTTTACGCGACATGATACGCACTCTCGCTCGACACAAATTGCACTGAGAACGGTACAGTTGAACCCCCACACACGTTCACTTCAGTTGAAACTGTCAGTTAAAAATATAAAAATTGGAAATTTCTCAGTTAAACTGAACAGTTGTGTTGAACTGTCAGTTATTACCCTCAAAGTAATTATAAATTTAAATTTGCAAAAATAATGTTTGACGTTTATAATGTCAAAATTTATTTTATTTTATTCTATTTTATTATGATAAATTTTACGTTTCAAAATCCTCTCAATTTAATAAAAAAAAATTTCAGACATTTTATTGGGAGGGAATTTATATATGTATGTGTTTTTTTCCTCCCCTTTTTTTTCTTTTTTTTTTGTAATAAACATTTGAAAATTAACAATAAACAAATTTAATGTAACTTACATTTTATCCAAAGTTATCTGCAGGCGCCGGTAGACGTAGAGGATGGTGTTACTTTTCAACTTTAAATTAAATATCAAATTTCAAATTTTGTGTATGTGAAATAATAAAATTTAAAATATAATTATGAATTAATTTGAATTTATGTAATGAAATAAATAAAATGTAAATTATTAATTAGATTATTTTGATGATTAAGTTAAAAGAATTAGATTTTAGATTTAAATAAATAAAAACAAAAATAATTGAATTTTAAGCAAAAAAAAAATTTAAATAACAAAAAGTTATAAAATTTAAATTTATATATCGATTTCCCGTTAAGACTCAATAGTCCCTTGTAATTTTATTTTCAGAATTGCGTGAATTCTTACGAATATTTTACCATGCAAATAGAATATCGTGTAATGTCCTTGTCAATCTTGATATTTGTGTTGTGGAAAATTAACTTTAGTGATATATTCTTGTTATCTTGAAGGCACCAAATTTTAGAAGTCGGAAATGATTTTATTTTTGTGTAAGCCTTTTGGCTACGCAAAAAGAATATATAGGACACACATAAGTAATCCTATTTTAATATAAAAAAAAAATTGTAAGAAAGTTGTTCGTAACAAAAAAAAAAAAAATATCACATATGATGAATTTCATGTAAAAATCGAGATGCATTGAACCCGACCCCCTCAGATATCGATGAAATTTTGTTCATAGCTAAATTTGATCAATACAAACAAACCCTCATTTTTAGAAATGACTGTTTTGCGTTTTTTTGGGCGTGGCACTGTGAGAAAGTTTTCGAAAAAACGCGAAAATGGTCGAAAAGTGCTCCATTTAAAATGCAATAACTCAGAATCGGCTGAACCGATTTCCATGATCTTGGTATCATTAAAAAGATATTTTAACAGGCTTTATGACACGTTTGAAAAAAAAATACACTGTAAAAAATTTTATAACAAAAAGAAAATTTCAAATAACGAAAAAACCAAAATGATCAAGGCTATTTTTACAGTGTATTATTTTTTTAGAAAGGTTTATCCTTCACCTATACCATATCCAAAAAGTAAAATGGGTTCTTTTTTAGTTTTTTTTATATAATTTTTTAAGTAGTGTCACTTCTAGTAATACGTACCGAAAGTTTTTGAAATAATTCGAATAACAGCGAAAATATCAGGTCACATTCTGACACATTTACAAAATAGTTCAACAATTCTAACATTTTTTAAATGTTTACAAATAAAAAACCATCAACAATTGTTTATATTATTTGCCAAGTTTTTATTGATTTGTGTTTTATTTTATTTACATTTTTTTTAAGTTAATTATTTGTAAGAAATTTTGCGCTGCTCAAATTTGGTACAGTCAGAATATCTGCGCACATGTACAAAAGTTTCATTTATTGCAATGAATGAATGAAAGCCTTGAGTTCCTGTTATAGTTTGAGCTTCTTTATATCTTGAAAATAGCTTTTCTTTAACGTTTTTGTATTCGTCAGCATCTGCGTAAGCAACTTGTATGGTGGTCTTATATGTTTCTGATGCCCAGTGATAGAGTTGCCTCGTTGTCTGCATTTCATTTTTATTTGCAATACTATAATTTCGAAAATGTTCCTCCGATTCCATCACATGCAGATTTTCCATGACTGGTAGCATAAAAGTGTCATTCAGCGTCAATACCAAAATCAGATTTGTGATGGCATAAATTAATGAAGTTATATTTATTTTTATATTGTGCTCCTGCACCATCTGATACGTAAATGATTTTATTAATATTGTTGGTTATATTGGCCTTCACAAACTGTATCATTTTTGAAATATATAGATGAACTGCTATACTATCATGGGTATTGCAATCAGATATTATGGCGAAGCTTTTATGGAATAATTTATCGTTATCTGAAAATAAACAAACAAAGGAAAAAAACAAATAAATAAAAAGTATTAAATATTTTGATGAGTGTGGATGGATGTGTTTACTAATACCAACATATTAAAATAATTACCTTTGTAATAAATAACGAACGGATGTATTGTAGCCTGATCATTATTCCAATGGTATCCTTGCACGGCATCTTGTACAATAAATGCATAATTTTCAGTAAAGTCCATTTGAATTAACATTTCTCCTGATAACAGTGCCGCTCTTTTATTGCTGATAAATTCAGATTGTCGCTTTGCTATGAAATGATGCGAAATCAGAACTTTGATGTGTTCAGTAAAATCGCAGACAAATGATTCTCGGTTGGTGGTTAACGTTTCCAGAACACATCTAATCGTTGTATTCCACTTTTTGTATATTATTTCTTCAGTTTGGTTATTTTCAAAATGTTTTAGCATATGCGTTTTTAGATTATTTAAATTTTTGAATTTGAAACGCAACACTCGCTTTTTTGTATGTCACCCTTACAAACAACGAATTTGAGAACATCTTTGTAGTCGGTAAATGTGCATTCTCCTTCAAAACAAAATGATTTTAAGCGACTTTTTTCAAACATCAATTTCATATTCTGATGTAATGTGAATACACAGATATTTTGCTGGTTTCCAACTCCAAGTTTCATACAATTTTTTGGCCTTAACATTGTAAATTTTGTAAAACCAACTTTGGCCAAGGGATGTTTTTTTTTTAAATTCGTAGTAAGATTCGCGTAGTGAAGATAATATCAGTCTTTTTTGAACCTTTTCACGTAAGTTTCCTTGTTTAATAGTAATTGAATCTTGCGATCCTGACATCATTCGGCTAATTTCATCATCTTCATAAAATAATTTGACTATGCTTAGAGTTTCAGTTGGTAAACTACGTCTGCTCATTTTTAAAAGATTGATATCTGCAAACTTCGTTTTATTCCTTTGGATATCTTTACTTTTTTTGATACAATCGTGAGATATATCATCACCAAAACGATCTTTAATTTCTGCGTGACTCATATTGATTGGTAAGAGAGATAAAAGTTTTTGCTTTTCCAAAAGATTTGAGCTGTTCTCTATTTGATATTTGATGTTTTGCAAAATTTCTTCGTAAATGGCTTTGACGTTTTCAAGTTGCGCTGACAAATCAGATAATGGATCAGCTCCAAGTGAATCTGCTATATTTTCCAAAATTTGCACTGATTTTCTATTTCTATATGCATCTCGTTTGATATATTTCCTTTTAAGAGGCGTCATTTGGTTTGGTAGATGAGGAATAATGTGATCATTTATATTTTCAATGAGTTCGTTGCTTTCGATGTTTGCTTTACGGCTGGTACAAGTTGGAAGTTCATTCAATTCTTCGCTAACTTCATCGATGGGCGTTATTGGTAAATAATTTGAGACTTCATTCTGCTCCACGTTGGATTCATTACGACTGCGCGCTTTTCTCAGTGTATTCCGGCAAGTTTCGCAAATACGGCTACAATGAATGTTGGCGACAGCTGGAAAATACTCAATTATATTTGCAGCCTCGTTCTCACTTATTTTACGAAGCGATGCGCAACACTTATAAGATATTTTTGTGCATCTGTACTTATTGTTTGAATTCATATTCACTCAAATTTTTAAAATATATGCGTAAAAATTGTAATGGGATATCTTGGCTTCTCGAAACTGTTTATAATTATGAATTTCGGTACGTTGCACTTTTAAAATATGGACTTGTAATTTTCGCGTTCGTCGACACTTGTTGAATGAGTAAAATCGATCAATGCACTCCTATTTATACTGTGTATTGTTCACTAGTTTACTGACATGTACTTATAAATGGGTGCATATATTTTTGACGGTGGCTATATACCTGTTTCACCATGTGTGAGTTTTAAAGTTTCCGAATAATGACCACCCTTAAATGTGGGTTGAATTTCTGTAAAAAAGTCATAGAGGTAGCCAACTGAAAAACCCAAATAATTAAAAATTACTTTACTTACGCAATCATAAAAATTAAATAACCCTTTGCTTATTCCGTTTTGTTAATTCTGAGAATCATAAAAAATATGATCGAGGGTTTTTCCGAAGAATGTTTTGCATATGTAGAGCAAATTTTTGAAATTCATACCTTTACTCAATTGCGAATAAAAGCGAATTGAGTTGGCAAATCATGTGTTGTACTGTGTTATTTTACCTGTAATTATAAAATATAAGGGCAATTACTAGAAGTGACACTACTTAAAAAATTATATAAATAAAACTAAAAAAGAACCCATTTTACTTTTTGGATATGGTATAGGTGAAGGATAAACGTTTCTAAAAAAATAATACACTGTAAAAAAACCTTGATCTTTTTGGTTTTTTCGTTATTTAAAATTTTCTTTTTGTTATAAAATTTTTTACAGTGTATTTTTTTTTTTCAAACGTGTCATAAAGCCTGTTAAAATATCTTTTTAATGATACCAAGATCATGGAAATCGGTTCAGCCGATTCTGAGTTATTGCATTTTAAATGGAGCACTTTTCGACCATTTTCGCTTTTTTTCGAAAACTTTCCCACTGTGCCACTCCCAAAAAATCGCAAAACAGTCATTTCTAAAAATGAGGGTTTGTTTGTATTGATCAAATTTAGCTACGAAAAAAATTTCATCGATATCTGAGGTGGTCGGGTTAAAAATTTCAGTTTTATCTTGATTTTTAAATGAAATTCATCATATGTATATAATTACCTTGACCTTCCTCCTTCTTATTATTATTTTCATAAAATTTATGAATATTTATCATAAAGAAAAAAAAATTTATACCAAAAACAATTATTTTTTTCTTTTGACAATATTCGCTGAGTAAAATTATTTATTTTCCACTAACTATTCACTTGGTGTTCACTCTTTGAAAATTTTCCTCTAATGAACAATATCTTTCCTTTCCAAATTTGACAAATAAAAAAAAATCGACAACAGACAGAAACTATAATAACTAGATTAAAAATAAGAAATAAAAAATCAAGTAAAAAAATTTTTAACAACGACAGTGTTTGAATTTTTATTTCTTTTCTTTTTATTATTTTTTTTTTAAATATGAAAAAAAAATTATTAAGTAAAATTGGAAAACATCGCAACGGACGGATGAACATCGCTAAATCGACTCAGAAAATGATTCTTATTCGACCGGTATAATAAAAGACGAGTCTATATCAAATACTTTTGGCATTTATAAACATTAGCACAAACTCATTATACCCTGACCACATAGTGGTATTGGTATGTTTTATGTTAGCCTCACTTCAGAAAAAATAACAAAACTGAAAAGTATTAATTTTTATGCTGTCGACAAAATAATGGAAACCTTTACTATACAATAATTGAAAACTTTCCGTCTATTTTTGGTTTCAATGTTTTGTTGGGTATCCCATATTTTACTACTACTACTTCACAACGCCGATGAATGGAGTGAACTAAACTTTTACTGATATCCATTGAATTTTTTGCTACTCTGAATTAACTGCCAATATGAGATCTGTCTTGTTTGTAAATCCTGTCCATATTTTTCGATTTAAAATTTCCCATAAATTTTCTATGGGATTAATATCTGGGGATTGGGCTGGCCATTACAATATAACAAACTATAATACAATTTAACAAACTATGTTTAACTTATGCTGTCATTTTGACAGTAACAAAATAAATATAAAAATCAAATCAAAAATCAGTCTTCAAAACTATACGAGTAATTTAATCCTTTTATACGCTTCTGCTACCGTTCCTGCTACCTACCTCATATGTCTTAAAAACAACGATTTTTTGTTTTCCTACAGATTTGATCTTCCGCCACTGGGATTGTATTTGTTTTGATTAAACTTCCTTAAAATATTTAACGTTTATTAAGTCACAATAACCAATATTTTAAATCCACATTTTTAAATGCTTAAATTATGATAGAAATGTTAAAATCAGAGGTGTCTTAAAAAACTAAACACGATTGATACCATAAAAATCAGAGTTGATTTTAACTAAATCAGGGATGTTGAAATTCTAGTTAGTAAGAAGATAAAAAATGTTATAAATATACTGACGATCAACCAGTGCCCAAACATTAAACCTCCTAATTGTGAACTCATTGTGCATCGAGTGCTTAAAACTTAAACTTATAAATTGTAGCTATTCGGCTACAACATTCGAAATGTGTATTGGATCATTGTCGTGCTGAAACTCCAAGACCAAGGGCATATCTTCCTCCCTGTATGAATACACTACGTTATATAAAATTTTGCTGTATCCAATTCGAGTTAGAGTATCTCTTACTGCATTAATTGGACCCATTCCTTGGCCCGAAAACCAACACCATACCATTATGCCACCGCCAAATTTAAGATTTTTATTTGTAAATTTTGGGTTTAGTCTTTTTCCTTTGGTCGTCGTACAAACCTTTTTCCATTACGGCCTCTTAAATTAAAATTGGGCGAATGTGAAAAGAGAATAGTAAACCAATTCCATCTTGACCACATCATGTGTTCTTCAGCAATATTTATGCAATCCAGAAGATTTTTCTTTAATATCAGTGGTCTATTCACAGGACGCTTATAACCAAGATCAGCTTCAATTGTTAATGACATCTTTAGGTAGCGTTTTGGAAATTTTTTAAACTCTCTTTCTATTAAATTATCCTGTGTTTGACATGTTTTACGAGGCCTGCCCTCGAAATGTTGAGTCTCACAATATTTCTTTTTTTGAAGTTATGGATTTATTCACAGAATATTTCTCTAAAATTTTCTCTTGCTTGAAGCAGTAAAATAATCTATTATTTTGGTTTTTATCGCTTCACAAAACTTTATTCTTGTTATTATTTGAAAAAACAGTTGAAAGAAAACGTTAGAAACTCTAAATATTTAATAAGATAAGATTTAATACATTTTCTTTCATAACTTCTTCCATTTTTTTTTTGTTTTAATCAACTCGGGTACAGAAGTTTAGAAGTTTCCATTGTTTTGGCATCACAAAAAAATATTTTTTCTCGTTTATCTGTTTTTTTTTTGTAATATTATTTTATAACAAATTTGTTATCTCTCGATAGAGAACACACCAATAATTGATTTCGCAAAAAAATACGTAGTTCTAGGAACTCGAAATTATAAAAAACTAAATTTGCAAATTTCGAATTTTGTAAGTTTCCAATGTTTTTTTTTTATTATTAACCAATACTTAAGTGATGACTCCTACAAATGCAGTGCATTATGTTGGTTTCAGGAAAATAGGTTATGGAAAGCAGCAAAGATTGAGCAGTGATTGTGGATATTTAACATTGTAACTATTAGGAATGGTTCTGTGGGGAGTTTATTCTATATACGTCTAGTTCGACTGATAAATGAATTATCTCTATAATGCGTTGTGCGGTATAGACTACAAATGGATGTGATCCACTAGAGAAGCGAGTAGACGGAACTAAATCTAGGGCACTTCGAATTATTTCGCTATTCTCAGAAGATAATTACCCATGGTAGTATCATATATGGGTTGCATTCCATTTTCGGTAGGATGTAAGTGGTATATATTTTAAGGAGATCAGAAGGAGTGCAGTAATTTTGGCACCGATTTATAAAACCAAGACACTTGAATTCTTCTTCAGACACTTGAAAAATATGATCGTTCTAACGGATATCGCATTGAACTATCATGCCCAGAATATCAAGAGTATTCGATTCCTCAATATATATAAATGACATTGTTTAATCGAAGACCCTATGAATCAACTAAATGCGCTATAACACACTCAGAGATTGTTAACAGGTCTTGATTGAATGTACCATTCATTATCAGGTCATATGTTACTACTGTGAGCAGCCGTGCCGAACTGAGCATGGTCGGATGAGTGGGCGTGCCATTTGTTCTAGAGAGTGTATTTTCAATATCACCCCCACAATATAAAAGTGAGAGTAACGACTCTATGTGTTATTTCACAGGTTATTAGTTTAATTAGCCCTGCTGAATATGTGAGGTATCGGATCAGTAGGCGTGTCATCTCCCATACAGGGGAAATCCTTATTAATATTATAAAAATGACTGTTGGTTTGTATGTTTGTTTGTTTGTTTGTGTGAGCATCACGCCTAAACGACTAAACCGATTTTATTGAAATTTAGTACATATATAGAGTAAGCTCCGGAAGGAACTATAGGCTATAAAAATTTTCGATATGGTGGGCGTGGCCCTTTTACGCCCACTTTTTCTTTATCTAATAAGCGGCTGAACCGATTATATTGAAATTTGGCATATAGTCAGTGGAAGCTCCGCAAGGAACTATAGGCTATAAAAAAATTCGATATGGTGGGCGTGGCCCTTTTACGCCCACTTTTTCTTTATCTAATAAACGGCTGAACCGATTTGATTGAAATTTGGCACATAGACAGTGGAAGCTCCGGAAGGAACTATAGGCTATAAAAATTCGATATGGTGGGCGTGGCCCTTTTACGCTCACTTTTTCGGCTGAACCGATTTGATTGAAATTTGGCACATAGACAGTGGAAGCTCCGGAAGGAACTACAGGCTACAAAAAAATTCTATATGGCGGGCGTGGCCCTTTTACGCCCACTTTTTCTGTAACATATAAGCGGCCAAACTGATTTTATTCAAATTTGGCACATATGTAGTGGAAGCTCCGGAAGGAACTATAGACTATAAAAATTTTTATATGGTGGGCGTGGCATTTTTATGCCCACTTTTTCTGTTTCTTATAAACAGCTAAACCGATTTCATTAAAATTTGGTGAATAGATAGTCAGTCTACTAACAGCCATTATAGGCTATATTAGATTCTGATACGAACTAATGAACAAAATTTATTAATGGCTGTGAAAGAGCATTGTTACCTGCAAAAAACAGTATTGTGGCCAACATCAATCACCAAATTCTACACAAAGTTTCTGGTCAGTCCACAATTTATAAATCAATTGATAGTGTACTGAATGAAGAGCATTGTACTACATACCCGCCAGAATTCCTTAATTCGTTGGAGCTCTTAGGAGTTCCACCACATAAATTGGAGCTCAAGATTGGGGTGCCTATTATACTTATGCGAAATTTGAATGCACCAAAACTTTTTAATGGGACGAGATTACGAGTAACACATTTAAGCCGCAATATTATCGGAGCAACAATATTGACAGGTTCTGCGAAAGGGGAATACGTTTTTATTCCCCGAATACCCCTCATTCCGACAGATTTATCGTTTCAATTTAAACGTTTGCAATTTCCTATAAAACTGGCATTTGCAATAACAATAAACAAATCACAAGGACAGACACTCAAAACTGCAGGCATACATTTAGAGACACCTTGCTTTTCTCACGGTCAGCTATATGTTGCTTGCTCGAGAGTTCCAAGTGGAAGAAATTTATACGTTTTGGCTCCAGATGGAAAAACATTAAACGTCGTTTATAACGGGTGATTTTTTAAGAGCTTGATAACTTTTTTTTAAAAAAAAACGCATAAAATTTGCAAAATCTCATCGGTTCTTTATTTGAAACGTTAGATTGGTCCATGACATTTACTTTTTGAAGATAATTTCATTTAAATGTTGACCGCGGCTGCGTCTTACGTGGTCCATTCGGAAAGTCCAATTTTGGGCAACTTTTTCGAGCATTTCGGCCGGAATAGCCCGAATTTCTTCGGAAATGTTGTCTTCCAAAGCTGGAATAGTTGCTGGCTTATTTCTGTAGACTTTAGACTTGACGTAGCCCCACAAAAAATAGTCTAAAGGCGTCAAATCGCATGATCTTGGTGGCCAACTTACCGGTCCATTTCTTGAGATGAATTGTTCTCCGAAGTTTTCCCTCAAAATGGCCATAGAATCGCGAGCTGTGTGGCATGTAGCGCCATCTTGTTGAAACCACATGTCAACCAAGTTCAGTTCTTCCATTTTTGGCAACAAAAAGTTTGTTAGCATCGAACGATAGCGATCGCCATTCACCGTAACGTTGCGTCCAACAGCATCTTTGAAAAAATACGGTCCAATGATTCCACCAGCGTACAAACCACACCAAACAGTGCATTTTTCGGGATGCATGGGCAGTTCCTGAACGGCTTCTGGTTGCTCTTCACTCCAAATACGGCAATTTTGCTTATTTACGAAGCCATTCAACCAGAAATGAGCCTCATCGCTGAACAAAATTTGTCGATAAAAAAGCGGATTTTCTGCCAACTTTTCTAGGGCCCATTCACTGAAAATTAGACGTTGTGGCAGATCGTTCGGCTTCAGTTCTTGCACGAGCTGTATTTTATACGGTTTTACACCAAGATCTTTGCGTAAAATCTTCCATGTGGTCGAATAACACAAACCCAATTGCTGCGAACGGCGACGAATCGACATTTCACGGTCTTCAGCAACACTCTCAGAAACAGACGCAATATTCTCTTCTGTACGCACTGTACGCATTCGTGTGGTTGGTTTAATGTCCAATAAAGTAAACTGAGTGCGAAACTTGGTCACAATCGCATTAATTGTTTGCTCACTTGGTCGATTATGTAGACCATAAATCGGACGTAAAGCGCGAAACACATTTCGAACCGAACACTGATTTTGGTAATAAAATTCAATGATTTGCAAGCGTTGCTCGTTAGTAAGTCTATTCATGATGAAATGTCAAAGCATACTGAGCATCTTTCTCTTTGACACCATGTCTGAAATCCCACGTGATCTGTCAAATACTAATGCATGAAAATCCTAACCTCAAAAAAATCACCCGTTAGAAGTGTATTATAAACCTGAAATTTTCATTTGTTAGATCTCTCAAGAAAAATTGCCAAAAACTGTTAACTTCTTTAAAATTTTATTTAAATTAAAAAAAAAAACATAATGTTAAAACATGTCGTACATTTAATACATAAAAAACAATACATTAAAATGTATATTTTACATCTTACATAAAAATTTTAAAAAACCTTTAAACGTTTTACTTATGAAATTATAATACTTTATTTGTTAATTTTAATACTTTACTTTAATACTTTATTCGTTAATTTTTTAAATTAATAATTAATTATTTAGAAATAATCAGCAGTGAAATAATGTAAGTATATAAAAATGCTTAATATTTTTTTACATTAATTAAATAGTGCTAAATTTAAAATAACACTAATGATAACTCATTTCTTTCAATATAGTTTATAATCCAAACTTATAATCTGCTTTTGTAAAATAATTTAGTTTGTTTGTATGATATGAAGATGACCAACTCCATACAATTTATTTAAATAATTGCAATTCTTTTAAAGATTTTAAAATAAATTTCTAACAATTTTCCAAATACTTTGTGTATCAATTTATTCCAGTAATACGAAGGAAACCCAGGCAACGCCGGGTACACACAGCTAGTATTAAATATTATCTACATCGAGTACTGGATAAGGAGAGCTGTGCAAATTTATGTGAAGAAATCCATTATCAATGAGAGTAGCGACGCCGAAAATGTGCGGGATCGGACAAAAGGACGTATCAGTTTTTTTTCAATTGCATACACCTTGAGTAATATAAGATAGTAACGATACTATGTGTGATTTCACAGGTTATTATTTTGAGCAGTCATGATGAAAATGGACGGTATCGGATTACATACAAAATATTAACTATAATATGACAGGGAGATTGGCTGACGTCATAAGTTCGTAGTAAATGGGCGTAGTAACTCCCGTGAAAATTAATATTTAAATAAAAACATTGGTGCGTATGTATGTCTCACCGTCACGGCTGAACGACTGAAGCTAACAATACAAAAATATTCCTGGAGTCTTTCTTGTTGGCGCTATAGTAGACTTTAAGATGAGAGGATAGGTTTTGGTAAAAGTTTTATCCAATCGGTGGTGCTGAGGTGGATAAATTTTCGAAAATGTAGTTTACCCTGTATATGACAATAATTAATTTAAATATGTTAATATACTTTGGTATAGTCACAAAAAACTTCCGACAGGTGGCGTTAGTTCTATCACACAACTATCTTCGATGGCTGAGCGTAAGTACAATTGTAACAGCAAAAAATATTGCAATATCCGTCATTTTCATTCAGATGAAATCATTCTGTGGTAGAAGAAATTGAAGGATTGAATTTTCCAACTGATTTTTTAAATTCACTTGATTTACCAGATCTTCTACCACATATTTTAGGTTAGGTTAGGTTAGGTTGCTAAGAGGAGCTATGTGTACACATAGCTCACATTCGTTATGTCCGGATATACACCTAAGCCAGTAGGTCGGCTTGTTGTGCGCTCTACATCTCTACGTTCATCCGGTTATCTACCCCTCTACTAACTTAGAAATTCGGTTTCATCAGCAAATTTCTTGGGTATTTTCCAGCTTATCCTCCTAAGACCCGTCAGGCCTGTTAAGATGTCGCTGGATAGATATCTGACCCTTGTTCTCGCAAATGCAGGACAGTAACAGAGGTAGTATTCTAGGGTTTCGTGAGCCCTCAGCTCAGAGTGTTCAGTGAGGATGCCAATTACCCCACTAAGCTCTACCCTACTCAGATTCAGGATCTCCCTAGTTCTTATAGTGTTGGGAGAACCCCATAATATCTTTGTAACCTTACCCACGTCAGTCTCTTCCCAAATTGATACATGTAAACTGGTCGCCCAATCTGCCAGTTCCAATTTGAGAGACTTGAAAGGTATTGGGTTTTCCAAATCTACTCTTTCCAGGAAAGAGCCCTTCCTGGCCAGTTCGTCAGCAATCTCATTTCCCATTATACCACTGTGTCCTGGGATCCAAACGATTTCAAGTCTGCATCTTCTGGAGAAGTTTGAAATGTCCTCCTTACACTCGAGGATAGTCCTTGATCTAGTTTTGTCCGCGGATATCGCTCTGATAGCCGGGACTTGGGGAATCCCGTGCGCTAATAGACCTAATACATTCCTTTATCGCTACCAATTCAGCCTGAAAGGCAGAGTTGTGGTCCGGAAGACGGAGGTATATCCCTGTGGAACGGTCCTCATCGTAGAAACCTATCCCAGTCTTACCATGCAGACTAGAAGCGTCCGTATAGTAATGTGACCCTGGAAGGTTTTGTAGAATATTCCCGTTCATCCAACTTTCCCTGTCTGGTATCCGCATACTGCAGGGTATATTTGTTGATACTTCCGCGATTCTATCACAGCTAATATTCACTATGTTGAGTCCCGGAATTTGGTCTAAAATAGTCTTGTGTCTGGTCATGTGGTCGGCGATATATTCCCCTGTTACCCTTAGTCGTAACATGGCCAGAGCTGCCTCATATTTAATTCTTATCTCGATTGGGTGTATAGATAGAATATTCTCTAAAGCCCTCGTAGATGTAGTCCTTATTGCACCACTGATTTCTATGCAATAGAGACGCTGTATCTTTCGGAGTGGTTTAATGTAACATTTCCTGTTCATTGATGTCCATATGACTATGGATGCGTAGGTTAGAATAGGTTTAACGACGCTTGTGTACAGCCAATACGTCATCCTCGGGTTTAAACCCCATTTTGAGCCTATAGCCCTTCTGCAAATGGCCCATACACGATGAGCCTTCGCAACCCTGCTCTTGATGTGGTACCACATATTTTAGTCTTGAAAGTTAGCTCACCAATTACTCCGCTTCGAAACCTTAAGGGAATGAAATCCTGTATCAAGAGAATATTATGTAAAATTAATGAATCGACAATTTTTAATGGCAAATTTAAAGGAGAACATGTTTTGTTGCCAAGACTCACGATGATTGCAACACATTTTCCAATAACTTATGCAATGGCAATCATATGCAATGGTAATCAACAAATCTCAAGGCCAGTCGATAAAACTCTGCGGCTTGGATTTTTTAAATTCATTCTTTGCTCATGGTCAATTATAAATAGCCTGCTCCAGAGTTAATAAACCAAATGATTTGTTGTAGTTATATGGTGAAAATGGAGAAGCCAAATATATTGTCCACGCGCTGACTTTACAATAATTATTATTATTAAGATTAGACGAATTTTGTATTATGTGAAACAAAATTGAATTTATTAAATCGATAATAAAATTTGCTATTTAAATGACATACTAAATTTGATTACATTATTAATAAAAACAAGTAAGCAAATTATAGTCGATCTAGACCGACCATACCCTATACCATGGTTTGGAGACCCTATCTTTCGGTCCAACTAATTCGATATAGAAAATAAGCATAAACCAAATTTGAGTGGCATTGTAATTAATTTTTTTGGCTGCAGATATGAAAAAGTTCATATCGGGTGCTATATTGATATGGGGACTAGGTCGAAAAATGGACCGATCCTGACCATGTTTGGTAAAGTCTCTTGTATTTTGCAAAAATATATACAAACAAAATTTGAGAAGAATCAGTGCAATATTTTTGTGTTTTGATAGATTTAAGTGAACATCGGGAAGCGGTTCTATATGGCGCCTATGGCTAAGAGTTGTCCAATAGGGATCATTTTTGGACTACTCATTAATGGATGTAATAAACGCATACAAACCCAATTCGAGTAAGATCTATATGACAATTTGGATCTTATGGCAATTTATGTCGATTTCATAGGGGTCATTTGTATGGGGGCTAGGTCTGAACATGGACCGATTCTCACCAATTTCAATAGCGTTCATCCCATGGCCGATAAAAGATTAAATACCAAATTTCATCGAAACATATTCATATTTACGACCTGCAGTTTGATTAAAAGCTTTACATGGACACACAGACGGACGGACGGACGGACATCGTTAAATCGAATCAGATAGTGATTCTGATTCGATCGGTATAAATAGAGATGGGTGTAGGTCAAATATTTTTGGTTGTTACAAACAGCAGCACAAAGTCATTATACCCTGTAGTGTATCTATCTTTACATTAACTTATTCATACTTTAAATTTATGTACTGTCGCCAAATTGGCGATCCTGCGAACCTTTTTAAAAGGACTACAAAAATAAAAATTCTACAATATAAATAAAAGGACAATAAATAAATAAATAAAATATTGTGTTTAAAATATATTTCCTTTTGCCAAATAAATCAAAGGACAAATTTATAATTAAATAAAAACATTGAAATTTACATTTAATCATTTTTACAGATCCTGCAATTAAAGGACTTAACATTAATAAGTGCAATAACTAAATCCTACAAAATTAAAATCATTTGCTTTCAATAATAATCCTACAAATACCAAATAACTTTTAATAATAATACAAAATACAAATTTGAACTATTTTAAAAATCAACAATTCAATATTTTGTTTAACCAATGACTATATATACATTAATAAAACTTCATCTAAAAACTAAAACAAAATTTTAATTATAATTGTGGTCAATACACCAACTACGACACCAACAGCAGCAGCATTAATCAACAGTAATGACAGCAGTATTAATCAACAACAATAACAGCAGTACAATCAACAACAGTAGTAGCAGTATAATCAATAGCAACAATACCATCTACAACAACATTATATCAACAAAAAAAATAAACAACAGCTAAGTTTATTTTAAAATTTTAATTTAATTATTTTAAATTATTATTATTAATAAATTTTATATTACATCATTATAAAAATTTGTGAACTCTCCTTCCATAAATTTTAATTCCTAATCGTTTTAACGCGATCCTTTACTAGAAACAATCCTTTACAAATTGATACGACATTACACACCACTGAAAATACCACACCACAAATATCTCCATCAGAAACATTAACGCAAATCCAAAATTCTCCAAACTACAATACAATAATGGAAAATAACTTACATACACATGTTCAGGATACAATTCCTACACCAATATTTAATAACATTATTAAATTACCAACTTTTTGGGTTGAATGTCCTGATGCTTGGTTTTTACAAGCGGAAATACAATATTCTTTACATAATATTTCAGATGATGATTTTAAATATCAAAACATTCTAATTGTACTTCCACAAAGTGTAATTCCGAAAACTGTAGATATTATTCAAACTCCTCCGGCTATTAATAAGATCAGTGCATTAAAAAAACATTGTGTGAAAGATTTTCTCTTAGTGAAGAAAAAAGATTGGAAGAACTTTTCTCTAATTCAACTCTCGGAGATCGTAAACCTTCAGAATTTTTCAGAGACATGATGTCCCTGGCAGGTTCTGATTCAATTGTCGGTCGCGAATTATTATACAAGTTGTGGCAGCGTAAACAATTACAAGTACATTTAACATCTTGTAGTGATAAAAGTGTTGAAGACAATCTTCATCTTGCGGACAAAATTTATGATGTTACAAACAAAAATAATTCCACAATTTACAGCATTAATCAAAATTCAATGGAGCAGTGTTTACATCATTTGACACAGATAACTGCAACACTTTGTCAAAATTTAAATAAAATTTCGTTGGATATTGCAGAAATTAAAACAAGATCAAGATCTCAAGAACGGAATCCATCAAGTCATAGAAGATATTCTAAACCTAAATTTTCTAATTCTAATTTTAATAATATATGTTGGTATCATCGAAAATTTAATAATAAAGCTCTTAAATGCATCAAACCTTGTAGTTTTATTCATTCTGACACTAACAACACAAATTTTAATCAAAATTTAAACTAGAAAATTCCATTATGACGGTGAGAGATGATGGAAACAAAATCAAACCCGCTCACCGCCTTTTAATTACTGATCTCACAACCAAATTAAAAATTAAAGGAACCTCTGGTTTTTGCGATATTTATTCACTCAAATTTCCTATCCCCGAAAATAAATACACAAATCTTCTTCGCAAATTCAATTCACTTATTTCTGAACCAGATTTCACAAAACCTGTGAGTCACAACACGGTTCACAGAATAGAAGCTAAGGGCATTTTACCATTTACTAGACCACGTCGTCTTGATCCAATTAAATTAAAATTTGCAAAAACTGAATTTGAGTATCTCATCAAAATTGGCATTTGTAGACCTTCTAACTCTCCTATCGCATCCGCTTTGCACTTAGTTCCCAAAATGGAAGTAAACGACTGGCGTCCATGCGGCGATTATAGGATGTTAAACTGCATTACCATACCCGATCGTTACCCACTTCCTCACATTCATGATTTAAATATTGAACTCAAAGATAAAAACGTCTTTTCAAAATTAGATCTAGTTCGTGCGTACCACCAGATTCCTATGTCTGAAGAAGACATACATAAAACTTCACCACACCGTTCAGAATGTTTGAATTTCTACGCATGCCTTTTGGTCTTAGAAATAGTGCTCAAACTTTTCAACGTTTCATCAACGAAGTATTGTTTGGTTTAGATTTTGTTTTTGCATACGTAGATGACATTTTAATTGCCAGTACCAATGAAGAACAACATTTAGAACACTTAGAAATTATTTTTACTCGACTTCAAACTTACGGACTCAACATTAAACCGAGTAAATGTATTTTCGGTGCATCTTCTTTAGATTTTCTCAGTGATGATTCCAACCAGGGAATCCAACCAGAGTTGAAATTATTACTAATTTCGAAAAACCAAATTCAATTAAAAAACTTCAAAAGTTTTTGGGCATGATTAATTACTATCACCGATATATTCCGATGTTAGCAGCAAAACTTAGTTTACTACACGAAATGCTAACATCTGCAAATACAAATAAATCTAAAATATTAAATTGGACAAATGAAGCAATCACTGCATTTGAGAAAGTCAGATTACTTTTTGCCAAAAATACACTTCTGACACATTTCGATAAAAATCTTGAACTATCACATGCAGTTGATGCATCAAATGTTGCCATTGGAGCTGTTTTACAGCAATCAATAAAAGATCATTGGGAACCCCTTGCTTATTTTTCACATAAACTCAGTTCTACAGAAATGAAATATTCCACTTTCGATAGAGAATTATTAGCAACATATAGAGCAGTTAAACATTTCAGACATTTTTTAGAAGGAAGAAATTTCATTATATACACTGATCACAAACCTTTAACTTTTGTTCTTAATTCCAAAACTGACAGATCACCCAGACAAACACGTCATTTAGAATAATTAGCACAATTTACAAATAATATACAATACATAACTGGAAAACAAAACATCGTTGCTGACTCTGTCACGTCTTCCAGAAATTGATGCAATTTCGACTAAAGACATTAATTTTTTAACACTTTTCAAGGAACAACAATCTGATGAAAGACTTAAATCACTAATCAAATCCCCAAATTCTAAATGCAATCTTAAAGAAATTTTAATACCAGTTTTAAATATTAAAATTTGGTGTGATATCTCCAGTAATTCTTCTCGTCCCTATGCTTCAATTGCGAAAAAGTATTTTTGACAAAATTCATTCTTTATCTCATCCTGGAATTAGAGCAACTAGAAAATTAATTCATTCTAAATCTTTTTGGCCTAATATGCGGAAAGAAATAAATGATTGGGCAGCAAGTTGCATCAACTGTCAAAAATCTAAAATTAACAGTTACACAAAAACACCAATGCAAAAAAGCGAAATTCCACCCGGAAGGTTTGAACACATTCATATGGATCTTGTTGGACCTTTACCTGTCTCAAATTGTTATCGGTATTTATTAACGATTATAGACAGACACACACGATGGCCAGAAGTATATCCTCTCAAGGACATTTCAACAAAAACTATAGCTGATTCTTTCGTACAAAATTATATTCCACGTTTTGGAGTTCCTTTGAAAATAACTGTAGATCAAGGTACACAATTCACATCGAAATTATTTAATGAATTTATAAGTTTACTCGGTGCACACACAATTCATACTTCTGCTTATCATCCACAAGCAAACGGAATGATAGAACGTTTCCATCGACAACTCAAAACATCAATTCTTTCATCTGATAATTCATTACATTGGTCAGAACTTTTGCCTTGGATGCTTCTCGGTTTAGGAACAACTATTAAGGAAGATATAGGTTGTTCTTCTTCTGAATTGGTTTATGGTCAAACATTAAAATTACCGGGAGAATTGGTTGTATCTAACAATGATACAATCAATACAGATTTAACTCTTCAAAAATTAAGAGAACATTTTTCACAAATTCGTTCCAAAATTATTCATCATAATAAAGATAAAAGTTATGTTCCAAAAGCTTTAAGTACTTGTGATTATGTATTTGTTAAAATTATTCGCTCATCAGGACTTCAACAACCATTTGAGGGACCTTTTAAAGTTATTTCAAAATTTGATAAAACTTTTCACATTCAATATGGTAATATTATTAAATCCATCCCAATTGATCGTCTTAAACCAGCATATACAAACAATTTACGACACTTAAACACTACATATTATAGTTCTTTAAAAAAGAAAGTTACTTTTAATATTACATGATTTTTAATTTTATTCATTTAACTGGAGGGGGAGTATATGTAGTGTATCTATCTTTACATTAACTTATTCATACTTTAAATTTATATACTGTATTTTTATTATAAATTTAAATATTTTTTAATTAAGTACTTTTTGATTTTTATTTAATTTCATTTTTATTGATTGTAAAAAATATATTCATTCAGTCTTGATATTTTCAATTGTGTTGTCCATATTCAATTTTATTTGTTTTCTTAAATAAAATACCAAATACCCAAACCACATAGTGGTATAGGGTATAAAAATACTACCGTAACTAAAGTACATATCAAACGAAATCCTGGAATTAAATAATTATTTTAGGTAGAACAAGTTTCTATACAATCATAGAATAATAACGTTATCAGTTTGTTGTTCCAACAAATAGTTTTCAGTGTAAGATGTCAACAAGTTTTGAACCTGCGTCTATCTCACGTACACTCGTACTTGCACGGTCATGTGCTTTAACACCCAAAGTCAGTCTTAAGAGCAGTGTGCTTAAGAATCAGTGTTATACTATAACAGCTTTTACTTCGCATTAATCTCAGAAGCTACAACACTAACAAACATATGCAAACGTTATTTTAAAATTTTTAGATCATTTAAGCATTTACACTTCTAATTCCCGCTATTCTCAATTTCTTAAATGATTTAGAGTATTGCATAGTCACAACCTACCAACTTGAAGTTAATAATTTATTTTTAAATTAAATTCGAAATGAGTAATATGCTACATTACCTTCTCATCATGACGAATCGCTTTTAACGTTTAAATATTCCGATTTTGTTGCTGATGTTCATGATGTCAACAATCATTATCAACAATTGATTTTACAAAACAAATAATTACATTTTAAAAACAAACATTTAAACATCGACAGACACAACACAACTCCGCAGACACACGGTGTTCTCGTAATTCCTGTTCTTATAAGTTCAAAAGTTCCTTAGATATACATATGTGTGTGTGTGGTAGTGTGTAGTTGTGTTTTTAAGAAAATCTGATCAAATATAAATCAAAAGACGATTTTCGCGGAGAACACATTAACGTGCAATCAAAACGGTAAACATCGTTACGGCTTATCATACATAGTCGTACATACATACATATATGCATATGTACATATGTATATCGCAACATTACGAAAACATACTCGTATCAAGAAAGTACTTATAATCTTACATACAGCCACACATGTGTTGTCAAACGACGACGTTACGCAAATATGTAACAGGCAAAAGGGTACATGTCTGTCTGTCCGATCCTCCATCTGTCCGTCTGCCAGCCTATCTTCATTACAAAATAATCAACATCAGTGTTGCCAATTTAGCCATTTTTCGGCTTGATATAGTGATTTCCTTTTTCATTCGTTAAAAATAGGGGGACGTTTTTTTAAATCACTTTATTTTTGATCTTAATGAAATAAAAAAAAGTATTCAGAAAATTTTTTAGAGGAAAAAATTTCAAAAAATAGATTGTTTAAAATAATATTAATATTCACGAGACACATGTTAAAGATTTAAGTGTTTTTTTTTTTTTAGTTTTAAGAGTAGACAGCATTGATAAATATAGATATGTGTACATTAACTTATTCACATATGGAGCTTCTTACTGTTGCATACGGTATGTTTTCTAACCATAGACATTTTTATTTATTTCCAATCCTTAAAAAATAACAAAGTGTACTTGTATAGCTGCTATATAGTCAATATGAAATAATATGTGCAAGAAGTATTCCGAAAAATTTTAATCTTCTATCTATATACCTATATAAAAACGTTGGTGCATTTGTTTGTCACGAATGATCTCCAGAACCATAAGAGCTGTCGGGGTAAGATTTCCATCATAGGTTCGGTTCGAGCTCTTCTGTATTTTTTTTTTAGTTTTAACCTTCTAGCTAGCGTTGGGGTCAAGTTCTAAACAAAATTCTTATTTTCAGCGCGATTTGATTGCAATTCAGAATGTATGTATGTTTCATCATAAGAAATTTTTGTATGTATAAATGGACCCGATAGGTGGCGCTGGGTAAAGTTATTTCGTATATTCTTATTTACGGTGCGATTTTAATGAAACTAAGAATGTACATATATGTATGTTAGATCAGGCCAAACATTTTTTTATGGCGCTGTCGTTCGAAAAAAAATGAGTTGTCAAATTTATATAAATACATAAAAAATTCACAAACGTTTTTATATATAAATATTCTAACCAAAAGGGAAGAAAAAGCCGCTACATTATTGCATGGTAGTGGTACAGCTCATTCAGTACTCAAATTACCGTTAAACGTACAACAAATGTCTGTAATATCAAAAAACTTTCCGGTATGGCAAAAGTTCTGCAAAAATGCAGTATTATTATTTGGGATGAAAGTACCATGGCTCACAAACATTCTTTAGAAGCATTACATAGAACTTTAAAATATTTGAAAGGCAATCTAAGACTTTTTGGTGGAGCTCTCATTTTATTATCTGGAGATCTTCGTTAAACATTGCCAGTCATACCAAAATCAACCTATGCTGACGAAATAAATAGCTGCTGAAAATCATCAACATTATGGAGTAGCGTTCAAGCTACAACATTAACTACAAACATGCGATTACAAAACGATCCAACGGCTGACCAATTTTCGAAACAACTACTTGATCTTGGTAATGGTAAAATATTAACCCAACCAGTCAAACTATTAAAATATCCACAAGATTTTTGTCAATTTATATCGTCAAACCATGAATTAATTGAAAATGTATTCCCCGACATTCAAAATCAATATCGTAGCCATGATTGGTTAAGTGAAAGAACTATTTTAGACGCAAAAAATGTCGATGTCGATAATATTAATGTTGTTATTCAGGACATGATTTATTCTGAAACGTTTTGGTTGAAATCTATGGATACTGTTGTTGAAAAAAATGAAGCAGTCAATTATCCAACAGAATTTTTGAATTCACATGATGTGCGCGGTTTATCGCCAAATTTATTAAAATAAAAGTTGGTTCTCCAACAATTTTGCTACGTAACCCCAACGCTCCGAGACTATGTAATGTAACCAGGTTAATTGTTGAGAGAATAATGCCCAATGTTATTGAGGCCACAATTCTCAAAGGAAAATTTAAAGGAGAACATGTTTTGCTGCCAAAAACTCCTATGATTCCTACCGACACACCGAAAACATTCAAAACATTGCAATTTTCGATCAGATTGGGCTTTGCCATGATCATTAATAAATCTCAAGGACAATCATTGCAAATATGTGGTTTGGAGCTCGAAAACAGTTGTTTTTCCCACGAGCAACTATATGTGGCATTTCCCCATGTCGGAAAGCCAGCCAATTTATTAATTTACTGTGAGAATAATGAAATTAAAAATATTGTTCACTCTTTAGCATTATAATAATAGAAATATAGTGGTCATTCTTATCTGTTACAATAAATATTTATTTTCATTTTCATAAAAAAACAATGTTTTTCTTTAACAGTTTTCAACTAATATTAACAAATGCACAAACGTTTTTTTTATGTGTGTATATGATTGTAACTAAAACAAAAAAATCATTGAGGGCTAAACAACGTTTGCCGGGTCCAGCTAGTTTTATATAAATATTAAAATTCCTTTCATATATATATATCAGTCTGTCTATCTAAGATTTTTATGGTAAATTGTGGGCACGATCCGCAATATTGATTTATTGCTGTTGTATGTTTTTACACGATTTTGTAACACGGTGTCTCTACTATCTATAATTCATGTCAATGTTCATGTTCAAGTCAGAGAAACAAAATGAACCGTAAACAATAAAAATGCGATCTTGTATTCAATGCTTTAAGAAAAAGCACGAGATTTTAGGTGAATCCTTTTTTAGAATGAAATTAATAATTTCGCTTTTATTTAACTTAAGTTGGGCCATTTTAATATACTTAAACGTCAAAATCGAATGAAACTTCAAATTAATGGCTAAGTTTTTCTTAGACTTTCTGTCATGGCAAAAAGTTGGATTTTTTAGTCTTGACATGAACATCAGTGGTCTCCACTAGCCATTGACTTGAACATTGCCATGAATTATGGCTAGTCGAGACACCATGTAAGAAGCACAGCTTCCGTTTTCGCTTACGCTTATTTATTGGTAGTTCGTTTTCTTCCTTGAAAGAAACGATTATTAAAACAGATTTATTTTTTCTTTCTTCCTCGTAAGTGGAATTAAAGCTGTTCTTTCGACTTCTAAAAAAAACAGTAAATATCAACATAGTTTTAAAATTTTACTTGTACGAATTTTCTAATTTATTTATCACCATAACTTTATTATTCCTTTATACACATAATAAAATATCACCGTAAACTTTTTGAGCCTACTGTATGCATGAATTGATTGATATGTTGTCGTATTTTTACTAGTAATCGTAAATAAATAAAAACCGTAACACAAAGTAAAATATTTACTTTTGCACACCTAATGAGACAACCAAACAGCTAATCTATACTAATATTATAAAGAGGTAATGTGTGTTTGTTTGTTTGTTTGTTTGTTTGTTTGTTTGTTTGTTTGTTTGTAGGAGGTAATCTCCGTAACTACCCATGCGATATTCCTGAAATTTTCACAGAGTCTTACTGAGGATATGGGTAGTGCTATAGGCTATAATTTTTTAAATATCTTTAGTGGGCGTGGCACCTCCCACACAAAGTAAATTTTTAATATCATATACATATATTGAGTATTATGATAGGGAGAGCTTTGCAAATTTGTGTGAGGTCACCTATTGTTAATATTACTAGCTACGACGGAAATGGGCGGGATCGGAAAAGTGGGCGTGGTACCTCCCATACAAGTAATAATTCAATATTATATATCTCGAGTACTGTGATAGAGAGAGCTTTTCAAATTAGTCTGATGTCACCTATAATTAATGTGAGTAGTCGGACATAAAATGGGCAGTATCGGACCCACAGGCGTGGCACCTGCAATACAAATTAAATATAAAATGCCATATATCTGGAGCACTGTTTTAGTAAGAGTCTTGGGATTTTGTGTGAGCCCATAAGTTATTCATGTGATTAGTTAGACAAAAAATGGGCGTGATCGGAGCAGTGGGCGTGGCACCGCCCGTACAAAGTAAATATATGATATCATATAACTGGTGTATTAAAAAAGGGAAGCTTTGACACTTTGCACGACACCATCAGATTTAAGTATGAGTAGTCTGACAAAAAATTGGCGGGTTTACACCAATGGGCGTGGCACTCCCCATGCAAAGTAACTATTTATTGTCATATATCTGGAGTACTGTGAACGAGAGGGCTTTGTGGCTTTGCATGAGCCCATAGGTTCTTTGTATGATTAGTCGAACAAAAAAATGGGCGTGGTCATAGCAGTGGGCGTAGCACCGCCCATGCAAAGAAGATATCTAATATCATATAACTGGTGTTTTATGAAAGGGAAAGACTCGACATTTTGCACGAGTCCATCAGATATTAATGTGAGTAGTCCAATAAAAATTGGGCGGGATGGGATTAGTGGGCGTGACACCTCCTATATAAATAATATGAAGTACTACGAAAGCAACAGTCTTTTGTTAAGTACATTAGTTATCAGTGTGATTTGTCATGGAAATATATCGCTAAGTTCAAGGCCAATAGTTGTGTTGCCAGATCTAATTTTGATAATCCATCTTCTTCTCATAGGCAGCTACATGTTCCTTGCTCCAGGGTAGGAACGCCGAAAAATCTGATAATTGTTGCACCAAATGAAAAAAACCAAAAAAACATTGTATATCAGCAAGTATTCGAATAAAAAATCTATGCTAATAATCTATACTAACACAATAAAGAGGTTATATGTGTTTGTTTGTTTGTTCGTTTGTAGGAGGTAATCTCCGTAACTACTCATCTGACCTTCCTGAAATTTTCACAGGGTTTTACTGCGGTATGGGAGTGCTCAGGCTGTATATTAATATGATACAGAAAGCTTTGCAAATTTGTCGCAGGTCATCTATTATTAACGTGAGTAGTCAGATAAAAAATGGGCGGGATTGGACAAATGCACGTGGCACCTCTACACAAACTTAATATTAAATGTGATATATCTAAATTCCTGTATTAGTGAGAGCCTTGGGACTTTGCGTGAGCCCTTTCATAACGATTCGGGGGGAAGGGAGAGGGTGTAGCGAAGCACACCGGGTTACATCTAGTGTTGCATAAAGACGAGAAACAAAAAAAAATGTTAAAAATTACAGCAACAATTTCTTCAATATGTGTATTTAAATTAAATCATAAGTTATCGATTTAATAATTTCATGCCTTGTATACAAACAATGATTATTTACCACCAATAAAAACATGAACTGCTCCCAGTTTGTTTTTCACAAAGTCTACAAGAACACATTTAATTTTTTGGTAATTTATTTCTGTAGAATCGATTTCAAGTTACTTATAATATATATTTATTCGATTACGTACCTATGCTGATATTGAAAATTAGTTAATCAAATCCGACCGAAAATTAAGTTTTGCACTCATCACAGCATAATAAGTATTCTAAGAGCAGATCGTAAACAACAGTTTCGTGTGTTACCTAATACAGAAGCATTCATACATAGGTTGTGAAACAGTTTTTAAGGTTGGCTATTTAGTAGAGAACTAAAACCTAAAGTTCATAGTAGACAAAACAAAAGTCGAAACAACTAAACTAAATAAAAATTCGCAATGTTTATCAAAACATTCTCTTTATAAAGAATACAATCAATAATTAACTATAGTTTTTTTTTAATGGTATATGGCTCACTTTATTTGCAGTATATGTAGCATTATGATTTAGCAACAAAAAATTTCATGTTTTACCAGTTTAAATTTTTTATGAGTTTTAAAAAAATTAAAATATTTAAATTTTATGTAAAAAAAAATTTCTTTCAACGTTTCATTCTGAATAACCTCGAAACTGTTGAGTATATAAAAAAGTGGTACTAGCATAACTTAGTGGTAATTGAAATTAAAATCCTTTGGTCAAGTTGTTCTCAAGCTATGATAGAAACTCAAATTTAAGAAAAATAAGTAAGAGTGTTAAGTTCGGCTGTGCCGAATCTTTGATACCCTCCACCTCGGTTAGAGTATTGATAATAAATGTAAACAAAATATTGGAAAAATATGCATGCGTTTTCTATATGCATGCGTTTCCGGTTATAAGACATAACTTCTCGTTTAATTTAATTTTTGCTAATTAAATAGCTCGCCCTAACCTCCATTGCAAAGGTAATGGTTGTGTAGGGTGGCTATATGCATTAAATCCTGCTAATTGGAGATGGCTGTATAGTTTCTTTTAACTGGCCAAATATTTCTTCATTGTGGCCATATAGGTCGGATAGAGTAACAAAATAATAACCAAAAAAAAAACTCTCTCAATTTTTTTTTTTTTTTAATATTGCCATATTTTGAAAACATAGAGAATAAATTTATAGTAATAAATAATCAAATTAGGGATGCCAAACGCAAAAAACCAAATGTCCCAAACATTTTAAATAAAATAATTTGTTCTCTTTATTTTCTGAAAAACTTCAAATATTCATCCAAAAAAAATTGTGAAAATTTATATATAAATAACATTCTCATCAAATTGCGTTTATTTATGTAACAATTTTTATGTTCGCAATTCTTAAATATCATTTGAAGTTTTCTAAAATTCATTGAATTTAAATTAATGTTTTCTGTAGTGCGATTCTGTAAATTTCAACGATCCGACAATCGCAAAATATATCGACAGCTATTGTTGTTTGCACTAAGGATTAAGTGATTTACTAAGTGCATACATCTTAACGACAGTTGACAAATCTATTTTTCTATTAATTTAAATTGTAAACGAGTGGCATCTCTGTCAAAATAAGCGAAAAACACAACGAATAGAAAAAAACAAATTACTTCGTGTTTGACCGAATGATTTTATGTTTATGTTTAATATCTTTATTTTTGTACTAATATTTCTGTTTATTTATTTGAAAATGAAATAATGAATTGTATCCCAGCAAAAATTTCGTAATAGCAGCTCATTGATTTTTGCATTACCAATAATGACCTACCACTGCCCACTGCATTACTTCTAAAGTGAAAATAAGGCGTTACTAATAATGTGTTACACAGCTACTTATATTTCATGCCAGCGCCTTGCATACTGCATTACTTTCAAAGTGAAAATAATGAGTTCCTAGTCAACTAGTTACCTCCAATGACATCCCCGTGTTAAAATAATGAGCGCCTTGCATACTGCATTACTTTCAAAGTGAAAATAATGAGTTCCTAGTCAACTAGTTACCTCCAATGACATCCCCGTGTTAAAATAATGAGCTTATCAGGCAAACTTCAACCAGTTACATCTCATTCTAAAACCCATTATTTGGTAATGTTTGTTTTTCCTGGGATATGCTATTTAATTTTTTTATTTATATAAAAAAGTTTTTTTAATAAAAGCAAAATATTTTCACTATTTTATGATTTTTATTTATGTATGACATAAATAAAAATTTAAGTTTTCATCGATTGAATAAACAACACAAAAATGGTTGTCGTTTAGATAACAACAACAGCTGACTTTAACAATAGTGAATATCGTTTAAAAATTTTACTGATAATTTTGCAATTTTCTTTTTTTAACGATTCGACTATCGTTAAAGAAGTTACTGAATCGCGGTACTGAAAAGTTATTAATTTCTTCTAAACTTATTTGGTGTCTTTTTTTTTGAATTTCAATTTGTGTTTAACGAATAAAATTTATATATTAAAGATGCAATTGATGTCTTCTAAATTTAAAATTATTATTTCTGACGTTTTGATATGATTTTCTGAAATTCAATTAATTGTAATTTATAATTGGAAATTTTTATTTACAGTTTTTAGAATTGATATTTTCTAAAATTTGAATGGAAAATTTAAAAAGTGCAATTTTGTGTTTATGTGAATAATAATGCTTTAGTAATTATAAACAATTTTTAAAAATTAGATGTAATCGCAATCAGATATTTTGTAGGTAAAGCAGAATAATAGTTCTATATAACTATGTAAAGCAAAAAACTCATTGATGAACTCGGTAACTCTATTTTGTAAAGACAACAAAAAGTTAATGTGCCAAACTTATGTTCATATTTGTAAAAGAATAATGAAAAAACGTATGAAATAAAAGACCAGCCCGTGTATACTCTTAACATTGTATGTATGTATAATATCTATTTGAAAATATTGACATTCATGTTAAAATAGAAATAACTATGTATTGCAAAGCAAATTAGAACATAAATTGTGGCGCCATCTACTGTGGCATAGTCACGCTGAGCAAAATGAAGTGACACTCTGTTAATGCAAAAGAAATGTATTTTCCCCACAAGAAAAATTGCAGAATTTATTTCTAACATGCAGTTATTATGGATATACATATATAGAATATATGTATATTATTGGTATTATTTAATATGTGTATGTATGTATATGTAAATATTACACACAAAAAATACAACATCAAACGTTATTTTTGTGTTTTTCTCTTTAAATAAATTAATATATAAAAATTTTTTTTTTCTAAATTTACATTGTTTTTTTTTTATTAACAACTAGGTACATATTTTAGCATTATTTGCTTTAGATGCTGGTGAATTTTGACTCCCTTTATATTAACTCGTAGTGTCTGCTTGTCGAAAAAATTTTGGATCGATTTTAACCCCTTTCCCGTGACCCAATCGATCTGAAACTTGGCAGGCAGGCTCGTGGTAATGACAGATATGATCTAGTTAATTTCTTTAGTGATGCCAAAACAATGGAAACTTTTAAATTTTTCTACCAGAGTTGATAAAAAAATGTATAAAGGGTTAGTTTTCATTATATTATTAAAACAACGACGACAAAAACAACAAGTCCAGCTATTACAACAATGCAACATTTAGAATAACAACAAGAACAATATAGAAACATCATATTTTTCATTTTTCTTTAATTTTTCAGAGATTTCCCCGGACCCGTTCCACCGATTTTAATGATTTTTGAAATAAAAATCTTCCGGTTGTTATAAGGATCACAAATATATATATTTTATGTTGTAAAAAATTTTTTTTCTAATTATTACAAACGGAATGACAAACTTATATATACCCTCTGCACACTGGAGTGGAGGGTATAAAAATACTTTTTTAAAATTATTATTTGTAAAGGGTCCGCAATCTAACGTTTTTATTTTCAACTAGTGCTTATTTCGTGAGTGGTAACACTTAGCTCATGTCTGATTTGACAGATAATTAGTTTTATCCTTCCGCTGAACGAATATGATTGTGTATACGCTTGAACAATGCGGGGAAATATTGTGACATTACTTTGAAAATCATGGTAATGTTGCAGAATGTGTGCGAAAATTACGTACGGATTTTGGAAGAAGAGAAGCACCGTCAGCTTCTTATGTTCGTTAACTTGTGAAAAAAGTGAAAGAAACTGGCATCCTCATCGATAAACCAAAGCGTGAAAAGCCAAAAACAGCGCGTACACCGGAGAATATTGCTGCTGTGGCATAAACTGTGCGTGAAGCGCCATCAAAATCAATTCACCGTCGTTCTCAAGAATTGAACATTTCGGAGGCATCATTGAGACGAATTTTGCATAAAGACCTTGTAGACGCCATACAAAGTCCAATTGGTTCAGGAGTTGAAGCCAACTGACCATCTAATGCGTTTTCGCTTTGGTAAGTGGGCCTGCGATCGACTTACAGAAGATGCCGATTTTGCCAAAAAAAAAATCATCTTTTCAGATGAAGCTCATTTTGCTTTTGGCGGGTATGTAAGCAAGCAAAATTGTCGCATTTCGGGCACAGGAAACCCGCACGCATACATTGAAAAGCCGATACACCCAAAACGAGTCACTGTTTGGTGCGGATTTTGGTCCAGAGGCATAATTGGGCCATTTTTCTTCGAAAATGAGGAGTGGCCGTTACAGTCAATGGCGATCGTTATTGGGCCATGTTGAACGAATTTTTGTTCACAAAAATTGAAGAGGAGGATATTGGCAACATTTGGTTTTAACAGGACGGCGCTACGTGCCACACAGCCGAAGCTACACTCGATGTTTTGGGCCCTGTTTTTGAAGATCGCATTATCAGCCGCAGAGCTGATGTCGTTTGGCCACCTCGGAGCTGCGAGTTGACACCGTTGGACTCTTATTTGTGGGGTACCCTCAAAGATAAGTGTTACGCCAACAAGCCAGAGACAATTGACACTTTAAAGGACAATATTCGTGAAGCCATTGGTGAAATACAGCTGCACACAATCGATAATGTGCTTAAAAATTGGACCGATAATGTAGGCAACTGCATGGCCAGCCGAGGCAGCCATTTGAATGAAATTATTTTCTATTATTTACCGGAAGGATTGTACTTTCAAATAAAAAAAGAAATTTGAGATAATATTCAGTAGTTTTTTTTTTATAGCATTTTCAAAAAAAAAGTAATTTGGCGGACCCTTTATAAGGGATATAACTATAACATAAAACAATATCGTAGTTACGGTTCTCAATCTGTTAAAATCTTTTATTAACAGACAACAATTAATTTAAAATTGAATGTAAATAGCTAAAAAAAAAAGCGAGAATAACTAAAAAAAAAAATAATTGAATTACAAATGTTAATAACATATGTATATGTAAGTACATAATTTCAAACATACACACATAAATTTTATACAATATACTAATATTTTTTTTTTCTTTCTTAAAATTTAAATTTTATTAAACACATTTTTTTTTGTGATATATTTGAATTCCTAATTTTTAATATGTAATACATTATATATTAATTTTCATTAAAATTTTTTTTAAATAAATTAATATGTATTGGTTATTAATTTTCTAATTTTTTCACGAAACATGTATATGTTTGCTGTTAGAGTCAATTGTGGGCTATTCGGTACGGATACGTTAACTTAGATCTTATCCTCTTCTCTAGCTTCTCATTAAATTCAGTTTCATTTTCATTCTTATATTTCATTCTTTAAGCTTTCTCTTTTTTATTTGTCAGTTTTCGAATTTTCTTATTTTATTTAGATATATTTTCTTTTCGTTTTTGACTTCCTATATACGGCGAAGGAAACAAGAACACCACTCTATTTTCCCTGAGAATGGTCGGTAAAAAGTAATATAGTTTCTTAAAAAGCTATGGCTTTTGGTTGTAGGAGTCATCACAGTTTGACATTTAGTTTGTAACGCATCTAAGAAAGTATTTCCTACCCCATGAAGTATAGTCGATATATTGATTATTCACAAAATATATTATTCAACTGGATAAAATTAGGATAATATGGTTTGACATAATTTGGAGGCGCTTGATATACAAATAAGCGAGGAATGAAGTACCAAAGATACTCCAATAAAATTTCATATTAAAAACTAATAATCATATACACATAGTAAGGTAGAAACTAAAACAAAAATGACCGAAAAAATTTCGATGTTTATTGAAGAAGAAGACCTCGAAGAAGGAGAAGAAATTTTTTAAAAGTTTTTAATTAAAAAAGTAAAATTTAAAACTTTTTTGCTAACGATAATTCATAAATTTTAATAGAATTTGTTTCTAAAAATACGAAAAAAATTTTTGGAGACATTTGACATTTCAATGGATTTTTTATCTGGAAAGATTGTGAAGAATATAAAAAAGGAAAAGATATTATTCAAAAGTTAAAGATTAACGCCAAGCCAGGTATTAACCTTGTTGAAGATAATCATGAAAAGATTACAAAAGATGACGAGCAGCAGCAATATCTATTTCAAGTAAGAAGTTTTTAATCTTAACTAATTTAAATTTAAATAAATTTTGTGTTTCTGTTCAGGTTATATAAAAGTATCGACAACAATATGTAAAGCATGAAAATTTAAAGAAATGAATACACTTAATCCAACTTTAAGTACCTATAAACATGCCTACTTAATTAATATTAAAAATGTTATTTTAATAAAAACAAAAAATAAACGATTTTCCTTAAAAATTGCAAGTAAACATTTACATTTTTTAAAGAACAATAGGTTTAATCTGTCTTTTAAAATAGTTGCTTACATATCGTCCTCTATTATATAAACAACGACAGTTTAAAGTTTTTTGTATTTTATGTTAACATTCAATATATTCCCAGATGATGGCATTCGAAGAATGTCGAAATATTAGATAAAATCAATTATCGATTTGCGCAGTCAATTTTTGTTGCTTATTCGGCGAATTATTAGAGCAGACATAAGTTTTAAGTATATAAATATATAATGCTATTCTTCTAAGTGGTCTGACTTTGTTATAGTGGCTCTACTTTGTGCTCTTATTCGAAATACGAGTACTTATGTTAATTACCTATTTAACCCATATTTTTCACTTTAATTACATAATTGTTTATTAATTCTTACTGATTGCATGTATTCACTCTTGTGCATGGATAATGAAAGTCTCTATTAAATTATAAAACAACATCGATATCGATAATTATTATGTCAATGATGGTCAAACTGCACCCACCCACACCTCAATTAAAACCGCAAACATATTGACATTAAAACTACAATAACAACAACCAGAAACAACAAAACGCATTGCAATGACATGCAATTGATAATTAAACAAATATTTACGAACAAATAAGTGTAATTAAATTGCAATATCTGGGCAAAAAAAAAATAATAATAATTTTATAATTAAGTGCGTGAGTGTATTATTGTTGACAAATGAGTATTATTTTTTTTTTAAATTAACAAGAAAAAAACTGGTGGAAAAATTATTTCATAAAAAAAATCATGGTTAATTGATGATTATTGAATTAAAAAAATCACATACGAGTTAATTTTAATTTAATATAAAACTGTTTCAGTTACGAGTACAAACATAAACAAATTACTTCTATTAAGAATAAAAAAAAATGTCAGTTCACTACACATGAAAACATTTATTAGTTGAAGTACCTCTTACTAAAGATGGGTTGAGCTAAATGAAATACGGGTACACACAGAAAACGGATTCGTTGTTGCAACAACCGAATTTGTTGCCAACCGAATTTTCGTAGTCCCATGTACTATCATATTTTTCTGTTGAATAATATATATGACTGTACAATGGTAAAAGCATTGTATGCATTGTGATATTTAGTTGATACATTGGAAATACTAATCTATAATATTAATAGGCTAGGCGATTTCTTGTTACCTATGTTTTGTTCTTCCGTTTTATCCCGATTTTGACCAAACGTATATTACTTGAAAGGTATTTCTTTTTGGCCGTTTTGCAAAATTACGGATTTTAAAATTAAAATTGCATTTAAAGTTTCTACTAACACATACATAAAATTATACATATGCTACGTGTGTTTTAGTAAATTTGTTAATGTGTTTGTTAATGAGTTTTTTTATCTTCATTCACAATAATATTAAGCCATAAAAGTATTGGTTTGTGAATTGGCTTAGTTGAAAAATAAAGTTACCTAGTAATTGCACTCGAATTTCGAGCGCTGGAATCTGCTAGTTTTAATTATTGATTGTTACAACCACAAAACGAAATTTTTACTAATACATAGAAATATAAATGTCAAAAACTATTGTTATTATATAAGTATTTATTTTTGATAATTTGTACATTTTGCATATGACAAAAAAAGATAAAAAATTATCCCTGGATTCACTAAATAATTCCATGAAATAAAAGAGTTTTGAATTGAAATGTATTATTGAAACATATTATACCTCCGGTGACCATATTTTTGAAATGAAAGTACGGAACATTTTTTTCCATTCAGGAAACGTTTATTTTGTCAATAAATAAAAAAAAAACAGAAGCCTTCATGACTAGATATGAACTTCACAATATACTCGTCATACTTAGTAATAATCAAAAAAAAAAAAAAAATTAAAACATAAAAAATTCAACAAGTTTTATTTAGATGTATTACAATCTTTGATTTTATACGTATTTCTCAGCGGAAGATATTTTTTTGATTAAATTATTATTATTTTTTAAATACGCTTTAAATTCTAAGCAACTTAAGTTATAATTACATTTTGTTATTTAAATTGATTTCATTGTTTCTACTTTCATTTGTATTTTTTCGCTTGTCCAAATATTATTTAACAATGAAAAAACCCTTTCAGCATTAGATCCTGGCAAACACAGGCTAAACTGCACAATTTTGTAAATATTTTTAAAAGATATATCATTTTCTCTTAAATGTTTAAAGATTTCTATCCATCTTTCCTCTACACATATTTCTTTCTCTTCCCATTCTCTGATCTTTTCCGAAGTTGCATAGTTTTTTATGCAGGAAAACTCATCAAACAATTCACTATCTTCTATATTTAGATCATTCCTTTTTTCCAAAATAAATGAAAAACATTTTTCAACTTCATCCCATAAGGCTGCTCTACGAAAAAGAATGCATTTTAAAACCTGAACCTCCACGAATGCGGTGGCCCACTGGCTTAGGTAGTCAAGACAATTAATATAAAAAATTTTTATATGCGATTGACATTCATGTAAATCAATGTGAACTTTTTGGTCCAGAGCAGCAATCGATTTTTTGAATTCAAAGGGAACAAAATTTTCTTCTTTACGTGTTTGTTTTGTTTTTGAGCTCGTTTATGAGGAAAGCGGTTTCTACCATTGAAATTTTCTGTGATTCAATTTTTAAAATATAATTGTAAAAAACAGAAGCTTGGCAGTGCCCAAATTGAAGCCAAATTTCAGCACAAGGATTACTAAAAAAATCTTTTTAAACAGTTGGACACTTTGGTTGTGCTAAAAAGTATTTTTGAAGAGGCTTAAAAAGTTTCAAAGTTCTTTCTATTGCTGGCTTCAGAGTAAGCCATCTCGTTTTGCTAAAACCCATTGGTTTACAATATTCCATATTTACACTTTCACAAAGCTCTTTAAATTCTGAGCAGTCAAAAAATATTGAACCAAAGTGTACAGTTTTCAAATCCTCTTCCAATTCTTTTATGGCGTTGGGTGCTAACACATTCCAAACAATAAATTCGCACTTAGTTCGGGCACATGAATATTTTTCATCAAAACAATTTTTGATAAGTTTAGACGTGAGCGAAAAGAGTGGCTGTGTTGAATCGTATGGTACGCCCATGTTCCTTCGTTAATGCATGTAATTTTGCTATCATCATCAAACGTTTTAGATGAGTAGAATGAAGTAATTTTTTATTACATGATGCAGAAAGATCCATGCGTTTGGGCTTTACACTTTTCAAATGCTGCTGAATATCTAATCTGCCGCCATTTCCTATGGAAAAAACTGACAAACACTTGACACATTTTACGACACTGGAGTCTATTATGCATTGGAACTCCTTTTGTAGCGCTACATTGAACAAACATTTTCTTCTGGGCGCCATGAATCTAATAAAATAACACACAAACTAATAATTCTCAGAATAATTTAAATTTTATTGCAACTAATTTAACTGCTTTGCTACGCACACAACAGGAATGTTAAAATCAGAATTATTCACGGTCATATAGAGCTGCCCTTTTCTTACCTTCAGATTCCGTATATATATTAAACACACCTGATGGCAAGTTTTGTAAAGCGTTGCCAGTTTTATTTTTATAATATAAATAGATATATATATATATTGCATCACGAAATCAAGTTTAAGTGAACTGTTAATAAAATTTTCATTATACAGGACAAAACAGAACATTAAAAAAACAGTACATTTTGTAAGAATTAATTTTTACAGTACAGAGCATTGAAATACAGTACTGTTCTGTAAAATACAGTACGTATGGTCACCGTAATTATACCATATCCGCATACATATTTAAACTGTCTGCTAACATTTCTAAAAAATAAATATTATTATTAATAAATATATAATTATTGTTATTATTTTTAGTATTTTAAAAAAATATTATTATTAAAGCTGTGTCCATTTATAATTTGATTTTATGTTAAAAAATGGTTACATCATATATATGTCCAGTTTCATATAGGATGGGAATATAATATGGGATACAAAATTGGTTTTAAATAACGTCTCTTGTATATCATAAAGAAATTTACTGAATAATATTATACACATTACATCCAATATTTTACACATTTAGAGAAACTGTAGTAACCATGGCTGAAAATGATTCTCTATTGGTAATTTTTATACCAATGTCAAATCGTTGCAAATTCAAACGGAACTCATATAGAAAAATAATATTTGGCCTAAGCCTTAAAATTCAATTTTTTTCTCTATAATATTAATAGACTAGGCGATTTTTTGTGACTGATGTTTTGTTCTACCGTTTTATCCCGATTTTGACCAAACGTATATTATTTGAAAGGTATTTCTTTTTAGCCAATTTGCAGAATTACAGATTTTAAAACTTTTTCCTTTATTGCAAATTGCATTTAAAATTGCTACTAACACATACATAAAATTATACAATGCTACGTGTGTGTTTATTAAATTTGTTAATGTGTTTGTAATAAAAATGAGTATGTTTTTATGTTGATTTGTGAATTGGCTATAATTGATTAGCAAACTTTTAGGGTCTTTATTTAATGCAAAAATAAAATTTCCTAGAATTTGCCCTCGAATTTCGAGGGCTGGAATCTGCTAGTAAAGTTAAATAGCTGTTCGTATGTCCTATATGATGTACTCTGTATGTAATTTAATTAGTACATTTATGTTTGCGATCTGTTGTTTTACTACAAGTGATAGAAAAGTGATTCAGTGTCATAAGTCGACACTATAAAAAGTCTATTCGGGTCAAGTACATCAGCACAAACTCATTATTTACCCAAGCCTATAATAATCTAATCGGTCAATTGATCAAATTTGCAATTACAAAGTGGTAAGCATCATAAATTAACCTTGGAGCTGGTCCAATCTTTGACTACAACTTAAAACTATTCATATGTAGACTAACACAAAAAAAATATTTTTTTCATTTGTAGAACATTGCGGTTAAACATACCTGATGACAAGCAGAAAACCAGATTTCAAAAACCTGATAATCACGAATGGAAGTATTAATTAGTTTCAATATGGGAACCGAGAACTATTGGTAATTTTGTAGTAGTGCTATCCTACTACATCTATCCTTTACATCTGCTCAAATGTGTGCTGAGTATCTGTACATATCCACCTTGGCTAAGGAACCGGAATGCGGTTTTGAATGGCAGATTGTTCTTCTAAGCTATAACCACTGAATACATCTTTAGGTTCCATATTAACAGATAATTCTTGTACACCATTCAACAATAAATTTTTTTCTTTAATAATAATAATAATTTTTACACGTTACAATTATTTTGAATTGTTAAGTTAAATTTTCACGTTATATACATACATACATATAAAAGTTTTCTTTATTATATTTTATTTATATAATTTTTTTTGACAAAGACAATATAAATCAAATAATTTGATATGGCTAATTATATTCTTATCTTTTTTGGTATTTACAACAGAAATTGATTTATACAATTTCCTTTCGGTTAGAAATACCAAAAGAGTTTAAAAATTTGTATTTCATTTGTTATAACCGAAAAATAATACTTTATACAAATTTTATAGGTAGTACTCTAACCAATTATTTGTTACAATATCTGTTGAAACATTTTCGTTTTGAAATATGTTGGTATAATTGAATTAGTAGTTACAGTCGTCAATAATTAGGATTAAAACTTGTTATTCTTGGTTTTATTAGGTTGCTTCAATTATATTAGGTAAGAAATTTGTATAAAGAATATGATTGGTAAACGGAACTAATTTTGTTGTTATAGATACCCCAAGTTTAAATGAATTGTATTGATACGGTAGTTGTAAGAGAATATCTATTGTATTTTTAAAAATTAGAGTATTACAATTAAAATTCGTATTACTTTAACAAATTTTTCTAGTTGCAACAGAATTCCAACCAATCTTTTTTCTGTGTGCACGCAGAAAACAGATTCGTTGTTGCAACCGAATTTGTTGCCAATCGAATTTATGTAGTCCCATGTACTATCACAATATTCTGTTGTGATTATTCTGCGGTTTTCTGGAATAACCGCGTATGTCCATTTTTGTCAGTTTTGAGTTAACGATGCCAAATATAATATTTTATCTTTACATATGTTTAATTTTTTTTTTTTTTAAATATTGACCATTTCTGAGTTTTTTCTTTAAATAACGACTAAACTTAAATGTTTATTAAATAATTTGCAGCACTAACGACGTATGTCAATCTACGTTTGATCGCTGACAAATTATTTTCTCAGAAAACGACACATATCGACATACGTTGTTATTAATGAAAAAAATTCAAAATAATTTTGGATTATTTTTCAGTTTATAACCACTTATAAAAACTGTTGTGTTTATTTCTGTTATTTGTTGTCACTATTATTCTTGATACGTTGTCATATTCTCAACCTAAGTTCCGTTAACTTTCTGTTGACGAAAAAAAAATTTTTTTTTTCAAGCAACAACAACTTATGTCTAAATGTGTAGTTGAACTGGTAGTTTTCTTTTTCAAAGAAAACGACATTTGTCAACATAAGTTGTTTTTATGCACACACTTTGAGTGTAATTTACATATTGTTTTTTCGTCCTTCTCTAGGATCTATTCCTCTTAAGATTTTTGACTCAAAATTTTTTATAAAGTATTTATTGCCCATATCTACAGGACTCTTAAATAAAAAGCCGTAAAAACATTATATCGAGCCCATAATTTCAAATATAACGTTTTTTGGCTCTCCTGAACATTTTGATTTTATGATATACGCGGTTATTCTAGAAAACCACAGAATTGAATTGTTTAGTCCATTTAACCGTATAATGAATGTGATAATTGTGCCATTGAGTTGGTACAATAGAATTATTCATTATATTTGTTGATTGTTACAACCATTTCAGAAAGAATATTACTGATATAAAATAAAAAAAGTGTTATTTAGATTTTAAATGGTGCGTGGTAAAGAAGAAGAAAGCATATATTTCAAAAATTCATAACTGCACTGTATTCTTAATCGGACCGGTTTCTGGCATTTCAGCCTTCATCAGCGATTTATTGAACATTGTGATAATTGTTATATTTTAATTGAATAGATTATTTCTATATGAAAATTTTTTCTACTAAGGGCGGCCGTGAGGTTTTGAACCATGAACCTTCACATACACTCGTACTTGCACTTTTTGGTCAGCGCTTTAACACACTCACTTAAAGTCAGGCCTACGAGCAGTGTGGTTAGTTTTCAGTTTTCGTACCATACAGCTTTACTTTGTATTAATTTCAGAAGATACAACTCTGTCCAAACAAACAATCGTTATTTTTTTGAGTTTTGAATATTTTTTGCATTTATACTTCTAATTTCCACTATTCTCAGTTTTCGTAAGAGTTGTCATATGTGATGTACGGTTTTTGTACATAACTACATATGCACTTTACATATATTTGAGATGACGCTTTGAAGCGAAGAAAATTTTTTGTTTTGTTAGTTTTATCGTCATTTTTCAAATATATTGCAATTACTACTGTAATTAATATGCAATTTTTTTAATTTTGTTTAAATGGTGCGTGGTAAAGAAGAAGAAAGCATATATTTCAAAAATTCATAACTGCACTGTATTCTTAATCGGACCGGTTTCTGGCATTTCAGCCTTCATCAGATTTATTTGTTTATTAATCACTTACATATTATTCATTGAACTGTATAAAACACAATCGCATGACATAAAAAAATTATATTACTAATCCCTTGTTTCAATACAACATCCGTGACTTGATACGTTTTACAATTTTACAAAAATAGTTTGTTGTTTCACCAATTTAAAATTATACCACATCGATGTATATTTTCCGCAAACATTGCTAAAAGAATAAATATTAAGCGAAAAGAGTAAAACAAAAAGAATCCCATATATGAAACTTACCCAAAAATCATCTCTTCAGTCAATTAATCGGCTTTGCTTCTTGTGTTACAGAAAATAATGGGTGATGGGCAATGTATCATACTTTTCCAATTATCTTCTTTAAAATGTATGTACAAATGCTTAGTACTTTCCATGGTAAATGTTTCCTTCTTTAGTAGAATACTTACAGGTTCATGCCTGATACCAAGACTGTCTTACAATACATTGCACGGCATTCTAACCAAGAGAAACAGTGGAAAGTATCTTGAATACATGTTTCATTAAAATCGGGAGACATTTCACCGACCTCGTGCGACATTTGATATTATACGTTCGTAGTATCTTTTTTTTAATTATATCAGGTTCCAGGTTACATGCGTCCTCACAAACATCGGTCACGCAAACACAGGCATGAAGTTTCATATACTCTTCGAGTGCCAAACTGTTGAATTTGCGTTGCCAAGCCAGGAGTTGTTGCCGAAATCAAAACCTGAAAATCGCTATTGGACATATCGCACTCGTTCAACAATACTGTATTAACTCAAAATTTTTTTATTTTATCTTTTTGGTAAAATACAATACATAACACTTATGACCACCTATGGTTAAAATTCCCATAGTTCTGACTACTCTTTCTTAATAAAATTACATGTTGTGACCTTTTTCCTGCTGCAATGGGTTATTTCTGTGAACCAAGAAAACAAAATTATTTTGAATTATTTGAAGTGTTTGGCCTTAACAAATAATTGTTTTTTCGTATAAAGAGTAGTATTTTGAGTTAAGTTATTATTCTAATAATAAAAGTTTATTTTAGTCAGCTAGTATTTTGACTTGCAACTGTTTAATTGATTCAGGCTAAGTAAATGTTTTGTTTTAATTCGAAATATGATTGTTTTCATGAAATAATGCTTAACTTTTTCTTTGAGTTGTTACTGTTTTCGTGAAATAATTCTTTTTTTTTGTTGAATTATTACTGCTTTGATGAAATAATTTTAATGACACTTTATAATATTGTCGCTTTATTATTTTTCATTTGAGCAATATAGCATTGCATTTTTAATTAGCTAGAAATTTTATTATTAAGTTTATTAAACATAATAGTGAATACTAGATATCAAAGGGTCTAATAAGTTCACTTAACAAAATGAGTTGTCCAAATGAAGAGCACTATTCATTATTACGCAATGCAATAAATATAGGTAGTGAAAGTTGTCATTCTTCTGGCAGCAGCTCTCCAGATCCGTTCAGTAACTATTCGGAAAATGATTTTGATCCAATTCGGAGTTTGATTTACATGAGAAAGTGCTAAGAAAAAGGAAATGCGAAACACATGAACATCATAATAAACGACAAAAACGGCAAAAAGAAACAAGTAAGAAAATTATAGTCGGTCGAGACCGACTATCTGATACCCTATACCATGCGTTTAGAGATCCTATCTCATAGGCCCAACTAACTGGAAATAGAAAATAAGCATAAACCAAATTTGAGTGGGATTTTTATTAATTTTTTTGGCTGCAGATATGAAAAAGTTCATATCGGATGCTATATCTATATGGGGACTAGGCCCAAAAATGGAACGATCCTGACTCTGTTTGGTAAAGTCTCTTGTATTTTGCAAAAATATATACAAACAAAATTTGAGAAGTATCAGTGCAATATTTTTGTTTTTTGATAGATTTAAGTGAAGATCGGGAAGCAGCTCTATATGGGGCCTATGACTAAGAGTTGTCCCAGGGATCATTTTTAGACTACTCATTAATGGATGTAATAAACGCATACTAACCCAATTTGAGTGAGATCTATATGACAATTTGGATCTTATGGCAATTTATGTCGATTTCATGGTTATTAAAAAGAAGGACGAAGATGGTTTTGTAGATATAGACTGTTGTGGAAAGCATCGTAACCATTTAACAGTGAACTCTGAAGTTAAAAATAGCATAAGACAATTTATTAACAATATTCCAAGGGTCGACAGTCACTACTTACGTGCTCAAACAACTCGTGAATACATTGAGAGTGGCAAAAACCTAACAGATTACAAGGACCTTCGAGAATCTGCAAATTTGCCACCTGGTAATAAAAGTATGTTCTACAGAATTTACAAGAACGAACTTAATATTTCACTTTTTAAACCAAAAAAGGCTCAATGCGATCTTTGCGAATCATTCTGGAATTCAGATGAGAATGAAAAGAAAGACTTAAACGAGGTTTACAACGTACACCAAGAAGAAAAGTACTTATGCAGAAAGGAAAAAGATTTCGATAAAAACAATTGCAAATCAGTTGTTTGCGACCTGCAAGCAGTTCTCCCACTTCCAAAAGGGATGACATCAAACTTTTATTATACAAGCAAAATAAATTGCTATAATTTCACTGTCAGTGAACTCAAAGCAAAACATGTCGAATGTTTTTTCTGGACGGAAGTAGAAGGAAAACGTGGAGCAAATGAAATAGGAAATTGCGTACTTCAATATATAAAAAATTTTGTCTCAAAATTAAATAACACTCAGGACTTGGATTTAATTTTTTATTCTGACAATTGCTGTGGACAGCAAAAAAAAAAAAGTACTTACTCTCCATGTATTTTTATGCACTACAAAAGTATAACTTAAATAGTATAAAACATAAATATCTAATCCAAGGCCATACTCAAAACGAATGTGATAATGTACACAGCGTAATTGAGAAATAGGTAAAAAGGCATCTAGTCAGCAGACTAATATATACACCAGGTGAATATACGGCTCTAATAGCAACAGCTAAAAAGACTGGAATGCCATATAAAGTTCACGAATTTTCTCATGAAGATTTTTATGATCTAAAGGCCTGGAACTGTGCGGAAAAAAGTTTGTTGCAAGTGAGGAGCGCCAAAAAATAAATTGTCATAGTATTAAAACTCTCCGTATAGAAAAGGACAACATCGATTCATTTTTTTACAAAACTTCATACAAGGACAAAGACTATTTAAGAGTTTTTGTACATAAAGATAATTTGAAGTCTACAGATTATTGGAAAAACCTGGAGTAAGTTCTAAACCCATTTTCCAATTCTAATACCAAACTTACTTGTTTGTAATTATTTCAGGTTATCTTGTGATTATTTGAGAAAGCTGCCACTGTCGGAAAATAAAAGAAAGGATATTATGGACGTAGTCAAGAAAAACATAATCCCTAAAAAGTATTACGAATCATACTACAAAATTTAATAGGGAATTAATTTAATAAAATATTTTAGTGTATCCATCCCAATGGAGCACCCCATAACATTTTGACGTAATTAAATTCTTTACATACTGACCTAATTAAATTAATAAACAACATTCTTTCACTTTAAAAGTACAATGCACTTATGAGTAATCATATAACATAAACAACATTCCTTTAACGTAACCCTAAACCATTACATTAAATACGCTTGTTAAACTAATTAAAAGTGCAATGCACTTTTAAAAGAATTTCAAATATGCTATTAAATAATAGTAAATGGATAATGTAAACAAAAAAAAAAAGAATTTTTTTTTAGTCACCATAAACACAAATTTGTAAACAATTATTTAGAATAAATATAAGTGTAAAATTGTAAATAAAATCAAATACAAACTAGATTCAATTTAGAAGTAACAAATTGTGTTATATATGTTTCTCATTCTAACCAGGCACTTAACAGTGCTAGGAAGAATTAAAAATTGTTGCGAATCCTAACGCAACATTCATAAAAAATTGGAACCTTTTTTTGAATAAATAAATGTCAATTAAAAAATCTAATTGACAAATGAAAATAAAATTTCCTTATAAATTAAAATATTAAAATTCCTTTTATGAAAAATCCTTACCCTTACTGATTCATAATACGGCAATCCTGCCATCGTATAAAGAGGAATAATAGGAATAATAAAAGATATAGGGACTCATAATAATATATATTTAAAATTTTTTTAGCAGTTGTTGGCATTTATTAAGCTTTAAAAAACTTTTTTTACTTTAGTCTTTTTTCATTTCATGTTTATCACTTTTATTAAAAAATGTATTAAATACAGCAACAAATTTCATGTAAAAAAACACAACTCAAAATATTTACTTCTTATAAACAAAAATAATTCAAGAAAATGATAGTAACTAAAAAAATCGCTTTTCTATCTGCAGAGAATAAACAAATAAAAAGGTTATGTGGTGCAATACAATAACTGATGGGTTTTCTAAATATTGCATTACTTTTGTTAATGAAAACTTCCTTAAGCATTAAGAAAACAGTTTTCTGCCTCGCCTGAAAACTTTGAAGTTTTTGAGTTAATACAGTATTGTTGAACGAGTGCAATATTTATATCACATTTTTACGGTCAGATGGACTCATTAGAATCATATATATATACTTTTAATAATATAGATTCCTTTCCAAATTGTATATATCACAAAAAAAAATTTAAGTTTCTGTTTTTATTTTGTTAAAAAAAATTACAAAAAAATCAAAAACTCGGTCGCTTAACATATTTTTAAATTCTTTGGTATTTATAATAGAATTTTATTCATGCTGTTCTCTTTCAGTTCCAAATAACAATATTTGGTTTTCTGTTACTATAACCGAAAAATAATTCTTAATACAGAATTTATTTATAGTATTTTTAACAATATTTTGTTATAATATCTGTGAACACATTTTTCGATTTAAAAAATGTTGTTCTAATAGAAGAACTAGTATTTAGTTGCAATCAGCAATATTTTGGACTGAAATATGTTATACTTCATTTAATGAAGTTGCCTCAATTAAATTAGTTCAATAATTTATTTAAAGACCTTGATTTGTAAACGGAACTAGTTTTATAGTTAAAGGTACCTTAATTATAGAAGGCTTATGTTCGTATTTTAGTTGTTGAAGAAAATCTGTTGTGTTTTAAAATATTAAATAATAACTACAACAATTCTTATTACTTTAATAAATTTTTCTGGTGGTTACCGATTTCCTATGGCCAATAGAAAAGTGTGCGAAATTAGCCCCCCATTTTTGCAAATACAATTTTTTGAAGATTGTTCTGAATTGTTCTAGGATTGTTCTACAATGTTCCAAAACGATGAGTTTCTAAAATGTAATTTGTACCGGTAAATCGAAAAAACGAATTTTAAGCTTTGCCCCCACTTTTTAACTTCGCACACTTCCGATAGAAGTTTATATTCTAAATTTCATCAAAATATATTAATATTTACGGCCTCCAATTTGATTACAAGGTTTACATGGACGGACAGACGGACATACAGACCGACATACGGATAGACGTATGGACGGACTGGCGGACATCGCTAAACCGCCTATAAAATTCTAGGCTAAATATTGTTGGTATTTACAAAGATCGTTTTGATTGCGTAGTTACCATTCCGATCGATTTTGTTTTACGTTCTTTAGATTCCGATCGATTTTGTCAATTCTTAAAACTCTACATTTCCGACTTAATATGGCAACTTTATATAAGACAAAACAAATTGCAAAAAAATAAAAAGTTAAACAAAATTGTTTATAGTTGAAAAAGTATGCCTGCAACATCTATAGTTGCTGTAATGGAGACAGAGAGCTGTCAACACTCTACTCTACAATTACGTCGACGAACTATGGGAGATGCCTCGGATGTTTTGTCATAGCCAAGTGCAGAGTAGAGGTACACTAACATTTGGTTTTTATATTGCATCTAAATTTCAATACACAGAGCCGGAGAAAAGTAAAGCACGAATTCCCCAGAAAGTTTTAGAAGATATCTGTAGCAGCAGAGTCACGCCCCTCCGCCCACAGACCAAAAATTAAATATCACACTTCACAGTGTCACCCGCCTGGCTATTTTGAAGATACTCTGAAAATTCCATCAATATCGGTGCAGCCATTTTGGAGTCAATGCTGATATTTGTAACAACCAAAAATTTTGACTTAAACCCATGTTTCATTATACTGATCGACTCTGTCTGACGTTATTCTGAAAACTTTGATCATTAAATGAAGAAGTAGTTGATAAGATGTATTTTTTTTAAATTTTTTTTAATTTTTAATTTTTTTTTTATGAAGTATTAAACAACAAAAAAACCAATCAATTATTGAACATGAATGATTTGTGTTAATGATTAAAATATTTACAATTGTATTAAGTCTGGGTTCTTGGCGATAATCTATACGTACTCGTACTATACATATTAACAAACATACTTACGTAGTTACACATATGAAAGTTACTAAAACAAAAAGCAAACAAAAAAATATAAACAATAACATTTATTAAACCCAACGCAATTGTTTTTACAAATCCTATGATGGTATTGCATATTGAATCATAACTTAACTACAAATAGTGATTAAGATTTTTGGAAATTGATTATAACAATTTATAAATAAATATAATTGTACATATGTACACATATATATGTATATGTATACATGTATGGCATGTACGTGCTATGAAGAGAGATACCATAAAATGAAAATTTAGAACTTTTGACGTGAGTAATGACTCTGATTATGACATGGTAAATGACAAATTGTTTAAATCGAATTTAACAAAACATAAATAAAAGGGAAATGAATTAATTGATAAAGTCAACTCAATAAATTTCAAAAACTACGAAATAAGTTGACTTCTTTGGAATTTTTACAAAGTTAGTTAGTTCCTCAATTGACATTGTTGAGTAATTTTTATTTAATTTTCCGGTTTGATTGTTAGACATTGTGTCACCACCATCATGTACAAGCACTACCGTAGAAATTCGCAATTAAATCGATAAGTGATGAGATAACATGAAAGAAAATATGTTCAACATTATTAATAATGAAATTATTGTGAAGTTTATTTGTCAGTTGTACAAAATAATAAACAATTTCGAACAACGATACATGAAAGTTCAATGTCCACGTTACAATTATGATACTGAAACTTAACCTTAATATCAAGAATAAAGACATCAAAACTTTTTGGGTTCAATATGAGGAACTTATTATTTTACTAGGTGGAAGTTCAACCAGTTTAATGATCGTAAAAAATTAGATTCCTTGAGGAATTAGCTTAGAACCACTAACAGATTATTGGCAAAATAATTGACTAGTCTCAAAAGAACTTGAGTTGTAAGCTACTCATAACTCATCAGACAACATCTTTAAAGGCAGTGTATCCAAATCAAAAATAAGGGAAACATTGCAAGAATTTAATTTTCGATACGATAACCACAGCAAAGGAAGAGTTAGATGCTCTTGTCAGAGGAAGTAAAATGCGGATTATTTCCAATTGATTTAACGTAGGCTCGTCGTAGAGAGATGTTCTCTTTAATCCGATCAATATCAATAAACATTGATTCTATGGATGTTTAACACAAACAATTTTAGTTAAGAAGGATAGTTCTTGAAATTTTTTATGAGATATCGCCCAAAAATTACTATTTTTATATCCTATACCACAATGTGGTCATGGTATATTGAGTTTGTGCTGACGTTTGTAACTACCAGATTTGGTTTATTTTTATTTTCTATACCTAATTAGTTGGACCTAAGACCAATTCTCTAAACGCATGGTAGAGTAAATAAATTTTAGGAAAATTTAGTATTTAACAGTCCAGTTACTTTACAAAAAATTTATTCTGTGAAACAATCATAAGTCCGAAACAGCTTCGTTATTTGAATTGAAGTGATCTTTTAAATTCACAGACAATTCAATTGCAAGTGAAACTAGAGAACAGAATTTGTTCTTGAGCAGTATATGAGCTACTCGAGCCCGTTGATGGCAGTAAGTCAATACTACGAATATATTATATTGTATTAAACTTCCCTGAATTTGCTTACATTATAAGCCATGTATTATGGAAAATGAATGAACTACCTCAATAGTCAACCCACAAACTTATTGATAACTCCGTTATCTTCTAGCCTTTCCTCTAATGTAACTCAAAGAAGTAAACATTCGAATTTCAAACATTTACATTTACAATATAAGTGTATAAAACTTGATAACTGAATAATCTCCTTCCAGAAAGAATTCACCAACGCTTCAACTTTCTGAAATTTAAAATAAATACTGTTCTCACATTTTCAATTCTAAAAAACTTAACATGTAAAAACTTTCTGTCAAATTATATTAAACTTGAAAGAAGAGCAAATTTTCACAATATTTTATAGAAAGTCTTTGATCTTTTTCGAGTAGTAGTTTTACCAATCCATAATTTATATGTCAAGGCCGTAATGTCCTCATATTTCTAACATTAAAAAGTAAAAATTTATACCATATGTTCCTTAAATATTTCAATAGATGCCAAATTTCAATGGAGTGCATTTTTTCATACAGCAGAATTAAATATTGTCGGAAGACTTTGAAACTTTAAGAAGATTATATCCATACTAGCAGATTCCAGCACTCGAAATTCGAGTGCAATGTCTAGGAAATTTTATTTTTCATTTAATAAAGACCCTAAAGGTATGCTTCGCAATTCAACTCATTTTAAATGAAGAAAACAAACTCAACACATTAACACAAACACATTAGCAAATTTAATAAACACACACATAGCATTGTGTAATTTTATGTATGTGTTAGTAGCAACTTTAAACGATCATAAGTCCAAAAAAATATTCTAGACAATGAAAATCTGTAAATCTGGGTCACAGCGAAAAAGAAATACCTTTCAAATGATTTGTCAAAATCGGGGAAAACTGTGAAACTTACATCGGCCACAATAAATCGCCTTGTTATTCGCCTACAGCTCAATTCGGAATTGCTTAATTTTTGAAATAAGACATCTATCTTCTTTTCTGTTTCTTTGTCATGTAGTAGTTCATGCAAGCCTTTTGGCGGAATGCTTTAGAGCTTGAAGGAAGTATTCTCTTTATGTGTACAGCTGTAAGCAATACAAAATCTTGTTAAGTCATTTTGGAAAATTTTCTGGAAAATACCATCAAACTTCAAACAAGAGCCTTCTACACCTGCAGGAGGACATTTGGTAGAAGATGGGGTTTTAAACCGGAAATCATCCACTGGATGTATAAGGAAACCTGGTGTGGTGGAAGGCTGTGAAGGTAGGGGCTAGATTTTCTAGAGATTGGCCTGTCTGGACACCATTAGAACGACACCACAGGCGGGACAAAAGGTTATACTACGGACAGTAAGCGGGACAAAAATTGATCGAGAAACCGATTATATGTCCCCGGTGATGATCCAAATACCGAGTTGGGAAGACTGGTCGCAGACTCTGTCTTAGACTGCGATGCGATCTCAGTGTATTCCGACGGTTGGAAGACTGAAGCGGGTAGAGAGTCAGGAGTCTACTCTGAGCAACTTGACATTCAGGTATCTCGGAGAATCCCTGACAAATTAAGCGTTTTACAGGCAGGGATCCACGCAATTCTCATAGCAACGAAAATAATTCTGGAGCGGATTATGGACCCAACGGCCATTGATATTTTCTTGCCCAGCCTTGCTGCTCTCAAAGTTCTGAAATCGAGGACCGTTAGATCGAAGTGTGTGAGGGAATGTATCAGGTCCGTCGATCAAATCATGCAACACACAGTGGGGCTGATATGGAATCCAGGATATAGTGGGGTCAAAGGAAACGAGCTGGCTGACGAAAATGCGCGGAAGGGCTCAGAATCTTTGAGCGGGACGATGGATATCTGAGCTGTCTAATCTAATAAAATAGGCAGAACGAAAGTACTCTTGGTTTTGGTAAACCTACTTATAGGACTAATCACTGAGCACGGTCGAATGGCCGAACACATATCTGTCCCGAGAGCTGACTACTGTAGGAGCTCTATGAATGTGGACGAGTAGGAGTCAGTGCAACTTTTGCCGTGTGAATGTCTTAAAAACTGAAGGAGCGGCATCTTAGATATCAGATGTTCCACTCGGCGACCTTGTGGACTTCTTGAGAGAATCTGGTTCAAGAAGCACGCATTGCGAATGAAAAAGTTTATTTTCACTTTCCTTTCTTTTTCGTTCTGTTTATAATCTCTATTCCTATCTCTACCTTCTGACATTATCTAAAGGGTATCACAGTGGGCCATATGGCCTCCGAGTTTATTCGCCTTCGGGGGGGCAACCCAACCTAACCTCAAACAAGAGCATATTTTGCACAAATTTGTATATAAAGTGGTACCAATCTGTTGAGTTATAATATACCGACGACAAAATGTTGGTCGGAACGTTTTAAAATTTTTGTTGAGTAATCTGTAAAGATAGTGGATTACAAACAGTCTAAAAATTAAAAAAAAAAATGTTTTTACACTCTTTGCAAAATTTCCGATTTTATGGCCTCGAAATTTCAAATACATAATCGTTATATAAATATATTCAAATTGAAAGGCTTATAGTTTTTTCAAAGTGTTATTGAACAGCAGTTCGTGCAGCTCGAGTAGCTCGAAACTCGCGTAATTGGGAGCGATGGTTGTTTAAAGTTCACTTACCAAATTTCACCAAAACAACTTTAAATATACGACCTTTGATTTGATAAAGGGAGATGGTTTTGGATCACTAAAACTATACATTAGGCACATTCGGTTCATTTTTTAAGTCGGTTTTCGACTTTTCCCAAACAAAAAATTTTCCGAATTTTAAAAATTTGGAAAATTTCAATTTAAATTTTTAAATATTTAAATTTTCAAATGTCACTAAAAAATTATAAATAAATACATATATTGTTATGACATTACCTACGGGAAAAATTAAGAGATTGCCATTTGATTAACAAACTAAAAGTAATGTATTAAGAAACCTATTGTAAAGCTTATTAACGCTACAAGTAATACTTTTGTAATTCATACTTTTTAGTTCTTTGAACTTTATTTATTTGCAATTTATATTTAGGTCATAAACAAAATGCAATTTAACTTTTATTAAAACCAATATTTTGCAATTTTCGTTTAAGCCATGCAAATTAATTCTTGGAACTTTATTAATTTGCAATTGATTATGCCAACAATTGTTATTATAAAAACAAAGATTTAATAAAAAAATAAAATCAGAACTATACTTACCATAAAGCATTAAAAACGTTTTCCATTTTTTGAGTGCATAACAAAAAGTAAGGAACTTCGGTTTTGTAAAGATTTCTCGTGGTTTTCTGGAATAACCGCGTATGTCCATTTTTGTCAGTTTTGAGTTAACGATGCCAAATATATTAATTTTTAACACTCTTTACATGTGTTTAATTTAAAAAAAAAATATTGACCATTTCTGAGTTTTTTCTTTAAATAACGACGTAACTTAAATGTTTATTAAATTAATTTGCAGCACAATCGACGTATCGTCGTTCGTAAATTATTGTGTTCAATATGCTTTTTGTTAAAGTTTAGTTGCTAAAGTTTAGTTTCTAATTAAAAAAAAACTGAACCGATAAAATTGTTGCGACCTTCCTACCAAGGAAAGTACTATAGTTTGTGGTTTTTTCTGTTTAAAAAAAATTTTTCTTTGAAAACGCCTTTAAGAGTAAGAACTATTAGAAGTTAAACATGGATTAATAAAAAAAAACATTTAGAACACAATAACTTACGAACGACGGTATGTCAACCAACGTTTGAACACGGACAAATTATTTTCTCAGAAAACGACACATAGCGACATACGTTGTTATTAATGAATAAAACTGAAAAATAATTTTGGACTATTTTTCACTTTATAACAGTTTATATGTATAAAAACTTGTGTGTTTATTTCTGTTATTTTTTTGTCACTATTATTCTTGAAACGTTGTTATATTCTCATCCTAATTCCCGTTAACTTTTTGTTGACGAACAAAAACAACAACTTATGTCTACATGGGTGGTTGCATTGGTATATTTCTTTTTCAAAGAAAACTACGTTTGTCGACATAAGTTGTTTTATCTGCACACACTTTTAGTGTTATTTACATATTGTATATTTCGTCCTTCTCTAGGATATATTCCTCTCAAGATTTTTTGCTCAAAATTTTATATAAAGTTTTTATTGCCCATATCTACAGGACTGTTAAATAAAAAGCTCTAAAAACTTTATATCGAGCCCATAATTTCAAATATAACGTTTTTTGGCTCGCCTGAACATTTTGATTTTATGACATATGCGGTTATTCTAGAAAACCACAGAATTAACATTTATTAGCTTGAATAAATGTTAATTAAAACTATATACATATATGTATAAGTAGCAACTACCTTAATTATGTCAATTAGAGCAAAAACAACTGTTCATCGAATACCAATTCATTTGAAATCAACTTTTATTATTAGTTTTCTTGAAATTTGGTAGTGATGTTGAGTATTGTTTGCAATTGTAAATGTTCATTCAAGTTTATCTCACTTTTTAGAGAAAAATGCACTACTCGAAAATTTTAAATATTATTTCTCTTTGTGTAGTACAAAAAAAATATTTATCCACGTATACAAAATCGTAAAGCTCTTGACCGTATTCTCAAAGATTTCAGAGAAAATGACCAACTAATGGATGGCGCTCTATTGCTTCTTGCTGGTGATTTTCGACAAACTTTTCCAGTGATTCAAAGATCAACACTAAATGTAGAGAAACTTACTTGTTCGACAAATGTGCTTGTGAATGTACCTCAAGATGCTGCAGCGCAAATTTTCGCCAAATAGCTTATGGATATGGGTGATTGAAAACTTCCATTTGTTCCGACTACACGTGACATACATGTTCCGCCAGTACATTCATCAATTCAAAGTTTTGTGCAGCAAGTTTTTGCCGATATTGCAAAAAATTTCAAAAATTATGGTTGGCTTTGCGAACCAGCAATTTTGGCTCTGAAGAAAGTTGATGTCAACAAAATAAACCATCAAATTCAATTGAAGCTACCCGGTGAAGTTGTCAAGTTCAAATCGTTTGACACAATATTAGATGAAGAACAAGCTGTCAACTATCAAATAGAGTTTCTTAACTCTTTGACACCATCTGTGTTAATTTTAAAACTTATTAACACATGTTAACTTTAAAACTTGGCAACCGTAATCCACTAAAATTGTGCAACGGAACAAGACTTGCTGTTAAAAAAAACTATCACCGGATTTAATCTAAACCACAATCATCAGCGGCAAATGAAAAGGGGAAGATTTGCTAATACCATGAGTTCCAATGATTTCAACAGATTTGCCCTTCACTTTCAAGCGATTACAGTTTCCAGTGCGTCTGGCTTTCGCCATAGCCATCAACAAGGCTCAAGGCCAATCGCTAAGAGTTGCTGGTTTGAACATAGAAAATTGTAGTTTTCGCACGGTCAATTATACTCGTATCTTAACGCTTGCTCCAGAGTTGAAATGCCGAAAAATATTTATGTTTAAACGTCTACCGAAAAAATCAAAACATTGTTTATCCGCGCATTAAGATAACTAGTTGGTAAATAGACAAAATTTCCTTTTTTCTTACATATAAACATTGCGGAATAACACGGTTCTTTAATGTGCATAATGTGCTTATATCGAATTTTTCGTTATTATTACGAGTACAATAAACTTATATAGTGGTGTTCATTTTTATACCCTATACCACTATGTGGTTTGGGTATAATGACTTTGTGCTGCTGTTTGTAACAACCAAAAATATTCGTCCTAGACCCATCTTTAATTATACCGATCGACTCAGAATCACTTTTTGAGTCGAAATAGCAATGTCCGTCCGTCCGTCCGTCCGTCCGTCCGTCTGTGTGTCCATGTAAACATTTTAATCAAACTACAGGTCGCAACTATGAATATATTTTGATCAAATTTGGTATATAAGCTTTCACCGGCCATGGGATGAACGCTATTGAAACTGGTGAGAATCGGACCATGTTCAGACCTAGTCCCCATACAAATGACCCCTATGAAATCGACATAAATTGCCATAAGTTCCAAATTATCATATAGATCTCAATCAAATTGGGTTTGTATGTGTTTATTACATACATTAATCAGTAGTTCAAAAATAATCCCTATATGAAAATTCTTAGTCATAGGCCCCATATAGAGCTGCTTCCCGATCTTCACTTAAATCTATCAAAAAACAAAAATATTGCACAGATTTATCTCAAATTTGGTTTGTATATATTTTTTCAAAGTATAAGTGACTTTACCAAATATGGTCAGGACCGGTCCATTTTTCAACCTCGTCCCCATATAAATATAGTATCCGATATGAACTTTTTCATATCTGCAGCGAAAAAAATAATAAAAATGCCACTCAAATTTGGTTTATGCATATTTGCTATATCCAATTAGTTGAACCGAAGAAATAGGGTCTCTAAGCCATGGTATAGGGTATCGTATAGTTGGGCTAGACCGACTATAATTTTCTTACTTGTTTTTTTATTACTGATTTTATTGTAGCTCTTTGTACTTTTGTACACCTTTCAATTTTTATCATTTGTTTGTATAGATATTTTTGTTATTATACAATTTCTAATCAAATCTAATTAATCATGAAATCTGAGAGATTAAAAATTAATTATATACGTTTAAAGATTAATGAGTTTATTATAATGTTTTTTTTTTTTTTTTGTTATATTTTTATTATGAATAATAAAATTTATAGCTTTATGAAGATAAATTGAGGCATTTATACATTGGAATTAAAGTGATTAAACCTAAATTGTAATTTGTAAAAAAAATTTGAAATTTCATAGTCTAACAAGCGCCGATAGAAATTTAAAACTTATAATCCGAAAGAAAATAATAATAATTTTAATTCCTTCTAGGCCAAATTTTTGTTCGTTAGAGACTTTTTCTAACAAATTTTTTTAATAACCAGCTATTCCATTTTATTCTTAAATAGGTTTCATGCTTAAATTGGTTCCCTTATAAGCCGTTCTATTTCTATAAAATAAAAAAAAATCGATTTTTAATAGCAGGACGAAACGAAAGCTCCTATGTAAGCGCATTCTATTATAAGAGCTTCTTACACTTACACTTGTGCTTACATAATTAAGTCATGGGTATGCAATGAAATTTTTTTGTAGTTTTTCTCTTAAACCTATTTCTTCCGATTCTAACCTTACTATTTCGTGGAACCCTGCTATGCTAGCAGTTGTTTACATTCATTGAAGCAAAATTAAAAATTTGGGTATTCCCCGAAAAATGTGGAAAACATCAAAAAGGTCATATGCGCTGTGCTCACATAATTAAGTCACCACGAGTATCGTGAGCAAATTAGTGTTTTGAATAATAAATAATAAATAAATTAAAAACAAATAAATTAAAAACAAATAACATCAGCTGAAACGCTATGGATAAACAAAAAAATTCGAATTCGGCTGAACGGAAAATAATATGGGATTGTTTCCAAAGATACAATAATATTGCAAAAGTAGTGGATATTTTGAACTTTCCCCGTGGTAAAATTACATTACGCATTACAAAAAATATGAAACTTTTGAAAATATTCCGCGCCAAAAACCGAGAAAAACGACTCTAAATGATGACAGATGCATTGCAAACCTGAGTAAAACTGATCCTTTTTTAACTTCGTCGCAAATTAGAGCTAAAATGGAAACGGATTGTGGCGTAAATGTTTCGTCGCAAGAAAACAAGTTGCATGGACGAATGGCCTGGAAGAAACCGTTGGTTTCCTTGAAAAACCCTACGAAGCGGCTCCGATTTGCGACTGACCATCTTGCTAAAGGAATACATTTTTGGAATTTAATTGTTTGGAGCGACGAATCCAAGTTTAATGTTTTTGGAAATTATGGTAGATCATATGTGCGACGTTCTCTACTTAAGGAATTGGATCGAAAATACATCAAAAAAACTGTGAAACAGGGTGGCTCATCAGTCATGGTGTGGGGTTGCTTTACCGCATTCAGTGTGGGTCCTATAGTCAAGATTGACGGTATAATGAATGGGGAAATGTATAAAAATATACTAAAGGAAAATTTGGCCACCGAATAGGCTGACAATTTGCCGCTTGTGTGGATTTTCCAACACGACAATGACCCGAAGCATTGTTCGAAACTGGTTAAGTCGTGGTTGGCAACACAGTCCATCAAGCTTCTGGTATGGCCGCCGCAGAGTCCGGACTTAAACCCTATCGAGAAATTGTGGGGCATAATAAAACGAGCCATTGCAGCATGAAAACCGGCAAATAAGGATATGTTATGGAAAGTTATCCAAGAGGAGTGGCACAAAATCACTCCAGGCCAGTGCGCTTCTCTTGTAGCCAGCATGCCAAAGCGATGCTCCACAGTATTGAAGCAAAAGGTTATCCTACTCAATTTTAAGGTAGGCTAATGATAAAATGGCACTCTCGACAAAATTTATTACTCATTTCTACAATTTCAACCATTTTTTTCAGATGACTTAATTATGTGACCAGCTCTTTTTGGCTAATTTCCAAGTTTTTTTTTTTTTTTTTTTTTGGAAAGAACCAAAATTTTGTAATTTTTCACTGTAAATTGATTGCATATAAGAATAATAAAAAAAATTATATTAGAATTAAAAAAAAGGGTTTACGTATTTTTGACAATAGTGTCGAGTAGCATACTAGTGACTTAATTATGTGAGCACAAGTGAATATATTATTAACGCAGACTCTTTAAAATCGACAAACCTAGTGCTTCCAAGAGGGAATTAAAAAAATAAAAATCATGCCTTGTTTATTTGAAGATCCATTTTCTATTGAATAAGAACATATTACAAAACCTGTTCTAAAGTTCATTTTTAAAAAATAAAGTAGGAATTAATCAAAAACGAATTATGTTAGGAACTGATTCAAAATATTTTTTTTCTTTTTTGGGTTTAGTACTAAGATTTTCGAAAATTTTTACTTTATGTTCTGGACACTATTTATCAGACGAAATTTTTCTTTGTACCACCCGAATATTCATTTTATATTTTACGAAAAGAAACATATAATTTTCTTAAAAACATACGAAGTAAAAAGAAAAAAGGATATTATATTTTGTCTAGATTTTTTTTATATTTATCATGTGTACGCATAATTCATGAATTCCATGTCAGAAAAACTGCTTGTATTTTAGAGAAAACCATTGGTCGAACAATTTTCAAACTTCCCCGAAATTGCTGAAATGCTAGTCGCATGATAGTCAGATGTCGCCAGGTATGGGAATTGTATTTCATTGGCCTGGGGTCATGAAACCCTAGGCTATTAAGATAAAATATAACATTTAAAAGTAGAAAAGTGACTAATTTTTGATGCAAAGTATTTAGAATGATTGCATTTCTAAAAAATCTTTGCAGAGGAATTTATATAAAAATTCACACAGTTAATCTCTAACATGTATTTAACAAAACTTTAAAGTGCCAGATACAGTTTTTGAAATGTTGTTTAAGAAAATTTTTGAAAACTTAAAAAAGTAGTTTTCAAAATTTTATCAAAAAGATTTTCTATCTTTGGTCTAATTGCGCAATAGGCTAACAACGTGGTAATAAAACAATACTTCATGTCTAAGTACTTACAGGTGTAGAGACAAAAAAACATGAATTACGGATTTAATTAATTTTTTAAAGTTGAAAAAATTTCCGTCAAACTTCACGACCTAGTGTTTTTCAGCACAAAAATGGTGTAGGGCATTTGCTATTTCTTGGCGAATTTTTATTCAATTTTATTCGAAGCTATAAACCTTTGAAAAGATAATTTAGTACTGATATCGATTCGTTTAAAAACTTGTCGAAAAAATTTAACTGTAGAACGAAATTTTCGTAAAATCTGAAAAAAGTCATATTTTCCCCATATAAACAGAATTATCAATTATTTACAAGCTTTGAAAATAATTTAAATATAAAACAAGTAAGAAAATTATAGTCGGTCTAGACCGACTATACGATACCTATACCATGCGTTTAAAGACCCTATCTCTTAGGCCCAACTAACTGGACATAGAAAATAAGCAAAAACCAAATTTGAGTGGGATTTTTATTAATTTTTTTGGCTGCAGATATGAAAAGTTCATATCGGATGCTATATCTTTATAGGGACTTGGTCCAAAAATGGACCTATCCAGATCATGTTTGGTAAAGTCTCTTGTATTTTGCAAAAATATATACAAACAAAATTTGAGAAGAATCAGTGCAATATTTTTGTTTTTTAATAGATTTAAGTGAAGGTCGGGAAGCAGCTCTATATGGGGTCAAAGGGATCATTTTTGGACTACTCATTAATGGATGTAATGAACGCATACAAACCCAATTTGAGTAAGATCTATATGACAATTTGGATCTTATGGCAATTTATGTCGATTTCATATGGGTAATTTGTATGGGGGCTAGGTCTGAACATGGACCGATTCTCACCAATTTCAATAGCGTTCATCCCATGGCCGATAAAAGCTTATATACCAAATTTCATCAAAATATATTCATATTTGCGACCTGCAGTTTGATTACAAGCTTTACATGGACACACAGACGGACGGACGGACGGACGGACGGACGGACGGACGGACGGACGGACGGACATTGTTAAATCAACTCAGAAAGTGATTCTGATTCGATCGGTATAATTAAAGATGGGTCTAGGTCAAATATTTTTGGTTGTTACAAACAGCAGCACAAAGTCATTATACCCAAACCATAGTGGTATAGGGTATAAATACTTATTAGATAATTAAAATTGTTATTTATCCAATGAATTATATATTTCTACCGATAGTTATAAAAAGCAATAAAAAAATAACTAAATGTGTGTTTGTTCATAATATCGGGTACTTTGGGCCCCACTAAGCACCAGATGGCACCGTCGGATCGACACGTTGAGAATTAAAAAAATCCCATTAAAGCTGCGACCAGTCTAATATACATACGTTAAAAATTAAAAATAATTTAAAAACCCCTAAAATTTCTAAAAAAGAAAACACAAAGATAACGTAAAGCATATATTGCATTTTCTCACGCAAGATGCAATGAGTGACATATACATTTTACTGTTACCAAGTGTGTAACTATAGTCTGCTGCTTACAGAATTATATTTACCAACCATTACATTCGCTTCTTCATCTCCTATACCAAGTATTATCATTATTTCGATTCGGTCCAATTCTACCATATTTTGTATAGATTTAGTAATAGCATCAGATGTTCCACTTTAAATCTCCATCAATCTAAACAGTACAAAATATTTTTTTGTCGATGGATGTACTTTCATCAGTTATTACAGAGTAAAAATCTGGTGCCATATGTTTTTTTTATCAATGCAATCATTTAGTTCTGTGGAGTCGAATATCTTTTAGACTTTTTGATTCTTCTCCAAATTATTTTATTACACCGGCTACATGATCAGTACTGTTCGGATACAACAAATTCTCTGAAATTTGTTTGATTAATTGTTTGTACGATTCTTTAATATTATTCTCAAATCTGGCCTTTTCGGAACTATAACCCGAATAGCAGATTTCATCATGGATATCATCATCCAAATAAGCAAATTTACGCGTAGGTGCAATTATACTACTTGCGAAACATTTTTATAACCAATATAAGTCATCAAAAAGTTTTCTCTAGCCCGCATTTTGGAAGCAAGATTTTGTTTTTGTACTTCTGATAAAATTTAAATTTATATAAATTGTATTATTGTACATATCTTTTAACAGTGTCGTCTCAAACGAATTTCATTAAAGCCGCACAGTGGACCATTTGACGAGAAGGCGGTCAAAAATCTATAACTTTTGATTGGATTGGAATTTTGATATGCGATTTTTTCTGTTTGGTAGACAAGACTTTAGCATTTAAGTTTTGCTATAAAATGTAATTCTCTAACCGAAAATAAAAAAAGTTACGGAGGGTTTAAAATACATTTTCATTTGTAGTTGAATTTTAGTACAAAAGTGAAGTTAAAAGGTAAAAAAAGGAGTTTTTTTAATATAATGTCTTATTTTTTCAGTTAATTTTACAACTAATACTTTTTAACAATTTTTCAAGTTAATTTTTTCAGAAAATGCCAAAGTTTGGCCCCCGTAAACTTTTAAGTCCTAATGTGCACAAGGGCCAAAAGTTGTTTTTTTTTTTTGAAAGATCCCGACTTAAAATATAATTTATTAAGAGAAGTTTTAATGAAAAACTCGTATGTTTTTGCTTTATTTAAATTTTTTTTATTGTCTTTTTAAATATTTCTATATCAATTTTTATGGTAAATTTATGAAATATAACAATTTTTATTGTAAATTTACAAAATATATAAATTTTTAAATCTAGAAAATTTTTTAACTATATAAAAAAAAGTGTAACTTATTCTTAGTGTAATGAAAAAGTACTTTAAATCAACCAATTTTAGTAAAAATTTCTTCTAAATAGCCTTGATTTTCATTTTCTAGAAGTTGTTTAGCTTCTTCGTCTAATTCAATAGAGGTAGTTTTCCATTTTTGACGAATGTTGGACATATATGGATGTGAAGTGCACAACAAAATAGTGATAAGGTCTTCATTAGTACAACATCTGGACATTTTCCTTGTGTTGTGCTTGCGAAAGAATCTGTAGTTTTTGTTCCTTTTTTCTTGCGCTTCTTCAGATAGATCTCCTATTGGTAGCATATTGTTTTGAATTATTTGTTCCCCATGGTACAAAATTTTATGAACTCTGAATGGCATATATCTCCAAGAGTATTTTTCATTATAAAGTATAGCTGTTTTATTGGCGTACTCTCCAAATTTTTTTGCATTTATCTTTCTGCAGCATGCTAGAACTTGTAATATGATTTTGAATCGTCTTATTAATTCATGATCTACACCTGTGATAGATGCTGCAGTTTCCGGATCGGAAAAAAATCTCCTTGCAGTATTTCCATCATTTGTGTTTCCTTCCCCTTGTTTTGGTTGCTCGATTACGAGGCCTAGCTGTAGATATTTTTGTTGAATTTGTTTTTTGCTTTCTTTTTTCTTCATTTTCTTTGTTTTTTCTCACTGTTTCGCCTAACGGACCAAATTCCAAATCATAACCCTATTTTAAGAATATGCTCCATGAAACGTATTCTAGCATGAAGAGGGGACATTCCAAATTCTTAGGCTTCCTTAAAACTATCCTCTTCTGGTGGGGGTTGGCTTAATTGAATTGATGTCTTTTGGCATATAATGCAGCTTGACGTTGACTTTGTTCCAGTTGAAGCTTGTGCACCTTTTCCATCAATCATTGTGAGACACATTTTAAAACGTACTTCAGTGTCTTGGTCATCAAATCTAAATATTACTGGTTGAAGTTCCTTAATTTGATCTTTTATTTTTTGAACTTCTTCAGTTATGACATCTTTGGTTTCCTTTTTGAATGCAAATTTTATTGGTCTGCAATACTTTGTTGAAGAAGGAATTTCAGTTTTCCATATATCAATTTCTGTTGCTCTACTAGTTGACGGCTCTAAGACGCTATACCTTTTTGTTAAGCGCAATGGAACGAAAGATACCATAAATAAATTAACATCTGATGAATTTTCGGCATTAAATTGCTTGTATTGTTTCTGGCCAGAGGATCCATCACATCCCCATTTAGAAATTAAAGTAATGCTGCCATTACCAATTTTTTTTAAATGATGAGTATCAAGCGTATTTAGCAATCGTTCTGCAGTATGTTCAAGGAGATCTTGCAATTTTATTTCTGCTGATGTTGAAGTGACATTAATAGCAGATTGTGAAGGTAAGCATTCTTTTTTGGCAGAAACTAAATCTCGATACTCTGGAAAAATTACACAATTCTTTTCATTGGTTCGCTTCCGCAATTCCTTATATTGATTTTTGGTCAATTTCAAATCCAAAAATAGGGCGAACACTTCTTCCGGCGTAAATTTCTTATCTTCAATTGTTGTAGGAATGCTTTTCAAAATCCTCTTTGTGCGCCTTGGGCTCGCTTCTACTATTTTTTCAATTATTTCAATTTTATTTTTTTTTTGGTTGGTTGAATTTGGTGCAAAAATGAATCCTTAATAATTCTTTGAGAAATTTCTTCATTGATATTCTCCAGCTTGCGCCTTCAAGATCTTTCACTACATCCGTCAATTGGTTTTGCTGGTCGACCCTTTTTTCCACTTTCGTTGGCAGTTGTAGATGCACTCTCAAAAATAAGTTCCTTTATTAACCAGTCTTGGTAACGTTTGTACATCTTTGCCTTGCTACGAGAGCATTCAATGTACCGTCTTTTCAAATTCGATGCAAAATTAGTAATTTTTCCTTTGTGCATTTCAATGTCTTCTAGGTTACAATTCTTAAAGAAGTCGTTGCTCACTATGTGCAATATTACATCGTCTACATCATTTCGTTGAAAATAAATATCTGCCAGATCTCTGTAACAGTACTTAGCCATTGCACAAATTGTAATGAATAATAATTGTGGAAACATTATTATAAATACTCTTTCTTCCAATTATGTAAAATAAAAATTTTTATCTTTTATTACCACTTTTAGAAGCATAAAAAACCCACACCCTAACCCTTTTAAAAGGTGAAGCATACCTGCTCATATCTTAAAGGGCTATGTCGCAATAGTTTTTTTTTGCCATTTACAAATTTTTATCTTTTATTACCACTTTTTGAAGCATAAAAAACCCACACCCTAACCCCTTTTAAAAGGTGAAGCATACCTGCTCATATCTTAAAGGGCTATGTCGCAATAGTTTTTTTTGCCATTTACAAATTTTTATCTTTTATTACCACTTTTAGAAGCATAAAAACCCACACCCTAACCCCTTTTAAAAGGTGAAGCATACCTACTCATATCTTAAAGGGCTATGTCGCAATAGTTTTTTTTTACCATTTACCTGTTATTTAAATTGTTTCCCATTTTGTCAGGTATTTAAACTATATAACTCTAATTCAGACTATTAATGTTTTTGAAAGATACCTATGTAAATGTACCTGTAACAATTAAGCGCATTATATCTCAGCCCTTTTTTATAAGTATATAACAACTCATGACAACTCTACCGACATGCAAAAAAATACACCGCGGTGCACCGGTACGACCAACTGTTGTTTTCATAACACTCAGACGGACGGACGGACATCGTTTAATCGACTCAGAAAGTGTTTTTGAGTCGATCCGTATAATAAAAGATGGATAAAGGTCCAATATTTTTGGCAGTTACAAACATCACCTCAAACTTAATATATCCTAACCACATAGTGGACAACTTTTGTATTCATAAATTTTGCAGAAAATATCTAACCTTGGGTCAGAAAAATTGTTCTGGTGCACACGGGCGGAAACTGGCGGGTGTATAATGGGGTATAGGAGTATAGGGGAGGGTTCGGCCTATAGAAGAGTGCAAGACTTTTTCTGACTGCTTTTGACTGGCAGGAGTTATGCTCTGTTAAGTAGGAGATTTTCGGAAAATTTGGACCTTTTTTAAAAAAATTTTTTTTAATTTCGGAATGACTCAGTGATTTTATATTTTTAACATTAATAGTATGGAAGCCACAAAATTATACAAAATTCATTTCACTTCAAAAACTTTTAAATCAAAAAAGTTACAGTCATTCAAAAATAAAATTTACAAAAAATTTTTAATTTTAGCAAAATACTGAGAAAGCCCGAAGACCCTGTTCGCTGTGATATAGTTGAGATAGAGTCGCAATTTTTTGGCTCCCGAGGTTTACTAGTATTTACTTTCAAATGAATAACATAACTTTAAAATCGGTAACAAAAAAAAATGATTTTTGGCCGCCTTCTCAAAATACTATGCACCGACCGCACTGTGGCTGAATTTAGCTCCAATTTTTTTCTGTCACCGATTTTTAAAATTTTAACACCATTTTGCAGCTAATATATCCAAATTAATGTAGCCAAAAAATTAGATCAAACTATTGATAATCGTGGCATGCTGGCAAACTCAACTGTTTTTTAATTTCAGAAAAAAGTGATTTTTTTTTGTTTTTTTCTCAAAAAAAAAAATGGTTACTACTCGCAAGTTATCGTCGATAATGACCTGCGGTCTTCTTCAAAAGGTTGGTATGATAGCAGTCTTTAGTTGTTGTAAATGGTCACAACCCTACCGTTTAATATTAGGGGTGTTCTGAAATATTTATTAAACTACTACATTTTTGTCAAATTTCAACTTTACTGGAATAGAACTTCTAGAGACCAGAAACGTATACCACTCAGAGAAAAGTGAAAGTGTTCTCTCTAACCCAATGTATACTTTAAAACCCGCAACGATCCGCAGGTATAACAATTTTTTTCATTTTAATGAAATTACTCAAAAAAATTGCATATTACTGTAATTTAAACAGCCCTATAAATATACAATTCAAGTATACCGATCGACTCAGAATCACTTTTTGAGTGTCCATGTAAACTTTGTAATCAAACTACAGGTCGCAAATATTAATATATTTTTTTATGAAATTTGGTATATAAGCCTTCATCGGCCATAGGATGAACTCTATTGAAATTGATGAGAATCGGTTCATGTTCAGACCTAGTCCCCACACAAATGACCCCTTTTGAAATCGACTTGAATGGCCATAAGATCCAAATTATAATATAGATCCCAGTCAAATTGGGTTTGTATGTGTTTATTACCTCCAATAATCAGTAGTCTAAAAATAATTCCTATAGGACAATTCTTAGTCATAGGCCCCATATAGAGCTGCTTCCCGATCTTCACTTAAATCTATCAAAAAACAAAAATATTGCACAGATTTTTCTCAAATTTGGTTTGTGCTTATTTTCTATGTCAGATTAGTCGGACCTAAGAGATAGGGTCTCTAATCCATTGTATAGGGTATCGTATAGTCGGTATAAGCCGACTGTAATTTCCTTACTTGTTTTTAAAAGGTTTTTTTTACCCACATATGTATGAAATGTTTTAACAAATAAGAAACATTCAAAAAAAAAATCCTTATTTTCTTATAAAATCAGAATCATTGCGCTATTGTTCAGCAGATTTATTTTGCAAAAATAACAAATTTGACAGCAAAAAATGATAAATTTTTCTGTAGTAATAGCAATAGCAGATTCCAGCCCTCGAAATTCGAGCGCAAATTTTAGGTTTTTTTTTTCATTAAATAAAGATCCTAAAAGTATGATAATCAATTATAGCCAAACAAACTCATTTTATTACAAACACATTAACAAATTTACGAATCACACACATAACATTGTATAATTTTATATGTGTGTTAGTAGCAACTTTAAATGCAATTTACTCAAAATATGGGAAAAAATTTAAAAATCTGTAAATCTGCAAAATGGCTAAAAAGAAATACCTTTCAAATAATATACGTGCGATCAAAATTTGGATAAAACGGTAGAGCAAAACATCGGTCACAAGAAATCGCCTAGCCTATTAATATTATAGATTACTACGTTTTTTTAAGTGGAAATATTCTTTAAGTGTAAACAAATTTGCAAATTTGACAGCAAGCAATTTTTAATTTTTCAGTAGTATTAGCAAAATTTCCAGTTGACTTTTTTTAGTGTAAAAATTTTTTTTAGTGTAAAATTTAAAACGAAAATCCCATTATTACAAAAAATGCTTGCAATTATTATTAAAATTGAAATGTGACTTTTTTTAATAAATAAAAAAAATACAAAACCCATATTTCACGCTAAAAGTAAAAAAAAATAAAAGCCCAAATTTGACCTAGAATTTCTTTAAAAGTTCTCTATCAATTCTAATGAAATTAAAACAGGCTCAAGTTAAACTAAATGTCTACCCACTAGAAAAAGAATTACAAAAATATTTTGATCGGTTAAAACTAACAGAATTTTGGCCCATAAAAAACAATTTTCAGCCGCTGTATGCCGTTAAAATAAGTTTTCAAGTCAAGCTTTTTACAGAAAGTCGTCTTGTTGGTTTTCTTGGCATATCAGAATCTTACTGACGTATAAGATAACCAATTATGTGTATCTTTGACCAAAAAGTTTAAATTTGAAGGGAAGTTTTTAAAATATGTACGATTTTATTGAACATGAACTTTTGTACTTCAAAGGCGGTAAAGCACTAAAAAAGAAAAACGAAAAGCACCAACTTACCTTATTCTAAAAAAGGCGCTAAATGGAAAAATGCGCTTTTTGGAGAGTTAAAAGTTGATAAATCTAGCGCGAAAAGCGCTAAATTGTCGTTTTTATTTATAGGCAATACTAAACGACCATTTAAATTTAAAATTGTTTATTAAATATTAAAAATGCAGGTTAGTTATGCAAATAATTTTTGTTACCATAGCAAATATTAATTAATTGCGTCATTAGCGAACAATATATTGAAGCTACCGCTTAAAATCGTAAATGTACACTCGTACTATCAAAACACTTTTAATAACAAGATGAATGACAGATTATAACAGATATACAATAATGATGACCGTCATGGGAAATAACTACGAGTATAAAATGGATTAAATTTGTACGAAATATACAAAACAACCACATAAATTTAATGTACACATAGTTGATTTTTTGAGATTCAATAATTATGTACTCAAAAAAAAAATAAAAATAATAATAATAAAAAATTTATAAATTTTATGGTCAAAATCAATAAATTTCAATTGAGCACAATTTCAATTAGTACGATCTGATATATAATAGGTTTTAGATAAGACGTAAATCGAAAACAATTATAAAAAAAAAAAAATATTAATTAAAAGGCGCATACATAACATCACCATTTCCAACTGTATTTCAACCAATAGTTTATTTGAAAGAAATTCTTTGACAGCTTCCATCCTGGTATATGAAAAGGGGGCTTATGTGCGAAATCCAGTTATCGAAAGAGAAAGAAGGAGCATCCCATACTTCATATATATAAAGATTTTCAATGTTATTCTTTGTCTGTTTGTTTGAGGTGGACTGAAACTTTCAGCATATACCAAAAATCATATAGCTATAATATTAATAGGCTAAGCGATTTCTTGTGACCGATGTTTTGTTCTACTATTTTATACCGATTTTGACCAAACGTATATTATTTGAAAGGTATTTCTTTTTACCCGCTTTACAGATTTGCAGTTTTTTAAATTTTTTCCTTTATTTTGTGTCAATTGCATTTAAATTTGCTACTAACACATACATAAAATTATACAATACGCTATGTGTGTGTTTACTAAATTTGATTTATTTTTTTTTGTTGATTTGGGAATTAGCTATAATTGATTAGCATACCTTTAGGGTCTTTATTTAATGAAAAAATAAAATTTCCTAGAATTTGCACTCGAATTTCGAGGGCCGGAATCTGCTAGTACAAAATAATGCGTATAGTGAAAATTGGTTCAATTGAATGAGAGCTTTAAGTTAAGTACCAATATTATTGCTAACATTATCAACAATGATATTGTTGCTAGAAATGATTATATTCACATATTTAGCCATTGAGATAATAAAATAAGTTAAAAGGCGTATGATAGATAATTGTCCAGCCTATGTAATATGTCTTTGAACAAGGTGCTACGCCTTCTAGATTCTTACTTATGGGTTATCAAAGTTAAAATTTGTTAACGACATGAAAAATCATGTTTATGTTAACTAGAAAACATGCATTTTTTAACAATTTTATATTTTTATGCTTCCTTTTCAAGGTTTTTATGTTTCAAACTTATTATCCATAAAAAAGAAAAAAATTAAGATTTTTCCAATTTATTTGTTCAAATTTTTAAACAATAATTATCAGAGTTCATAACAGAAGGTATATTTAATAGATTAATCATATCTGAACTAAATTTACTGGATGCTAACTCTTTTTGTGACTTCACATGCCGCAAATATGAAAAGATTGGTTCGGAAGATGTTGTCAACATGTTGAAGAGGTCTAATTTTGTCTCACCTTTAATACTTTCAATGTGTTCGAACATCTATATTCTTTATAAATTTTGTTGGGGGATTCCTGAGCTTCTCGGAATGCTTACCAATTGGCAAAGACTGATATTCAATTATACCTTCGGGGTCAATTACTTCAGTGGACACATTTCCGCCAAAAGTGATGCAGTTAATGCTTTGTTTGTTAATTCCAGTGATTCGAGTTACTGCCTCATCATTTTCAAAAAATATCCGCGAAGTGTTTACATCGTTTGAGTTCCCGTATCCGCACAACAGAAGCCTTTGCATCCAAACCAGCATGCGTATAGAGCAGGCAGATCAACAGAGACTGCTCTTACCAACATAGTGGGAATATCAAAAATCACTAGATGAGAATGAAATGGCCGTTTCTGCCTTCCTAGATATAGAAGGAGCCTTTGATAACACTTCACACGATGTAATATAAAGGATAGAAGTGGATTCAGCGACATCAAGATGGATGGTAGAAGTTCTCAACACGAGATTAGCAGAAACATCAGCAGAAGGGGAAACCATAGCCGTCAACACAACCAGAGGATGTCCATAGGGAGGGGTTCTTTCGCCCTTAATGTGGAGTCTGGTTATTGACGAACTATTAATGGAACTGTCGGAAGCAGGTAGAGAATGTCAAGGCTACGCGGACGATATAGTCATAATAGCAAGAGACAAATTCGAGGAAACGCTTTTGACATTGTGCAAAGAGGGCTGAGAATTATCAATCAATGGTGTAGGGCAACAGGACTGAACATCAATCCGACAACGACCACTATTGTACCATTTACCAGGAGAAGGAACCTTCCAAGATGGAAGGCAATTCAAATTCTGGGAGAATTCATCGAACCAAAGACAGAGGTGAAATATCTGGGCATAGTACTAGACAGCAAGTTGACATGGAAGGCACATGTCAACCATATTACAGAGAAAGCCAAGCGTGTTACAATGATATGTAGAGACGTAGCGGTAGAACCTGGGGATGTAAACCCTGCATTCTAAACTGGATGTATTCCATGATTGTCCGTCCAATCGTGACCTATGGAGCTGTTGCGTGGGCCAAAAGGACAGAGTTAAAGTCAACTCAAATGGAGTTAAGTAGGATACAAAGACTAGCATGTATTGGGATAGCAGGTGCAATGAGGACGTGCCCAACGGCGTCACTGGAAGTACTCTTGGACCAAAGCCCACTACATATAGTGGTGCAAAAAAAGTCCTGGTAATGGCAATCAGGATAAAGAAGGATAAACCTATAACCAGGCTTTATGAAAGGCAATGGAACCGTAAGTCAAGTTAATGATTACTCCCTCCTAGATTGTCCAATGGACAGGACTAAGAAGAAATACGATGTCAAGGAAAACTTTGTTACAAAACTTAATAATAAGAAGGAATAGAGTAGCTTGAGTACAGCATATTCTCTAAAGGAGGATACGATCAAATGGTACACGGACGGGTCAAACACAGGAAATGGAACAGGGGCGGGAGTCTTTGGGCCTAGAACCAAATAGTTACTTCGAATCAATTTCCAGGCGGAAATTTATGTCATCGATGGATTTGCATAGATTAAATTAAATAGAAAGTACAAAAGACGGGACATAACCATATTAACAGATAGTCAAGCTGCTATTCGAGCATTAGGCTCTCCTATGTAGTAAACACGAAGTGAGTATGGGACTGTCTGCAGAGACTGATTGAGCTAGGCAGACAAAATAATAAAGTCAGCCTTTGTTGGTTCCCGGGGCATATTGGGATTCAAGGAAATGAGCAAGCAGATGAGCTTACCAGAAGGGGAGCTTCCACGAAGCTAATGGGGCCGGAACCGTTTTGTGGAATAGGAAAAGGAGTATGGAAAGGCGTACTCAGAGAATATGAGAATCATATCAGACAGGAACTTTTCTCGCGCCACTTAGGATTAAGGCAATCCAAATTCTTGTTAGGTAACTACAACAGTAAAAGATTTGAGTCATGTATCGGGTTATCAAAGAACCGACTGAGAATACTAATCGGGATTTTAACTGGTTACTGCAGGCTCAGGGAGCATCAGAGCAAGTTAGGAATTAAAGCGAACTGCATGTGCAGATTCTGCGATGAGATGGCAGAATCGCCGGAGCACATACTGGGGGATTGTGGAGCTTTAATGCATAAGAGGAAAAAGCACCTGGGTTCTTTCCAAATAAAATCACTGGAACCAACCAACATCCTCGAATTTCTGAGGACTTCAGGGGTGGATGAGATTTTATAGGGACCAACTATTAGCAGAGGGCAGTACAATAGATTATTCGTTGGCAGTACATTCGACACCTTTTTATACAATAAAATACAATACAATACAATATAATACAAATCCGCACTTGGGCTAGTCAACTTTAAGTCCAACTTCTTTGAAAAACACACCGTTTGGATTAAGGGTTTATGAAAGGGTTTAAGGGTTTATGCTCCCATGTCTCAAAATGTACCTGCATTTAGGTCGAATTACGCAATTTGGATATTATGCACGTGTTCAAATAAGATGTGTACCTACCTATGGCAACCATAAGTCAATACTGTAATAATGTTATTGCTCTGTGATTGGATGGTTGACTATGTATCTATTTTAAGTGAGTACCTGCTAATCTAAAAGAATATGTTATTTGTGCATCCTGTATCTGTACCTGAATTTACCAGGGATGAACGCCATAACTTTTATACCTTTGGACTTTGTTGAGTTATGTAAAGGAATAATCAGATATAAAAAATATTTCAGATATAAAAAATCATCAAAGTTGAAATACAGTGAAAAATTAGACGGTGGCTAAATAGCGATTTACCTGGAGAAACACAAAGCAAAAAGTAATTGTTTTTTAAACGAGTAATATACTGAATAAATGCATAAACCAATAGGAAAAAAATACGATTAGTTGCCCAATAGTTTTATATTCTACCTGAAACTGGACCAAATTGCCAAATCGTTCAAGTTTGAAGGGTTATATCTCCTAAACTAAAGCTCTGATTTTATAGAAGGTAGAAAATTTGTAATCTTTGAACAATTTCCTATTAGATGAGTTTATTCATTTGCGCCACTGTGTATAGTTGAGCCAATTTAAGTTTACGAATCACCGTTTTGGTATATACCAAATGGGAAATGGTGTATTGCTAACTATTTGGTAGCGTATGATTTCTACAACTAACCATAAACCGGCTTGAAAAAAATGTCTTTTTATTTTTAATATTTTTAATTATAGAAACAAGATTATTATATAAATTAGTTTCTAGATAAGATACGGTGGCAGCACAAAGTGACACTATCGCTTAAAAAGCAATTTTCAAGCAAGCAAATATAAATCAAGCACTTGAAATAAAAACGGGACTAAAATATTAATTGAAAATTACTTGCTGATTATAACACACATCCCTCTTAAAAGCCAAATCCGTTGAATAGTACGCTGGACTTTTGATTTGTAAAAGCGTTTAAATATATCATAAACTAAGCAACTATGTGTTGAGGTTACATTTTTGAATGCATTTGGTAAATCAAGATTTTTTGTTGTATCATATATACCTCCTACAAGCGCTAGTGATGTTTATCAAAAACATTTATATAATACTAGCAGATTCCAGCGCTCGAAATTCGAGTGCAATTCTAGGCAGCTTTATTTTTCAACTTAACCAATTCACAAACCAACACTTTTTTGGTTTATTATTATTGTGAGTGAAGATAATAAACTCATAAACAAACACATTAACAAATTTAATAAACACACACATAGCATATTGTATAATTTTATGTATGTGTTAGTAGCAAATTTAAATGCAATTGACACAAAATAAAGGAAAAAATTTAAAAATCTGTAAATCTGCAAAACGGCTAAAAAAAATACCTTTCAAGTAATATACGTTTGGTCAAAATCAGGATAAAACGGCAGAACAAAACATCGGTCACAAGAAATCGCCTGGCCTATTAATATTATAGATTAATTATGTTGCAAATTTATGTTCAAATAACCAAGAATTTATAGTTTTGGGAGATTTTATCTAAAAAATGTATCTTGGATATCTGAAAATAATACTCATTTGCCATTTTATATGAAAAATAATATTGATGAAGATGTAATTATTTTTTTCTTTTCTAATGATTTCAATCCAATTATCTACTTTAAAAATGATATTGGAAGAATTCTTAAGAATTCTTAAGAAAGAACATCTTGTAATTTTTGTTCAAACCCCATATCTAGGAACACTGTGCATCACAAAGCAATGGTGACAGATTTTGAATTTTATGTTTTCGAAAAAAAGGCTTCTTATGGTACCAAATCTTACAATTTCTTAAAGGGTAATTATCCAGCATTAAATGACTATTTGCGTCTGTTGACTGGTCAACAATTTTCTATTGCAACGATTCTGATGAAACACTTAAATTTGTATATGATAAAATTGATTTTGCGATGTCCGCGATGGTGCCTTCTATGACTCTATCTCAGCGTAAAAAAACCCCCTTGGTTAAATAGAAGGCTTAATAACTTAAAAACATCAAAAACAAAGCTTTTAAAAAAATACAAAGAAACTAAAGAAAATGCTGATTTAAGATTTTTCAACAAATTCGACGTCCCTCATGTATATTTGATTCAGTTCCATCTTTATCTTTAAAAAAATGTATAAGATTTTTGGTTGGCCTATAACATTACTTTTTAATGCATGCTTAAAAAACAAGGTTCAGAAAATACACACATGAAACACACAATATTCTGTTTTAAAGCAGCCAACACATATAGATGTAAATGTACGCGTTGAAAAACATGTTCTGTTTTTTTAGCAACAAACCGAACTTAAAAAAAGCTACACACGAATCTGTGTGGTTTATGTGTGTTCGAAAAAAAAAAATACGTGATAGAAAAATGTTCGTGTAGATAACGAAATATTAAAACGAAACACAGTCATGATTGTGTTGGGCACCGTACAAAATTTAGAAACACACATAATTGATATGAAAATAAAAATATGTGTTTGTTGGTCTGAGCTCTGTTTGTTTACATATAGGTTTTTTTTTTTTTTAACTTCCATTTAGATCCAATAATCTTTCTTTTTTCAGAAAATAACAATAAGTATTAAAATCTTAAATTAACTAATAATTTCTGGATCTATTGCCATTGCAATAGAAGATCCATTTTTCTTTTCGTAAAGGTTTATCTATCATGTAATTCCACAAGGGCCAATGTGTCGACCCTCTTGAGGCGAATGTGTCCACTATAAGATAGCAGGTCCTGTGCAAGAGGATTTGGATCTGATTGTAGTTTTCGTATATAGTTGGAGCAGGATGTATTTATTTCATCGCGAATAAATGGAATATTAAGGTCCTTATGAATATTTGCGTTACGAATATACCACGGGTCACCAGTAATAAGTCGCAATATTTTATTTTGTCTTCTTTGTAATTTCTGTATATTGGATGCCGAAGATGTTCCCCATAGTTGGATTCCATACGTCCATATTGGCTTAATAATAGCTTTGTAGAGTTGAACCTTGTAGCTTAGATTGAGATCGGAGTGAGGACAAAGGAGCCACTGTAGCTGTGATATTTTAAGTTTAAGTTGTGTGCATTTGGATTCTATGTGTTTTGACCAGGTAAGCCGACGATCGAGGTGTATACCAAGATATTTTATATTATTTTGTTCGGGTATATCTATGTTATTTATCTTCAGTTTGGGACAGTTACCCATTCTCAAGGTGAAGGTAACGTGTGCGCACTTAGATGGATTTACTTTTATTTTCCATTTGTTGAGCCATTTTTCGAGTTCTTTAATATGAGCCTGTAAATAACTTGAAGCAATTGCTGGATTTTTATGTACGCTTATAAACGCTGTATCGTCTGCAAAAGTTGACGTGTGAATCAGGTTATTTGTGGGCATATCCGAAGTATAAAGTATATACATGAGAGGACCTAGTATACTGCCTTGGGGAACTCCAGCTGTAATTTTTCGTGAGTCTGAGATGTGATCTTTGTACTTTACTACAAATGACCGGTCTAGGATGTAGTTTCGCAGTAACTTGTGGGTGTTTTGGGGTAACAAGGAGCTTATTTTATATAATAGCCCATCATGCCAGACCTTGTCAAAGGCTTGGGAAATGTCTATGAAGAGTGAGGAGCAATAGAGTTTGTCTTCGAAAGCCTTTCTGATAAGAGTATCTATGCGATGGACCTGTTCTATAGTACCGTGATCCTTTCGAAATCCAAACTGATGCATTGGAATGATGTGGCAATCGTTTAAATGTGGGGTCAGAACATTCAAAAATACTTTCTCAAAAAGCTTGGATAAAATTGAGAGTAAGCTTATCGGGCGATAAGATGAGACTTGGCTAGCGTCCTTACCTGGCTTAGGTATCATAATTATTTCTGATATTTTCCATGATTTAGGGTAGAATCCAGTTCGCAAGATGGAATTGAAAATGAATAAAACTAGTTTAAGGGCAGATGTTGGTAGCTCACAAATCATTTTTCCTGAAATGTTGTCCATGCCCGGGGATTTATTTGTTTTCAGTTTTTTAATTGCTGAAGTTAAGGACGAGAATCGAATTTTCATTGGTGAAACAACCAGGTCTTCAATAGTTGGTAAAGTTAAGTCAGAGCTGGAAATATTAGGTGTGAACACTCTTTCTAGGTGATCGGCAAAAACTTCGGCTTTATCTTTATGGGACCTAGCCCAATTACCATCGCTATAACGAATAGCAAATTCGTTTGGGTTGGGTTTTTAAGTTTTTTTGTGGCTTTCCAAAGACTATAGTCCGTGGATTTTGTTGGATCTAGATCTTCTAGATATGACTTTAGAGCTGACTGTTTGTTTTCCAAAAGAACACTATGAAGGGTCCATTGACAGCGGTTAAGTTGTCTTTTCAAAGTAGGAGAGCGGTATAGTTGCCATTGTCTTCTAAGATTTCTCTTTTCTTTTATAAGATTTTCGATGGTTGTTGAATATTTATTATTTTTAATGTCGACGTAGCTTTTAAGCGGAGTAGCTACTTTTGCTGCCGTTGATATTATTTCAGAGAATACGTTTACAGTATCTTGTATTTCATCATCGGATATAAGTGAAATATTGTGAGGTAAGTGGGAGCTTATATACTTTCTGTATTTGAGCCAGTTAGTATGTCTATTAGGAAAACAGAAAGGTTTTGCGATGGTTTGACCATTCAGCATTGTTAAAATAGTGGGAGAGTGGTCAGAAGACAGGTCGAACAAAGAGATTGTCGAAAGCTGATCTCGCCTGATGTTCTTAATGACTGCAAAATCAATTAAATCAGGAGTCTTTTGTAGGTCTGAAGGCCAATAAGTGGGCTGTCCTACAGATATAACGTCAAGTTTTAGAGTTGATATAGCTTTAAATAGCTGTCTGCCCTTAGGAGTAGTGAGTCGTGAGCCCCAAATGCTTGATGAGGCTTGAATGTGGTCAGTTCTAACGGGTGATTTTTTTGAGGTTAGGATTTTCATGCATTAGTATTTGACAGATCACGTGGGATTTCAGACATGGTGTCAAAGAGAAAGATGCTCAGTATGCTTTGACATTTCATCATGAATAGACTTACTAACGAGCAACGCTTGCAAATCATTGAATTTTATTACCAAAATCAGTGTTCGGTTCGAAATGTGTTTCGCGCTTTACGTCCGATTTATGGTCTACATAATCGACCAAGTGAGCAAACAATTAATGCGATTGTGACCAAGTTTCGCACTCAGTTTACTTTATTGGACATTAAACCAACCACACGAATGCGTACAGTGCGTACAGAAGAGAATATTGCGTCTGTTTCTGAGAGTGTTACTGAAGACCGTGAAATGTCGATTCGTCGCCGTTCGCAGCAATTGGGTTTGTGTTATTCGACCACATGGAAGATTGTACGCAAAGATCTTGGTGTAAAACCGTATAAAATACAGCTCGTGCAAGAACTGAAGCCGAACGATCTGCCACAACGTCTAATTTTCAGTGAATGGGCCCTAGAAAAGTTGGCAGAAAATCCGCTTTTTTATCGACAAATTTTGTTCAGCGATGAGGCTCATTTCTGGTTGAATGGCTTCGTAAATAAGCAAAATTGCCGTATTTGGAGTGAAGAGCAACCAGAAGCCGTTCAAGAACTGCCCATGCATCCCGAAAAATGCACTGTTTGGTGTGGTTTGTACGCTGGTGGAATCATTGGACCGTATTTTTTCAAAGATGCTGTTGGACGCAACGTTACGGTGAATGGCGATCGCTATCGTTCGATGCTAACAAACTTTTTGTTGCCAAAAATGGAAGAACTGAACTTGGTTGACATGTGGTTTCAACAAGATGGCGCTACATGCCACACAGCTCGCGATTCTATGGCCATTTTGAGGGAAAACTTCGGAGAACAATTCATCTCAAGAAATGGACCGGTAAGTTGGCCACCAAGATCATGCGATTTGACGCCTTTAGACTATTTTTTGTGGGGCTACGTCAAGTCTAAAGTCTACAGAAATAAGCCAGCAACTATTCCAGCTTTGGAAGACAACATTTCCGAAGAAATTCGGGCTATTCCGGCCGAAATGCTCGAAAAAGTTGCCCAAAATTGGACTTTCCGAATGGACCACCTAAGACGCAGCCGCGGTCAACATTTAAATGAAATTATCTTCAAAAAGTAAATGTCATGGACCAATCTAACGTTTCAAATAAAGAACCGATGAGATTTTGCAAATTTTATGCGTTTTTTTTTAAAAAAAAGTTATCAAGCTCTTAAAAAATCACCCGTTATATTCCAGGAATGGGAAATGGCTAATTTGGTTATTAATTATTATGGCTGCACCACCACACGCTTTACCACTTGGATGTTTGGTGTCGTATATAGAGTATCCTTTAATTCGAAAACAGTTTTTTAACGTAAAATGTGTTTCTGAAACAAGCAATATGTCTATAGACTGAGACTTTAGAAAGCTTTCTACTTCTACCTTGTGTTGGCTTAAGCCGTTTGCATTCCAGTAACATATTCTTAGCTGGTTCATATAGGTACGAGTTTTTTATTCAGTGTGTGTTTTTTCTGAACTCTGTTGAAAAATGGCAAATTTCCAGATCATTGGAAAAACTGTTGTGTGATTTCTATATTCAAATCTGGTGATAAATCAAATAATTTGAATTATAGGCCCACTGTTAAACAGTGTGTTCTGGCCAAAGTCTTTGATAAGATTCTGTATATTCATCAAAAATTTAATTTTTTTTCAACATGAATTTTTAACCCGGTCGATCTACATGTAGAAATTTAGTAGTATTCACTAATCAGACTTTTCGAAAGCTTTTGACTCAGTTAATCATGATTTTTTAATAGGCAATCTTCACCAATTTGGTATTAATGAAAATTTGTTGCAGTTTTTAATAGTTTTCTTATGAATAGGAAATTAATATTTGAAATCAGTTCCTGCTTCTCTAATAATGTAATTAATGCATAACAAGGAACACATATAGGCCCATTATTGTTTTTTTTTTTTTTATAAATGAATTACCTGTCTGTTTGCAATTTTGTAACCATTATTATTTGCCGATGATTTGAAATTATTGGCTGATATTACAAGTACATATATCACATTCAGTAATGTTTCAAAAAGATATCACTAAAAGAGTGGTGAATTTTAAATAGGCTTGTTTTATATATTAATAAATGTTGCGTTATGTCATATACTCATTGTCATAACCCACGTTTTTATAGCTACACTATAAGTAATGGCACTCTTAAAAGAGTTGGTGAAGTAAAAGATTTAGGAGTTATTTTTGAATCCGAGTTGAAATTTCATAATCATATTAACTAAATAACATCTAAAGCGTATGCACTATTGGGATTCATTAAACGAAATACTGCGGACTTTTGTGACCCTGTCGCATTAAAATCATTATATGTTTCTTGCGTTAGATGTAATTTGGAATATTATTATTTAATATGGAGTCCTCATGATGAAAGCCATTCCGCCAGAATTTAAAAAATTCAGAAAGTATTAACAAAATTTCCATTTAGAAAATAAATTGGTACGGCGATGTTCTCTCTTATGGTACAGAGTTGTGTTCATATGGGTCACACTGTATTTGTAATCTATATATATTTAACTTTCAAAAAACATAAACATTGGAAACCTTTCATAAAGTAACTCTTCTTTTAACAATTAATTCAAAAATAATCCATCATAATAACTGTTAAAAATAATTGTTATGTTTGTCATTTATGGTTTTGTGAGCGATAACGATAAGATTTTTTTCTAGGTTTTTTTTTTCAAAGATTTGTTTTTTGGATTTGAACGATTTTGAACAGTTTGGCTTATCACAATTCTATATATTATTATCGATTAACTGTTTCGCGCCTGGTTCTGAGCATTTATTGATAATTTATGGGCCTCAAAATATGATTTATTTTTAATTTTGTTTTATTGCTACTTACTGTGATATCATTTGATGAATTTATAATATTCGATTGGTTAATTGAAGAATTGTTCACGTTCATGTCGTCTACTTAATTTTTTTTTTTTGGATTTTTTGTTTTTGTTCAGACCTGATAACTAATTCACTTTGTTTGGTTTTGATAATAAATATTCTTATGTAGCAAGAAATTTATGATTTATATTTAATGTTTAAAAATTAGTTTAAAATGTTTAATATTTGATATATTTATATACATCTAAGTGTTCCTTATCGAAAAAGTAGTTATTTATGAATGAGTTCGTATAGTTATTTAGGAAATTGGTGGTACTCGATAATATCTCAAGTTTTCTGTTCTTCGTATTGAGAAATTCCTAATTGTTTTGGTAAATCTAGGATTTAGTCAAATAATAAATTAAGTAAAATAAAATGGAACAATTTTCATTAATTAATTAATTTCTAAACAGAGCAATTAATTATAATTTCTTCCTAATGCGATTTTATTCATTTCACCAACAACTGATGTGCGAAAGATCTCATATTTTATTTTATGTATGACGTACTTGGCTCAATTTCATCAGAAGTACAAAAAACTAATCAGATATTCGAAGCCCAAAATGAGGACAATACAAAACTTTTTAACGAGTATATCGGTTAGTAAAAAGTTTACTAAATAGGATAATTTCAGGTACGCGTAAATATTTTGTTATTTGAAGGATGAGATCGATCCTGTACTTAAAATTTGAAATTTGCTATTTCAAATGTTAGATGAGCTCAAAAATGTTTCTTATTTAAAAATATTAAAAAAAAATTTAAAGATGAAAAAGATGTCGAGGAGTACGAAAATTGTCTCAACAATATAAAACTACGTAAATGGAAAAATTGAGATGGAACTGGTTTATTTTGGACTGAAGTACACAACTTCAAAAACTCAGTGAATAAATTAACGTTTTTTAAATTTAATAAGTTTGGTTAACTATTCCGTTCTCTAAAGTCGAAAATGTGTTTCAGTTCAAGAATTTTATAAAAACAAAATAAGAAACAGAATGGATTTCACCACTATCCATTTTTCAATATACATTAAATGTGGACTAAAGATTGAAAATGCCCCTTATATTAATCCATCATATGTTTTTATTATTAACTAGTATAGCCCAGCACTCGAAGTTCGAGTGCAAAATCTAGGAAATATTATTTTTTCATTCAATTTTTGTCTTCCAATGTTTTTCTAATCTATATATATAAAAAAAATTTATTAATATTTCAATGAGCCTAGAGGTATGTTAATCAATTTTAGCAATTCACAATTCAACACAGAGCGTCTGATATATAATTTAAATCATTCGCATTAACAGAGTGTAACGAACTATTATAAATATTTTATTTTATTTAAGTTAATATATTTTTAAGACATATTAAACATAAATTTTATCATTCTCAGCTTTTCCTCCATATGAACTATGACTTAGCCAATTTTCATACTCCTCCATGCCCGCATATTGCTTAAAAAGGGAACTAAAAATTTACCTTCACGTTTAAATATATATATTATCTCCAAACATATAGAAAATCAAAATTTTATATTAAAACAATGCTGCAGATGAGAAAGAAAATGACACGCTTTTATTCATAAATATTCATAAAATGTCACTCCGTTTGTAACGCATCGAAAAATGAATTTGTAACCCCATAAAGTATATATGTATAGTATTGATCCTTATAACAACTCGTGTCGATATAGTCAGTCCGTCCGTCTGTCTGTTGAAATCACGCTCATTCACGAAATAAACCATTTACCTGGGCATATTGTTTTTCATTACCTCGAGCAGGTTGGTGTTGAAAATGGAATAAATCGGACATCACTGTACCGAGATATGTTCAAAAAAAAAGAAGACACCTGTATAAAAATTAAAAATTCAGTGTGTCTGTCGTACTAATTTGGTATTAAGTTTATCAAATTAGCAAATTGTTACATTTTAAAATATTTTGTTAACATTTGGTATAAATAGTGAATTATTAGTCCAGATATTATTGTAAACGTAAAACCGAAGTGGAAGGTGCGGCACAGCTGTATTAATACTCTTTCTTGTTTCTAATCAAGCCTGAAAAACTTAAAAAGTAATCTAGTTTTTACTAAAACTAGGATACCTCACCGCATGATATTAACAAAAAAAAAAGATTTTCAATAAAAATAAACAGACCGACTATACGATATGTTATACCATGCGATTAGAGACCCTAACTCCAAGGTCCAACTAATTAGATATAAAAAATAAGCATAAACTAAAATTAATAACCATTGTTATTAATTTTTTTGGCTGCAGATATGAAAAAGTTCATATCGGGTGCTATATTTATATAGGGACTAGGTCGAAAAATGGACCGATCTTGACCATATTTGGTAAAGTCACTTATATTTTGAAAAAATATATACAAACCAAATTTGAGAGAAATCTGTGCAATATTTTTGTTTTTTGATAGATTTAAGTGAAGATCGGGAATCAGCTTCATATGAGTGCTATGTCTAAGAATTGTCATATTGGATTTTTTTTTTTGGACAAATGATTTAATAAACACACACAAAACCAAATTGATCGAGATCTATATGATAATTTGTATATTATGGAGATTTTAGTTGATCTCATAGGGGTCATTCGTTTGAGGACTAGCTCTGAACATGAACCGATTTTCACCAATTTCAACAACATTCATTCTATGACCGATAAAGGCTAATATACCAAATTCACATCAAAATTTATTCATATCTGCGACCTGTAGTTTGATTACAAAGTTTACATGGACACACAGACGGACGGACGGACATCGCTATATCAACTCAGAGAGTGATTCCGAGCCAATCAAATATTTTTGGTAATTACAAACATCAGCACAAAGTCATTATACCCTGAACATACCCTGGTATAGGTTATAATTAATATTTGCACAAGTTTAAAAAAAAAAACAAGTAAGAAAATTATAGTCGGCCCAGACCGACTATACGATACCCTATACCATGGTTCAGATCCTATCTTTCGGTCCAACTAATTCGGTATAGAAAGTAAGCATTAACCAAATTTGAGTGGCATTGATATTTATTTTTTTGGCTGCAGATATGAAAAAGTTCATGTCCGATGATATACCTATATGGGGACCTAAATGGACCGATCCTGACCATATTTGCTAAAGTCACTTACATTGAGAAAAAATATATACGAACCAAATTTGAAAAAAATCTATGCAATATTTTTGTTTTTTGAAAGATTTAAGTGAAGATCGGGAAGCAGCACTATATGGGGCCTATGAGTAAGAATTGTCCTATAAGGATTATTTTTGGACTACTGATTAATGGATATAATAAACACATTCAAATCCAATTTGACTGAGATCTATAGATATTTGGATCTTATGGCAATTTATGTCGATTTCATAGAGGTCATTTGTATGGGGACCAAGTCTGAACATGAACCGCATTTCACTAATTTCAACAGCGTTCATCCTATGGCCGATAAGAGCTTATATACCAAATTTCATCAAAATATATTCATATTTGCGACCTGTAGTTTGATTACAAGGTTTACATGGGCACACAGACGGACGGACGGACGGACTAACATCGCTTAATCGGTTCAGAAAGTGATTCTGAGTCGATCGGTATAATAAAAGATGTGTCTAGGTCAAATATTTTTGGTAGTTACAAACAGCAGCACAAAGTCATTATACCCAAACCACATAGTGGTATAGGGTATAAAAATAATTCGGGTTTACAAAAAGAAATCCTGATTCCCGGCAAGCAAATCTTATATAGAATTCTTAAAAAATATAGAGTGCTAATACATGGATGCCTCACTTGCTAAATCGATTAACTTTAATGGCGTTATTTCTTATTATTAGAGCAAATTTGGTTTCAATATAAACGGTAAGCCGTCAATCATACGCTTTGATATTAAAATTTTCTTAAGTCTGAAAGTGGAGTTGATCGATTTTGCAACTTATCTATCCATATATTAGCAGCAATGCCTAATGTCGCAATACTGCATATGATGAAAATACAATGAAATTTAGTTACTTATTTATTAGTTAATATTTTGATACTCGTATGTACATATATATCTGATTTGTTATATATAAAAATCAACAAATCACAATCAAATTCAATGTCTGTTATCATAAATTAAAGTTGTAAACTGATTTTAAATAACAAATAATAAATTCGTACCTCATATCAACTTGAATAATATCAAAAAAAAAAAACATATTTAATTTATAACTAATTGTCATATGACTACAGTTAGGCAAATAAACATATTTGACAATAATTTAATAACCATTTAGTTAAGGGTACTTAACAAACAACAACAATAACAATTTAACAAAATAGCCACTGCAAAATTAAGTACAATGTAAAACAAAGACACAAAATGCAATGCACTGATAACTGCTAAAATGAGTCGAAATAAGAACTTAAAAAAATTCTTTTTCTTTAGGGCCAGTAACATAACTAATTGATAATTGCAATGTTTAATTGTGTAGCTATTAATATTTGCTGATTTCATGACTTAAACACTAAATACTTATAAACAAATTCAACCTTCATAAGGCATATAGAAAAATATTAAAGATACTCGTGCTATTAATTAGATAATATGTATTAAAAAAAGTATTTCAAAAAGCACAAGAATACATTAAAAAATAAAAACAGTAGCCAGACAATCACAAATAAATAAATAATAACACCATCATAAATATTTAATCAAAGTCTTTAGAACACCCCCAATAAAAATATTAAATTAAAATGATCAATCAAAAGATAGTCATATTAAGTTCCTCGATACCTACGTTTGGTTCTCCTTTACTATCAGTTGTTACACCGAACAACTGATAAGAATTATAATGTAGTAAATGTCTTCAATAACTATAAAATGTGTGAGGTACTAATTGAAAATATGTACGTAATATATTTAATATTGGATTTCTTTATCATTACAAGACGATCATTTAATATGGCTTTATTGTTAGGCTCCTAAGTTTAATATTTTATTTGTTTGATCAATCATATTCGATTACTTGTCTACTTTCTTAGTAACTACAATAAATAAACCAGAGGAAGAAGTATTAAGTGTAAACAGTAGCTATATATTTTATATTACCTCATAATACTTTACGATATTTTATAAGTTTCATATTTGTATTTACTAGCACATCCCAGCCCTCGAAATTCGAGTACAAATTCAAGAAAATTTTATTTTTTTTCGTTTAGTAAAGACCCTAAAGGTATGCTAATCAATTTTAGCCAATTCACAATTCAACACTTTTTAAATATCGATTGCGTTATAGTGATTGGGTATGTCCAAAATTATTCTTCAATGTTAGTGGTTTATTAATAGTTTGTTAGGTTTTGACGTCCTATTTAGACATATTGCAATTATTACTGTAATTAATATGCAATTTTTGATTTTGTTTATGTCCAAAATTATTTTTCCATTCAACACAATAATTATTGTGAATGAAGAAAACAAAATTCACAAACACATTAACAAATTTAATAAACACACACATAGCATTGTATAATTTTTCGTATCAATTTTAAATGCATTTTACTCCAAAAAATTTAAAAATTTTAAAAATCTGTAAATCTGGTGAATAGCTAAAAAGAAATACCTCTCAAATAAGAAGCGTTTGGTCAAAATCGGTAGAAAACTGTTGAACAAATCATCGGTCACTAGAAATCGCCTTACCTCTTAATATTATAGATGTGTATATATTATAAAAGATTCTGAGGTCTATATAAGATCATAGTCTAACAAGAGGAAAAAACAAGTAAGAAAATTATAATCGGTCTGGATCGACTAAACGATACCCTTTATCATGTGTTTATAGAAAGGTTCTAAGGTCCAACAAAATTGGATATAGAAAATAAGCATAATCCAAATTTGAGTGCTATTTTTATACCCTATACCACTATGTGGTTTGGGTATAATGACTTTGTGCTGCTGTTTGTAACTGCCAAAAATATTTGACCTAGACCCATCTTTTGTTATACCGATTAACTGAGAATCACTAGCTGATTCGATTTAACGATGTCCGTCCGTCCGTCCGTCCGTCCATCCGTCCTTCCGTCTGTGTGTCCATGTAAACCTTGTAATCAAACTGCAGATCGCAAATATGAATATATTTCGATGAAATTTGGTATATAAGCTTTTATCGGCCATAAAATGAACGCTATTGAAATTGGTGGGAAGCGGTCCATGTTCAGACCTAATCCCCATACAAATGATCCCTATGAAATCAACATAAATTGCCATAAGATCCAAATTATCATATAAATCTTAGTCAAATTGGGTTTGTATGTATTTATTACATCCATTAATCAGTAGTCCAAAAATGATCCCTATTGGAAAACTATTAGTCATAGGCCCCATATAGAGCTGCTTACCGATCTTCACTTAAATATATCAAAAAACAAAAATATTGTACTGATTCTTCTCAAATTTTGTTTGTATATATTTTTGCAAAATACAAGAGACTTTATCAAACATGGTCAGGATCGGTCCATTTTTTTTTTTTTTTGACTTTTATAGTATTTATAAATTTAATTGTGGTTAATTTTCTTCTTCCGATTTCTTGTGACCAATGTAAGTTTCACAGTTTTACCCCAATTTTGACCAAAAATTTATCATTTGAAATGTAATTCTTTTCAGCTGTTACCCAGATTTACAGATTTTCATCGTCTAGAATATTTTTTTGGAGTTATGATCATTTAAAGTTGCTACTAACACATAAATAAAATAAAAAAATTATATAATGCTATGTGTGTGTTTATTAAATTTGTTAATGTGTTGAATTGTGAAGCATACCTTAAGGGTCTTTATTAAATGAAAAAATTAAATTTCCTAGAATTTGCAGTCGAATTTCGAGCGCTGGAATCTGTTAGTATGTATGAAAGTGGTTGAAATACGGCTGTTCCCCCAACCCCAAATAAGAAAATATTATGATCAATGAAGACGACTTTTCAGATCAAACAATCTGACATGATTAAAAAAACAAGCAAGGAAATTATAGTCGGTCCAGACCGACTATACGATACCCTATACCATGGTTTAGAGACTCTATCACTTCTGTCCAACTAATTCGATATAGAAAATAAGCATAAACCAAATTTGAGTGGCATTTTTATTATGAAAAAGTTCAGATATGAAAAAGTTCATATCGGATGCTATATTTATATGGGGACTAGGTTGAAAAATGGACCGATCTTGACCATATTTGGTAAAGTCACTTATATTTTGAAAAAATATATATACGAACCAAATTTGAGAAAAATCTGTGCAATATTTTTGTTTTTTGATAGATATATGTAAGTGAAGATCGGGAAGCAGTTCTATTTGGGGCCTATGACTAAGAATTGTCCTATAGGGATTATTTTTGGACTAATGATTAATGGATACTAGCAGATTCCAGCGCTCGAAATTCGAGTGCAATTTCTAGGCAGCTTTATTTTTCAACTTAGCCAATTCACAAACCAACACTTTTATGGTTTATTATACCCTATACCACTATGTGGTATAATGACTTTGTGCTGCTGTTTGTAACTACCAAAAATATTTGACCTAGACCCATCTTTAATTATACCAATCGAATCAGAATCACTATCTGATTCTATTTAACGATGTCCGTCCATCCGTCCGTCTGTGTGTCCATGTAAAGCTTGTAATCAAACTGCAGGTCGCAAATATGAATATATTTTGATGAAAATTGGCATATAAGCTTTTATCGGCCATAGGATGAACGCTATTGAAATTGGTCCATGTTCGGACCTAGCCCCCATACAAATGACCCTTATGAAATCGACATAAATTGCCATAAGATCCAAATTGTCATGTAGATCTTACTCAAATTGGGTTTGTATCCTTTAATGAGTAGTCCAAAAATGATCCTTATGGGACAACTCTTAGTCATAGGCCCCATATAGAGCTGCTTCCCGATCTTCACTTAAATCCAGAGTTCAGAAAAAAACACTCACTGAATAAAAAACTCGTACATATATGTAAACAAACATAACTTAGACCAACACACACATATTTTTATTTTCATACCAATTATGTTTGTTTTTAAATTTTCTTCGGTGCCCAACACAACCATGACTGTGTTCGTTTTAATATTTCGTTATTTACACGAACATTTTTGTATCACATACTTTTTGTTTCAATCACACATAAAGCACACATTTTTGAGTGTTGCTTTATTTGAAGTTCATGTTCTGGTACGTGTACTGAAAAAAAACACAGAACATGTACAATAAACAGGTTCCATTTCAGTTATATTTTAAGTCGTGTTTTGGCTCGTGTAGTAAGAAAAAATAGAACATGTACAATAAACAGGTTCGAGTTCAGTTATATTTTAAGTCGTGTCAAACAATTACATACAATTCAATAGATTATGTTATGGATCCAGACGAAGTAGTAAATTATCTTACCTAATTTTGAAATTCCTTTGAGTTGCCTGTAATTAAATATTGCCGTCCCAATTATGTTATTATTAATTAACAAAAACTTTGTAATGAGATACGACTAGCTGTAAAAATTAACTGGCAAATATAAAGGTGAAGAGGTTTTGATGCGACGTCTTCCAATAATTCCATCGGATATGCCATTTATTTCTAAAAGTATATAATTTCCCACACGTCCAGCTTTTGCTTAGAATATCCATGCGTCTCACACGGTCAACTATATGTTGGATGCTCATGTGTAGGAAAACCATCATCTTTATATGTGTATGCACCTGATGGAACAACCAAAAATATTGGAATAATTAAAATAATCAATGCATTGGAATAATTAAAGAAAAATATATTTATATTTCTTTTACATAACTCTAATTTATTGAAAATCAGATGATAATGAATGGGCCAGTAAAGCGGGCAGGGTACAGCTAGTATTAAAATAAAAATAAAATTTGGAGTTTAATATAAAAATGGAAATATGTTTTAAAAATTTATAATGTAGTTAAACAAAATTAATTTTTAAGCTTTTCTTTTTTTTTCTTTTTTGCTGTCTAAAAAATAAGGGGCGCAATTTAGACACTAGCACCGAAAATGCTCGGGCCGGCGCTGAATATATTTAAGCAGCTTTATATAGAGGCTACGACTAAGCATTGTCCTACATACTTTTTTGGACCACTAATTAATGGGTGTAATAAACACACACAAATCAAATTTGACCGGTATCTATATGATAATGTTGGTCTTATGGCAATTTAAAACGATCTCATAGGGGATATTCTTATGGGGACTAAGTCTCTACACCGATTTTCACCATTAAGACTGAGACTAATAAAGGACTTACACAGTAGATTTTTGAACTGATGAATATATAGGTGTAACTAAAATATATATAACAAGTAAGAAAATTATAGTCGGTCTAGACCGACTATACGATACCCTATACCATTCGTTTAGAGATCCTATCTCTCAGTCCCAACTAACTGGATAAAGAAAATAAGCATAAACCAAATTTGAGTGGCATTTTTATTAATTTTTTTGGACTGATCCTGACCATGTTTGGTAAGGTCTCTTGTATTTTGCAAAAATATATACTAACAAAATTTGAGAAGAATCAGTGCAATATTTTTGTTTTTTGATAGATTTCAGTGAAGATCGGGAAGCAGCTCTATATGGGGCCTATGACTAAGAGTTGTCCCATAGCGATAATTTTTGGACTACTGATTAATGGATGTAATAAACACATACAAACCCAATTTGACTAAGATTTATATGATAATTTGGATCTTATGGCAATTTAAGTCGATTTCATAGGGGTCATTTGTATGGGGGCTAGGTCTGAAAATGGACTGATTCTCACCAATTTCAATAGCGTTCATCCTATGGTCGGTAGAAGCTTATATACCAAATTTCATTAAAATATATTCGTATTTGCGACCTGCAGTTTGATTAAAAGCTTTACATGGACACACAGACGGACGGACGGACGGACATCGTTAAATCGAATCAGATAGTGATTCTGATTCGATCGGTATAATAAAAGAGGGGTCTAGTTCAAATATTTTTGGTAGTTACAAACAGCAGCACAAAGTCATTATACCCAAACCACATAGTGGTATAGGGTATAAAAATTGGACCAAAATATATACAATATTTTGAGTCTTAGAGTATTTGCATAAGGGCTAGGTTTGAGCATGCATTTCTCCAAATTCAAAACTGATCGTCCCTTCGCCAATCATAAATCGTGTACAAATTTCCATATAAATACCTCAACAATTGTATTCTAGTTTGCGCACAAGGTTTATATGGACATACAGACAGACGCTCATTGTTAAATTGACTCAGAAAACGATACTGAATGGGTCGCCATAATAAAAGGTAAATCTAGAACCAGTGCTTTTAGTAGATACTTACCACACAGTGGTGTAGGGTATAAAAAAAAAGAAAAGCTATTATCAATAATTCAGTTCATATGCTGAATAATAATTATGAATATGAAGAAAAAAAATGTTTTCAAATATTCAGTTTTATTTTATTTTTCATATTTATCTATAAATCATATTGTTTACCCTTTTTGCACAGAAGCTCCAAACAATTTAAGTTAAACGATATCCATTTACGATTTGTAATTAGCAAATAGCGTATCATCAGCAAAATAATATAAACGGCAGCCAAAAATGCCACTTGTGGGTAAACAACAACATTTGCCAAGAAAACTTAACAAAACACGTAAAACCAAAATGAACATTGAGACGCGATTTAAATTACTTACAGATAGTTTATACACATAATCGCACATACATAGTTAAATACTACAACTTCCAGTTTGAACAGTCTGGTATAAGGGTACATATTTGAGTTGTGTGTGTTCGTACTTAGAGGTTTTACTGAGTTAAAGGCGAGAAACAAGGAAAACCAAAAAAAAAAATAAATAACAACACTCATATGTACAGGCAGAAACTTGAAAGAATTTATTCAATATAGAATTTGTTTTATAAATTCAAAATCTTTCTATAACTTATAAAGTTTTTATTTACATTATACGGAAAACGATTTAAAACTATTTTACCCAATCAAGGTATTCCCAAAAAACTAATTTTAATATACACTATATATATCTTCAAACATTTACTCAACCGTGGCATCACACAATACAGTTTACAAAGATTCAACGCTTAATTATTGTCAGTTGTATGAAAACAGGTTGCAATTTCTTATCATTTGTAACCCCAGCAACATTTGAATCTAAAATGAAATTGCCAACATGTTGGTAATTTGTTTTTGTTTGACAGCCTGATTTTATGTTAGTTTCTAAAATGTAATGCAAACGTGATTTATAGAAAATTACGAGATGTCAGTTGAAGCAATTGTTAGTTGTCAGTTTATATGACATAGTGAAAACCAGGCATTAATGTTAAATAAAATTATGTGTATTTCAACTAATTATATTGATACAGCTTACTTGTTTGGCTTAAATTTTATCAAATGTACAGATAATTAAAAGATTAAAATGCAGGATCATTGCATGTGAAGGATGGAATCTGTACTTTTCTATCTAAGTTATAGCTTTGAAAAGGTTTCTTTTGAAACAATATTGTAGAATAAGACAAACAGATTATCAAGGAAGAGTTAATTAAGTTAACAGAATCTCTTATTTTAACTATAAATTGCTCCTTGCTCATTCTTTCAAGAAAGTGATAATGATTTTATTAATTTTACTAGATGTAACCCGGTGTGCTTCGCTACACCCTCTCCCTTCCCCCCGAATCGTTATGAAAGGGCTCACGCAAAGTCCCAAGGCTCTCACTAATACAGGAATTTAGATATATCACATTTAATATTAAGTTTGTGTAGAGGTGCCACGTGCATTTGTCCAATCCCGCCCATTTTTTATCTGACTACTCACGTTAATAATAGATGACCTGCGACAAATTTGCAAAGCTTTCTGTATCATATTAATATACAGCCTGAGCACTCCCATACCGCAGTAAAACCCTGTGAAAATTTCAGGAAGGTCAGATGAGTAGTTACGGAGATTACCTCCTACAAACGAACAAACAAACAAACACATATAACCTCTTTATTGTGTTAGTATAGATTATTAGCATAGATTTTTTATTCGAATACTTGCTGATATACAATGTTTTTTTGGTTTTTTTCATTTGGTGCAACAATTATCAGATTTTTCGGCGTTCCTACCCTGGAGCAAGGAACATGTAGCTGCCTATGAGAAGAAGATGGATTATCAAAATTAGATCTGGCAACACAACTATTGGCCTTGAACTTAGCGATATATTTCCATGACAAATCACACTGATAACTAATGTACTTAACAAAAGACTGTTGCTTTCGTAGTACTTCATATTATTTATATAGGAGGTGTCACGCCCACTAATCCCATCCCGCCCAATTTTTATTGGACTACTCACATTAATATCTGATGGACTCGTGCAAAATGTCGAGTCTTTCCCTTTCATAAAACACCAGTTATATGATATTAGATATCTTCTTTGCATGGGCGGTGCTACGCCCACTGCTATGACCACGCCCATTTTTTTGTTCGACTAATCATACAAAGAACCTATGGGCTCATGCAAAGCCACAAAGCCCTCTCGTTCACAGTACTCCAGATATATGACAATAAATAGTTACTTTGCATGGGGAGTGCCACGCCCATTGGTGTAAACCCGCCAATTTTTTGTCAGACTACTCATACTTAAATCTGATGGTGTCGTGCAAAGTGTCAAAGCTTCCCTTTTTTAATACACCAGTTATATGATATCATATATTTACTTTGTACGGGCGGTGCCACGCCCACTGCTCCGATCACGCCCATTTTTTGTCTAACTAATCACATGAATAACTTATGGGCTCACACAAAATCCCAAGACTCTTACTAAAACAGTGCTCCAGATATATGGCATTTTATATTTAATTTGTATTGCAGGTGCCACGCCTGTGGGTCCGATACTGCCCATTTTATGTCCGACTACTCACATTAATTATAGGTGACATCAGACTAATTTGAAAAGCTCTCTCTATCACAGTACTCGAGATATATAATATTGAATTATTACTTGTATGGGAGGTACCACGCCCACTTTTCCGATCCCGCCCATTTCCGTCGTAGCTAGTAATATTAACAATAGGTGACCTCACACAAATTTGCAAAGCTCTCCCTATCATAATACTCAATATATGTATATGATATTAAAAATTTACTTTGTGTGGGAGGTGCCACGCCCACTAAAGATATTTAAAAAATTATAGCCTATAGCACTACCCATATCCTCAGTAAGACTCTGTGAAAATTTCAGGAATATCGCATGGGTAGTTACGGAGATTACCTCCTACAAACAAACAAACAAACAAACAAACAAACAAACAAACAAACAAACACACATTACCTCTTTATAATATTAGTATAGATAATATAAATTTTAAAGGTTAAAAAAAAATCCAAGAGTCGGACTCTTGCAATTTTACAATATATATATTTTTTTGTATTAATTAATTATTTTATTCAGAAGCTTTATTTGTAAGTTATGGAAAATATAATTATATTTATTTGAATTGCAATACTAACTAGTATAGCCCAGCATTCGAAGTTCGAGTGCAAATTCTAAGAAATATTACTTTTTCATTCAATTTTTGTCTTCCAATGTTTTTTTAACCTATATATATATAAAACTTATGAATATTTAAATGAGCCTAAAGGTATGTAAATAAATTTTAGCAATTCACAATTCAACACAGGGCGTCTTATATATAATTTAAATCATTCGCATTAACAAGGTGTAACGAATTAATATAAATATTTTATTTTTATTTAATTATATATAGGTGAGTGTGTTAAAGCGCTGACCAAAAAGTGCAAGTACGAGTGTATGTGAAGGTTGACGCTTCAAACCTCACGGCCGCCCTAAGTAGAAAAATTTCATATAGAAACAATCTATTCAATTATAACATAACAATTATCGCAATGTTCAATAAATCGCTGATGAGGGCTGAAATGCCAGAAACCGGTCCGATTAAGAATACAGTGTAGTTATGAATTTTTGAAGTATATGCTTTCTACTTCTTCTTTACCACGCACCATTGAAACAAAATTAAAATTTGCATATTAATTACAGTATTAATTGCAATATGCCTGAACAATTTCAAACTCAATCATGTCTGAAAAATGACTACAAATCTAACAAACAATTAATTATATATATGTTTAAGACAGATTAAACATAAATTTCATCATTCTCAGCTTTTCCACCATATGAACTATAACTATGGCAATTTCCACACTCCTCTGTGCCCGCATATTGCTTAAAAATTGACCTAAAAATTTACCTTCATGTATTAATATATAGAGAAGTTTTTTATACCCTATACCACTATGTGGTTTGGGTATAATGACTTTGTGCTGCTGTTGTAACAACCAAAAATATTTGACCTAGACCCATCTTTAATTATACCGATCGAATCAGAATCACTTTCTGAGTTGATTTAACAATGTCCGTTCGTCCGTCCGTCCGTCCGTCTGTGTGTCCATGTAAAGCTTGTAATCAAACTGCAGGTCGCAAATATGAATATATTTTGATGAAATTTGGTATATAAGCTTTTATCGGCCATGGGATCAACGCTGTTGAAATTGGTGAGAATCGGTCCATGTTTAGACCTAGCCCCCATACAAATTACCCATATGAAATCGACATAAATTGCCATAAGATCCAAATTGTCATATAGATCTTACTCAAATTGAGTTTGTATGCGTTCATTACATCCACTAATGAGTAGTCCAAAAATGATCCCTTTGACCCCATATAGAGCTGCTTCCCGATCTTCACTTAAATCTATTAAAAAACAAAAATATTGCACTGATTCTTCTCAAATTTTGTTTGTACATATTTTTGCAAAATACAAGAGATTTTATCAAACATGATCAGGATCGGTCCATTTTTGGACCTAGTCCCTTTATAGATATAGCATCCGATATGAACTTTTTCATATCTGCAGCCAAAAAATTAATAAAAATCCCACTCAAATTTGTTTTTTGCTTATTTTCAATGTCCAGTTAGTTGGGCCTAAGAGATATGGTTTCTAAACGCATGGTATAGGGTATCGTATAGTCGGTCTAGACCGACTATAATTTTCTTACTTGTTTATTTTTATTTTACTGCCATATGTATTTTCTGGATTAATTAGGCACAAAGGGCTTGTAATCTATTACGAACAAATAAATAAATATATAAATAAATAAATAATTATTTAATACATATTAACTTTCACATGTGTGAGAGTCCAATAAGAAGCAGTTTATTCAGAAACACTCGATTAAGAAAACAAATAATATCTCTAGATATTACAAATAAAATAAATTTCTTGATACAATGGAAACACCCGGATATAGATTTGACAGCCATACTACTTATGCAAACTATTAACAACTGCTAAATAATCCGACCCATAAAAACAAAGTTTTCAAGTTTTGAATCACTCCGTGACTGTGCGTGACTTTACGTGACTATTTTAAAATTAGTCTTTGGTCACAACAAGTCTGTGTACCAAGTTTCAGATTGATTGGATGAGGCGAAATGGGGTTTAAATTACTCCGTGAATATGTGTGACTATCTTAAAATTAATCTTTGGCCACAACAAGTCTATGGACAAAGTTTCAGATCGGTCGGATGAAGGGAAATGGGGTTCAAATCACTCCATGACTGTGTGTGACTATACGTGACTTGTGTGACTATGTCGAAGTAAATCTTTATTTACAGCAAGTGTATCGACCAATCTTCATATTGATTGGATGAGGGGAAATCCGTTTTAAATCTCTCCGTGACCGTGCGTGACTGTGCGTGACTAAGTCAAAGTTAATCCTTTTTCACAGCAAGTGTATGGTCCAAGTTTCAGATCGATCGAATGAGCGGAAATGACAGTTAGATCACTCCGTGACTGTGCGTGACTTTGCGTGACTACCCCAAAATTAATATGCAGTTACAACAACACTATGGGCCAAGTTTCAGATCAATTGGATAAGGGGGAATGGGGTTGAGTCACGACAGACAGACAGACAGACAGAGAGTATGAGTTAAAAGAAAGAGTTTAAAAAGCCGGATGCGTCTCAAAATTGTGAATTCTCACTTTTGGCTATAATAATTATTCTTTCTTTTAATAAATACTTTATATCATACTTTTATATCATAACACCGCGTTACAAAAACGAGCTTTTATTCCGTCCTATGAACCAAATATACTTTTTCGGAAAGAGGAGGAAAAAAAAATACACGTGTATCGGCGATTTTCATGTACACGTCAGAATTTTTTTTTATGTATAAAGTATAAAGCTCGTAGTGTCCGTCTGTCCGCCTGTGTGAAAGACTTTGGATCGATTTTTAACCCTTTTTCCGTGATCCAATCGAGCTGAATTTTTGCAGGCAGACTCGTGGAAATGACTGTATCAGGTCAAATTTTTAAAAAAATAGATTGTTATTAATTCTCAGATTTTCCTGTTTTTTTTTTTTTAAATGGTTATCGGTTTTTTTGTAACGGTTTCAGTTCGTTAACAACCCGAATTTTTTTATTAATTTTTTTATATTAAAATTAAAAATTGTTACATTAAAAATTTCAATGCTTTTAAAGAAACTTAGGCCTTTTATTTTTGCGTTTGTAAGCATTTGTGTCAGTATCGCGACAAATAGACCAACAGTATTCGCCAAGCATATTCTTAATGTCTTGTCCTTTAAAGCGCTTTTCAATAGCCCCAATGTTCTGATGGAACCTTTCGCCATGCTCATCGCTACAAGCTCCTAAATCATCAGGGAAAAAATCTAAATGATTGTGAAGGAAATGGACCTTTAGCGACATTATTATGCCCATTTCGCCGTATGCCGAAATCATTTCTGCGACAATTATGGTAATACGATGTGTGGCAGGTAGGATTAGGCATATAGTGATGTTATGATGACTGCAGAGGTCGTCATACAGTAAGTGTGATCATCACATATAGTAATTGTAAAGTGTAGAAATGGTAGGGTGGTCGATGGCTAGGACTGGTAAGAACCGGACCAGTCTTAGGAGGAATTTTGTCAAGTGCTTTCCTCAAAGCAGTGCTCGTGTGCTCACTAGATGCACTTTTTTTAAATATATATCAATTTGTTTTGCATTTAGGCAGAATATGCCAGAGTTTATGCTCGTTGGCAGATTATGCCAGTAAAACAACTCTATTTTGTTGAATCGATTTCAGTGTCATCCACGACGAGACCAAAATTGTGATTGATTATACCCTATACCACTATGTGGTATAGGGTATAATGACTTTGTGCTGCTGTTTGTAACAACCAAAAATATTTGACCTACACCCATCTTTAATTATACCGATCGAATCAGAATCACCATCTGATTCGATTTAACGATGTCCGTCCGTCCGTCCGTCCTTCCGTCCGTCTGTGTGTCCATGTAAAGCTTGTAATCAAACTGCAGGTCGCAAATATGAATATATTTTGATGAAATTTGGTATTTAATCTTTCGTCGGCCATAGGATGAACGCTATTGAAATTGGTGAGAATCGGTTCATGTTCAGACCTAGCCCCCATACAAATGACCCCTATGAAATCAACATATATTGCCATAAGATCCAAATTATCACACAAATCTTAGTCAAATTGGGTTTGTATGTATATATTACATCCATTAATCATTAGTCCAAAAATGATCCCTATTGGACAACTTTTAGTCATAGGCCCCACATAGAGATGCTTCCCGATCTTCACTTAATTCTATCAAAAAACAAAAATATTGCACTGATTCTCCTCAAATTTTGCTTGTATATATTTTTGCAAAATACAAGAGACTTTACCAAACATGGTCAGGATCGGTCCATTTTTGGGCCTAGTCCCCATATAGATATAGCATCCGATATGAACTTTTTCATATCTGCAGCCGAAAAAATTAATAATAATCCCACTCGAATTTGGTTTATGCTTATTTACTATATCCTGTTAGTTGGGCCTGAGAGATAGGGTCTCTAAACGCATGGTATAGGGTATCGTATAGTCAGTCTAGACCGACTATAATTTTCCTACTTGTTTTATTTTATAAAAATTTGGCTTTATATATGATAATAGTTCCTTAATTTGTACTTAAAATAATTATAGCTGTCTCTATTCTATTAATACATACATACGATTATACACATTTCTTTCGTATTGATTTTTGAAGGTAGGGCTTAACTGACCAATCAGTGTACATTCAAAAATCAATTCATATTTTTTTCTCAAATTGAGTGACATTCCATTTGAGCATTACTCTATAACATTCTTCAACTTGGTTGAAGTTCATTAGCACAAATTAGTCACTTCGCTTCAAGTGGGGTTCAATTTCACTAAGCGATACTCTAATTTATTGCAATATGACCCTTCACTTGAAAATGAGTGTACTTTCATGCACACATATATCATTATGTGTGTGTTACATCATTACACAATATTTTTATAATTGGCAGCTCGTTTGTTGCCAAGAAACTGCTCAATAACGGCAACTGTGCCTTTCCATGCACGTTGTTCGATAGCATTCTATTTTGATGAAAATTCATAACTTGTAACTATTTTTTTATCTGCGGACCATTGAAAACACCTTAAATCATACACATCATTAAAAAAAAATAAAGTTACTGAATGACTTCTTAAAAAAATATCTGCATGAATCTTTGAGCCGCTCAATTTCGGAAAAATTTTGCGCAAACTTACAATCGCCTCGCCCTCACGATCCAGTTTTTTAACAAAATTTTATACGAGACCGAGCTTAATGTGTAGTGGTGACAAAATGATTTGAGATTGATGCACCAATAGTAGATTCTCTATACTTTCTACGCCTACTTTGTAGCATGTTCGCGGCTTCCACTTAAATTCAGTGTAATGCTGATCTCTTTTGCGACCTTCTCATGTACACTAAAAGCACTGGTGGGTTGGAAATCCACGCTTAACACCCATGAGTAATCCGACCACTTTCAGATCGCAGCATATTTTCCAATTATGCTCTTGGTACTTTATCAGCTGTAATATTAATTCCATGCCTTCGTATGTTTCTTTGAGGTTTGTGGCATATGCGATCAGGACAGATGGATGTTTGTTACCGATATGAAGCAGCACGACTTTAAGGCTGTTGACTGATGCATCGATGAAAGGTCCCAACTCCTCTGAAATATGAGGGTAAGCAATTTTTGCAAACATCGAATCAATATCATAACAATAAGCCACGTTTTTCCCGATCTTCGTGTAATTTAAAAAATTCGTCATATGGAATAGAGCTACGTCGATCACGAGCGGCTGTTATTTTAAAAGGGCACTGCATTTTTCGGAACGCTTTAGTAGTTTAAAAATTTGGAGTCCCTTCAAGTTATGCTGAAAAAAGTGAAAAAAAAAGATTTTTTTTTTTTTTTTAAATTCAGGAAAATCTGAGAATTGACAAAAATCTATTTAAAAAAAAAAAAAAATTGCGTAATAAAGACATTTCCAAGAGTCTGCCTGAAAAAATTCAGCTCGATTGGATCACGGAAAAAGGGTTAAAAATCTATCCAAAGTCTTTCACACAGGCGGACAGACGGACACTACGAGCTTTATATTTTATACATAAAAAAAAAAATTCTGACGTGTTCATGAAAATCGCCGATATACGTGTATTTTTATTTTTGCTCCTCTTTCCGAAAAAGTATATTTGGTTCATAGAATGTGTGTAACGCGGTGTAATTATACAAACCTATTAATAAATAACTAGCAGGTTCCAGCCCTCGAAATTCGAGTGTAAATTCAAGGGAATTTTATTTTTTCATTTAATAAAGACCCGGAAGGTATGCTAATCAATTATAGCCAATTCACAAATCAACACGAAAAACAAATTCATTTTTATCACAAACACATTAACAAATTTAATAAACACACACATTGCATTGTATAATTTTATGTATGTGTTAGTAGCAATTTTAAATGCAATTTACTCAAAATAAAGGAAAAAATTTAAAAATCTGTAACTCTGCAAATCGGCTAAAAAGAAATACCTTTCAAATAATATACGTTTGGTCAAAATCTGCATAAAACAGTAGAACAAAACACCAGTCACAAGAAATCGCGTAGTCTATTAATATTATAGATAAATACTAAATAAAAATAATAATAAATAACTTTATAAGAGCCAAAGATATGCAAATCAATTTAACCACTTCAAAATCCAACACTTTTTAAATAAAATTAAGTAAATTTCATTATAAATATTTGTTGAACACAAAGAATTTATAATATTAATAGACTAGGCGATTTCTTGTTACAGATGTTTTATTCTACCGTTATTTGAAACGTATTTCTTTCTAGCTGTGCTCCAGATTTACCGATTTTTAAATGTATTCCTTTATTTTGAGTAAATTGCATTTAAAGTTGGTACTAACACATACATATAATTATACATATGCTATGTGTGTGTTTGTTAATGAGTTCGTTTTCTTCATTCACAATATATAATAACCCAAAAAAGTGTTGGTTTGTGAATTGGCTAAGTCGAAAAATAAAGTTGCCTAGAAATGTACTCGAATTTCGAGTGCTGGAATCTGCTAGTATATATAAATGGGTTTGTTAGTAAATAATTTTATAAGAGCCTAAAGGTATGCTAATCAAGCTTAGCCAATTCACAATTCAACACATACTGTGTGTGTGTTTTATGTATGTGTTAGTAGCAACTTTAAATGTGCATTACTCTAAAAAAATATTGGCAAATTTTTTATCCACCAAAAAAGAGACAAATTATAAATATGAATTTAGTTGTTCTGAAAAGCTAGCTCCCATGCGTTACAGTCGTTTTTTGATGTGATGTGACTACTATGTGAAAAATATGATTTCTTTTAAATAAAGAAAAGAAAAGAAAAGAAAAGAAAAGAAAAGAAAAGAAAAGAAAAGAAAAGAAAAGAAAAGAAAAGAAAAGAAAAGAAAAGAAAAGAAAAGAAAATACTTTTTTTTACATATTTCATTATTATTTTATTTTTTCTGAAGGATTGATTTAATTTTTTTTTGATATATGACCCCCAATCTGTCAGTCGCCCCGAGCCATGGCCTTACTGGCTCGACCCAAGAGCCGGCCCTGCAAAACGTACTCGGTGTATCACCCCTGTATCTCTAAAGAACTTGTTAAGAGCCAAGAATTTTGGCCAAAACTCAATATAAACTACAAATTTCAAGGTTCTGAATTAATAATTTCCACTTAAAATTACAGTTGAAACTTTTAGTATGTTTTCTTCTTATAAGGAATACATTTTATACAGCTCTGTGTACATAGCATTTACTTTAAAACCTAACAAATACTTAATAATGTGTTTATCCATTAGCGTTTTTCGTTTTTCGTTTTTTGTCTTTATACCCTATACCACTATGTGGTCAGAGTATAATTACTTTGTGCTGATGTTTGTAACTACCAAAAATATTTGAGCTAGGCACATCTTCTATTCCCATATAAAGCTGCTTCCCGAAGTTCACTTAAATCTCTCAAAAAACAAAAATATTGCATGGATTTTTCTGAAATTTGGTTTTTATATATTTTTGCAAAAAATAAGTGAATTTACCAAAGTATGGTAAGGATCGGTCCATTTTTCGACCTAGTCCTCATATATATATAGCACCCGATATGAAATTTTTAATATATGCAGGCAAAAAAATTAATGACAGTTAGTTGGGCTTGAGACCCCCTCTCCGAACGCATGGTATACGGTATCGTATAGGCGGACTAGACCGACTAAAATTTTCGTACTTTTTTTTGTTTTTTTTTCATTTTATATTTTGTCGGTGGGTAACTGCAGTAGTAGGTACTACTAGTAATGGAAGCTTAAATGGTTAGAAATGCCAAATTGTGGTTAAGTACCACTAAGCACATAAGCAGCAGAAGAAGCAAAACGAAGAAAATGACAAAAAAAAATAAAACAGATAGCAAATCCTCCTTCTCCGTTTGTATATTTCATTTCAACTTTTCAGTGTAAATGTTTACTTCAAGTGCTTGGCTATTATTGGTAATACATCTAATACATATTCTCTGGTAGCTACTTACTTCGTTTTGCCGTATTATTTACATTCGTTTCGAAGATTACATGCCAATGGTAAATGTATACATATGTATATACTCATACATTTGTTAGATTGGCATTCATCTTTTCATTCTTAGAGAATAATTGAAGATGAAATTGTTTACAATTTCATTTATTTATATATTTACCTTTGAATTATAGCAAAAGTATTTGTACAACGAAATATCTTTAATGGTCGCTAATAGCCAGACAGTGGTTTCTTTGCGATAAGAAATAAGCTCTACGTAAGGTATTTGGGGAAACTAAAAAAACTTTTAGGTTTAGGTCAAACCGCCGTATTCGCATTTAATAATAAATAACTGTTAGATTTCATACAATATGAAATCTCGTAAGGTGTCGGCAAAAAAAATATGAAAAATTTTTTAAAAATTTATTAATACTAGCAGAGTTTAGCCCTCGAAATTCTAGTGCAAATTCTAAGAATTTTTTTTTTTTCAATTAATAATAATTCACTTTCACTTTCATTTAATAATATTCAAGGAGCCTAGGGTATTTTAGTCAATTCAAGATTCAACACAGGGTTTCGATATTTATAATAAACACACACATAGAATAATATATATTTTATGTAGCAACTTTAAATGAGCCTTACTAAAAAAAAATGTTTCAGACGGTGCAAATCTGTAAATCTGGTGGACAGCTAAAAAGAAATACCTTTCAAATGAGGTATGTTTGGTCAAAATCGGTTATTATTTAAAGCAACTACATCGGTCAAACAAATCGCCTTGCCTATATGTTTGATTAAACATTTATTTATTTAAAGTGTAAGAAGTGAGATTGAAAATATCTCCACTTTTTTGCAAGCATTATTTGCATTTTTTTGCGATCAAATCATCTTTGAAATATATGTCAGTTAATGACAATCCTATTCATTTGTTGTTAGTTTAATTAAAATAAGTAACGAAATAACAGTACGTGCTAAAATTATTACGTATTTTCTAAAAATCCTAACTTGGTCCTACAAAAAGTTGGCAAATGAATCAATATTATTAGAAAGTAACAAAAAGTATTTGAAAGGAAACCTGGTTCGGGAAGAAAGTAAGGTCCATGTGATGTGGCCAAAGAAATAGAACACATATTGAAAAGCAACCCGGTTAGCCCAGTGCTCGGACTATTTGTTGGAAAACATGTAAACTAATAAGTTCCAGACAGAAACGCTCTAAAAAATGTAAAGATCAAAAACAGAGTACGGAAATTGAATTCATTTTTCATAAAAATACTACTGCTGCTTAATGAACGACAAAATGTACAGAAGATAATGTATAGAAGAAAAGTTAAGGACCCAAAAGCAGGCGAAATTTTCAAAAAGAAAGTTCCTAGGAATGACAAGCAATATGCAGTTTTGGCAAGAGAAGCAAGTCATTTGTTACAATGGGCTACGAAATTCATATTGATTTGGACATGAACAAATAACGTGGATTTTGTATCAAAGGCGGCAAAACCTCTAAGCTGTACGCATCTTAGACCAGCGGAGTTATATTCGACTTTTGTAAAAAGGGAGTTGAATAGCATAAAAAATCTGTCCAAAATGTAGAAGATTTAAGCGGAGATTGAGTACTTGTTCCCACAAAAGTGGCAGAAACCACTATAAAATCCCTAATGGAAGGGTTTCTGGAAATGGTTCATAAGTTCATAACTAAAGATAAAAACTATTATAATTATCTCTTTTTAAGCTTTAATATAATTCCAATTAAATTTAAAAAAAATCAAAACTCTAAGTTCAAGTATTTTAAGATTTTTTTTGATCTCACTCCTTTCATCAAAATACTAAATATTAAATTTGCTTTCTCAAATTCTTTCGGAACTTGAGCCATATTTCGAGTAGCCGTTTCCATATAGCTTTCACTTAAATTTTGATTCATAAAAATTTTTCTGGCACTGGATGGACTTTATATTAACTACTAGTTTTAAGATTAAATTTAGTATAATAAATGAAAGACAACAAAAATCACTCTGCAAATTTTGGTCCTGGTGAACATTTGGATGGTGCATTTCTTTTTCCAAAAATTGTTTTATTTCTTTTTTAAGTTTTCAATTGTAGCTTTAGTGTAATATGAAGACATTAAATCGGAAGAGATAAGAATTGTATTTTTTATAAATTTCTGAAGAGCTGCAGTATATAGATTAAGAAGGATTAGCTTTCATACTAGCTCAATATGGCCAACCACAATAAAACCTTTCGAGGGCACTTAGTCTTATAAATTTATTTAGATTTTAACTGACTGGAATAATCAAAATAATATTTTGACTATCATTCGTGGCCCTTAACTGTAAGATAAAACTCGTCATTCATGACATACTTAACTGATGTAGTTATACCCTATACCACTATGTGGTTTGGGTATAATGACTTTTTGCTGCTGTTTGTAACTACCAAAAATATTTGACCTAGACACATCTTTTATTATACCGATCGGCTCAGCATCACTTGCTGAGTCGCTTTAGCGATGTCCGTCCGTCCGTCCGTCTGTATGTCCATGTAAACCTTGTAATCAAACTACAGGTCGCAAATATCACCATATTTTGATGAAATTTGGTATATTGGCTTTTATCGGCCATGGGATGGACGCTGTTGAAATTGGTGAAAATCGGTCGATGTTCAGACCTAGTCCCCATACAAATGACCGCTATGAAATCGACTTAAATTGCCATAAAATCCAAGTTATCATATAGATCTCGGTCAAATTGGGGTAGTGCTGGTAAAGCTGCTTCCCAATTTTCATTTAAATCTATCAAAAAAAACAAAAATATTGCACAGATTTTTCTCAAATTTGTTTTGTACATAGTTTTTCAAAATAAGTGACTTTACCAAATATGGTCAGGATTGGTCCATTTTATGACCTAGTCCCCATATAAATATAACATCCAATATGTAGTTTTTCATATCTGCAGCCAAAAAATTAATAACAATGCCACTAAAATTTGGTTTATGCTTATTTTCAATATCCAGTTAATTGGACCAAAGAAATAGGGTCTCTAAGCCATGGTATAGGTATGGTATAGTCGGTCTAGACCCACTATAATTTTCTTACTTGTTTTGTTTCTCTTTGGTAGGTGGGACAGTTTTATTGTCTTATTTTTCTCAATACCCATGTATTGTGGATATTCTTGTTCATGTTTTTGCGGCATTCGATTTTTTATTAATTTCAGCTTTCATTCTAAACTTTCGATCTTTGTAACCAATATTTACCGCCTGAGACAGAGTATAAGCTCAGTATGCTTGGTGCGGGACGTTTTTCCGTTGCAGGGAAAAAATCTCAACACAACAACAAATGACGTTACTCGGCATTTGTTTCGTTATTGTTCATATTTTAATAAAGCTTTCTATTAAGTTTCGATTTAAGTCGTTCTCATAGGGCTCATTTGTATGGTGACTAAGTCTGAACATTAACCGAAATTCACGAATTTCAATGGCGTTCATCCTATAGCCGATAGAAGTTTATATACTAAATTTCATCAAAATATTTTCACATTTGCAACCTGTAGCTTGATTACAAGGTTTACATGGACATATAGACGGGCAGACGGGCGGACGGACATCGCCAATTCTGATTCGATCGGTATAATAAAACATGGGTTTAGGTCAAATATTTTTTGTAGTTACAAAACTTTGCACAAAGTCATTAAACCTTGACCACATAGTGATATAGGCTACAATTACTTCAACTGATATCGCATCATTTTCTGTCGATTACGTTTCCACTACATCAAAAAAAATGCCAACAGGTTGTCAATTTCATTTTATATGTACGTCATATACTGCCATGTGTTTTGAATTACACTATATTGAATGCCTTTTTCATTCAACTGACAGCAATTGACATTGAAAATGGCATAGTGAATATACATGAATAAAATTAAATCATATGTGGTTTGGGTATAATGACTTTGTGCTGCTGTTTGTAACTACCAAAAATATTTGACCTAGACCCATCTTTTATTATACCGATCAGAATCACTTTCTGAGTCGATTTAGCGATGTCCGTCCGTCCGTCCGTCCGTCTGTGTGTCCATGTAAACCTTGTAATCAAACTACAGGTTGTAAATGTGAATATATTTTGATGAAATTTGGTATATAAGCTTTTACCGGCCATAAGTGGTGAAAATCGGTCCAGGTTCAGACCTAGTCTCCATACAAATAATCCCTATAAAATCAACATAAATTACAATAAGATCCAAACTATCACATACATAGATCTTAATCAAATTGGGTTTGTATGTATTTATTGTACCCATTAATCAGTAGTCCAAAAAAAATCCCAATAGGACAATACTTAGTCATAGGCCCCATATAGAGCTGCTTCCCGATCTTCACTTAAATCTATTAAAAAACAAAAATATTGCACAGATTTTTCTCAAATTTGGTTTGTGTATATTTTTTCAAAATATAAGTGACTTTACCAAGTATGGTCAGGATCGGTCCATTTTTATAACACCCGATATGAACTTGTTCATATCTGCCGCCAAGAAAATTAATAACAATGGCACCCAAATTTGGTTTATGCTTATTTTCTATATCCAATTAGTTGGACCGAAGAGATAGGGTCTCTAAACCATGGTATAGGGTATCGTATAGTCGGTCTAGACCGACTATAATTTCTTACATATTTGTTTTGCTATAATTTCCATAAATAAAATAGAATTGAAAAATAAGAGTTTGAGCAAATCCACAATGAATATAACATAAATTTTTTTCAGTGCGGTGACTCTTTAATTTTACTGTCAGTTTTATATGAAAAACACCGCAATGGTCTAATTGTGTTTATACTTTGAATCAGGTTTTCTTTTCTATCTACTTTAATATTACTTTCCACCATTGAGAAAGTTCATAAAGATATCATTAAAATATCGAATCAACTTTTTGGTTTTGAACGGGATTCTTTCCAATATTTCTTCATTATTTTATGATGCTCTAATTAATTGAATGGCATTTGGAATACTTAATAATCAGAAAAAATATCATTATACCCTATACCACTATGTGGTTTGGGTATAATGACTTTGTGCTGCTGTTTGTAACTACCAAAAATATTTGACCTAGACCCATCTTTTATTATACCGATCGAATCAGAATCACTATCTGATTCGATTTAACGATGTGCGTCCGTCCGTCTGTGTGTCCATGTAAACCTTGTAATCAAACTGCAGGTCGCAAATGTGAATATATTTTGATGAAATTTGGTATATAAGCTTTTATCGGCCATAGGATGAACGCTGTTGAAACTGGTCCATGTTCAGACCTAGTCCCCATACAAATGACCCCTATGAAATCGACATAAATTGCCATAAGATCCAAATTGTCATATAGATCTTACTCAAATTGGGTTTGTATGCGTTTATTAAATCCATTAATGAGTAGTCCAAAAATGATCCCTATGGGACAACTCTTAGTCATAGAGCCCATATAGAGCTGCTTCCCGATCTTCACTTAAATCAATCAAAAAACAAAAATATTTCACTGATTATTTTCAAATTTTGTTTGTATACATTTTTGCAAAATAGAAGAGACTTTACCAAACATGATCAGAGTCGGTCCATTTCGGACCTAGTCCCCATATAGATATAGCATCGGATATGAACTTTTTCATATCTGCAGCCAAAAAAATTAATAAAAATTCCACTCAAATTTGGTTTATGCTTATTTTCTTTGTCCAGTTAGTTGGGCCTAAGAGAAAGGGTCTCTAAACGCATGGTATAGGGTATCGTATTGTCGGTCTAAACCGACTATAATATGTCAATACTAATTTTCCGTTATATTCGTCATCTTTTATACTACACCAGATCATTGAGGGGTTAATTATTAATACAAAACATTTAATTTTCACGAATTACACAGTCAAGAATCCACATTATCACAAACAAATCAGGTGGTTTGTGAACTGACATTTTCCGGGGGGAAAAATAGAAAAGTTTATGATCAATTAATATTGGATGTATGAGTTGTTTAATAAATAATAAAATATGAGTCTATGTTTCTTTTAGACAAGTTTATTAGGAACGAATTTTAAAGTTTTACAAAACTATTTATTTACTTTAATTAAACACAGCAAGGTGAGGTTTTACCGTACTTAAGTGTTTTCTGTAATGCAGCTTGACAGTAGACAGTTGAAAAGATAATCATTTTTACTTAAGAATGCTTATATATATTCACTAAAAAATAACAGGACAAAACAGTTCGTTTTAGAACACAAGAAACTGGTTTTTATCTTAGTATTAAACATATCTTTCTCTTGAGAACATTTGAAATATCTCGAAACAAAAAATGAATACACAAGTAAAAAATGTTAATGTGTTTACACTGACCACTATTTTAAATAGGAACAATATTCAAATAAAGCAACAAGTAATAATGCAAAATAAATGAAATAAGTAAATTAGTTGTTCACCAACATTGGAAATATTGTTTTTATCGTACATAATTATATAAATAACACTGAAAGGCCAATAAGATATAATATACCCAGTGGACAAATTACAGTGTGATTAAGTGATTTAGACATAGATGAGAACATCAAAGATTTTGCAACACCCTAAAATGTGTAAGTTACTATAAAAAAAATGTTTTTTTGTTGACTTTCCACTTCAGATAGTTCAACTGCATTTGCTAGAAAAAATATCCATACACCTAAAACTGTCATACTATGAAACAAGTAAGAAAAAATTTAATAATCTGAATTAGTTTGTATCCTAATAAATTGTTAAGCTACTTATTAATTTTTTTTTTTTATTTATTTAAGGTTTAAAGTCAATAAGAAATTTTGTACTGGTAAAAACTTTAAAAAAAGAAAAAATCACAATCAAAAGTATTCGTCCATTTGAAATATTAATATAAAAAAAATCTAAATTTACATTAAATATTGCTTAAGCAACTTTTAGGATATCTTTTGTGCTTTAGGATGGACCTCTGTAAGCCGATTTGGCATCGCCTAAATCAACTCTTAAATATCGTCTATACTCAACCAAATTGAAGCTTTTTAACATTTCCTTTGGGGTTATTTTAAGCTGACGGAGTCTGAGCCAAATTAGATCCCACAAATGCTCGAAAAGATTAACATCGGCTGATTGTGATGGCAATTTCAATTGATTTTCAGTATTGTGGAGCAACCACAGCTAGACATTGTGCGCCGTATGTTTTGTATCGTTATACTGTTGGAATGAAAAATCTTTTGCACGGCCCAGTTGTTGTGCGCTTTGTTTTATATGTTTTTGTATCCAATTAGATCCATTATAGACTCAATCAATACGAGTTTACCAACCCCGATACCAGCTATACAACCCTAAAACATAATGCCACATCCCCCGTGTTTAACTGTTGGCAAAAGATTTTCTTTATTAAATGCAGTTCTACTTTCTCGCCAAACTAAGTTTTTGTCCTTAATACAGAAAATGCTAAACTTGCTTTTTTTTGTAAATAAAACACGTTTCAGAAATTCTGGAGCCTTATTTACTATTTTGATCTTGAGATCGTAATTTTTCTACTTTTGTGACTATTTTTTTTTTTTCAATTTTTTTTTTTTAATAAAATAAATTTTTTACGAATAAAATGAGTCTTCGCTAATTTAGTAGAAGGGACAACTGAATCTTTTGATTAGCATTGCTTTTAATCAAGGGGGTAGCATGGTACCTCATTCATAAGAAAAACTTATAATTTTTAATTTTGTAAACCACTGTTTAGTCTTTACATAATAAATAGTGGATTTTTTTTATTTTAATTTTTTTATTGTCTAATTTGTGGTGGCGCCATGATGACAATGCGCAAAATATAAATTCATTGAAATTCCATTTTAATGGAGATTAATATTGTTTATATTATATATTGCTCCTGGCTTTTGCTATATCTTTAATTTTATTATATTTTTTTTTCGTATTTCATAGAGATTTTTTACTGTTGATATTAAATTTTTAATGTTGGCTTTAGCCTAAATTGATTTGAAAACAAAAAAAAATATTTTCAGAAAGATTTATATTTGTTTTTCAGTATATTTACACATTTAATAAATTTAAATATTTGTTTTTTTTTTATTCTCATTTTTAAATGTGTGGGAAAATTTAAAGATCATTAGTAAAATGAGCTGTTGTTTGGGAATGTCATTACAAGTAATAAAGTATGTCAGAAGCCTGAAAAGCTATTAAGTGGTTAAATACTAGTTACTAAGAGTTTGTGGTAGTTATCCAAATTACAGTAAGTTTAACCGTTTCTTCTAGTTTATGTGCATACAGAAAACATTGTGTCTACCGAATTTTTTCCCAAGCGAATTGATATGAAGATAGTAAACGATTTTCGTGTTGATTAAAATTTCAATTCTATTGTCTATTCTATTAACTGGACAGTACAGTTGCCTAAGTTTACAATAATTTGATCGGCGATTGTTAATACCATATTTGATTAACAGGGGGTTTTAAACCGCCAGGATTTAAAATAAGAAACGGGTTCGATAAATTCATTTTACATATATATAAAATAATTTAAAATTGAAAAACATAAATACAGTGGTAGACATTTTCTTGGACGCAACAGATTTTTTTTTAATTTTGAGAAAAATAAACTTTTTTAAATATTTTTTATTATAACTTTTAACTTTTAGTCAAAGTAATTGATAAAAAAAATATAGTGAAGCATTATTTTGAACGCACTCCGGAAATATTCCATAAAACGAAAAATTATTTTAAAATATTATTTAAAATATTCGGTTAATGTCGATGTTAGACCGGCATTCCTTGATTTTATCTTTGAGCTCATTAACTATTGAAAACTTCTTTCCTTTCTCGTACACTTTAGATGCAAGCATTGCCCACAAATTTTCGATTGGACTACAATCTGGACTGTATGTCGGCCATTGCAATAAATTAATATTTTTAGATGCAAATCACTCCTTTGATTGCCTAAAAACGTGGAAAATATATTTCTCTTTAGGATTTTCATCCTGTTTTGTAATAAGAATACATTTTAGAAGGTCCAAGTTCATTTCTGAACTCATTCTTGGGGTTATAAAGCATATGGGAAGATTATAATTTCTCTTCGATCGAACTAAATTTTTTTGGACCTACAGCTGCTATATATTTTTCCATGGCATGTGAGTTTTTGGAAATACGAGTCGTCTCCCCTTGTGAACCTTAATGGGGGCTTAGATTTAATTTTAGTCAATCCAATGCACTAAGGAAATTTTACCCAATTTTTTGGCCAAAATTCAATTAAAATTTTTGCAGTTTATTTTTTATTATACCCTATACCACTATGTGGTTTGGGTATAATGACTTTGTGCTGCTGTTTGTAACAACCAAAAATATTTGACCTAGACCCATCTTTAATTATACCGATCGAATCAGAATCACTTTCTGAGTTGATTTAACAATGTCCGTCCGTCCGTCCGTCCGTCTGTGTGTCCATGTAAACCTTGTAATCAAACTGCAGGTCGCAAATATGAATATATTTTGATGAAATTTGGTATATAAGCTTTTATCGGCCATGAGATGAACGCTATTGAAATTGGTGAGAATCGGTCCATGTTCAGACCTAGCCCCCATACAAATTACCCCTATGAAATCAACACAAATTGTCATAAGATCCAAATTGTCACATAGATCTTACTCAAATTGGGTTTATATGCGTTCATTACATCCATTAATGAGTAGTCCAAAAATGATCCCTTTGGCCCCATATAGAGCTGCTTCCCGATATTAACTTAAATCTGTTAAAAAAACAAAAATATTGCACTGATTCTTCTCAAATTTTGTTTGTACATATTTTTGCAAAATACAAGAGACGTTACCAACCATGGTCAGGATCGGTCCATTTTTGGACCTAGTCCCCACATAGCTATAGCATCCGATATGAACTTTTTCATATCTGCAGCCAAAAAAATTAATAAAAATCCCACTCAAATTTGATTTTTGCTTATTTTCTATGTCCAGTTAGTTGGGCCTAAGAGATAGGGTTTCCAAACGCATGGTATAGGGTATCGTATAGTCGGTCTAGGCCGACTATAATTGTCTTACTTGTTTTTTTTGCTTTAATATTAAAAAGAAATAACAAAGTAAACATCTCTTTTTAAATTTTTCGACAGAATTGATTTATTGTTACTTTATCAGGCGTCGTATATTTGTATTCGTTACCGAAATTTTTCGATCGAAATTCGTTTTTTGCTTTCCAAAATAAAATACTAAGAGTAGTCTTCTCTACCACAACGAGAGAATAAATTTTTTTTTACCGCGAATTCCAATCATGTAAAGTGAAATAGACTGATCCAATTCATCTACTTCTGAAAAACTTTTGGAATACTAACATGAATTTTTTGACGTTGAGATCAACGTTTTACAATACCCAATGGCTCAATTCCGTCATAGTTTGTTGCCATAGTACAATTGCTATTATCTTTCCATTTAACCATCAGTATTTCATTTTGTTTATCAAACCGCATTCGAACGAGGCACGATCTTCCTTTTTCATTTCCTTTGTGCTTTTGATAGGACATTTTTTGGTTCTATTTTCTCGTATGGTTCCCGTGGCACGATATCCTTCTATTTTGAGTTCCACTAAAAGGTTAGAGCTCGTAAAAAAATTATCGAAAAATACTTCGTGCTTTGCTGGGTCAGTCTCCATCTTCTTAAGTAATTTTTTAACTACTCTTGATCCTAAGGAGTCAGTGGAATTTTCATCGGATTTTCCGCAATTAAAATCAAAAGTATAGCAATATCCCGTGGAACTAGCTACTATCCAGTTTTTAAAGCCAAACCGCACTGGTTTTCTTCTGATAAACTGTTTAGCGAGATGGTGACCACAATATTTTACCATGGACTCACAATTGAAATATGCTCGTATAGTATACCCCACTGAAGGAATTTTTTCATTACAACATCAGCTAATGGACGAACTTTAAACATTTTGTCCCTGCTAGTACCAGCTTCGTCATTATTCACAAGATGGATGATATTCTTTTTTATATCTCTATATCTTTGTCTGGTCATTGATTTTGTTATCGTTTCAATACCTACATCTTCATCGTAGGACCAGTACAAATCCTCTCTGGGTAATTTGTGATATCCAGACAATATCAATATACCTATAAACTTTTTCAAGTCGGTAGAGTCTAGCTGAAAGTTATGCCTGTTGTTTTGATTGGCATATAAATTTGAGTTTGTTATAATCAAGTTTATAACTTCATCGTCAAATATTTTCTCAAATATTTGTACTGGGGTAAAACCATGAAGCTGATTCTTTACATCTTCTTATCTGTCTAGCATATCAGGGATCTCCCGACCTATTGAAGAGTATGTTGGTAAATACTTGCGCCATATTGGTTCTTGACGGCGACTTCTCTTGACCTTATTGGCTAATGGTTCATCATCGATGCTATCGTTTTCTTCACATCGAAATACCTCTATAGCACCAGGCACGTCTTGCGGCAAGGAGCCACCACCTTCTTTCTCATCTGTTACCACACTCGGTTATGGTGGTATTATTGCAAAGTCATACTCCTGATAACCATCACCATCTTCTAAAATCGAGTTTACTGCTTCTTCTAAGCCCTCGAAAGCGTTAGAAACGTTAAAACGTTTGGAATTCATCGTAAATAACAAATATAAAAAACTTCAAATTGTGCACGCGATACTTTTATGCACGTGATCTGATAAAGATCTCTTACTACACTAAAACAATTGTAAAGATTATTTAAACAAGTCATAATAGTTTCTTATTTTGGGATTTCCCTCTTTATATAAAATATTTGCAAATATGCTTGTGTATATCTGCATGTGATAGTGTTGCCACAATTTTTATATGGATTCCGCCGCTGTACCCAACTAAGTACAGTGGTATTCCAAACAAAAAAATGTTTCTGATTATAAACTGGAATCGACTTATTCATAATTTATTTTATAAAGGAGAATGTACACTATAAAATTGCATATGTAAAATAAAAAAAAAATTTACGTAAACAGAAAGAAATAATAAAAGGACGGACATACTTGTATGCTTGAGGATACTGTAAGTTCAAAGCTCGTTCTATGACAGTTGTCATCGATATAGCTGCAATTCTTTTTCTTTTTTAAATTCTACATTTGTCATTTTTTAACTAATACACAAAAAACCATTATTACTTTTAAAGTCTAATAGCTGGCTTCTTTTTTCTAGATGTACTACAGAGGCGCCAAATGGGTTAAAATATAGTAATATTAATTGCAAATTTTTTCCAGAGCACATACTCTGCCATAGTCTTTTTATTTCAGGCTGTCCTTATAATATAAAAAACTTTAACGTTTTTTCTGACATAGTCATAACGGAGAGTGAAGTTTTGCAGGGTTTAAAATCTTTGAAATTCTCTCATTTACCTGGTCCTGATGGTATTCCATCATCTATATGCTATACATTCCGCTAATGAGCTATACATTCCACTCACTAAATTGTGTAATTCTTCTCTCTCTTCTGGATATTTTCCAACTTATTAGAAGGAGAGTTTTATTATACCTCTTCATAAAAATGGTAATAGGCGTTGTATTGATAACTACAGAGGCATTGCTAAGCTGAGTGCTATACCTAAATTGTTTGAGAAGATTGTTACTGGCAGATTGAAACATTTGGTGGGTAACTTAATATCTCCTTACCAGCATGGTTTTGTTAAGGGTAGGTCAACAGTGACAAACTTACTTGAGCGGTCTCCCACGTAAGTAGAGCTTTTTCATACAATTTTCAGACAGATGTTATTTATACTGATTTAAGTAAAGCTTTTGATGCTGTGCATAATGAACTTTACTATATAAACTTGATTCTTTGGGCTTCCCACCTAGGTTGTTGAATTGGGTATCGTCTGACTTGAGAGGTAGATCTCAGAAAGTTGTTTTTAGAAATTGTTCTTCATTTTCTATTTCTGTCACTTCAGGTGTTCCACAAGGTAGTCACTTGGGTCCAGTTATTTTTATATTATACCTTAATGATCTTCATTCCGTTGTTCGTTTTTCTAAAGTATTAATATATACACTCAGGGAAAAGCTGCAACTTAAAATCAAGAACGAGGCATATTAATTCCATAATGTTCAATATAACTCAAAAGTTATATTTAAATACATATATTAAATTAATGTTGTTTCAATTTATTTCGTGGGATATATTGAATCAACATTGATTTAAAGTTGAAATATATTGCATTTAAGTTGCAATTAATTAAACATTATTAAATCTTTTGTTTGTTAGATTTTATAGTCATTTTTCAGACATTGCAATTAAGCAAATTTTTTTATTTTTGTTTCAATGGTGCGTGGCAAAGAAGAAGAAAGCATATATTTCGAAAATTGATAACTGCACTGTATTCTTAATCGGACCGGTTTCTGGCATTTCAGCTTTCATCAGCGATTTATTGAACATTGTGATAATTGTTATATAATTGTTTTAATTGAATAGAATGTTTCTATATGAAATTTTTTCTACTTAGGGCCGCCGTGAGGTTTGAACCATGAACCTTCACATACACTCGTACTTGCACTTTTTGAACAGCGCTTTAACACACTCACCTAAAGTCAGGCCTATGAGCAGTGTGGTTAGATTCAGTTTTCGTACCATACAGTTTTACTTTGTATTAATTTCAGAAGATACAACTCTGTTCAACATGAATATTTTTGCATTTATACTTTTAATTTCCATATTCTCACGGCCGCCCTAAGTAGTAAACGTACAAATTTTCTTGAAAAATCTCTTCTGGGTTTCATTAAAATGTGGTCTAAGGAATTTGATGATACTTATGTCACTAAACGTTTATTTACTAGCCTCGTTAGGCCTACCCTTGAGTATGCATCTGTTGTGTGGTCACCTAATTATTCTTGTTATAGTGATAGTATCGAATCAGTTAAGAACCAATTTCTTTTATTTGCTTTGCGTGGCCTAGGTTGAAGTAATAACACTGATTTGCCACAATATGAGCACAGATTGAAACTTATAGATCGTCCTACACTTCAAACTAGAAGAATGATGTTAAATATTACATTTATTGTGAAATTAATTAGTGGAATTTTAACATTATAACATTATACACTAACATTATAACATTATAACATTTTTGTGATAATAGGATTTTTTTTTAATGTTTACACTCTGGAAATTTTGCTATTGCTACTTAAAATTAAAAACTTTTTGATGTGAAATTTGCAAATTTGTTTACACTCAAAGAATATTTACACTTAAAAAAACGTTACAAAAAAGAATTAACTTTGTGTTTCCACATTTCTCTAACTCATGAGCGTTTCATCAGTTTCATACTGTAATATGAGACATAAGTTTTGTGTATTAAACATCAAATAAAAATAAATAAATAAATTGTAAAGTAGAGATATGTCAAAACTGGTGCGATTGTGATAGTGTCCTTTGATGGCAAACAGTCCATTTTAGCAGTGCTTCTTTTTTTTTATTATTATTAATCAACACTCAGGGGATGCCCCCTACAGATGCAGTGCATTGTGTTGATCTCAGGAAAGATATAGAAATAGGAAAGAGGAAAGAGGGAATAGTGTGTTCACTTTTTTTTTTTTTGCAGCGACAGACCAAAGCCTCTGGTGGGAATCGAACCCACGACCCCCGCATATAGGCGAGCACGCTACCTACTCACCTACGGGGCGCTGTGATGATATGCTGGATGTATATTTGAGCCTTTTTCAATCGCGCGTAATATGAGCTGAATATATTGCTGTTTTGTTAATTTCAAATCCGGAAATAATGCTAATGCCTCCTCATTTGTGAACTGTTTTAAGAATCCGTTTTGTTCTCACTGTACTAGTTTTAACAACTTTTTCCAATTTTATCGTAAACATCTTTAAGTTTCTGCCTCTTAGATCTACCGCTGCAGTTGCCCAATGATTTGCGCGGTCTTCAAGCCTTATCTTGCTTTGCTGTTTCTGCAGCGACAGTAAGTTGGCTTTCTAACCAGTTTGCACTTTTTATATAAAACTTTTGTTTGTTGTAGCTAACTTCTTTATAACGTTTTTTAGTGCTTTGGTGAAATTAGATAATTCCTCTTGTATTTCGGTGCTACGCGAATTTAAGTTTAATTTTATTTTAACATAACTAAGAACATCTGCCTGGTTTTTGTTTCTAAAATCCTCTTTGGCCAGTTCTTTATAACTAAAGCTCTACATATTTTTTGAATATTTTTATTTGCGATTGTTATTGCTGAAATATATTATAGCAATTGAGTTTGTATTCAAATGTATTCCAGGTAAAATAAAAAGGTAAGAAAAAGTAATTAGGGCTTTACTATCTAAATTAATATACAAAAAACCCACTATACAAATGAATTACCTGTGTGTGTTTTCTTTACTACTTGCATTAGATCATTATTAGGTAAAATAAAAAGGTATCAAAAAGGTATGATAATAAAAAAAACCCAGGTTACAAATGAGTTACATCCTCTGTGTATTGACATTCTTACTTAAAAATATATCAAAAGTGTGGTGTATTTTGTAAGCAGATATCATTACTGGTAATAGAACAAATAATGACTATTATAAGCTATAAAATAGATAAAGCACAAATTTAACACACCATTGTATAAATTACCATAATTTGAAATTTTTTGAGTAATATCTACCACGGGTCGTCCCGGGTGCAAAAGTATGTATATGGCTAAAGAGGATACTTTCACCTTTCTCCGTGTTGTATACGTTTCATGTTCCCTTTTGTTCCCTAGACGTTCTATTCCACTAAAATTGAAATTTGACATAAATATAGTAGTTTAATATATATTTCAGAACACCCTAATATTAGACGGTAGTGTTGTGACCACTTACGACAACTAAAACTACAATCCTACGTTTTTCCTTTATTTCCCGACAAATTAGTCGATTTTTTGTGGTTTAAAGGTGTGGTTGGCGAGGTGTCAATTTGGCCGATCCATTCGTTGGATCTTTATCGTCGTATTTGTCGCACAGTTTTAGAAAGTTTGTTACCACCTTTTCAGAATAGTTTATCAGTCTGGCAATTTTTGTATCATGTTTCACTATGTGGTAAGGGTGTAATGAGTTTGTACTGATTTTTTAACAACCAAAAATAATTCTGATAAAAGATGGCTCTAGGGGCATCTTTTATCAGAATCGACTCAGAATCTCACTCTAGATCGATTTAGATATATTCGTGTAAATTTTGTGATCTAACTACAGCTCGCAAATATACATAATTATATTTTGATGAACTTTGGTATGTAAGCTTTTATCGGCCATAGGATGAGCGCTATTGAAATTGGTAAAAACTTCTGCATGTTCATACCTAATACCTAAACAAATGACGCCTACTAGATCGACTTAAGTTGCCATAAGATCCAAATTATCATATGGATGTGTGCTTGATACATCGATTAAACACTGGTTCAAAAATACACCCTGTTGGACATTTGTGATTTACAGCCCCCATATAAGGCTACTTCCCGATCTTCAATTAAATCTATCAAAAACAAACGATTGAATGATATCCGCGTTAGAAGTTTCAAAAGGTGCTGAAAACTGTTGTAACAGTTAAAACTGATGGACCCAGATTGTTGTGTGTCCGCCAATTTCTTATTATTTCTATACCACTATGTGGTTTGTGCTGTTTGTAACTACCACAAATATTTGACCTAGACCCGATCGACTCAGTATCACTTTCTAAGTCGATTCGTCCATCCGTCCGTCCATCTGTCCGTCCGTCTGTCCGTCTTTGTGTCCATGTAAACCTTGTAATCAAACTTCAGGTCGCAAATATAAACATATTTTGATGAAATTTGGTACATAAGCTTTCACCAGCCATAGGATGAACGCTGCTGAAATTGGTGAAATTCGGTCCATGTTCAGACCTAGTCCACATACAAATGACCCCTATGAAATCGACATAACTTGCCATAAGATCCTAATTACCATATAGATCCCCGTCAAATTGGGTTTGTATGTGTTTATTATATCCATTAATCAGTAGTGCAAAAATAATCCCTATAGGACTATAGAGCTGCTTTTCACTAAAATCTATCAAAAAACAAAAATTATACAAAGATTTTTTTCAAATTTGGTTTGTATATATTTTTTACCAAATATGGTCAGGATCGGTCCATTTTTCGACCTAGTCCCCATATAAATATAGCACCCGATATGAACTTTTTCATATCTGCATCCAAAAAATTAAATAACAATGCCACTCAAATTTGGTTTATGCTTGTTTTCTATATCCGATAGTTGGACCGTGTTGCTGTATTATTTATATACAAACAACTTGTGTTATTAACAACTCTGTCACTTAATTTTTAATTCAATCAATTTACCTATGCGAAATAGTTTTATATTGTCATAAATTTTAATTTATTTTTTCACTCTGTAATAAACTGTTCAATTGGATAGAAATTGTGTTTAAACATTTATTAAATCGTAACAAACCGAAGAGATAGGGTCTCTAAATCATGGTATAGGGTATCGTATAGTCGGTCTAGACCGAATTTAATTTTCTTACTTGTTTTTTATTATATTTGCTCAAAGTAAGTATAGCAATTTTATGCCATTAAGAGGCCGTTAGGAAATATTGCCAATCGAAGAAATATGAATCGCTTAATCGACTTAGATAATAATTTCGACCCAACAATATCCTCACCATATAGTTTTGTGTACAACAATTAGTCTGTTAACCCAACACTTGTAGATTAAGACATTGAAAATTTTATCATCGGCTGGATTGCTGAGGAAACTAGTGAGCGACGTTTTTTAGATGGTATGTAGAAAAAAACATAATGATTGCAACAACAAAAAAGTAGTCTGTTATTTACGTCATAACAAAATTAACTGAGTACTCCTTTTATTGCCGTTGTTTGAAGCGGTGATCACCTGTTCAAACTATTGTATATTTATCACACAATATATACTACAATCCCCCCAGGTGTAGACATCAAAAGTTGAAGAACAAAAAAGAAAGGAAAAGTTTTATGCTGATAATGTCTTGAAATTAAGTTATATTGGATATGTCTAGCAGCAAAAAAAAAAGACAAAAATTAATTAAACAATTATCGATTAACGACGACGTCTATGCTAACAAACATTAATCACAAGTCTTTATCTATCTACACAAAACCCAATATTGATCTATTAAAAACTCTTCAAAAAATGGCGGCATTATAAGTTTGTTTTTTAATTTTTTTTTTAATAACTATCCAAATGTTTTGTTTTAATGGCGGTGTCTTTTGGCAGCGGTTTATTTTCAAAGTGATTAACGTTATGGTTGATTTATAATTGGAGTTGGCAGCACAAAGTGACAATCAACTAAACACATTGACTATATTTTGTTAAATGTGGACAGTACGGATTAAAAATTAATAGAGGCGTATACATATATGTGCACATGCATGTAAATAAATACTTACTCGTATGTCTAAATGCAAGTAATGATCAAAGTGTTTCAGGTGATGAATACCGCCTTTAGGGTGACAACAACAAACATTTCAATGCATTATTTGCACTTGAAATCTCATCATCGTCATCAACTGATTGCATCTTTGGAATAAACAGCTTCCGCCTCTATTAGAAATTCAACATTATGAAGTGTATTTGTTTAAAATGTCGCATGGTTAAACAAACGACTTCAAAAAACACATCACGTAGAAGAAGATGCAAAAGGCTACTGTACGCAAATGGTGAGTACATGTAGGAAAATTAAACAACACATCATAATCATCATCATCATCGTTATTATGATTGCTTCTCTTGAATGCTTATTTATTTGCTGGCAATGACCAGCAACCAAATTTACTACCAATAACTAAAAACTACGGAACTCGATGTAGTTAATTTGTGACAAAATGAAAATTTGATAGAAAAAACGAAGAAATTTTACTGAAAGTAGCAGATCCCAGCCCTCGAAAGTGCAAATTCTAGGAAATTCTATGAAATTAAATTTTTTCATTTAATAACTTATTTTATAATTTTAGACAATTAATCAATCAATTTTAGCCAATTCACAATTCAATACTTTTTAATTAAATAACGATTGCGTTATTGATTTATATCCAAAATAATTTTTCAATTAAAAACAATTATTAATGAACAAACTCTTTGTTTTGCAAACACATTAACAAATTTAATAAACACACACATAGCATTGTATAAATTATGTATGTGTTAGTAGACACTTTAAATGAATATAACTCCAAAAAAAATTTAAAAATGTAAAAATCTGCAAATCTGCAAATCTGGTGAACAGCTAAAAAGAAATAGCTTTCAAATGGGGTATGTTTGTTCAGAATCGGGATAAAACTGTGAAACAAAAAATCGGTCACAAGAAATCATCTTACTTATTAATATTATAGAATGGACTTGAACGTAAAAAGCTTTTAGTGCTTTATATCAAGTTAGGAAAATGCTATTTCAAAAAATATAATTTCTTTAACATTTTCGGATATTGCACGAGAACGCCATATATGCTCTAGCAAAGTTATCCGCTTTAAATAACTTCGCTTTGTTTTGCTGGGTGATTTTGTAAATTTAAATGTATTTTGTGGTCATCACTAAGTATTAAGTAATGAAACATAAATACTTTATCTCATTCCTTTTGTTGTTGTTTATGTAGTGTATCATCATGTGTATGTATATGTCAATATTTACTGTCGACTTATTAAGTGTTAAATATGCTCTGACTACTTGCCACTCATTATAAATCTAAGCATTGCACTTTGGGCCAAGCAACACAAACAAAATCTTCAAAAAAAAAATCGATGTTTGTTAAAAGTTTTAATAAGCATTATATTTAACTCAGTCCCATTTTTGCCAGTAGGGACACCTGTCAAAGAATGTTAACGAAATAATTATACCCTATACCATTATGTGGTTTGGGTTTAATGACTTTGTGCTGCTGTTTGTAACTACCAAAAGTATTTATTATACCGATCGAATCTGAATCACTATCTGATTCGATTTAACGATGTCCGTCCGTCCGTCCGTCTGTGTGTCCATGTAAACTTTGTAATCAAACTGCAGGTCGCAAATATAAATATATTTTGATGAAATTTGGCATTTAAGCTTTTATCGATCATAGGATGAACGCTGTTGAAATTGGTGAGAATCGGTCCATGTTCAGACCTAGCCCCCATACAAATGACCCCTATGAAATCGACATAAATTACTATAAGATCCAAATTGTCATATATATCTTACTCAAATTGAGTTTGTATGCGTTTATTACATCCATTACTGAGTAGTCCAAAAATGATTCCTATGGGACAACTCTTAGTCATAGGCCCCATGTAGAGCTGCTTCCCAATCTTCACTTAAATCTATCAAAAAACAAAAATATTGCACTGATTCTTCTCAAATTCTGTTTGTATATATTTTTTTGCAAAATACAAGAGACTTTACCAAACATCATCAGAGTCGGTCCATTTTTTGAGCTAGTCTTCATATAGATATAGCATCCGATATGAAGTATTTCATAACTGCAGCCAAAAAAATTAATAAAAATTCCACTCAAATTTGGTTTATGCTTATTTTCTATATCCAGTTAGTTGGGCCTAAGAGATAGAGTCTCTAAACGCATGGTATAGGGTATCGTATAGTCGGTCTAGACCGACTATAATTTTCTTACTTGTTTTTAAATTCTTTTTATTTAATAAGTGAATAACAACAACAAAAATCCATATTATATACTGAAAACATAAATCAATGGATCAGCTTATGCACATTCGCACCTCAATTATCATTATAATAATAACGATCATCACTGATCTGATTATCTGCTGTTCTGTAACGCTGTAAGTATATATATATATATATGTTCCCGAAACTCCTATAAGGAGCATAGGGCCCCAACAAAATCTCTCCATTTTGATCTGTCCATCGCAATATTTTTCACTTCGCTCCAACTGGTGTTCAGAGTTGTTGCTTCAGCTATGACTTGTCGCCTCCATGTATGGGCTGGACGTCCTCTTCTACGACTACCTTGTGGATTCCACTCTATGGCACTTTTAGCAATGTCTGGATGGGCTTTTCTTATTGTATGACCTATCCAGTTCCACTTTCGTCTACGTACTTCAATGGTTATAGGAGATTGCTGCGTTTCGAACCAGAGCCTCTCATTGGTTATCCTTTGCGGCCAATACACCCGAAGTATTTTTCTCAGACATCGGTTTATAAATACTTGCATTGCCTGAATGTCTGGGGGGGCCGCATTCCATGTTTCGCAGCCGTACAACAAAGTAGAACGAACATTCGAGTTAAATAGTTTGATTTTGACACCACGAGAGAGTGTGGATGATTTCCATACATAATTGAGTTGGCCGAAAGTTTGGGATGCTTTTTTAATACGGTGAGAGATATCTGCGCCCGAGCCGCCAGTTGTTGTTAATATAGAGCCAAGATAACAGAAAGATTCTACATCCTCTAGTATATCATTACCAATTGTAAATCTGCTGTTGTTTTCAGCGTTTATTCTCATCACCTTGGTCTTCCTAATGTTTATTTTAAGGCCTGCATTTGAGGCCATGTCTGACAGAAGTTGTAACTTTGATTGCATATCAGAGAATCGATGAGAGAGAACGCAAATGTCATCAGCATATTCTAAGTCCTCTAATCTTCCATTAAGTCCCCAAGAGATACCTCTATTGTCTACCATACATTGTTTCATGACAATATCCAATACGATGTTGAATAAGAGTGGACCTGAGTAGTAAGACGATTCTAGTCATTGTAAAACAATTAATATAAAAATTCTTTTTAGCAGAGTCTACTTTCATTTTAAACTCTTTATTTTATCTCATACTCTCTGTCTGTTTGTCTGTCTGTCTGTCTGTCGTGGGGCAACCCCATTCCCCCTTATCCAATTGATCTGAAACTTGGCCCATAGTCTTGTTTTGATTACTGATTAATTTTGGGGTAGTCACGCACTGTCACGCATAGTCACGCACAGTCACGGAGTGATCTAAATGTCATTTCCCCTCATTCGATAGATGGGATTTCCCCTTATTAGATCGATCCGAAACTTGGTTGATATACCAAGCACGCAATAGAACTCACAATCACTGAATACCGGTAAAAAAAAAAAATCAGAAAAAAATCTCACAATCGGTATAGCTAGGTCTGAAAGGGTTATATCTCCAAATCTAGAAGTCATAAAGCAGAATTAGTAAAATTTTGGCCCATATTTAATTTATATATTAATACGTGAAGGACAATTTTTTATTCCCTTTTTAGCTAAATGTAGGCATGGAGCTGTGTGAAATTTGGCATAATTATAGCTCATATAGAGGAGAAGCGGAGAGTGATAAAATTTATGTGTAATATGTTTTAAAAATATATTAAATTAAATAAAATAAAATATTAATAATAATTAGTAACACCCTGTTAATTTGAAAGATTTAGTTGTATATCACAGGCCCTGCGTTGAATTGTGAATTGCTAAAATTGATTAGGCTCAATTTTTTGTATACCTGTGGTCACAAGCATTAATCACCTAAGTCGAAAAATCATGCTTTCGAAAAAAATAACGTTTTATATAAATGAAATGGGACTTCTTTACAACTTAGGTCAGTATGTTTTCATTAATAATTAAAAAAAAAAGATAGATATAAAGCGTTGTTAGAAGACTATGATAGCATACATAACTCAAATCGTTTTTAAGTCGACTTAGGCGGTTATCGCATGTGACCACAGATATATAGATTAAAAAAACACTTAAAGAAAAAAATTTAATTTAATTCCTAGAATTTGCACTCGAATTTCGAGTGCTAGTCTATACTAGTACATATTTAATAGGTAATAACAGATCCCAGCCCTCGAAATTCGAGTGAAAATTCTAGGAAATTTAATTTTTCCATATAGTAAATTATTTTATAAGACCCTAAAGGTATGCTAATCAATTTTAGCCAATTCACAATTCAACAAGTTTTAAATATCGATTGCCATATTGTCGGTTTATTGTTGGTTTATGTCCAATTATTGGTTTGCGTCCAAAATTAGTTTTCAATTCAACACAATTATTATTGTTATTATTAACTAATTTAATAAGCACACATTTTATGTATGTATTAGTAGCAACTTTAAATGAGCATAACTCTAAGAAAATGGAAAAAAGGAAAAATCTGTAAATTTGGTGGACAGCTAAGAAGAAATACCTTTCAAATGAGGGATGTTTGGTCAAAATAGGATTAAAACTGACACACTAACATCGGTCACAAGAAATCGCCTTACCTATTAAGATTATATTAGCCATTTCAAATTGTGTGTATTTTTTAGCTTTTATATGTGCTTTCCAAGTAAGACGCCTGTCTAACGTCATTCCTAGGTATTTTACGGTGTCTGTTTTAGGTACAACATCACCGTTGATCGTTATTGCAGAGCAGTCACCTCTTCTTAAGGCAAATTGATGTGTTGGGATTTAACACTATTTACTTTTATGTTGTAAAACACAACTTCTTAACACATTTGACCACTTCACATTTAAATAGAAAAAAAAAACTCATGCAGCGAATGACTTGACTTGTTTCATTAGAAGTATGAAATTCGTCCTATTCCGTCTAGATCACATATACCATACACTATAGCATAAGCTTGGACAATGGGTTTTAGGTCGAGTTAATGGGATATAAAGATAGACATAAACTAAATTTGACTCACATTATTATGAATTTGTTGTCCGCAGATATGCAAAAGTTCATATCTAATGCAAGCTTCATATGGGGAGTAAGTCACTTATTCTTTGAAAATATCAACCAAATTTGAGAAAAATCAATACAATATTTTTGAAATTTTAACAGATATTAATTAAAGTTTATATGGGACTATGTCTAATAATGCTCCCCCAGGGTTTAGTTTTCACCCGTTTGAAAAATATAGCGTCACCAGTAAGCTATGTTTTTCAGTTTTTCAGATGTAAAATATCATTATCGACAATATAACCTTGATATAATCCTGAATTTATTACAGATTTGTAAACACTTTCGTGCGAAAATATAGAGCTTTAAGCCGAATATGAGTCATTTGCGGGAACTTCCGTTTTACTGCTTCAATTTGAAGGAATCTGCATCTGAGGTACATCGATTATTTATAGAAGCATATGGTGAAGATGCCTTAAGTGAGAGAAATTGTCGTGAGTGATTTCAAAAGCTAAATTTGACATCAAAGTGGAAGGCTGAAAGTGCACGAAAATCAAGATTAATGCCAAACGCATGAAGAATTTGCACTTGAACTAGGAGTGACTCAATCAATTTCATTTCGTTTAAAATAACTGGGAATGATCAAAAACAAGGAAATTGAGTTCAATATGAACTAATGCCGAGAAACGTTGAACGTTAGTTTTCCACTAGTGAATTGCTGCTTGCCAGGCATATGCGAATTGTGGATCATGAGACATTATTCTATGTCTTCGACGCCGTATCAACCGACAAATCAAGCGAATATCATGCAAAAGGTAAAGCAAGATCAAAAAATCATCGTTCTGTGGTCGATTGTGAATTCTAACAAGGAATATAATTTGAGTGTTGTGCGTCGTTGGCATAAAGCTATTCATAAAAAGAGGCAGATAAATCTTAGTTTTTACATCACGATAATGAGCCGTCTAACACTTCATTGGTTCTTGAGTGACTTCCGGCCGTTTAAAGAAATCAAAAGGATTCTCCAGGGATACCATTTTGAAGCGAATCACTATGCTCTCTTAAGGCCATTCCGGAAATATACTTAAACAACTGTTTCGTGAATTGGAAACAACATTGGCATAAGTAGATTTTATCGAAGTGGTGAAATTAATATGGAAGAATAAATAAAGATTTTTCATTTTATAACACAAATTCTGTAACTAACATTAACTGAGTTGCTATTAATATTTCTGTTATAAATTTGTTTTATTGCCAAATAATAAAAGTACCATTTTAAAATTACTTGCAAAATATAAGAATTTTATGAATTTTCATAATAGTTTCATAATCATTTTTCAGAACAAAATTACAAATGCGCTGAAACACCGAAACTGGTCTGAGTGTTTCCATTGTTGCGATCTCCTATTATTGAATTCTGAAATAATAGAAACAATTAGAAACGTTGTACTACGAAGTACCACTAAAGGAAAAAATTATATTAAATTCAAAGAACTTACGCTCGCAACACCAACAATAACGCCGGCAATTACAATAGCTACTTTGTATAGATTCATAAAGTAAAATAATTTCTTTTGAACGTTACTATAATGATGCTAGGGAAATACTACTTTTATTTGAATTTATTATTACTCTTATATAGAAGTATGATGACAAATAAATGCCAATAGAAATAGTTGAAAATAATTGATTCATTTATTTATTGGTTACTTACTCACAGAAAAATTTTATATATAATTAGTATCGAATGATTTCATTGGGTTTCGTTCTTAATATATATTTAAATATATGTATATGAATTCATTATATCTATAGCATTTTCCATTTTTAATTTATTTTTTCAATATACATTTTTTTAATTATTGTTATAAACGTTTTGTTTATTTTTAAAAGCTGGCGTCAAAGATGTGTTTAAGAAAAAAAAAACTAAAAACTAAGCTGGAATATTTATGAAATCATCAAACAACAATTTTAAGCCGCGACTCGATTCGATGGCACCAAAGACTAAAAACATTTGCATCTTGCATTTGAAAATTTCATGCCCGAACTTTGATTGGAAAAACATTTTCAATTATTTCAAACATTAGTAGAAGCTTTTTTTTAGAATATTTAAAGGAAGATTCAGATGAAAATCATATTAATTTTAATTAGGCTAAAGGGGTAAGGAGTTGAACTAAGAAACAAGGAGTTCTTTTTATTGAATCTTGGTCAGAACGGAACAAAATGAAAAAATATTAGGCTTTATAAACAGAATAAAAACAAAACAGAACTGAAGATAAATCGAGTAAGAGTGTTTAATTCGGCTGTGCTGAATTTTTGATACCCTCCACCTGCGTCTTAAACCGAATATTGCAACCAAATTTGGGTATTGGTTATCCAATGAAATTTATTATTGAACGCAGCCGGCGCACAGTGGACCATATTTTGAGAAGGCGGCCAAAAATCATTTTTTTTTTTTGTTACCGATTTTAAAGTTATGTTATTCATTTGAAAGCAAATACTAGTAAACCTCGGGAGCCAAAAAATTGCGACTCTACCTCAACTATATCACAGCGAACAGGGTCTTCGAAAATGGGCTTTCTCAGTATTTTGCTAAAATTAAAAATTTCTTTGTAAATTTTTATTTTTGAATGACTGTAACTTTTTTGAGTTAAAAGATTTTGAAGTGAAATAAATTTTGTGTAATTTTGTGGCTTCCATACTATTAATGTTAAAAATATAAAATCACTGAGTGATTTCGAAATTAAAAAAAAAAAATTTTTTAAAAAAGGTCAAAATTTTCCGAAAATCTCCTACTTAATAGAGGATAACTCGTGCCAGTCAAAAGCAGTCAGAAAAAATCTTGCACTCTTCAATAGTCCGAACCCTCCCCTATACTCCTATACCCCATTATATACCCGCCAGTTTCCGCCCGTGTGCACCAGAACAATTTATTCTGACCCAAGGTTAGATATTTTATGCAAAATTTATGAATACAGAAGTTGTCCACTATGTGGTTAGGATATATTAAGTTTGAGGTGATGTTTGTAACTGCCAAAAATATTGGACCTTTATCCATCTTTTATTATACGGATCGACTCAAAAACACTTTCTGAGTCGCTTAAACGATGTCCGTCCGTCCGTCTGAGTGTTATGAATACAAAAGTTGGTCGTACCGGTGCACCGCGGTGTATTTTTTTGCGTGTCGGTAGAGTTGTCATGAGTTGCTATATACTTATAAAAAAGGGTTGAGATATAATGCGCTTAATTGTTACAGGTACATTTACATAGGTATCTTTCAAAAACATTAATAGTCTGAATTAGAGTTATATAGTTTAAATACCTGACAAAATGGGAAACAATTTAAATAACAGGTAAATGGTAAAGAATACTATTGCGACATAGCCCTTTAAGATATGAGCAGGTATGCTTCACCTTTTAAAAGAGGTTAGGGTGTGGGTTCTTTATGGTAATAAAAGATAAAAATTTTTATTTTACATAATTGCAAGAAAGAGTATTTATAATAATGTTTCCACAATTATTATTCATTACAATTTGTGCAATGGCTAAGTACTGTTACAGAGATCTGGCAGATATTTATTTTCAATAGTGAGCAACGACTTCTTTAAGAATTGTAACCTAGAGAAAGGAAAAATTACTAATTTTGCATCTAATTTGAAAAGACGGTACATTGAATGCTCTCATAGCAAGGCAAAGATGTACAAACGTTACCAAGACTGGTTAATAAAGGAACTTATTTTTGATAGTGCATCTACAACTGCCAACGAAAGTGGAAAAAAGGGTCGACCAGCAAAACCAATTGACGAATGTAGTGAAAGATCTTGAAGGCGCAAGCTGGAGAATATCAATGAAGAAATTTCTCAAAGAATTATTAAGGATTCATTTTTGCACCAAATTCAACCAACCCAAAATAAAAAAAAATAAAATTGATATAATTGAAAAAAAAAATACATGCGAGCCCAAGGCGCACAAAGAGGATTTTGAAAAGCATACCTATACCAATTGAAGATAAGAAATTTACGCCGGAAGAAGCGTTCGCCCTATTTTCGGATTTGAAATTGAACCAATGAAAAGAATTGTGGGATTTTTCCAGAGTATCGAGATTTAGTTTCTGCCAAAAAAGAATGCTTACCTTCACAATCTGCTATTAGTGTCACTTCAACATCAGCAGAAATAAAATTGCAAGATCTCCTTGAACATAATGCAGAACGATTGCTAAATACGCTTGATACTGATCATTAAAAAAAAATTGGTAATGGCAGCATTACTTTAATTTCGAAGTGTGGATGTGATGGATCCTCTGGTCAGAAACAATACAAGCAATTTAATGCCGAAAATTCATCAGATGCTAATTTATTTATGGTATCTTTCGTTCCATTGCGCTTAACAAAAAGGTATAGCGTCTTAGAGCCGTCAACTAGTAGAGCAACAGAAATTGATATATGGAAAAATGAAATTCCTTCTTCAACAAAGTATTGCAGACCAATAAAATTTGCATTCAAAAAGGAAACCAAATATGTCATAACTGAAGAAGTTCAAAAAATAAAAGATCAAATTAAGGAACTTCAACCAGTAATATTTAAATTTGATGACCAAGACATTGAAGTACATTTTAAAATGTGTCTCACAATGATTGATGGAAAAGTTGCACAACCTTTAACAACAAAGTCAACGTCAAGCTGCATTATATGCCAAAAGACATCAAGTCAATTAAGCCAACCCCCACCAGAAGACGATAGTTTTAAGAAAGCCTACGAATTTGGAATGTCCCCTCTTCATGCTAGAATACGTTTCATGGAGCATATTCTTAAATTGGGTTATGATTTGGAATTTGGTCGGTTAGGGAAGCAGTGAGAAAACACAAAGAAAATGAAGAAAAAAGAAAGCAAAAAAAAAAACAAATTCAACAAAAATATCTACAGCTAGGCCTCGTAATCGACCAAACAAAACAAGGGGAAGGAAACACAAATGATGGAAATACTTCAAGGAGATTTTTTTCTGATCCGGAAACTGCAGCATCTATCACAGATGTAGATCATGAATTAATAAGACGATTCAAAATCATATTACAAGTTCTAGCATGCAGCAGAAAGATAAATGCAAAAAAATTTGGAGAGTACGCCAATAAAACAGCTATACTTTATAATGAAAAATACTCTTGGAGATATATGCCATCCACAGTTCATAAAATTTTGTACCATGGGGAACAAATAATTCAAAACAATATGCTACCAATAGGAGATCTATCTGAAGAAGCGCAAGAAAAAAGGAACAAAGACTACAGATTCTTTCGCAAGCATGACACAAAGAAAATGTCCAGATGTTGTACTAATGAAGACCTTATCACTATTTTGTTGTGCACTTCAGATCCATATATGCCCAACATTCGTCAAAAATGGAAAACTACATCTATTGAATTAGACGAAGAAGCTAAACAACTTCTAGAAGATGAAAATCAAGGCTATTTAGAAGAAATTTTTACTAAAATTGGTTGATTTAAAGTACTTTTTCATTACACTAACAATAAGTTACACTTTTTTTATATAGTTAAAAAATTTTCTTGATTTAAAAATTTATATATTTTGTAAATTTGCAATAAAAACTGTTATATTTCATAAATTTACCATAAAAATTGATATAGAAATATTTAAAAAGACAATAAAAAAAATTTAACTAAAGCAAAAACATACGAGTTTTTCATTGAAACTTCTCTATCTTGAACCAATATAAGGTAACTTTTACGTTCGCTGCTTAATAAATTATATTTTAACTGGGGATCTTTCAAAAAAAAAAAAAAACAACCTTTGGCCCTTGTGCACATTAGGACTAAAAAGTTTACGGGGGCCAAAGTTTGGTATTTTCTGAAAAAATTAACTTAAAAAATTGTTAAAAAGTATTAGTTGTAAAATTAACTGAAAAAATAAGACATTTATTAAAAAAAAACATTTTTTTACCTTTTAACACTTCACTTTTGTACTAAAATTCAACTACAAATGAAAATGTATTTTAAACCCTCCGTAACTTTTTTTATTTTCGGTCGAGAATTACGTTTTATAGCAAAACTTAAAGGTTAAAGTCTCACCTACCAAACAAAAAAACCGCATATCAAAATTCTAAACTAATCAAAAGTTATAGATTTTTGACCGCCTTCTCGTCAAATGGTCCACTGTGCGCCGTATCAACTGACAAATCAAGTGAATATCATGGAAAAGGTAAAGCAAGATCAAAGAAATCAGCGGTCTGTGGTCGATTGTGAATTCTAACAAGGAATATTATTTGAGTGTTGTGTTTCGTTTTCATAAAGCTATTCACAAAAAGAGACAGATAACTCTTGTTTTTTGCAAAAGGCTTCTCCGGGGATACCATTTTGATGCGAATCACTATGCTCTCTTAAGGCCATTCCGGAAATCTACTCTCGAAGGGAGATTACTTTGAAAGTGGTGATATGGAAGAATGAATAGAGATTTTTCATTTTATAACAAAAGTCACCTTTTCCTTTAAATACAAATTCTGTAACTAACAATAACTGAGTTACTATTAAAAATTCTCTTATAAATTTGTTTTATTTTCAAATAAATAAAGTAAGTACCATTTGAAAATTATTCGTAAAATATTAGATTTGTATGAGTTTTCAGAATCATTCTTCAGAACAAAATTACAAATGCGCTGAAACACCGACACTAGTTTGAGTATTTCCATTGTTGTCATCTCCTATTATTGAATTCTGAAATAATAGAAACAATTAGAAACGTTGTACTACGAAGTACCACTGAAGGGAAAAATTAAATTAAATTCAAAGAACTTACGCTCGCAACACCAACAATAACGCCGGCAATTAGAATAACTACTTTGAATAGATTCATAATGGAAAATAATTTCTTTTGAACGTTACTATAATGATGCTAGGGAAATACTACTTCTATTTGAATTTACTATTGCTCTTATATAGAAGGGTGATGACAAATAAATGCCAATAGAAATAGTTGAAAATAATTGATTCATTTATTTATTGGTTACTTACTCACAGAAAAATTTAATATATAAATAGTATCGAATGATTTCATTGGTTTTTCTTTCTTTATTTAGTTTGTGCACGATGTATTCTGTTTATAAACGAATTTGCATTGGCAAAGAGTGTGACTTCAAAATAAAATATTGGCTTTCATGATTTAATGCTTAAAGTGATTAAAATTGTTGGTTGAATTTATTTCTTTGGTGACCTAGGTTATGGACCAAAGCTACGTAATTATTTTTTATATTTCCGTGGGTACTGTTATACATTTTCAGCCTGGTTTATTTACATACAGTATTTTTTTTGAAATTATCCTGAAATAGAAAGTATATGACAATGTTTGACCGAAAGGGGGCATATTTTACTATGGTGTCCAATGGGCAGATAGCTAATATTTTTTTTTTACTTTTTGCAAGTGTGTTTCAGGCACACAGCTTCTATATATATTGCAACACCTATAAGTAAATAACAGCAACTATATATATTTCATATGTATTATAGCAAGTTATATTCAGTTAGGGGAATCCCCTTTGATTTGAATGTATAACAAGGTAGTTTTCGAAGTTGAAAAATAATTAGTTGTCATAAGGTTTTCATACATATTGGTAATATTACTGACTTCTTAACAATGGCGAAGCGATCGTTTAACTTCTTAAATAATTATCGAGGCCTTGAGGAAGCTATTGACAGCATTTTTAACGAAGATGGTGATTATGATGCTAGTTATGACTTAGTGACGATTCCTCCCGATCCGAGTATTCTCACGGATGAAGAAGAAGGTGATGAAGATAACATCCAGGAAAGCGGTTTTCCGCGTGACATCCCAGGGAGAGTTGAAGTGATTGAGTATAGAAACAATAATGAATGGGATAGCAGTGATGATGAACCTTTACAAAGATACTGCAAATTGGACACGAAGGAACCACATTGGCGTAAATGTGACGGTTCCTATACAAACAAGTCCTCAGGGGAAAACAACGTACAAAAGCGAATAGAAAATATTGAAAATGAGCTCACAGGTCAAACACCAGTCAACATTTTTGAGAAACTTTTTGATGAAGAAGTTTTTGACATAATCATTCTGAACACAAAGTTGTATGTATGTATAATCATAACTTCCAAATCAGTGTGAATAAGCTCAAAATATTTTTTGGTATTCTACTCTTGAGTGGATATCATTCACTTCCACGAGAGCGATTATACTGGAGTCTAGATGAAGACTGCAGTATTGTAATTATTTCAAAAGCAATGTCTAGAAACAGATTTATGGAAATAAAAATTCTTTTGCATTTCTGCGACAATGAGGCTGCTTCCGGATCTCTCGATAAGATGTTTAAAATACGACCTCTTGCTGATTTGCTAATCAAAAAGTTCCAGCGGTGGGGCGTATTTTACGAAAATCTCTCAATAGACGAATCAATGATAAAATATTTTGGACGTAATTCAGCAAAGCAATTCATAAGAGCAAGCCTGTACGGTTTGGATACAAAAATTGGATGATTGCAAGTGCAGATGGTTATTGTTATGCTTTCGACGTATATGGTGGGAAATCAGCTGGAGAAACAAGTAATGAGCCGTTAGGATCGAAAGTGGTCAAGAACTTGTTGAATAAAGGAAATGTTGTACCACATGAGCATATCATATATTTCGACAACTTTTTCACCAATCATGCATTGCTGCGAGATTTACGTGAAGCTGGTTATCGTGCTACCGGTACCGTGAGGGAAAACAGAACGAAGAAATGCCCACTTGAGTCTATCAAGAATACGAAAAAGAACGATCGTGCAGAATTTGACTACCGATTTGATACAGCCAATCAAATTTTGTTCGTGCGATGGCTTGGCAATAGCGTACGTACCATGGGTACAAATTACGATTTTGTTTATCCCCTGGGCAAGGTGAAAAGATGGAGCACTTCAGAAAAACGAAAGGTAGACGTGAACATCCCTTTTGTCTTCCAGAACTACAACAAAGGCATGGGAGGTGTCGATCAAGCTGATCAATCAGTTTCAGTATACAGATCAGCTGTACGAGGCAAAAAATGGTGGTTGGTTATATTTACATATATGCTAGATTTATCTGTGGCTAATGCTTGGCGTCTTCATCTGTTGAATGCCGGAGATAATATGGACCAGCTCCAGTTTCGCCGAAGTATAGCCAGAAATTACTTGAGATGTTTAGACAGTGAAAAAGCTGATGGAAGGCGGCGCAAGCCTTCATCAGGGGTGTCAGGTATGAATCTAGATAATGTTGGGCACTTCCCTCAAAAGCTGACAAGCCAACTACGATGCGCCGTATGCCACAGTAAAGCCCGTTGGCAATGTAAAAAATGCATCAAAACACTCTGCATCGAAAAAGGATGTTTCGAAAACTTTCACACATAAGCCCATTGGCCCCATTTGAGGACAGCCATTTTTTTCCAGAACGAAGATTTATTTATTTTTATTTTTTACTGTAAAATGTTTAATTAGCTTCTAATAGTTAGTGAAATAAAGTTATTTTCAAAATTTTTCTTCTAGTTTATATTTGGGTCCAAATGGGTTAATATATATTTATGAATTCATTATACATATGTAGATATGTTTCCAATTTTAATTTATTTTTCCATATATGTACATATATTTATACCCTATACCACTATGTGGTTTGGGTATAATGACTTTGTGCTGCTATTTGTAACAACCAAAAATATTTGACCTACACCCATCTTTAATTATACCGATCGAATCAGAATCACTATCTGATTCGATTTAACGATGTCCGTCCGTCCGTCCGTCCGTCTGTGTGTCCATGTAAAGCTTTTAATCAAACTGCAGGTCGCAAAAATGAATATATTTTGATTAAATTTGGTATTTAACCTTTTTTCGGCCATGGAATGAACGCTATTGAAATTAGTGAGAATCGGTCCATGTTCAGACCTAGCCCCCATACAAATGACCCCTATGAAATCAACATATATTGCCATAAGATCCAAATTATCATACAAATCTTAGTCAAATTGGGTTTATATGTATATATTACATCCATTAATCAGTAATCCAAAAATGATCCCTGTTGGACATATCTTAGTCATAGGCCCCATATAGAGCTGCTTCCCGATCTTCACTTAAATCTATCAAAAAACAAAAATATTGCACTGATTCTTCTCAAATTTGTTTGTATATATTTTTGCAAAATACAAGAGACTCTACCAGACATGGTCAGGATCGGTCCATTTTTGGGCCTAGTCCCCATATGGATATAGCATCCGATATGAACTTTTTCATATCTGCAGCCGAAAAAATTAATAAAAATCCCACTCAAATTTGGTTTATGCTTATTTTCTATATCCAAGTAGTTGGACCGAAGAGTTAGGGTCTCTAAACCATGGTATAGGATATCGTATAGTCGGGCTAGACCGACTATAATTTTCTTACTTGTTTTATTTACATTTTTTTAATAAATGTTTTGTTTATTTTTAAATGTTGATAAAAAAAAACTAAAAACTGAACTCAAAATCTATAATATTAATAGGCTAGGCGATTTCTTGTAACCGATGTTTTGTTCTACCATTTTATCCTGATTTTGACCAAGCGTATATTATTTGAAAGGTATTTCTTTTTAGAGGTGTTGCAGATTTTTAAATTTTTTCCTTCATTTTCAGTAAATTGCATTTAAAGTTGCTACTAACACATACATAAAATTAAACAATGCTATATGTGTGTTTAATAAATTTGTTAATGGGTTTGTAATAAAAATGAGTTCATTTTTGTGTTTTGATTTGTGAATTGGCTTTAATTGATTAACATACCTTTAGGGTCTTTATTTAATGAAAAAATAAAATTTCCTAGAATTTGCACTCGAATTTCGAGGACTGGAATCTGCTAGTATTAATAAAATCACAAAACAAAAATTTTTAGCCACGACGCGAAAACCGATGCCACCAAAAACTTAAAACATGATGCGGTATGTGTGCTTAACCCTTTCACTCCCATGGTACACTACAGTGTATACATAAAAAAAAATTTTTTTTAAATATGACTGATTGCAATTTTTGAATTGTTTTTTGCACAAATACATTTGTTGCATCGTTGACCATGACATAGCTGTACTTCCAAATAAAAATTTGAGTATTTGTTAATTTTAGTTGCAATTTTTGGTGACTGTGCTCGTGTTTTTTTATTTGCTGCGATTTGTCAAGTTTAAGTTTTAAATACGGGCTCAAAAGTGAAATTTCTTTCCCTCAAATAATGTTTTTCTAGTTGCCGCGAATTTCATTATTAGTTTTGTGTTAAAAAAAAATTGGGCCAACGGTAAGCCTTGGTCATCCATCTAAAGGAAAGTACGCTATTGTGAACTTAAGTAGTGAAAGGTTGCTAAGAAAAAATGTTTGGATAGATTTATTTTCATATCCTTGCAAAAATCAATTCAAAAGTGAACGTGCAATTGCAGTTATCATACTTATGTCCCTAAATACTTTCGGTATAGTTGTTACTTTTTTTCAAATTGTAATCGTGGTTTTAACTTTTAAGTAAAAATGAATCGCACAAAAACTGGATTTCTGACAAACCAGCAAATTTTGGCTTGTTGGGAAGATTGTTCAGACATAGGTGAGGATAATTTTTGTGATAAAGAAGCTGTTATAGTTAAGGTTATTCAAAACAACCAGAATTGTAGTGACGAGGAGCTTGATGATATTGATGCTGATGAGGTTTATAATTTTGCTGCGCTGGGTAACAATGATAAATATGTTCCAAAGAAGCTGTCTTCAGGTCTGTTGGTCAAGGGCCAAATGAGGAAAATTTAATGCCCACAACTAGTGTCAGAACTTCTCGTGCTACTTCAGATGATTGTTTGATGGACGAAAATGTAACAATAGCGACAAGAACTTCAGGCAGAAACAAGACAACGGCCCAAAAAGTTGAGGGCATATCATCATCTCCACTTGAGGATTATGAGTCTGTCGATAAGAAGAGTATTGAATGAAGACATATCCGGAGCACCTTGCCTGAACCCATTGCTTACAACGAAGTTCCAAGCAGTAACGATGTTAAAACTCCATATTCATACTTTCAACAATTTTTACCGCCAAAATTCTTCAAAAACCTGCAGAGTACACAAATATGCAATGCAAAATGAAATGCAGTTTAACCCCTGCACTGTCCAGGAAATTGAAGTTTTTTTGGATTACATGGATATATGGGCATAGACATGTTTCGAGAAAAAGGTTTGAGTTTGCCACTCTTCACCGAGAATATGACAAAAAATCGATTTTTCCAACTACGGACAGCATTACATGTCGTAGATAACAATGCAAAAGGCCCAAATAACTTGGACAAGCTGTATAAGATAAGGAATTACCACTAGAAGAAACTCTAAGCATTGATGAGCAGCTGGTTCCATTTAAGGGTCAATTCTCAATAAAACAATGCAGCGAAAATAAGCCTTACCCATCGGGAATAAAATTTTTCTTCCTTGGTGAAAAAAGTGGTATGCCATTTGAATTTTCTACGGAAATCAGTAATGACGTTCTAAAGACCATGGGATTTGGCGCAGCAGTTGTATAAATCTTATAAACAGCATCTATAGGAATTCTGTTGGTCACAAATTATACTTTGATAACTTTTTAAATTCGTATCATATCCTTCACTTCCTAAAGACGAAGAATATACAAGCTGCCGGAGATTCAACCCACCACCATTCCCAAGCGATAAAGATTTAAATAATCTAACCCATAAGAACAAAGTTTTTATTAAAACTCTTTCTTTCCTTATGCATATGAGTTTTGAATATCTCCGTGACTGTGCGTGATTGCGTGTGACTATCTTAAAATTAATCTTTGGCCACAACAAGTCTATGGACAAAGTTTCAGATCCATCGGATGAGGGGAAGTGGGGTTTTAATGTGACTGTGCGTGACTATGTAAAAGTTAATCTTTTTTCACAGCAAGTCTATCGACCAAGTTTTAGATCGATCGGTTAAGGGAAAATGGGTTTTAAATCACTCCGTGACTATGCGTGACTGCGCGTGACTATGTCGAAGTTGATCTTCCTTTATAGCAAGTATATCGACCAAGTTTCAGATCGGTCGGATGAGGGTAAATGACATTTAGTTCACTCCGTGACTGTGCGTGACCACGCGTGACTGTGCGTGACTAAGTCAAAGTTAATCTTTTTTTCACAGCAAGTGTATGGACTAAGTTTGAGATCGATCGGATGAGGGGAAATGATATTTAGATTACACCGTGACTGTGCGTGACCACGCGTGATTGTGCGTGACTACCCCAAAATTAATCTGTAGTCACGACAAGACAGTGGGCCAAGTTTCAGATCAATTGGATAAGGGGGAAGGGGGTCCACCCATGGCAGACAGACCGACAGACAGACAGAGAGTATGAGTTAAAAGAAAGAGTTTAAAAAAGGTGGGCATGGCTCAGCACAGCAATTAATTTGCAAAGATGCCAGTGTTATCGTCACAAAATGGTTCGATAATAATCCAGGGCATATGGCTCCGAATTTCCTCGGCAAAGCTGTTGTTGACGAAGCTAAGAGTTACGACAAACCTACAAAATAGTACCTTAATGTTCCAAGGCCAGAAGTAATCAGAAGATACAACGATGGCATAGGTGGTGTTGATCTTCCTGAGCAGCTTGTTGCCTATTACCGTATATTCCTTAAATCCATGAAGGATACCCTTAGCATTATAATGCACTTCTTTCACATTACTATAACAACTTCTTGGCTGGAATATCGCAAACATTCAAGAGTTGCAGGTATTCCCATCAATAAATAGCTTGATCGCATGCACTACCGAATGGATGTTTGTAGTGCTTTAGATTTGTCTCGGAGACAATCCTTATAAAGATTTGGATGCCCTTCAAATAGTCAAATTCCAGAAAAAACAGATAAACGACGCTATGTGGCTCCTATCAAAGATATTCGGTTGGATGCAGTTGGACATATACCAGTTTTTGACATAAATAATATACATATGGGGGATTTCATGTCAAGTGCACCAACTTTTGGAACCGATGTCTTCCGATCGGCACCAAGGTTAGTCCTATTGGATAGTAGTTTAGACACAATTTTTCAATAAGATCGGTCCAGATCTCTCTGAGTTAGAGGGGATCAAAATTTGACATTTTGGCCAAACAGGTGTTTCTTCTCATCCATGTAACTTATTACCTATTGTTCTCAGAAAATTTTCTCCCAAATAGTTTAGATAGATATTTCTTCAATATTTCGGAAAAAAATACTTTAAAAAAAAAAATTTTTTTTTTACTTTTTTTTTGCTAAATTAAAGCATTTTTTGCCTTTTTTTTTCAAAAAGTGAATTTTTTTTTTTTTTTTGTATTTTTTCATAAGAAAGCTTAGGATTTTTCCTTTACGAGCTTTTTGGTCGCTTACTGGGATGGGAGTGGGATATCTATCAAAATAAATGTTTTGTAACTCAAGACAACGGTTTTTCAACTTTTCACAAATGCACTATTTTGAATTTTTTCCTATTTGTGTGTAAAACCTTACAAATAAAACTTATATTGAGAAACTAGACAAATTAGCCTTTCCGAAGGTATATAACATACCTAATTAAAATTTTATACCCTCGATACTGTAATACCCAGAATATGTTAACATCAGGGAAAAAATCGCTTTTTTCTATAGAAATGTTGAAAAATTATTATTTTTTTATTTATTTTGAATAATAATTAAATTAATGTATAATAATAATATTTAAAATAAAAAGATAAATAATTTATTAAAATTTAATCTTAATTGCATTAGATCCATTTATATCATAACTATTTTTATACTTAATTTATTGTAGTAGATGAAGTATTTAAGTCTTGTAAATTTTTAAATACCCAGTCTTTCATCCAGCTTTTTTGTCGCCTTTATTTACTGCGTTTTTTTGTCAATCCTTTCTTGGCGTTACTAGGTTCAGCTGTTGATTTCGCTGCTGGTTTATTTGTTGTCTTTGGAAACAAATCGCATTAAATAGAGGCAGAAAACTTTTTCAACTTGAGTCTTCCATCGACAAGCGGTATAAAAGCATGGTATTGAGCGGTGCCATCGATTGTTACCGCAGCATCGAATCTGCTCTTCAGTGTTTTCAATGTTTTCTGATGATCCTCTTTGCTGTTAGTTTCTTTACAATAACTCTTTGCCCAACGGAATAAAGCAATCGCATCTAAGATGCGATCTTGATGAGAGCACTGGAGGCTATACTTCGCTGCATTTCTTTTAAGGTTTGCTCCAATACCATCACATGCTCCTTTACCATTAGCAGTAGGATGAAAATGCCACTCAGCTGGCATTCCAAAATCTTTTTCATGGGCCATAAGATTTGCCAAGCTACCTTTGTTTTTAAAATGTTGACGAGCTCCGTCCGAAACGTAGTATACCTTCTTTACTGTAAATTTAGATTTTAGAAATTTTAGTATTCTCTTCTGGTACTCATAAACTGCAACGCTATCATGTTTTAAATCGTAGGATATGATTGACATACTTTTGTGTTCCAGTTTTTCATCTTTCATGTAGTAAGTAACTACTGTGAATATAGTTGCTTGGTCGTTATTGAAGTGGAATGCTTGTATGGCATCCTGAAGAACATATTTATAGTTTTCTGCGAAATCATATGAAATAACGAATTCACCAGACTTCAAATGTATCTTCAAATCCTTGAAGAATGACCATTGCTCTTTGACTAAAAAGTCATGGTTTCACAAGTTTAGCAATCCTGTACACATTTCCTCCACAAAATCATCCACATTTAAAATGATTGTTTTCAATGTGCATCTGTCAGTCTGAATCCAAGAATCAAATTTGACCTCCTCTATATATTCTCGATCTAAAGAGTTGATTAAATTTTCTTTGATGAATGTGTTTTTCGGGCAATTGGTACATTCACCTAAGTGGCAAGAAGTTGTTGCATTAGGACACATAGCCAATTTAAGGCAATCGCGGTAATCGTGTAAATCTTCTGCCGAATCATCTGTTAAATACTTTAAGTTGATTTCCTTCCACATCAGTTTAACGTTTTCATGGTAAATTTGGGTTAATTTCGTGAAGCCAGATTGAAATGTTGCAAATAACTGTTTCAGGTTACAGATAACCATTCTCTTCTGTTATGTTATGAAGTTATGTTACATAACTTCGGAAAGGTTAATTTGTCTAGTTTCTCAGTATAAGTTTTATTTATAAGGTTTTACACACAAATAGGAAAAAATTCAAAATAGTGCATTTGTGAAAAATTGAAAAACCGTTGTCTTGAGTTACAAAACATTTATTTTGATAGATATCCCACTCCCATCCCACTAAGCGACCAAAAAGCTCTTAAAGGAAAAATCCTAAGCTTTCTTATGAAAAAATAAAAAAAAAAAAATGCACTTTTTGAAAAAAGGCAAAAAATGCTTTAATTTAGCAAAAAAAAAAAGTCTAAAAATTTTTTCTTTTAAAGTATTTTTTTCCGAAATATTGAAGAAATATCTATCTAAACTATTTGGGAGAAAATTTTCTGACAACAATAGGTAATAAGTTACATGGATGAGAAGAAACACCTGTTTGGCCAAAATGTCAAATTTTGATGCCCTCTAACTCAGAGAGATCTGGACCGATCTTATTGAAAAATTGTGTCTAAACTACTATCCGATAGGACTAACCTTGGTGCAAATTTCATCCCGATCGGACGGCAACGGTTTCAAAAGTTGGTGCACTTGACATGAAACCCCCCATATATAAAATGCGCTAAATGCGATTCAAATTTATGTATTCAGCGTGGAAACAATTATTTTAATTCTTTTCATACATATTAAAATTTTGTATTTCTTATACTTTCATTTTTATATAAAAAATAGATACACATATCTATAAGTTAAAAATGTATAAATATGTCAAATATATTCGATATACTCGTTTATTTATGAGAAAGTCAAAAAAATTTAAAGGGTTAAAACATCCACTATGCCGGTTTTCTCAATGTAACGTCAAACTGCCTGTTACTTACCCAGGATATAAATTTATTGGACCGGTAAACTGCCGATTAACAATTTTGGTTTTCTCAATGTACCGACAAAAACATTATTTTCAGTTGGCAATGGCTCTTAAAATACGTATAAAAGTTGGGAGAATTATTTTCAGTTGGCAATGCCTCTCAAAATTTATATGAAAGTTGGGAGAATAATTTATCTGTGCGGTAAATAAATAATTGGCAGATGAGTGCCGGAAAGCTTTGCGACAAAATAGAAGCAAGCCAGACATTGAGAAAACCAAATTTCTTTAATCGGCAGTTTCTCGTTGGGAAAACGGGCACTAGACATCTAAAGCATTTGAAAATTTCATGTTCTAACTTTGATTATAAAAACATTTCCAATTATTTCAATATTTAGAGGATATATGATATTTATATGAGTTTTAACCCTTAATAGCCTTTTTTTTTTGAGCCGAAAAAAAGGAATACGATATATCAACCAAATTTGAGAAAAATCAATGCAATATTTTTTCCAGATTTAAGTGAAGTTTTATTTTTCAACCACTTCAAAAAGAAAATAGCGCCACGAGTAAGGTATGTAAAAATTTACAGATGTAAAACATCATTAGCCTCCAGTTGGACATCTATCAACAATATAACCTTGATGTATTTGTGAATTATTATCAGATTCATATACTTTTTTCGTGCGAGAATATAGAACTTTGAGCCCAATAAGAGTTATTTGCGCTAACTTCTGATTGTTTAAAGAAGCACACACTGAGGATGTCTTAAATAAGAGAAGTTGTCGTGAGTGGCTTCAAAAGTCTAAGAACGATGACATCGAAGACAGAGAATGTAGTGGAATACCGAAAGATCAAGCTTAATGGCAAACCCAAAAAGAAGTTTCACTTAAATTAGGAGTGATTGAAGCAATTTCGCTTCGTTTTAAGTCACCAGGAGTGATTCAAAAATAATTAAATTGAGTTCCATATAAACTGACGCCGAGACACGTTTAACGTCGATTATCCACTAGTGAAAAGCTGCTAGCCAGGATTACGCGAAACGGATCATTGTGGGTTATGGGACCTGGTTCTGTGTCTTCGACCGTATTAAAGGGGGATTAGTTTCGTATGGAAGAATAAAGATTCTAAATTTTTCATTTTTTTTTTTTAACACAAATTAAGGAACTGCTATTAATATTTTTCTTATAAATTTGTTTTATTACCAAATAACAAAAGCAACATTTTAAAATTACTTATAAAATATACGAATTTTATGAATTTTCATAATTGTTTCATAATCATTTTTCAGAACAAAATTAGAAACGCGCTGAAACACCGACACTGGTCTGAGTGTTTCCATTGTTGCGATCTCCTATTATTGCATTCTGAAATAATAGAAACAATTAGAATCGTTGTACTAAAAAATGTTACTAAAAGAAAAAATAAAATAAAAACAACTTACTTTCGCATTAGCAACACCAACAATAACGCTGGCAATTACAATAACTACTTTGAACAGATTCATAACGAAAAATAATAATTTTGAACTTTACTATAATGATGTTGGGGAAATACTACTTTTATTTGAATTTATTCTTACTCTTATATAGAAGTGCGATGACAAATAAATATGCCAATAGAAATAGTTGATTCATTTGTTTATTGGTTACTCACTCACAGTAAAAATTTTATGTATAAATAGTATCGAATGATTTTATTGGTTTTCGTTCTAAATATATAATATATTATATATATATATATATATATATAGTATGCAGTATGTATGTATTTGAATTCATTATATCTATATACTTTTCCGTTTTTAATTTATTTTTGATGTGTAAACATATATAGGCGCAGAGGGGTAAAAATCTATTTCACAATACAATCAAAAACAAGTAAGAAAATTATAGTCGGTCTAGACCGACTATATGATACCCTATACCATGTGTTTAGAGACCCTATCTCTTAGGCCAAACTAACTGGACATAGAAAATAAGATAAACCAAATTTGAGTGGGATTTTTATTAATTTTTTGTGGCTGCAGATACGAAAAAGTTCATATCGGATGCTATATCTATATCGGCACTAGGCCTAAAATTGGACCGATCCTGATCATGTTTGGTAAGGTCTCTTGTATTTTGCAAAAATATATACAAACAAAATTTTAAAATAATCAGTGCAATATTTTTGTTTTTTGATAGATTTAAATACAGATCGGGAAGCAGCTCTACATGGGGCCTAAGAGTAAGGGTTGTCCCATAGGGATAATTTTGGACTACTCATTAATGGATGTAATAAACGCATACAAACCCAATTTGAGTAAGATCTATATGATAATTTGGATCTTATGGCAATTTATGTCGATTTCATAGGGGTCATTTGTATGGGGGCTAGGTCTGAACATAGACCGATTTTCACTAATTTCAATAGCGTTTATTCTATGGCTGATAGAAGCTTATATACCAAATTTCATCAAAATATACTCATATCTGCGACCTGCAGTTTGGTTACAAGGTTTACATGGACACACAGACGGACGGACGGACGGACATCGTTAAATCGAATCAGATAGTGATTCTGATTCGATCGGTATAATAAAATATGGGCCTAGGTCAAATATTTTTGGTAGTTACAAACAGCAGCACAAAGTCATTATACCCAAACCACATAGTGGTATAGGGTATAAAAACAGCGTAAGATGTAAGACAAAATCAGTGTGTCTTATGATTGTGTTGGTGAAAAAATTATGATATCCCAATAAACATTTCCGTTTGCTGTCAACTTGAGGTGCACTTGAGTCAAATACATTTCTCAAATTTCCAACGTTAATTCTCAAATGCACCTCAATAGTCCGATTATAGTCTTCTCAACTTAAAAGGCACATTTTTTATACGGTGATTTTCTTAGTTATCAAATTGAAAAATTTGTGATTCTCAACTTGATAGCAAAGAAATTTCTCCAATCGGTATCAAATGGAAGGTACGGAATTTGCCACATTAAAAAAAATTATGCTAATTTTAGAAACGGAAACAATGTACTTTTTTTGAATGTTTCAATTTATGACAAAAAAGAAAATAATAACACTCCCTCGCAAAAACGCTTAAGTGATGTTCTGCAAAACTCAATTACCAGCGTATATCGACCGTATAACTTTATTGATACCAAAGACTTGTTTGATAAAATAGAATCTCTGTCCTTATTGTACAATTATTCAACAGCAACCTGCTCGTTGATAAATCACTTTCAGAGCCCATGCAAACGCTCGGTATTTTTTGTATTCTTTACTAATCGTAAAAGCAATATACTGCTTTACGATCAATTTTCCGCCCCTGTTTTTTCGAAGCATGAAAATGCACACTACACTTATAGAGATTTTCGTTGACTATACAGCGTTAAAACAGCGTATTGATTGTGTTAATTTGAATTCAGTTTATGGTCTTGAGAATGTTAATGATCAAATTGCTTTCATTCAAAGTAACCTTCTCACAATATTTTATGAAATTGTGCTTGAAAAAACAAGAACAATTAAACCTATACAGCCTCCGTGGTTTACTTCAATTATTAAACGTTTAATTGATAAACGAGATTTGGCATGTAAACGTTGGAAGATATTTAAAACGCCTGAGTTACATTTATTGTTCAAATCCATTAGAAAGGAAGTTGTGAACAGCGTATGTAATGCAAAATCCAATTATCGACAGAAATTCTCTTCAGCTATTGATAGCAAGAGAAAATGGAAAGATATCCGTGAAATAGGTGTTGGGAAAAGAAATCCTTGCACTGTTGGTTCTGATGTGGACGTTGATAAGTTAAACAACAAATTTGTTGAAATCCAAGTGAATAGACTAACTGAAAATGAGTACGAAAAAATTCATACTGTGCCTATTGAGAACTGTTTTGATTTTCGATGTGTGGATCAATCTGAAGTTCTTAAAAGTATTACATCAATTAAGTCAAATGCTGTGGGCTTAGATGAAATTAATCCAAGATTTTTAAAAATTGTCGTTCCTAAACTTCTACCATTTCTTACGTATTTAATTAATACAATATTAACAAAATCAATTTTTACTGATATATGGAAAAATGCAAAAATCATTCCTATTCCAAAGAACAACAGCGACTTCCGACCAATTGCGATACTACCATTTTTATCCAAGGTTATGGAAAATCTTATGTACGGGCAAATGAATGAGTATTTAAAGGATCAACATCTTCTTACGGATAGACAATATGAGTTTAGACAGGACAGAAATTGCATTACGCTTTTGATCGATGTAGTAGAAGAAATTAGATCAAAACTAGATAAAAATATGGTATCATTTCTTGTGCTTTTAGATCACAGTAAGGCCTTCGATACTGTTGATCACTCGATTCTACTCACTAAATTCAAGAAAATCTTTAATTTCTCAAATTGGGCTAATAAACTTATTTCCTCTTACTTTATTAATCGTAAACAAGTGGTTTCTTTGAATGGAGTGACTTCTAAAGCAGTGCTGGTTGATAGAAGACTGCCTCAGCGGTCTATTCTTGGTCCATTGCTTTTCTGTATGTATATTAACGATTAGCCTGAGGTTCTGAATTACTGTGATGTACAAATGAATGCTGATAACGTACATTTGTACTTAAGCAGCAGAATAGAAAATGTTCAAAATAGTACTGACCAGATTTCAGAAAAAAACACACACTGAATAAAAAACTCGTACATATATGTAAACAAACATAATTTAGACCAACACACACATATTTTTAGCTTCATATCAATTATGTGCGTTTCTAAATTTTCTACGGTGCCCAACACAATCATGACTGTGTTCGTTTTAATATTTCGTTATTTACACGAACATTTTTGTATCACGTACTTTTGTTTCGATCACACATAAACCACACATATTGGACTGTTGCTTTATTTGAAGTCCGTGTTCTGGTACGTGTACTGAAAAAATAACAGAACATGTACAATAAACAGGTTCGAGTTCAGTTATATTTTAAGTCGTGTTGTGGCTCCTGTACTAAGAAAAAACAGAACATGTACAATAAACAGGTTCGAGTTCAGTTATATTTTAAGTCGTGTTCAGGCTCGTGTACTAAGAAAAAACAGAACATGTACAATAAACAGGTTCGAGTTCAGTTATATTTTAAGTCGTGTTCTGGCTCGTGTTCAGCTGGTAAAGTTCATGAGATGTTGAGAAACTTGAGGGCTGTGCAATCATCGACGCCGTTTGAAATAAGAATGCTTTTGGCAAAAACTTATTTAATAGCAGTTCTACCGTACGGGTGTGAAATATTTGCAAATTGCAACACTATTGACTTTAATCGCCTCGAGATCACATATAGTAATATAGCCAGAGGTAGACGAGATAGAGGTAGACGAGATAGAGGTAGACGAGATAGTATATCATCATATTTATACCAGTTACATAATATAAGTTTTAAAGATTTATTAAAATATAAAAGTCTTTTAATGATGCATAAGATTATTTCTATGAAGAACCCAGAATATCTTTTTAATAAAATTATTTTTGCACAATCGCCTCGTGAAGAAACTTGAGATCACAATAACACTGTGGAACAAATTCAGGTTAGCAAAAGTTAGGTCGATTCTGAGAGTGAGGGGTGAAAATAGAGGCTAAATTAGAAGACCCGTATCGCGGCGTTTGTTTATGTTAGTTCGAATTTTTTTTAATCGACCATCGAACTTTGCAGTCAGATGCCGATTTTCAGCATATTGTTTATATGGTTTTCTGGCTATAACTCTTCGACTAATTGATATTTTTTCAATCTGTAGAAGCCAAATTATTGCTAAAGACCTGTGCAACAATTAAAATTTTTCAAAAAATTGATTTAGAAAATTTTTGTGGTGCTTATGAAGCATTTTTTTCATGCTTTTTGAAAATATTTTCCACAAAACTAAGTCTTTTTTGCTTTCTGTTTGGTCTATAATATGCTTCTCAGTTGTAGCGTAACACGACTTTCGTAGTGTGCTGTATAATACCCACACTGCATAGCGTACAATATTTGCAAATGCGGAAATAACAAATATCAATATTGTTGACCACTGCATTTGCAAAACATTGTATGACTGCGTATATTCTTATTGTATGTTGTTGTTACGCTGGCACACTTATGTTTATGCTGACCCAAGTGCAGGTAACACATTGTTGTTGTTAATATAGGTTGAGAATATGTATATAAAGAAGAACCTTTTATAATCAATTACTCATTAATAATTTATCAATCAAACAATTAATAGTTTAGCTCCTAGAAAATAATAATAATAATAAATACTATTTAAAAACACAAAAACTATCTTGTTTGCTATATGGCGATCCTGCCAGTGCTCCTTAGATGAGCATTGCAGAAAATATATATAATTCAAGGATTATGCTCTTAAATTGAGCAATCCTGAATAGAATAATAATAAAAAAAAAAAAAAAAAAAAACACATAATAATTTTGTCCTGGTGGATCAGCCACAACGATCCATCAGCTGCGTTGAAGGAAGATACTGTCTGGCCTAAAGACAGTGGAGCTTAAAATCAATGGCGGAAGGGCCAAAACCTATCTCCATAGAAGAGTATAGAAGAAGGACGGGCCAGCAGAAAACGAAGGAAAAACACATCAAAAGACCTCTGGTATATATCAATATACACATCAATATGCCCCTAATAAAACAACGAACAGGTTCATCCTAGTTTTACCAAAAACAAAAAAAAAAAAAAAAACAAAAAAGTGGAGCATCCCGTTATGCACCCGTAGGTCAGAAAGCGTTAACCGCTCTTGACAAATAAACAAAAACAAATAATTAGAAAACACAATAATTTATAAGAGGGAAAAAATTGTAAGAGATATAAAAAAAAAAAAAAAAAAAATAAATAAAAATCCACAAAGGAATGTAGTTCAATTAATCTGATTTGTTCTGTATAAAAAGCTATTATTTAATCTTGATACAATTATATAAAGAGAAAAAATAACTTTTGTAATTATGCTGTTTAAGAGAGAAAAAAAAAACACAAATTAAATTAAAAATTTTTTTTTTAAATTAAATATACATAAATAAAATGATGCATGTAAAATAGTATAAGCTATTGATAAAAATAATGAATTACTAGGGAAGATATATAATTAGCAAGATATAAGATTCGGTTAAATTATTGAGGCAGTCAGAAAAATATTTAATAGAAATAAATAATAGAAAAAAAATACAAAATAAATAGCGAAGGAAAATGGGAGGTCGTCAATCAAAAATAGAGAATCCCAATGCAAATGTTATTAATGAAGTAGAAATAAAAGAAGACTCAATCGACCTAAAATTAATTGAGTGTTGTTTACTAATAATAACCGTACTGATTAGCTTAAATTTTGCATTACATATTTATGCCTTAAACACCAAGAAATTAAAAAAGAAATATTTGAGCAAAACCAATGACTTAAACAAAATTTAAATAATTTTCCCATGGATTGGCAAGAACTAATTCAGAAGGTGAGACTAATCAAAGAGGAGTTCGACAAATCTTATAAATGTTTAAATATAGATAGAAGCACAAAAGAGGAAACAATAATAAAACATATTAGAATCTTATGCGAAAAGTTAGAACAAATCAGGGTTTTGCTAAATGCAAATTATAACAGACTCACGACACCACATAGGACAGCTGCTGAAAGTTTTTTCTTAGATGTCAAGACTAGAATCCTGATTATATCGTCTAAGAAGGGTGTTAAGGTAAAATTACCAGATACACTACACGAAGAGGTAAAATTCTTAGTAGAAACTGAAAATTCAATTGGAACCTCTTTGGAAAGTACAGAAGTAAAAATGACACAAACAGTCGTTGACTTTCTGAACACAGCTTCAAAGCTGATCATAGAATTTGATGGAAAACCAGAAAATTTACGTTCCTTTATAGACTCGTTACAGTTAATAGAATCCATCAAAGGTGACCACGAATCTATCGCAGTCTCTTTAATAAAAACAAAGTTAAAGGGAAGTGCAAGAAATTTAATAGGTAATGAACAAACCATTACTGAGATAATACATAAACTAAAAAACTCAGTAAAGGGCGAGTCGGTTGAGGTATTGACAGCAAAAATAATGAATACCCGACAAAACAATAAAACTGCCAATAACTATTGCAGTGAAATAGAGAATTTAACGAAGTCATTAGAAAATGCCTATTTATCAGATGGTTTGCCATGCGAATTGGCATGTAAATATTCAACACAGGTAGCAGTAAAGGCACTAACCAAAAATTGCACCATCGATAAAGTTAAACTTATCATGGAAGCAGGCCAATTCAGTAACATGAATGAGGCCGTTGGCAAATTCATAAACAGTTGCACTGAAGCAACAGGGCAACAAAATGCCGTATTATATTTCGGGCAGAAGTTTAACCGAAATAATAACTACAGACAATATCGTGGAAGGTACAATTACCCACGCAATAATAGTAATAACAGTAACAACGGCAGACCCCAACAAAAACCTATTCACAACAGGGTTCAACAAAATCAGAACCACACACGTAACAGAAATTACGTCAGAGCAGCAGAGTCACATGAAAATGATTCGGAAAACTGCTAAAATCCTCTGAGATATATCATAATAACAATACCAACTACATATACAACCTTAACCTCAGCTTAAGTTTTTATGTTAATATAAAAATTAACGACACGAACAACACGGTAACACTGTTGGTAGATACAGGAGCAGACATTTCGGTTATAAAAACTAAACATTTTTATCAAACACAAAGTAACAGAAACAGAACAACCACATTGAGTGGAATAGGACAGGGTAAAATTCGTTCAATAGGTAATGTATTTATTGACCTAAAATTTAGAGGTTTTTTGATACCACATGATTTCCAAGTAGTACAAAATAATTTTCCAATACCTTGCGACGGTATCCTTGGAATGGATTTTTTTAAGAAGTATAAATGTATACTAGATTTCAATGGGAACCATGATTACCTCGTACTACGACCACCCAATCTGTCGCATGTAATAGAAATTCCACTTACGAACGGCTTCAATGGAATAACACTCCCACCAAGGTCAGAAGTGATTCGTCAAATCAGGTTTCCGAAGCTTGAAGACGATGTACTAATACCAAATCAAGAAATCGTACCAGGTGTCTTTGTACCAAATACACTGGTAAAATCAAATAACGCATTGGTTCGTTTTTTAAATACCACACATAAAATAGTAACAATTAGGCAAAATAACATAAAAACCGAGAAAATGTCTGACTATGAAATAGTAAAACAAAAACCACATAAAAATAGCCAAAGAAAATCTGAAGTTTTGGACCTTTTGAAGGGAAACTTTCCTGAACAGTTCAGAACAATTTTAACTGAGCTTTGTTTAGAATACAATGATATTTTTGGCTTAGGGACTGAAACAATTACTACCAACAATTTCTATGAACAAAAACTGAGAGTAAAAGATAATCAACCAACGTATATTAAAAATTATCGCATACCAGAATCTCATAAGGAGGAGATAAACAAACAGGTTGAAAAACTAATAGATGACAAGATAATCGAACCATCATTTTCGGAATACAATAGCCCAATTCTGTTGGTACCAAAGAAATCACTTCCCGGAACAGATGAAAAAAGATGGCGCTTGGTGATAGATTATAGGCAGATAAATAAAAAACTAATATCAGATAAATTCCCGTTGCCTAGAATAGACGATATTCTAGACCAACTAGGTAGAGCAAAATATTTTTCTTGTTTGGACTTGATGTCCGGGTTTCATCAAATTGGTTTGGAAAAGAACTCTAGAGACTTGACGTCATTTTCAACAAACAATGGTTCATACAGATTTACTAGACTACCATATGGCTTAAAAATAGCACCGAATTCATTCCAAAGAATGATGACATTAGCCTTCAGTGGTCTGAAGCCGAATCAAGCATTCCTATATATGGATGACTTGGTTGTATTGGGATGTTCTGAAAAACATATGCTTTCAAATTTGAAGGATGTATTCGATCTTTGCCGTAAACACAATCTCAAACTACACCCCCAAAAATGTTCATTCTTTGTGAGAGAGGTAACCTACCTTGGCCACAAATGTACTGATAGAGGAATATTACCAGATGATAGTAAATATTCGGTGATAGAAAATTACCCGACGCCTACGGACGCCGATAGCGCACGAAGGTTTGTCGCGTTTTGCAACTATTACCGCCGATTTATTAGAAACTTTTCTGAATATTCCAGACACCTTACAAGGCTATCCAAAAAGGGAGTACCATTTCAGTGGACAAAAGATTGTGAGTGCGCGTTTAAATACTTAAAGAAGGCATTAATGAGCCCAACATTGCTTCAGTACCCAGACTTTACGAAGGAATTTTGCATAACAACAGATGCGAGTAAGCATGCTTGCGGTGCAGTTTTAACACAGGAACATGAAGGTAGACACCTACCTGTGGCCTATGCATCTAAAACTTTCACTAAAGGTGAAAGCAACAAATCGACCATTGAACAGGAATTAACTGCCATACACTGGGCTGTCACATATTTCAGACCATATATATATGGAAAACATTTTTTGGTCCGAACAGACCATAGACCACTTTCATACCTGTTCTCCATGAAAAATCCAAGTTCTAAGCTAACGAGAACGAGACTCGATCTGGAGGAATATGATTTCGCAGTAGAATATCTCAGGGGAAAAGATAATTATGTTGCCGACGCACTGTCGCGCATTACAATAAATGACTTAAAGGATATTAACGACAAGCTTTCATCCGTTTTAAGGGTCACGACAAGATCGATGACTAAGGAAGAGAAAATTAGTAAACCAGTAGTAAATCAGCAAAATATCAATAATAATAATAAGCCCAAGGTATATATACCATTGAATAATATAGACGTCAAAAGATATTATAAATTAAAGATTTTACCCAACAGATGTTACATCAAAAAGGGAAAATCCATATATGCTAGCATAAGAATAGATGATTTGTTTACTAAAGGGAATATTGACTTAGGACAATTTTTCCCTAGGCTAGAACGAATAGCCTGTAAACTAAATATTAATAAGATTCAAATTTCACCACATGAGAAGATTTTCGAATTTGTCTCGATAAGTGAATTTGAGAATATGGGCAATAAAACACTGAATGAAATCAGAATAGCGCTATTAAACGAAGTAACTAAAATTGATAACACGAATGCAGAGGCAATACGTGAGATAATGCTGAAATACCATGATGATCCTATAGAAGGAGGACATTGTGGGATATATAGAACCACTGAGAAGATCAGGAGATACTATTACTGGAAAAATATGACAAAAGACATTGCCAAATATGTGAAAACATGCCATAAATGCCAATTGGCTAAAACGGAGAAACATATAAAAAGTCCAATGACAATAACGGAGACACCAAATAGGGCTTTTGATACGGTGTACGTAGATACAATTGGACCATTTCCAAAGTCATATTATGGAAATGAATATGCAGTCACAATGATATGTGACTTAACTAAATACTTGGTAACAATACCAATAAAAGATAAATCAGCTAAGACGATCGCAAAAGCGATATTTGAAAATTTTGTGCTTATATACGGTCCAATGAAGACGTTCATTTCGGATATGGGCACAGAATACAAGAACTCTATACTGACAGAGCTTTGCAACCTATTGAAGATAGATAAACGCACATCGACAGCACATCATCACCAGACACTAGGTACGATAGAAAGAAGTCACCGGACTTTTAACGAATACGTACGAAACTACATATCAGTAGATAAAGACGACTGGGATGAATGGCTCAAATATTTCACGTACTGTTTTAACACTACACCATCTACAGTACATGATTATTGCCCTTATGAACTTATTTTTGGAAAAATTCCAAACAATTTTAGACAATTTAGTGAAGTAGATAGAGTTGCACCACTTTATAATATAGATAATTATGCTAAGGAAATTAAATTTAGATTAGAAGTAGCAATAGATAGAGTTAAAAAACTATTAGATATAAATAAAATAAAACAAAAAATTAATTATGATAAAACAAAATTAGATTACAATTTTAAAATAGGAGATTTAGTCTTAGTAAGAAATGATGCAGGACATAAGTTAGAGATGGCATATAAAGGGCCATATAAAATTAAGAAAATAGATTTCAGAAATAATGTAACCATAGTTGATAAGAAAACAAATAAAGAACAAATAGTTCATAAGAATAGACTTAAGTTATACAATATTAAATAAACAATATGCATTCTTTTCTTTAAATCTATATTTGTAAATAAAATAAAATAAATTTATTGTAAAATGTGAAACTTGCACTTGATACAACCACAAAAAAAAAAAAAAAAAAAAACCCAACAGTACAAATAATAAACAAGTAAGAAAATTATAGTCGGTCTAGACCGACTATACGATACCCTATACCATGCGTTTAGAAACCCTATCTCTTAGGCCCAACTAACTGGACATTGAAAATAAGCAAAAACCAAATTTGTGTGGGATTTTTATTAATTTTTTTGGCTGCAGATATGAAAAAGTTCATATCGGATGCTATATCTATAAAGGGACTAGGTCCAAAAATGGACCGCTCCTGATCATGTTTGGTAAAGTCTCTTGTATTTTTCAAAAATATATACAAACAAAATTTGAGAAGAATCAGTGCAATATTTTTGTTTTTTAATAGATTTAAGTGAAGATCGGGAAGCAGCTCTATATGGGGTCAAAGGGATCATTTTTGGACTACTCATTAGTGGATGTAATGAACGCATACAAACCCAATTTGAGTAAGATCTATATGACAATTTGGATCTTTTGGCAATTGATGTCGATTTCATATGGGTAATTTGAATGGGGGCTAGGTCTGAACATGGACCGATTCTCACCAATTTCAATAGCGTTCATCCCATGGCCGACAAAAGCTTATATACCAAATTTCATCAAAATATATTCATATTTGCGACCTGCAGTTTGATTACAAGCTTTACATGGACACACAGACGGACGGACGGACGGACGGACGGACGGACGGACGGACGGACGGACGGACGGACGGACGGACGGACGGACGGACATTGTTAAATCAACTCAGAAAGTGATTCTGATTCGATCGGTATAATTAAAGATGGGTCTAGGTCAAATATTTTTGGTTGTTACAAACAGCAGCACAAAGTCATTATACCCAAACCACATAGTGGTATAGGGTATAAAGAATGTCCATAGAACAAAATGTTATATGAACATTCTTATAAAAAAGGAAGGTGTAGCGTAACACGACTTTCGTAGTGTGCTGTATAATACCCACACTGCATAGCGTACAATATTTGCAAATGCGGAAATAACAAATATCAATATTGTTGACCACTGCATTTGCAAAACATTGTATGACTGCGTATATTCTTATTGTATGTTGTTGTTACGCTGGCACACTTATGTTTATGCTGACCCAAGTGCAGGTAACACATTGTTGTTGTTAATATAGGTTGAGAATATGTATATAAAGAAGAACCTTTTATAATCAATTACTCATTAATAATTTATCAATCAAACAATTAATAGTTTAGCTCCTAGATAGAGCTGAAATAATAATAATAATAAATACTATTTAAAAACACAAAAACTATCTTGTTTGCTATACAGTTTCTTCAATAAATTTCATTTGAAAAGAAAACAATCATAATACAAAACTTGCGTTTTCCAGCTTAATATTAATTTACTTCTCATTTTTTATGTACCAATTTTGTTCAGTGTTGGTTTTGAAGAAACATTAAAAAGGAAATTATAAAAATATGGAAAAAAAAAATATATTTTTGAAATGTTAGTTATGAAAAGTTTTAAGTAAAAAATTAAATAAATTAAATTAATGATTTGGTCAGTTGCCGATTACCAGGCGGTTGTGGATCAACATCACTTCTCTCTCAAATATCTTGGTCATCATCAACTTTTAAACTGATTAGTGAACTATCGATGAATAAACGCCAATCATCTTTTTTATAGGTTAACCCTATCGTCTCCATTAACTTTTCAATATCGTTGCAATAAGCGAAATTTTTTGCATCATTCACATTGAAGAACTTTTCTAACTCTTTTTGGCGTTTTCGATATGCTGCTACTTTGGTACCTTTCGCCAGCAAATTATTTCGTTTCAAAAATGAAGCCAGTATTTCTAATTTTTTCTTAGTCAAACATAAATTTGCTACAATTCCAGTATGTACCTTCACCAGGGTCGTATTCTGAGAATAAATCCATGGATGTAGCAGCGGCGGTTGTAGTACTGATATCTGTTTGAAGATCAATACTTCGGTATGTTGGTACCGGAACGAATTCTGAGTGCGGTAATGTTAATTGGACACTTGGCACTGCTACATAAGTTTTATTCTTTGCTTTCCTTCTATTCAAAGTTTTATGGTAGTTGATACATCCATAGCAATTTTCTTCTTCATGCGGGCTAACCACATCATTGGTATACCAAAAGGCAGAGCGTTCTTCTTTTCACTTTTCCATTGTGTAAGAGTTGAATAGCAATTAAAGCAAACTTTTTTAGGGGCAAAGTTTATGTCAGTGATAAACTCTTGCGAGAAATATTGTTTATAGCCTTCCAAAAAAAAAAAATCACTCGCATTGCCACATTTTTCATCGCTTGCTATGAAACGTTTACAAACATTACAAAAATTGTCCATTTTACATTTTGGTTCCGCCATTTTTAATACAATATATATTATACAATGTTTTTTTTTTGTTATTTTTATGAAACCGATGCACTTAACTTACATCACTCACAAAATGAAATAAGTTCCAAAAAAATTAATAGCGAATTTTATCACGACCGAGCGAAAATTGAAAGACATCAGCTTCGGCTGAGTTTCGAGTCTTAACTGAATCTTAATTTTTGAAATTAGTTCGCTTGTACGAAATAAAAAAGATCGCTACCTGTGCGGTGGTTAAAAACAAAAAAGTTGTTTAACTAATTCCTAATTCTTGGAACTTCCCTTTTTAATAACTTTTACTTAAATCGCTATTTATTTAATGGTTTTGGGATTTTTAACGCAAATTATCGACTAAGACCATTTTCTTTTCAAATGAAATTTATTGAAGAAACTGAGAAGCATATTATAGATCAAACAGAAAGCAAAAAAGACTTAGTTTTTTGGAAAATATTTTCAAAAAGCACGAAAAAAAATAATTTTTCCAACATTTTGCTTCATAAGCAGCACAAAAATTTTCTAAATCAATTTTTTTAAAAATTTCGATTTTGCACAGGTCCTGGGCAATAATTTGGCTTTTACAGATTGAAAAAATATCAATTAGTTGACGAGTTATAGCCAAAAACCCATATAAACAATATGCTGAAAATTGGCATTTGACTGCAAAGTTCGAAGGTCGATTAAAAAAAAAATTCGAACTAACATAAACAAACGCCGCGATACGGGTCTTCTAATTTAGCCTCTATTTTCACCCCTCACTCTCAGAATCGACCTAACTTTTGTTAACCTGAATTTGTTCCACACTGAAATCGAAGTGTATCGTTTTCTTGCAAAAAAGCAAAAATTGAAAAATTTTGAGTTGACTCACTTTAGAGGTACAGGTGCGATATATTAACACATTCGATCTCATTGCATTTAATTGGGAAAAAGATTAATACCGGTAATGAATTTTTGAAAAACCGCATGAACAACCATGACTTTTTTCCTAAAACTTCTTCATTAAAAGTATGAATTTCGTTCTACACATTATAAAATTGAACATGATTTTTTTAACCAAAACTTTTTTGTTCGGATTATGAAATTGTATACATTAATGTCAAAAAAAAAGTTATTCACCTAAAGGGAAAAAATTTATTTATAAACTGTTCTGTTAAAATTCTAATATTTTTTTATTTATTCTGCTCCGAGCCAAAACCTGATACGTAGATTTTATAATTTTTTACTTCAACGTCTCAGTCTTTCTGCAAAACCATAGTGATACACAAATAAGAAAGTTATAATCGGTCTATGCCATGCCCTATAGCATGAGTTTAGAGAAAGAGTTTTAGGTTCAACTAATGGGATATAGAAATAGCCGTAAACCAAATTTGAATGACATTGTTATGAATTTATTGCCCGTATTTATGATAAAATTAATAATATTGGATGCCAGTTTTATATCGGGTGCCATAAGTCACTTATTTTTTGTATATCAACCAAATTTGAGAAAAATCAATGCAATATTTTTTATAGATTTAAGTGAAATTTTATTTTTCAACCATTTGAAAAAGAAACGAGTAAGAAAATTATCGTCGGTCTAGACCGACTATACGATACCCTATACCATGCGTTTAGAGACCCTATCTCTCAGGCCCAACTAACTGGATATAGAAAATAAGCATAAACCAAATTTGAGTGGGATTTCTATTAATTTTTTCGGCTGCAGATATGAAAAAGTTCATATCGGATGCTATATCCATATGGGAACTAGGCCCATAAATGGACCGATCCTGACCATGTTTGGTAGAGTCTCTTGTATTTTGCAAAAATATATACAGAAGGTCAGAAGGTGATTCTGATTCGATCGGTATAATTAAAGATGGGTGTAGGTCAAATATTTTTGGTTGTTACAAACAGCAGCACAAAGTCATTATACCCAAACCACATAGTGGTATAGGGTATAAATAGCGCCACCAGTAAGATATGTAAAAATTTACAGATGTAAAATATCATTAGCGTCCAGTTGGACATCTATCAACAATACAACCTTGATGTATTTGTGAATTATTATCAGATTCATATACTTTTTTCGTGCGAGAATATAGAGTTGAGTCCAATAAGAGTCATTTGCGGTAAATTATGATTGTTTAAAGAAACACACAGTGAAGATGTCTTAAATAAGAAAAGTTGTCGTGAGTGGCTTCAAAAGTCTAAGAACGATGACATCGAAGACAGAGAACGTAGTGGAATACCGAAAGATCAAGCTTAATGCCAAACCCAAAAACAAGTTGCACTTAAGTTAGGAGTTATTGAAGCAATTTCGCTTCTTTTTAAATCACCAGGAGTGATTCAAAAATAATTAAATTGAGTTCCATATAAACTGACGTCGAGACACGTTGAACGTCGATTTTCCACTAGTGAAAAGCCGCTAGCCAGGATTACGCGAAACAGATCATTGTGGTTATGGGACCTGGTTCTGTGTCTTCGGCCGTATTAAAGGGGGATAAGTTTCGTATGGAAGAATAAAGATTTTTCATTTTTAATTTTTTTAACACAAATTAAGGAACTGCTATTAATATTTCTGTTATAAATTTGTTTTATTAAAATTGTTTTTATTAAAAAAAGTAATTTTCATAATAGTTTCATAATCATTTTTCAGAACAAAATTATAAACGCGCTGAAACACCGACACTGGTCTGAGTGTTTCCATTGTTGCGATCTCCAATTATTGCATTCTGAAATAATAGAAACAATTAGAATCGTTGTACTAAAAAAATATTACTAAAAGAAAAAATAAAATATAAACAACTTACTCTCGCATTAGCAACACCAACAATAACGCCGGCAATTACAATAACTACTTTGAATAGATTCATAATGGAAAATAATTTCTTTTGAACGTTACTATAATGATGCTAGGGAAATACTACTTTTATTTGAATTTATTCTTACTCTTATATAGAAGTGCGATGACAAATAAATATGCCAATAGAAATAGTTGATTCATTTATTTATTGGTTACTCACTCACAGTAAAAATTTTATATATAAATAGTATCGAATGATTTTATTGGTTTTCGTTCTAAATATGTAATATATATTATATATATATATATATATATATATATATATATATTATATATATATTGCAGTATGTATGTATATGAATTCATTATATCTATATCTTTTCCGTTTCTAATTTATTTTTGATGTGTAAACATATATAGGCGCAGAGGGGTAAAAATCTATTTCACAATACAATCAAAAAAAAAACAGCGTAAGATGTAAGACAAAATCGGTGTGTCTTATGATTGTGTTGGTGAAAAAATTATGACATCCCAATAAACATTTCTGTTTGCTGTCAACTTGAGATGCACTTGAGATCGAATACATTTCTCAAATTTCCAACGTTAATTCTCAAATGCACCTCAATAGTCCGATTATAGTCTTCTCAACTTAAAAGGCACATTTTTTATACGGTGATTTTCTTAGTTATCAAATTGAAAAATTTGTGATCCTCAACTTGATAGCAAAGAAATTTCTGCAATCGGTATCAAATGGAAGGTACGGAATTGCCACATTAAAAAAAATTATGCTAATTTTAGAAACGGAAACAATGTACTTTTTTTGAATGTTTCAATTTATGACAAGAAAGAAAATAATAACACTCCCTCGCAAAAACGCCTAAGTGATGTTCTGCAAAACTCAATTACCAGCGTATATCGACCGTATAACTTTATTGATACCAAAGACTTGTTTGATAAAATTGAATCTCTGTCCTTATTGTACAATGACGTAATCATTTCTGGTGATTTTAACAGTAACCTGCTCGTTGATAAGTCACTTTCAGAGCCCATGCAAACGTTCGATATTTTGCCTGTTAATACGATCGTTCCAACCCATTATCCAAGTGGATCAAACAGTTTACTTGATGTATTTTTTACTAATCGTAAAAGCAAAATACTGCTTTACGATCAATTTTCCGCCTCTGTTTTTTTCGAAGCATGACTTAATTTTACCTATGTTAACAATGAAGATGGACATTACTCATATAGAGATTTTCGTGGCATTGGAAAAAAGAAAAACAAATAAATCTATACAGCCTCCGTGGTTTAAGAGGTTTTCAATTATAATTGAAGTAAAACAAGTAAGAAAATTATAGTCGGTCTAGACCGACTATACGATACCCTATACCATACGTTTAGAAACTCTATCTCTTAGGCCCAACTAACTGGACATAGAAAATAAGCAAAAACCAAATCTGAGTGGGATTTTTATTAATTATTTTGGCTGCAGATATGAAAAAGTTCATATCGGATGATATATCTATATGGGGACTAGGTCCAAAAATGGACCGATCCTGATCATGTTTGGTAAAGTCTCTTGTATTTTGCAAAAATATATACAAACAAAATTTGAGAAGAATCAGTGCAATATTTTTGTTTTTTAATAGATTTAAGTGAAGATCGGGAAGCAGCTCTATATGGGGCCAAAGGGATCATTTTTGGACTACTCATTAATGGATGTAATGAACGCATACAAACCCAAATTGAGTAAGATCTATATGACAATTTGGATCTTATGGCAATTTATGTCGATTTCATAGGGGTAATTTGTATGGGGGCTAGGTTTGAACATGGACCGATTCTCACCAATTTCAATAGCGTTCATCCCATGGCTGATAAAAGCTTACCTAACAAATTTCATCAAAATATAGGTATTCATATTTGCGACCTGCAGTTTGATTACAAGGTTTACGTGGATACACAGACGGACGGACGGACGAACGGACGGACGGACATTGTTAAATCAACTCAGAAAGTGATTCCGATTCGATCGGTATAATTAAAGATGGGTCTAGGTCAAATATTTTTGGTTGTTACAAACAGCAGCACAAAGTCATTATACCCAAACCACATAGTGGTATAGGGTATAAAAATATCTAATGTCTACAAGACAATTTTTCAATTACACAACGTGTCTTTGGAACAATTTACGATCATATTATCCAAGTACAAAGCAACGCATTACTTTTCGAAAAGGAACTTAAAATTTTTTTTTAATCTATGTTAAATGTCAACTTTATTATGTTCATATTATGTTAATTTTTTAGATTAATTTACTTTATTTTTAATAATCTCAAAATTTACTGTAACTCAATCTTAATATTACAAATGTTACTTGCTATCACTGTAATTTATAAGATTTATTCTTGTTGTGATAGCAATTCAATAAAACAATGCATTACAATACAACAAGTGAAGATCGGGTTGCTGCTTTATATAGTGGCTATGTATGTCTAATATCTCATACGGGGTTCCCTTTAAGACTACGTATTAATGGGTGTAATGAATACACACAAATCAAATTTGACCGCGATGTATATTATAATTCAACCTCATGGATATTTAAGTCGATCTCATAGGGGGACTACGTATGAATATGCACCAGGAATGTTTTTTTTTAGCCACTTTTATTTTCTTTAGCGATTTTTCATTGGACGATATTTCCTAGAGCCTTTTTTAGTTTTGTCAATGAAACAAAGCATGGCCATGATTGAATTCAGCGAACCATTGAAACAAGGTAGCAGACCTAGTGCTTCATCACCACAAGCAAATGTTAATGTGTTTGCAAAAATTGTATATGAAAAGCCCTGTGTTGAATTGAAAAATAATTTTGGACATAAACCAATAACTACAATAACGATAATAACGCAATCGAATTTCATTAAAATGATTGAATATCACATCACCTGTGTTAAATTGCGAATTGCCTAAAATTAGCTTACCTTTAGGTGGCCTACAAGGTGGTTCAAATATTTATAATGAAATAAATTTAACGAATTAAGTAGATTAAAAAAAATTTCAAAGAAATAAATTGAATGAAAAAAAAAAATTTTGTAGAATTTTCACTCAAATTTCGAGGGCAGCACAATTTTTAACGCACCAAAAAATATATTTGCGAACCAGTAAAGTATATATATTCCTTAACCTTATAACAACTCTAGACGACATAGCTATGTCCGTCTGTCCGTCCGTCCTTTTGTCCGTTTGCATGTTGTAATCATGTTTATTCACATAATCATTTACCTAGGTAAAGTTAGGACTATAATATTTCCTGTATTTTATATTTTATACAGTCTGTGGTCGACCCACCCGAAAATGATACTTTTAATGATTATTTTTTCAAAGAGCATTAATAAAAATGCTCCAACTCACCACACAATTAAGGGTGTTAAATTCGGCTTGCCGTATTTGTTATAATTTCTTGTATTTTTATATCCTATACACTATGTGGTTTGGGTATAATGACTTTGTGCTGCTGTTTGTAACAACCAAAAATATTCGTCCTAGACCCATCTTTAATTATACCGATCGACTCAGAATCACCTTTTGAGTCGAAATAGCAATTTCCATCCGTCCGTCCGTCCGTCTGTGTGTCCATGTAAAGCTTGTAATCAAACTACAGGTCGCAAATATGAAAATATTTTGATTAAATTTGGTACATAAGCTTCCATCGGCCATGGGCTATTGAAATTGGTGAGAATCGGTCAATGTTCAGACCTAGCCCCCATACAAATGACCCCTATGAAATCGACATAAATTGCCATAAGTTTGTGACGGTGATCAGTTCACTGTAGCCAAAGAATTTCTGGTACCAGCAGAAATAAGAAAGAAAAAAATAACCTTGATCTTGAAATTATTTTCAAGTTCATGTATGTACATGTAAACAACACCTTATATGGTAATATGTTGATTGACATTTTTTTTTGGTTCTATTTTTGGCAAACTGATTTATGGCGCGAGTTTTTTTAAGTGTTTAGAAGTGTTTAGAAAAATTTAAGTTTAAAAAAAAAAAATTAAGTTTAATAAAAAAAATTAAAGTTTAAGAAAATTAAAAATTAAGAAAATTAAATATTTAAGAAAGAAAGTGTAAAAGTTTAGAAATAAAAACAAATAAAAATTAAATAAACTTTAAGAAAAAAAACTAGATTTTATTGACATTGTAAAAGTTAAGAAATAAAAACAAATACAAATTAAATAAACTTTAAAAAAAAAAAAAAAACTAGATTTTAATGACATGTGAATATACAAAAAAAAAATATTTTTGTGTTAACTAATAAAACTTCCGTTTGTGCTAAAGAAAACGTTCTGAGCTAAATGTAAATTTAAAAATCGAACAAATATATTTTGTAGTTATCTTTTTGTATTAAATCTATAATTATATAAAAAAAAAAAAACTAAACTAAAAATTAAATTGAGTTAAGAACTAAAGCGCTATAAATATAAAGTATTAAAGTTCAAATTATAATTAAAATTAAAAAAAAAAACATTATCGACATAAACCAAATAAGCAATACTATAAAATTCCTTCAAAATGAATGGTTTCTTCTCTAAGACTGTGTATTAATTAACTTAAATAAATAAAACCACAAAATATTGGGTACCTGATTGATAAAACAAAATTAAGGAATTATAAACATTTTGTATGGAAATCAGCAACAATATCGTTATTAATGCAGCTATGGCCGATTTTTTTAAAGGCATATTGCGAGACACAACCACGGCGTCTGGCGGCAGCAGCTTCATCCTCAACAACTACAACCATATGGCGGTAATTAAAAGAAACTAATGAAAATGTTTTCTTAAATCTAAATTAAATAAAAAAATTTCCTAAGATTTGTCTAACTATAAATTAAAATTATTTTTTAAAGATTTTTCTAATTATAAATCAAAATTTTTTCTAAATATAAATTTAAAATAAAATTTTTCTACGTTGATAAAATTTACTAAATATAAATTTCAACTAAAAACTTTCTAAATTAGGAACTTTGCTACATATAAAATTAAACTAAAAAAAATCTTCCTAAATGAAAATAAAATTGAGCTAAGATTAAAAATTATAATAAGAAATATAATTTAGCTAAAATTAAAATTTTGCTGTAAAGAAAATTATTCTAAATTTAAAATCAAAACTAAATTAAAATCCCAAAATTTTAATATATTTAAAATTACTTGAAAATTTAAAATTAACTTAAATTTAAAATTATATAAATTTAAGAGAATCTACAAAATGGTACCATATTAAAAAAAAAAAAAATCAATAAGTATAAAATTTTTCTAATTATAAAATTAAACTAAAAATTTTACTACGTTATGAAATTTTATGAATTTAAGCTAAATAGAAATAAATTTTGCTAAAAATTAATTTTCCTACCTAAATAAATATTTCTAATTATAAATTAAAAATTTTTTTAGATGTAACATTTTCTAAAAGTAAAAATTTTTTCTAATAATTATATATTGTTAAAATTAAAAATTTACATAAAATGAATGTTGTTAAAATTTGAAATGTTTCTAAAATTAAAATTTTTGCTAGAATTAATTTAAAAATTTAAAACACCTTAAAAATTAAGGTTAAATAAACTTTTGTTAAACCCAAAGTAGAAAACCAAACCAAACCAAACTTTTTCATTGAAGTGGGTTACCTCCAATTAAGATGGAATATCAGGTAACATGGTAGGGAGGGCAAAAAGGGGCATAACAGCTAGTCCCCACCGGAAGGTAAGTATGCCATCCATCCATCCTTTAGATTCCGTTTTGATAGTGTTTTTTGTAAATCGCACGTGAACATCTGTAGTGCGGTTTCCCTGGGTTTGAGCAAGACCCCACCTATCCGGCGAGCTAGGCCCCTTCGCAAGCACGTGCGACCAGCAAAGGCTCAGGGAAAAAGGAAGCGGAAGTTCCACCACCGCCGCACCATTACAAGTTCCAAATTATCATATAGATCTCAGTCAAATTGGGTTTGTATGTGTTTATTACATCCATTAATCAGTATTTCAAAAATACTCCCCATAGGAAAATTCTTAGTCATAGGCCCCATATAGAGCTGCTTCCCGATCTTCACTTAAATCTATCAAAAAACAAAAATATTTCACAGATTTTTCTCAAATTTGGTTTGTATATATTTTTTCAAAGTATAAGTGACTTTACCAAATATGGTCAGGATCGGTCCATTTTCCGACCTTGTCCCCATATAAATATAGTATCCGATATGAACTTTTTCATATCTGAAAAAAATTAATAAAAATGCCACTCAAATTTGGTTTATGCATATTTGTTATATTCCGAAGAGATAGGGTCTCTTAACCATGGTATAGGGTATCGTATAGTCGGGCTAGACCGACTATAAATTGCTTACTTGTTTTATATTAGAGTAGAAAAACTATTAAGACCACTTCATAAGAGTCGAAAAACAAATACATTTTTTACGCATCCTGCGTGTGAATATCCAAATACAAATGAATCATACTTGGCAATGTTTTGAGCTTAAAAACTATGCAATAATTAAAAAAAAATTTATAATTGTCTTGGCTAAAAATTTGGCAGTTTAGTTTTGCCATATATCATTTAAAAAAATAATTGTTAAATAATTTTTTCTGAATTGGCTTGTAATATGTTTATCTAAAGATACAAAGATAAATTCAGTACAATCAAGTAAGACAATTATAGTCGATCTAGACCGACTATACGATACCCTATACCATGCATTTAGAGACCCTATCTCCTATGTCCAATAAATTATATATAGAAAATAAGCATAGGCCAAATTTGAGTGGCATATCATATCGCATTCTATATTAATGTGGGTACTAGGGCGAATAATCTGTGCAATATTTTTGTTTTTTGATAGATTTAAGTGAAGATCGGGAATCAGCGTCATATGGAGGCTATGAATAAGAAGTGCCTTATAGGGTTTATTTTTGGACTACTGATAAATGGATGTAATAAACATACACAATTTGATCGAGATCTATATGATAATTTGGATATTATGGCAATTTAAGTCGATCTCATAAAGGTAATTTTTATAGGGACTAAGTCTGAACATGAACCGATTTTCACCAACTTCAATAGAGTTCATCCTAGGTCATAGAAGCCCATATACCAAATTTCGTTAAATCAAAATAACTTACATATATGCGACCAGTAGTTTGATTACAAAGTTTACATCAACGGACAGACGGACATACAGTCAGATAGGCGGACAGACGGATGGACGGACATTGTTATATCAACTCAGAAAGTGATCATGAGTCGATCGTATACACACAGAAAAAAAATGTAACAACAAAATAATTCTAACGTAGAAAATACTCGTAGCCATCAACTGCCATCAACTCAAAAGTGAGTTCATAACTTCATCGTAATTCGGTTGGCAATAAACTTGGTAGCCATAATGTATCTGTTTTCTGTGTGTAGTTACAAACATGAGTACAAATTCATTAGATCACAAATATACAATAACTGAAACTTTCACAGATGTAATATTAGATCAAAGCAAATATTTATAAAGAAAAAAAAATGGTCAGAAGCAAGGTATACTTAATTTTCCAATAATTAATACATATAAATCTAGTTGCATACAAATTCTGCAAAACTGAATCATTTTATTAAAGATATTTATAATTAAATATTCACTTCACGATTAAAATAAACTTATAATTCTAGTGATTACCGTTAATCACACTCCAATTCAATGGTTGTTAATGGTTTTAGCTTTGACCGCAAAACATGTTATTATTAAAATATTCTTGTAATAACTTTCTGACTGACCTTTTAACCTGTCAACTGTTTATCTCTTATATATGGAAGATGATCAATAAGCTCACATCGTAGTTTCTGTGAACAACAGATAATTTTTTGATTACTTTTTTTAATGAAACTTGTTATCGTTTTTTCTTTTTGATGTGTAGATATCTATAAGCGCAGGTTGGGTAAAAATCTATTTCACAATACAATCACAAAAACAGCGTAAGATGTAAGACGTAAGACAAAATCGGTGTGACTTATGATTGAATGGTGAACAAATTATGATATGTAATAACCGTTTTGTCGCTGTTTTCTGCATTTTATATCTTCACTTTTTATAAATATATATAATTAATTGCCTCAATCATTTAAAAATATTCTTAACGTTATAATATATTCTCTACAAATAAAAAATTAATGAATGACAGTAAAAATTAAGTGTTTGGAGATAAAATGAAGGCACAATTCATTGGGAAGTGTTTGGAAAAAAAACGTTTTTTTTTTTCTCAATTATTTATTCATAACATTACAATTTATTCCATATATATTAAACAATTATATTTGCATTTAAGGGGGGGAGGTTTTAAAAGTTAAACAAGTAAGAGTGTTAAATTCGGCTGTGCCGAATCTTTGATACCTTCCACCTCAGTTTGAGTATTGATGATAAATGTAAACAAAATATTGGAAAAATATGCATGCATTTCCTATATGCATGCGTTTCCGGTTATATGACATAACTTCTCGTTTAATTTAGTTTTTGTTAATTAAATAGCTCGCCCTAACCTCCATTGCAAAGGTAATGGTTGTGTAGGGTGGCTATATGCATTAAATCGTGCTTTTTTGGCTTTTAACTGGCCAAATATTTCTTCATTGCGGCCATACATGAAAAAAGGATTAATTCGTGAATGCACTGAAAAGCTTAATGAGGATCTCAATATAATATTTGAATGGGCTTCTTCAAGTGGACTTTACTTAAATCCAAAAAAATCAAAATGTTTAGTTATAACTCAAAGAAATCAAACCATCCCTATAGATATTCCAGTATCATTAGGTAATCAGAATCTGGGAATCATTTTTAATAAATCGCTCACGTGGAACAATCAGATTAATTCTGCATCTGGAAAAATATTTATAATGCTAAGAACGTTGTACCCTATACAACATCTTACACCTTTAAACATTCGTGTGCTTCTCGCGAAAACTTTCATTATGCCGAAGTTACTATATGGTTGTGAGATATTTGCTTTTTGTGATTCAGAAAGTACAAGGAGATTATTAGTAGCTTACAATGCGATCCTACGTTATGTGTATGGTATAAAGAGATATGATGGAACTTCTCTATATTCTAAGTCTCTGTATGGAGTTGACCTCGTGGCCTTAATAAAAATAAGATCATTAATTCTACTTCACAAAGTAATATACACCAAAGAACCATCTCATTTATTTGAACGCCTTCAATTTGCACGATCCAATAGAGGAAATAATCTTATTCAATTACGATATCGAACATTAATCTCTAGTTGGCAATTTTTTATAAATACCATATGTCTGTGGAACTCGTTACCCAACAATTTACAAATAACAGACAACGCTTTACAATTTAAAAATGAATTGTTTAAACATGATTTGGTCTCTAATTTTCAACTTTCTTAATTATTGTTTCATTTGTGATTATATTATATATTCTATACTCTCCCATTATGTATTAATTTTTTACTTATATTTTCATACTTTTCTAATTTAAAATTATTTTTATTTTTATATTTTTCTTGTTTCTTAAAAGTATTGTAACTACTATCACAAATTGATTGTATCATTATAAGATCACATACTGTAATTAAAAAGATTTATATCTTGTTGTATGTGATATCCACATTTAATAAATAAATATAGGTCGTATGGAGTAACAAAATAATAACCGAAAAAAGCTCTCTCAACTTTTTTTTCAAAAAAATATTGCCATATTTGGAAAACATAGAGAATAAATTTATAATAAATAATTAAGTTAGGGATGCCAAACGCAAAAAACCAAATATCGCAAAATTTTTAAATAAAATAATTTGTTATCTTTATTTTCTAAAGAATTTCAAATATTCATCCAAAAAAAATTGTGAAAAATAATATATGTATAAATAACATTCTCATCAAATTGCGTTTATTTATGTAGCAATTTTTATGTTCGCAATTCTTAAATATCATTTGAGGTTTTATAAAATTCATTGTATTTAAATTAATGTTTTCTGTAGTCCGATTCTGTAAATTTCAACGACAGTCGACAAATCTATTTTAATATTTATTTAAATTGTAAACGAGTGGCATCTCTGTCAAAAAAAAAAGCGAAAAACACAAAGAAGAATAGAAAAAAAACAAATTACTTCGTGTTTGACAGGATGATTTAATGTTTATGTTTAATATCTCTATTTTTTTACTAATATTTCTGTTTATTTATTTGAAAATGAAATAATGAATTGAATATGCTATTTAATTTTTTTATTTAAATATATAAAAAACTTTTTTAATAGAAGCAAAATATTTTCACTATTTTATGATTTTTATTTATGTATGACGACATTTCAACCTAAAAATTTAAGTTTTTATCGATTGAATACACAACACAAAAATGGTTGTCGTTTAGATAACAACAGCTGATTTTAACAATAGCGAATATCGTTTAAAAATTTTACTGATAATTTTGCTTTTCTTTTTTTAACGATTCGACTATCGTTAAAAGAAGTTACTGATAAGCTATTAATTTCTCCTGAATGCCAATATTTTTTTTTATGTTTACATTTTTTAAATGTTAACATATTTGGTGTTTTTTTTTTTGGAATTTGATGCAATTGATATCTTCTAAATTTAAAATTATTATTTCCGACGTTTTGATATGATTTTCTGAAATTCAATTAATATTTTATAATTTATAATTGGAAATTTTAATTCCAGTTTTTAGAATTGATATTTTCTAAAATTTGAATGGAAAATTTAATAAGTGCAATTTTTTATTTATGTTAATAATACTGCTTTAGTAATTATAAACATATAACTATGTAGAACTGTTTTGAAAGCAAAAAACTCATTGATGAACTCGGTTACTCTATTTTGTAAAGACAACAAAAAGTTAGTATGCCAAACTTATGTTCATATTTGTAAAAGAATAATGAAAACACGTATGAAATAAAAGACCAGCCCGTGTATACTCCTAACATTGTTCTGTATGATATCTATTTGAAAATATTGACATTCATGTTAAAATAGAAATAACTATTGCAAAGCAAATTAGAACAAAAATTGTGGCGCTATCTACTGTGGCATAGTCACGCTGAGCAAAATGAAGTGACACTCTGTTAATGCAAAAGAAATGTATTTTCCCCACAACAAAATATTGCAGAATTTTATGTAAATAAAATAATATACCGATTTATTTCTAACATGCAGTTGTTATGGATATACATATATATAATATATGTATAATATACATATATATATAATATACATATATACATATATATAATATATGTATATTATTTAATATGTTTATGTATGTATATGTAAATATTGCACACAAAAGATACAAAATCAAACGTTATTTTTGTGTTTTTCTCTTTAAATAAATTTATACATAAAATTTTTTTTTTGCTAAATTTACATTGTTTTTTTTTTTATTAACAACTAGGTATTTTAGCATTATTTGCTTTAGATGTTGGTGACTTTTTACTCCCTTTATATTTACTCGTAGTGTCTGCTTGTCGAAAAAACTTTGGATCGATTTTAACCCCTTTCCCGTGACCCATTCGTGACCCTGAAATTTTGCAGGCAGGCTCGTGGCAATGACAGAAATGATCTAGTAAATTTTATTAGTGATGCGAAAACAATGGAAACTATTAAATTTTTCTACCAGAGTTGATAAAAAAATTTACAAAGGGTTAGTTTTTATTATAATATTACCACAACGACCACAAAAACAACAAGTCCAGCTATGACAACAATACAACATTTAGAATAACAACAAGAACAATATAGAAACATCAAATTTTTATTTTTTTTTTTTTTTTACTTTTTCAGAGATTTCCCTGGACCTGTTCCACCGATTTTAATGATTTTTGAAACAGAAATCTTCCCATGAATTTGTTGAATCATTCTCACTAAAAATGATCACCTTAGCTATCCTATTGAGGACGTGATCGTGACAAGAACAACATAGAAAATTATATTTTTTCAAGACTTTTTTTAGTTCTTTATTCAAATCTCGGGCCCTAATTGACCGATTTGGACGGGGTCCAAATTTTTTTTTCTAATTATTACAAACGGAATGACAAACTTATATATACCCTCTGCACACTGGAGTGGAGGGTATAAAAAAAGTCGTATTTTCATAATTCTTTTTTGAAGATACTAATAATTTGAAGAATCTTTGAAAAAAATTTCAATTAAAAATTTTAATAATTAAATAAATAAAAAAATCGAAATACGTTTAAAAGGTGACATGTTTCCTGAGGTAGTGACGAAGAGTTTCTTTAATATTTTTTTTTTTTTTTTTTGGCAGCATTTTGAAGTGAAAAACACTATAAAATTTTGGGAATCTGTTGTCTATGTGATTTATGTGTAGATATAGTGTGTAAAATTTCAAATGAATCGCTCAAGTAGATTTTGAGTTATGATGTTCATGGACTTCGAACATTTATTTGCGAGAAAATCGATTTAAAGTTTTTTAAAAACTGATTTATATTAGATATACCGTATGAAGTCGGTCGCTGGAAACGCTGTATCTTCTTAAGTTTTGCTCCGATTTACTTGAAATTTTGAAACAACGCTTTCGATATGCTGTACATTCAGAAATAGAAATAGAAAAAGGATTTTAAAACCATAATATTGATTTTAATAAATAAATAAAATAATAAACACATGTAACCGGTACTTGAGTTTAAAAAGATTTTGAGCAAAATCACGAGGTTTTAAAACAATTTCACACTTTATAAATATCTGCATATTTCATTTTTGATGTGTAAACATCTATACGCTCATGGGGGGGAATCTATTTCACAGAATATATATATATGTTCCCGTCGTTCCTATAAGGAGCATAGGGCCTCAACAAACACGTTCCAACGTGATTTATCTTGGGCAAGGTATTTTATTACTCCCCAACTTTTGTTCATGGCTGCAGCTTCGATGTCTATTTCTCGCCTCCATGTATGTGCAGGTCTCCCTCTTTTGCGGTTGCCTTGCGGATTCTAGTCGATTGCATTCATGGTGATATCGTTTGATGGCCTTCGTAGGATGTGGCCGATCTAGTTCCATTTCCGCCTCTTTATGTCAGCAGCAACTGGCAATTGTTTTGATTCGGTCCATAAACTGCAGTTTGTTATTACGTTGGGCCAGACGATATGCATTATTCTGCGGAGGCACTGGTTAGCAAACACTTGCATTTTCTGGATATCTCGGGGTGCAGCGTTCCATGTTTCACAGCCATAGAGTAGGATTGATTTCACGTTTGTCTCGAATATCTTAAGTTTCACTGTCCGAAGGTTTGTCTTACTTTTAAAACACGATTTTCAATATCGTCTTTAGAACCACCAAATTTTGTTATAATTCTACCTAAATTGGAGAAGGAGTGCACCTCTTCCTATTCGTGGTAGTTGATATAGAATGGTTCCAGTATTGCTTCATTAATATGTAATGTTTTTGTTTTGCCAAAATATCTCTTCAGCCCAGCTTTTTCTGAGATATCGGCTAACCGTTACAGTTTAACTATCATATCCTCGAAATTGTGTGTCATAATACAGATATCTGCCTAATCTAGGTCACTTAAGCTACCATGCAGACGCCACCTTATGCCTCTACCATCCTACATAACCTTAGCCATAATAGTGTCGAGGACAATATTAAAGAGAAGTGGTGATAAAACACAACCTTGGCGTACTCCAATTCCGACAGAAATACGTTCGCTTAATTTACCTTCATGCAGGATTCGGCAGGTTGCCTAGTAGTATAAACTTTGAATGAGGGTGATTCGTTTTGTCGGGACAGCTTTGCATATTAAAGCACTCCACAAGACGTTGTGATACAATGTGTCAAATGCTTTTTCAAAATCGACAAAGCAGAGACATAATGACGATCGGCATTCAGCCGACTGCTCAATTATGGCCCCCGAGCTATTGACATAGTCAATACAGGACTTATGGCACCTAAAGCCTGCCTGTTCATTTCTTAATGCTGGTGTAATTGCATCCGAAATTCGCTTTGTGATTATGGGAGCAACTATTTTATTGACAATGCTGACAAGAGTTATTCCTCTTCAGTTGTTTCGATCCTTGAGGTCGCCTTTTTTGGGAATTTTAATGAACACACCTTCTTTAAGTTCGCTTGGTAGTAATTCAGCTGTCCAGAAGTCTGTGATGAGGGGCAATGCACAATACAATCACAAAAGCAGAGTATGACAAAAACGGTTTTGAAAAATTAAAAACTAAAAGTGAAAAATTAAAAGTGAAAAATGAAATATGAAAAATGAAAAATGAAATACGAAAAATGAAAAATTAAAAATGAATAATGAAATATGAAAAATAAAAAACTAAAAATTAACCAGCTGAAATAATAAATAATAATAAATATTTTTATATTAGCAGAGCCCCTGCAATTGTTTGCTATAAGAGGTACATAGATGACACATTGCCATAAAAAATCTTTAATTACTAGATGTTTACACATCTCCTCTGTGATCGGACTAATATGATTTTTTTTTTTGTAGTTAGTTAATTTCCAGTTATGATGATTTCCAGTTATTATGAATCTCGTTTGTGTGATATTTTATTTTATTTTTAAATTTTTATTTCAAATTTGTGTTTTATGTCGTACTATATGTTTCGTATTAAAACAGATTTATATTTAAAGTGAAAATCAATAAATTAAAATTCCTGAAGATGTTGGAAAAATTCCACCGAAACGTTGGATAAAAAATTAAATAATAATATTATATTTCCATTAAAAACAAATGGTCTTAACAGCCTGTATTTCTCTTCCAATAGTGAGTAAAATTTTCTTTATGAAAAAGTTTTTTCAGCAGTTAACAGGTTAAATGTTTTCAATTCTGCGACAGAGACATAAAGTTCCATCAGTTTTCTAAAGTTTTGTGTAACAATGAAAATACAATTACAATTAATCTTTTTACTCGGCTGCATTATGGCAGGTGTAATGGCTGAACCAAATGTGAGTTTTATTCTTTAAATCCCAAAAATTAACTGAAATAGACCAAGGACAACTGTTTCTAATAAGTTAAGAAATTAAATTGTAAAAACAATTAATTTTTTAAAACGTGGACTTGAATTTTCCAAAAAGTGTATACAAAAACATATTTATATATTGTTTTATTACATAAAATAATAGGACGTGGAAACCAAGGTAATTCTCAGACAAGTGGATCGGTTGGTGTTAAAATACTAGGATAACTGTCGTTATGTTTTGATATAAACCGCAGTCTACAAACATTTTATATAATAACATCCTAATGAATGCAAAATAAAATGTATTAAAAATTAAAAAAAAAACTAAAGATTTGACAAATGTATTGGATTTTTAAAGTGGTAATTCATTTTTTTGCCCTGTTTCGCTGTATGGTGAGGTAATGTGCTGATGTTTGATGTTTGTTTTATACCGATCGACTAAGAATCACTTACTGATTCGTCAGTGTGTCTATGTACAACTTGTAATCAAACTACCGATCGCAAATATTTTGATGAAATTTAGTATATAACCTTTTTCAATCTTAGAACAGTGTTGGCACGAGCATTTGTGGCGCCTTAGGCCAAAGGTCTAAATCGCGCCTAATATATTTTAACCTGCAAAAAAAAAGAAAAGCTAAAAACTTTAAATTATGAATTATTAAAATAAAGATTTTTATTTTTATATTAAACTCCCAATTTTATTTATATTTTAATATATAATACTTAAATGGAGCTTTTGCGGTTGTTCCCCCAACCATAATAAGGAAATGGTTTGATCAATATAGAGTATATGACTTTTATAATCAAACAATCTAGATACGGAAATCAAAGAATGAGACAACTGATAAAGAATTACTAAAAAATAAATAATTATAAATGAACCAATACGCAAATAAAATAATTTAAGAAAAAGTTCCCAATAATGCAAGGCCCTAAAATAACCCAATCTCATAATACGAGGGCGATCTCAGAGAAACCCGACCTGACAAAGAAAACACAACAAATTTGATATAAATTTTATTTATTTTGCAACATAATCTCCTTGTAGCTCGATACACTTTCCCCAGGCGCTAAATGGAAAAAATTAGCTTTTTGGGTAATAATAAGGTGATGAATCTAGCACGAAAAGCCCTAAATTCACATCGCTGTTGGTCACAATGTACCATAAACGCAACTTAAAAGGAATGCTTGGCGTTATTCAACCACTATTCGGATGAGTTTTGCGCCACTTTATAATGATGAATGAAACATGAATACCATACAACACACCGGATACCAAGCAGTAGTCTACACAATGGGTTTCACTGGGTGAACCAGCGCCGACTATGGCCAAGGGCTTACTGGCAACAAGTTTTTTGGATATTGGAAAAACAATTAACGGTGAATATTACGCCAACTTCATTTGCGTTTTTAAAAAGAAGCTTAAAAAATTTACAACTGAATTAAACCGTGAATTTAAATCTTTAAAATGGATCGACACTGGGTACAACCTTCAATAGACATTCTTGAGCTTAAGTCACCAAAAAAGTGAAAAACGAGAAGAGAGATTGGAAACTTGGTAAACAGATCCCATTCCACCGTTCATAATATAAGTAAACGCTACAAAAAGTTCCAAAATGTAGCGAAGGGAACAAAAAAAGCAACAACAAAAATATTTTCGGAAGCTGATGAATAGTTTTTGGTAAGACAAATCAAAAAAAAAAAAAACATTTATAAGAGCACCACAGTTGACAGAAATTGCTTAGACAGATTTGTGGGAAAGAACCAGTATTTCCACTATCCGAAATATTCAACGAAAATAATATTTGGAACGAAGAAGAGCAGAAAAAGCCTTTTACAAGTAATGCTGTGTGTACGCGACACCAAAACTAACCTCTTCGAGAAAGTCAAATGAAGCGCTGTTGCCTAATTGCTTTCTGAGTCGCTTTACCGATGTCGGTCCGTCCGTCAAACTACAGGTCGCATATCTCTGGTTTTCTGGAATAACCGCGTATGTCCATTTTTGTCAGTTTTGAGTTAACGATGCCATATATATTAATTGTTAACGCTCTTTACATGTGTTAAATTTTAAAAAATAAAATATTGACCATTTCTGAGTTTTTTCTTTAAACAACGACGTAACTTAAATGTTTATTAAATTAATTTGCAGCACTATCGACGTATGTCAACCTGCGTTTGAGCGCTGACAAATTATTTTCTCAGAAAACGACACATAGCGCCACACGTTGTTATTAATGGAAAAAATTCAAAATAATTTTGGGTTATTTTTCTGTTTATAACCACTTATAAAAACTTGTGTGTTTATTTCTGTTAATTTTTGTCACTATTATTCTTGATACGTTGTTATATTCTCATCCTAAGTCCCGTTAACTTTCTGTTGGCGAACAGAAAAATCCATTTTTCAAGCAACAACAACTTATGTCGACATGGGTGGTTGCATTGGTAGTTTTCTTTTTCAAAGAAAACGACGTTTGTCGACATAAGTTGTTTTATCTGCACACACTTTAAGTGTTATTTACATATTGTTTTTTCGTCTTTCTCTAGGATCTATTCCTCTGAAGATTTTTGACTCAAAATTTTATATAAAGTATTTATTGCCCATATCTACAGGACTGTTAAATAAAAAGCTCTAAAAACTTTATATCGAACCCATAATTTCAAATATAACGTTTTTTGGCTCACCTGAACATTTTGATTTTATGACATACGCGGTTATTCTAGAAAACCACAGATATATCAATATATTTTGATGAAATTTTGTATGTAAGCTTTTATCGGCCATTGGACGAACGCTGTCAAAATTAGTGAAAATCGGTGCATACTAAAATATATTTTAGGCTTATCTTTTACATCCAGTTATGTATATGCTCAGCAAGGTTGAGTGCAAGACCCTCTATCAAAACGCGTGGTATAGGGTATCGTATAGTCGGTCTAGACCGACTATAATTTTCTTACCTGTTATTTATTAACCAAAACAACAAATTCCCAATTTTCTAATAATTTTATTTTTCACCCGTTGAAACTTACTCTACGGAATATTTTTGTATTCTACGATATTAAACAGTTATCGAAATAATTTTACACCAATTGATCCACTTGTCTGAGTATTGCCTCCATTGTCATCTCCTATGATAGACTGTAAATAATGAAGTTATAAAAATTTAAAGCGGTATTTAAGAAAAAAATTCTTTTATGCACGATTTTCTTCAAATCAAACTGAAAGATAACTGCTCGGAAATCGATTTTATAGTAGTTCTATATAAATGTTTCAATTCCTGTTATTGTATCGCTGTCACTTACATTTGGAGCGGCCATGGCAACGGCCATAACGCTGCCAAGTACAAAAATTAATTGAAATAATTTCATAGTTCTGAAAAATGTGCGTTCACTACCATGTAGATTGTAAAACTGATGGCCCGTTACGATTTTTTTCATTTATGTAGTAAGCGGATGTAGATATGTATGAATATATTTAAATTAAAATTAATGCATATGTATGTATATATAGCAAGTGGTCAAACATAACAGAGTTTTATTTACAAATAGTTTAATAATATTCTGCTGTGGTGAAAACTAATAATAACAAATCAACAGCATATAACAGTAGAAAATATTAGAAAAAATTAATGAGGTTTTCACAATAAAATATTAGAAGAACTACACCGTTAGACAATTTTACATTTTTGCTACTGAACTTGAACAGGACCACATACACATGAAAGTAGAGGAAAACTGCGTTCTTAGTTTTTCATTTTCTGATTTTTTCTCCTTTTTAGACTAGCAGATTCCAGCCCTCGAAATTCGAGCGCAAATTCTAGGAAAATTTTTTTTTTTTTTCATTAAATAAAGACCCTAAAAGTATGCTAATCAATTATAGCCAATTCACAAAAAAATACAAAAAACAAACTCATTTTATTACAAACAAACCCAATAACAAATTTAATAAACATACACATAGCATTGTATAATTTTATGTATGTATTAGTAGCAACTTTAAATGCAATTTACTGAAAATAAAGGAAAAAATTTAAAAATCTGTAAATCTGCAAATCGGCTAAAAATATATAAAAATGTTTGGTCAAAATCGGGATAAAACGGTACAACAAAACATCAGTCACAAGAAATCGCCCAGCCTATTAATATTATAGATATTTCCAGCCAAATATCAATATAAAACAAGTAAGAAAATATCTAGACCGACTATGCGATACCCTGGTTTTAGATCCAACTAATTGGGTATAGAAAATAGGCATAAACCAAATGTGAGTGGAATTCTTAATAATTTTGTTGTCTGCAGATTTGTAAAAGTTCATATCGGATGCTATATTTATATCAGGACTAGGTCGAAAATATCAAAATATTATCAAAAATAAACTTATATTTGCGACCTGTAGTTTGATTACAAGGTTAACAAAGTTAACAGACACGCGGAGATAGAGACAGACAGCCAGACGAACGGACGGATGGGTGGACCTTGCTGAATCGACTCAGTAGTTTGATTACAAGGTTAACAAAGTTAACAGACAGACGGAGATAGAGACAGACAGCCAGACGAACGGACGGATGGGTGGACCTTGCTGAATCGACTCAGAAAGTGATTCTGAGTCGATCGGTATAAATATTTTTGGTAATTACAAACATCAGCACAAAGTCCTTATACCCTAACCACAGACAGTGGGATTTTGCTGGCAAAAAGTTCGTTTTTCGAGTGTAAAATATCAAAAATGTAATGATGCAGTTTTGTAGAAAATTGTTTAATTAAGAGAAATGCATCGTTATTTTGTTTCCAAATATTATTTTTTTTTTCCAAAATGAGGCGGCAAAGTCACCTAAACGAAACTCTGCATTAACTGCCTCAGATTTTCATGCATTTTAATGATTCAGGTACATAATTTCCTTTTGTCATATCTATTTGATGTAAGTATATTTGAAAAATATATATAATAGTTTAAACAAGTAAGAATGTTAAATTCAGCTGTGCCGAATCTTCGGTTTTACGTTTATATTCATATCTGGACTTATTGCACTATTTACAACAAATGTAAACAAAATATTTAAAAAAGCAACAATTTGATAATTTGATAAACTAAGTACTAAATTAATGCAACAAACACATTGAATTTTTAACATTTTTTAGACGTGTCTTTATCTTTTTGGACATATCTCGGCACTATGATACCCGATTTACCCCATTTTCAACACCAACCTGCACGAGATAATGGCAAACAATATTATTGTAACTTTGCCCAAACAGATGCACAGATGACCATCGCTATTCTACTCAAATTGTTATAAGGATCATGAATATCCCAGGAAAAAAAATCCAAATAATGGGTTTTAGAGGGAAAAGTAACTGGTTGAAGTTTGCCTGATAAGCTCATTATTTTAACACGGGGATGTCATTGGAGGTAGGAACTCATTGTTTTCACTTTGAAAGTAATGCAATATGCAAGGAGCTCGCCTGAAATATAAGTAGCTGTATAGCGCATTACTAGTAACGCCTTATTTTCACTTTAGAAGTATTGCAATTTTCAGGTCTGAGCAAATCACCCAAATTAATTTATTAACTTAAGAATAACTTTCATATTTTCATAATTTATTTTATACCTGGAAAATAAAAAAATGGCACTGATGGATACATATTACATATGTATGTGAGCAACACACCTTTTAGGCTCCTTATTGAAATAATTTCCTATCGAGAGCAGGTACTCAGCGATTTCACATCAAAATCAAACAGAATTGAGACTCTTCTGGTAGAGCCTTAGGATTTGACGTTGAACGTAGTACAGCTGGCTTTACCGAATCACATGAATGGTTAAGGATTTTTTCTCTATGGTATTCCGCTGAGTCTGGAAAAGTAGCACGAATCTTGTAACAATAATTGCATGCAACTTCAGGTTCTGTCCAATGTTCTGTTCTTTCTCCTTCTCTTTTCCTTACCTTTCTGAACTACCTCCTTGGCCAAACTTTCAATTTTATATACAGTTTCGCAGATGATAGCAGCATTTATCATTCATTTTCATTTTCCTTTAATTATAGGCCAAGACTCTTGGAGGTTGGGGTCAAAAGGCGGACAATGAATGACACACTCAATCAAGACCTGTTAACAATCTCCCAGTGGGGCAATGAATTCAACAATGTCATTTGTATACATGGGTGGTATAGGTATTGAGGAGCCGGATACTCTTGATATTTTGGGCATGAGAACTCATTGTGATGTTCGTAGGTTAGGTTAGGTTACGTTGATAAGAGGAGCTATGTATACACATAGCTCATATCCGTTATGTCTGGATATACACCTAAGCCAGTAGGTCGGCTTGTTGTGCGCTCTACATTTCTACTTTCCGGTTATCTACCCCTCTTACTAACTTAGAAATTCGGTCTCATCAGCAAATTTCCTGAGTATTTTCCAGCTTATCCCCCTTAGACCCGTTAGGTCTGGTAAGATGTCGCTGGATAGATATCTGACCCTTGTTCTCGCAAATGCAGGACAGTAACAGAGGTAGTGTTCTAGGGTTTCGTCATCCTCTCCGCAAGCTCTACAAACGGCTGATTCCGCCCGTCCTATACGGTATAGGTGAGCCCTCAGCTCAGAGTGTCCAGTGAGGATGCCAATTACCCTACTAAGTTCTACCCTATTCAGATTCAGGATCTCCCTTGTTCTTGTTGCGTTGGGAGAACCCCATAATATTTTTGTAACCTTACCCACGTCATTCTCTTCCCAAATTGAAACATGTGAACTGGTCGCCCAGTCTGCCAGTTCCAATTTGAGAGACTTGAAAGGTATTGGGTTTTCCAAATTTACTCTTTCCAGGAAAGATCCCTTCCTGGCCAGTTTGTCAGCAATCTCATTTCCCATTATACCACTGTGTCCTGGGATCCAAACGATTTCAAGTCTGCCTCTTCTGGAGAAGTTTGAAATCTCCTCCTTACACTCGAGGATAGTCCTTGATCTAGTTTTGTCTGCGGATATCGCTCTGATAGCCGCTAGACTGTCCGTAAATATTTGCACGTCTCCGGGACTTGGGGAATCCCGTGCATTAATATACCTAATATATTCCTTTATCGCCACCAATTCAGCCTGAAAGACGGAGTTGTGGTCCGGAACACGGAGGTATACCCCTGTGGAACGGTCCTCATCGTAGAAACCTATCCCAGTCTTACCATGCAGGCTAGAAGCGTGACCCTGGAAGGTTCTGTAGAATATTCCCGTTCATCCAACTTTCCCTGTCTGGTATCCGTATACTGCAGGGTATATCTGTTGACACTTCCGCGATTCTATCACAGCTAATGTTCACTGTGTTGAGTCCCGGAATTTGGTCTAAAATAGTCTGGTGTCTGGTCATGTGGTCGGTGATATATTCCCCTGTTACCCTTAGTCGTAACATGGCCAGAGCTGCCTCATATTTAATTCTAATCTCGATTGGGTGTATAGATAGAATATTCTCTAAATCCCTCGTAGATGTAGTCCTTATTGCACCACTGATTCCTATGCAACAGAGACGCTGTATCTTTTGGAGTGGTTTAATGTAACATTTCCTGTTCATTGATGTCCATATGACTATGGATGCGTAGGTTAGAATAGGTCTAACGACGCTTGTGTACAGCCAATATGTCATCTTCGGGTTTAAACCCCATTTTGAGCTTATAGCCCTTCTGCAGATGGCCCATATACGATGAGCGTTCGCGACCCTGCTCTCGATGTGGTTTTTCCAAGTAAGTTTTTTATCGAGAATCACCCCAAGGTATTTCACCGTCTGTGTGATTCTAATCGTTTTGCCCTGGAAGCGAGGTTCATCAAAGTCGATTATTTTCGTCTTCCTTGTAAAGAGGCATATTTCAGTTTTCTCTGGGTTCACATTCAAACCCCTCGGTTGTGCCCAGTCATATGCTATTTCGAGTGCATTCGATGCCCTCCTACATAAATCTCTAGGATCTTTCCCCCTTAACAGTATCGCTACGTCGTCTGCGTAGCAGACAGGTTGGAAACCCTTATTGGCTAGAATCCTTAGCAGACTGTTTATAGTGGTCACAGAGAAGGGGGGATAAAATCTCCCCTTGATGTGTCCCACAACAAACCTCGCAACTTATCCATCTATTCCCTCGCATGTGACTGATCCAGGCCTTAATATCCCGGTCAATGTCGAATCGTTCTAGGGAGTGGAGTAGCGTATTTGTTGATATATTGTTAAAAGCTCCTTCTATATCAATGAATATGGCTAGAGTGAAGATTTTTAGATCGAAAGATCTTTCTATGTGGTGAACTACTTCATGAAGCGCAGTTTCTACTGAGCGTCCCTTTAAATAAGCGTGTTGTTTGAACTTCAACAGCTCATTTGGGATTTGAGATTTAACCATGTTATCGACTATTCGCTCCATGGTTTTCAGTAGGAAGGATGTAAGACTTATCGGTCGATAGGCCTTAGGGTTCGCGTAGCTTTCCTTTCCCGGCTTTGGTATGAAGACCACTTTCGCCTCCTGCCATGCTCTGGGGGTATACGCAAGTTTTAGGAAAGCGGAGAATATGCCAGCCAGACTACTGCCAATCAAGTCCCCGCTCTTTTGTAATAGAGCAGGAAAGATTTCATCTGGGCCTGCTGCCTTACAGGGGGCAAAGCTTTGTATTGCCTTAATTACCATATTTTCGGTTATTCTATCATATCTTTCCTCTCGATATTGTTCCTCATTAGGCCCTTCATATTGTTCCCCTTCGGGTCCCGTCTGCTGTTCCACGTTGGTTCCAGTTCGTCGGGCCCATATTTCGGCATAGTCACGCACAGTCACGCCCAGTCACGGAGTGATTTAAACCCCATTTCGCCTCATCCAATCAATCTGAAACCGGGTTCATAGACTTGTTGTGACCAAAGATTAATTTAAAAATAGTCACGCAAAGCCACGCACAGTCATGGAGAGATTCAAAACTCATATGCATAAGGAAAGAAAGAGTTTTAATAAAAAGTTTGCTTTTATGGGTTAGATTATTTTTGGTGTGTAAACATCTATACGCGCAGGGGGGTAAATTTCTATTTCACAATACAATCACAAAAACAGCGTAACATGTGAGCTCACGTATTAGGCTGTGACCGTAAGACAAATCGATGTGACTTATGATTGTATTGGTGAAAAAATTATGATATAAAATTGTTTCAGCTAATTCAACAACCCTTTGCTTTAAAACGACAAAGACTTCACAATATAAACGTATAACATATACATAATTCAACAACCCCACAAGTATAACCAGAGTCCCTGCAGTTGTTTGCTATAAGTGATACATAGATGACGCTTTCTGTTTGATTTTAAAAAAGTGACATAAAAAATCTTTAATTACTAGATGTTTATACATCTCCCCTGTGATTGGACTCACATGACTTTTTTATTTAATTGAAATTATATTAAAGCTTCAAAAAAAAAAGATAATTTTTATAGTTCTAATCACTACTTATAAACCTATAGACTTTTCCGGAAAACCTTCCATTAGCCATTTTCTAGTGTTTTCTATCACTTTTTTGAAACAAGTAGACCATCTTCATTTAAAATTTTCCACATTTTGGTACACATTTTTTTAGCTCTTCAACTCCCTTTTCACAAAAACCCAATATCTCTCCACTGGCCCAAGCTTCGGACAGTTTAGAGGATTTGGCTCCCTTATATTTCTTGTATCCCTTAAGAACTTTCTTAGTGATTACTAAAAAGTTTAAGTTTATATATATTATATATAAATTAAAATTAATAGTACCAATAAATGGTAGTGGTCAAAGTTTCTTCTACACGACTTTGTACGGAATTGAGATTCGGGACGTTATTCTTCATATAAGTTCTTCACAATTCTGAGCTCTTTAATTATACTTGTACTGATAGGAATTCAAATTAAAAAAATCTGAATTAAGTAGACGGGCTGTGGCAGATCTGTTGGATTGAGCACTCTAGGTACTCCCGTAACTCCCGTGACTTTTTCGCTTACTGTGATGAAGCCTTCTATGGCCAAAACACGAAATTATTATTAGAGTTATGTTTTCTAATAAGCGGAATCATTTTAAACGTTCATTCTGGCTAGTTTATGTCTAAACCCTACCTTGCTTGAGATATGGTTTTGATATGCCTCTCTCAGAAATCATAATATACAGCATCACTTTTGGATCTAATTTGTGTTTAAACCTCTGTTTCACCTCTAGGGAGTTTTTATAATGTCCCGGGTATAGAATCTAGAATCAGCGACTCAATGAAAATTAACTTACGCCATCCTAAATAGAAGATTATTTAGCATAATTTTAAGTCAATCAGCTACATTGATTTTAAGAGGTTTTCTTCTATTCTACATTTATTTGAGGTATTTTGGGAGATTTTCAAATTAAATTTCGAACCATTGGAGTCGTAAATTTGTGGCTTAGCTTCTTCAAACCAATTGGCCACTATGCAAGATATTGTTTAGAATCTATTTTCCTGTATAAGTTGTCTTATAGCACGTAGCAACTGGAACAACCTCCATCTTAATATGTGCAAATATATTCTTGGATGATACTATTTGAAAGAAATTTGTTGTTTAAAACCCCGTAAAATTCTCTTCAACCGCGAGTGGATAATGTTTTAATTTTTAGGTGTACGCGTTGAAGAACATGTCTGTTTTTTTAGCAGTACACGTGCAAGAAAACGAACTTAAAATAAAGCTACACTCGAATCTGTGTGGTTTAAGTGTGTTCGAAACAAAAAATAAGTGATAGAAAAATGTTCATGTATATAACGAACCGTACAAAATTCCGTTTGGCATTATTTTCTGAGAGATAGATCAGGAAATTTGGCAAAATATACCAAATGCGACAATAAAATAAAAACATGCGGTGAATCAACTAGTGGGCTTCATACGCATCTACGAACTGCTCATGACAACTTGTTGAAAAAAAGAGGATTAGATGCTGAAAATCCCGAAACTTCAACGATCTCATCTAATATATCTACTAGTGCTGTACCGCCGAAATTAAAAAAAATATCGAGCTACTTTAAAAATGAAAACGATGATCTTCGTGTAGTATTATCAAAAATGACTGCGCTCGACGGTCTACCATTTAGTATTTTTACTACTTCTATTGAATTGAGAAAATCGTTGCTGGGTCGAAAACTTGACGTCCCAAAATCTGCGAATACAATTCGAAATATTGTTTTAAGGTATGGTGTAAATATTCGCGAAGAGATGTTAAAAGATTTTTCAGATCTGAAAAAAAAGGAAAGTTCAGTCTAACATTTGATGAGTGGACGTCTGGTAAAAATAGAA